>OX421975.1:96723701-97428701 GCA_949128135.1 Parasteatoda lunata
CTATTTTCCCATAGTGAAAATCTGTGCTTCATAGTGAACTTTGTGATCGGTGGCGTGCCCAGAATATTGTGTCGCGTGCCATTGGTTCGGCATCCCTGCACTAAATGAAGTATTAAATCATAATTTTATGTTTTGTAGATATAAAATATTGCCATTATACAGAGTATTTTCAAAACGTTTGATTAAAATAGTTTAAGCTATTTTCCCATAGTGAAAATCTGTGTTTCAGAGTGAACTTTGTGATCGGTGGCGTGCCCAGAATATTGTGTCGCGTGCCATTGGTTCACCATCCCTGCACTAAATGAAGTATTAAATCATAATTTTATGTTTTGTAGATATAAAATATTGCCATTATACAGAGTATTTTCAAAACGTTTGATTAAAATAGTTTAAGCTATTTTCCCATAGTGAAAATCTGAGTTTCATAGTGAACTTTGTGATCGGTGGCGTGCCCAGAATATTGTGTCGCGTGCCATTGGTTCGCCATCCCTGCACTAAATGAAGTATTAAATCATAATTTTATGTTTTGTAGATATAAAATATTGCCATTATACAGAGTATTTTCAAAACGTTTGATTAAAATAGTTTAAGCTATTTTCCCATAGTGAAAATCTGTGCTTCATAGTGAACTTTGTGATCGGTGGCGTGCCCAGAATATTGTGTCGCGTGCCATTGGTTCGCCATCCCTGCACTAAATGAAGTATTAAATCATAATTTTATGATTTGTAGATATAAAATATTGCCATTATACAGAGTATTTTCAAAACGTTTGATTAAAATAGTTTAAGCTATTTTCCCATAGTGAAAATCTGTGCTTCATAGTGAACTTTGTGATCGGTGGCGTGCCCAGAATATTGTGTCGCGTGCCATTGGTTCGCCATCCCTGCACTAAATGAAGTATTAAATCATAATTTTATGTTTTGTAGATATAAAATATTGCCATTATACAGAGTATTTTCAAAACGTTTGATAAAAATAGTTTAAGCTATTTTCCCATAGTGAAAATCTGTGCTTCATAGTGAACTTTGTGATCGGTGGCGTGCCCAGAATATTGTGTCGCGTGCCATTGGTTCGCCATCCCTGCACTAAATGAAGTATTAAATCATAATTTTATGTTTTGTAGATATAAAATATTGCCATTATACAGAGTATTTTCAAAACGTTTGATTAAAATAGTTTAAGCTATTTTCCCATAGTGAAAATCTGTGCTTCATAGTGAACTTTGTGATCGGTGGCGTGCCCAGAATATTGTGTCGCGTGCCATTGGTTCGCCATCCCTGCACTAAATGAAGTATTAAATCATAATTTTATGTTTTGTAGATATAAAATATTTCCATTATACAGAGTATTTTCAAAACGTTTGATTAAAATAGTTTAAGCTATTTTCCCATAGTGAAAATCTGTGCTTCATAGTGAACTTTGTGATCGGTGGCGTGCCCAGAATATTGTGTCGCGTGCCATTGGTTCGCCATCCCTGCACTAAATGAAGTATTAAATCATAATTTTATGTTTTGTAGATATAAAATATTGCCATTATACAGAGTATTTTCAAAACGTTTGATTAAAATAGTTTAAGCTATTTTCCCATAGTGAAAATCTGTGCTTCATAGTGAACTTTGTGATCGGTGGCGTGCCCAGAATATTGTGTCGCGTGCCATTGGTTCGCATCCCTGCACTAAATGAAGTATTAAATCATAATTTTATGTTTTGTAGATATAAAATATTGCCATTATACAGAGTATTTTCAAAACGTTTGATTAAAATAGTTTAAGCTATTTTCCCATAGTGAAAATCTGTGTTTCAGAGTGAACTTTGTGATCGGTGGCGTGCCCAGAATATTGTGTCGCGTGCCATTGGTTCGCCATCCCTGCACTAAATGAAGTATTAAATCATAATTTTATGTTTTGTAGATATAAAATATTGCCATTATACAGAGTATTTTCAAAACGTTTGATTAAGATAGTTTAAGCTATTCTCCCATAGTGAAAATCTGTGCTTCATAGTGAACTTTGTGATCGGTGGCGTGCCCAGAATATTGTGTCGCGTGCCATTGGTTCGCCATCCCTGCACTAAATGAAGTATTAAATCATAATTTTATGTTTTGTAGATATAAAATATTGCCATTATACAGAGTATTTTCAAAACGTTTGATTAAAATAGTTTAAGCTATTTTCCCATAGTGAAAATCTGTGCTTCATAGTGAACTTTGTGATCGGTGGCGTGCCCAGAATATTGTGTCGCGTGCCATTGGTTCGCCATCCCTGCACTAAATGAAGTATTAAATCATAATTTTATGTTTTGTAGATATAAAATATTGCCATTATACAGAGTATTTTCAAAACGTTTGATTAAAATAGTTTAAACTATTTTCCCATAGTGAAAATCTGTGCTTCATAGTGAACTTTGTGATCGGTGGCGTGCCCAGAATATTGTGTCGCGTGCCATTGGTTCGCCATCCCTGCACTAAATGAAGTATTAAATCATAATTTTATGTTTTGTAGATATAAAATATTGCCATTATACAGAGTATTTTCAAAACGTTTGATTAAAATAGTTTAAGCTATTTTCCCATAGTGAAAATCTGTGCTTCATAGTGAACTTTGTGATCGGTGGCGTGCCCAGAATATTGTGTCGCGTGCCATTGGTACGCCATCCCTGCACTAAATGAAGTATTAAATCATAATTTTATGTTTTGTAGATATAAAATATTGCCATTATACAGAGTATTTTCAAAACGTTTGATTAAAATAGTTTAAGCTATTTTCCCATAGTGAAAATCTGTGCTTCATAGTGAACTTTGTGATCGGTGGCGTGCCCAGAATATTGTGTCGCGTGCCATTGGTTCGCCATCCCTGCACTAAATGAAGTATTAAATCATAATTTTATGTTTTGTAGATATAAAATATTGCCATTATACAGAGTATTTTCAAAACGTTTGATTAAAATAGTTTAAGCTATTTTCCCATAGTGAAAATCTGTGCTTCATAGTGAACTTTGTGATCGGTGGCGTGCCCAGAATATTGTGTCGCGTGCCATTGGTTCGCCATCCCTGCACTAAATGAAGTATTAAATCATAATTTTATGTTTTGTAGATATAAAATATTGCCATTATACAGAGTATTTTCAAAACGTTTGATTAAAATAGTTTAAGCTATTTTCCCATAGTGAAAATCTGTGCTTCATAGTGAACTTTGTGATCGGTGGCGTGCCCAGAATATTGTGTCGCGTGCCATTGGTTCGCCATCCCTGCACTAAATGAAGTATTAAATCATAATTTTATGTTTTGTAGATATAAAATATTGCCATTATACAGAGTATTTTCAAAACGTTTGATTAAAATAGTTTAAGCTATTTTCCCATAGTGAAAATCTGTGCTTCATAGTGAACTTTGTGATCGGTGGCGTGCCCAGAATATTGTGTCGCGTGCCATTGGTTCGCCATCCCTGCACTAAATGAAGTATTAAATCATAATTTTATGTTTTGTAGATATAAAATATTGCCATTATACAGAGTATTTTCAAAACGTTTGATTAAAATAGTTTAAGCTATTTTCCCATAGTGAAAATCTGTGCTTCATAGTGAACTTTGTGATCGGTGGCGTGCCCAGAATATTGTGTCGCGTGCCATTGGTTCGCCATCCCTGCACTAAATGAAGTATTAAATCATAATTTTATGTTTTGTAGATATAAAATATTGCCATTATACAGAGTATTTTCAAAACGTTTGATTAAAATAGTTTAAGCTATTTTCCCATAGTGAAAATCTGTGTTTCAGAGTGAACTTTGTGATCGGTGGCGTGCCCAGAATATTGTGTCGCGTGCCATTGGTTCGCCATCCCTGCACTAAATGAAGTATTAAATCATAATTTTATGTTTTGTAGATATAAAATATTGCCATTATACAGAGTATTTTCAAAACGTTTGATTAAAATAGTTTAAGCTATTTTCCCATAGTGAAAATCTGTGCTTCATAGTGAACTTTGTGATCGGTGGACGTGCCCAGAATATTGTGTCGCGTGCCATTGGTTCGCCATCCCTGCACTAAATGAAGTATTAAATCATAATTTTATGTTTTGTAGATATAAAATATTGCCATTATACAGAGTATTTTCAAAACGTTTGATTAAAATAGTTTAAGCTATTTTCCCATAGTGAAAATCTGTGCTTCATAGTGAACTTTGTGATCGGTGGCGTGCCCAGAATATTGTGTCGCGTGCCATTGGTTCGCCATCCCTGCACTAAATGAAGTATTAAATCATAATTTTATGTTTTGTAGATATAAAATATTGCCATTATACAGAGTATTTTCAAAACGTTTGATTAAAATAGTTTAAGCTATTTTCCCATAGTGAAAATCTGTGCTTCATAGTGAACTTTGTGATCGGTGGCGTGCCCAGAATATTGTGTCGCGTGCCATTGGTTCGCCATCCCTGCACTAAATGAAGTATTAAATCATAATTTTATGTTTTGTAGATATAAAATATTGCCATTATACAGAGTATTTTCAAAACGTTTGATTAAAATAGTTTAAGCTATTTTCCCATAGTGAAAATCTGTGCTTCATAGTGAACTTTGTGATCGGTGGCGTGCCCAGAATATTGTGTCGCGTGCCATTGGTTCGCCATCCCTGCACTAAATGAAGTATTAAATCATAATTTTATGTTTTGTAGATATAAAATATTGCCATTATACAGAGTATTTTCAAAACGTTTGATTAAAATAGTTTAAGCTATTTTCCCATAGTGAAAATCTGTGCTTCAGAGTGAACTTTGTGATCGGTGGCGTGCCCAGAATATTGTGTCGCGTGCCATTGGTTCGCCATCCCTGCACTAAATGAAGTATTAAATCATAATTTTATGTTTTGTAGATATAAAATATTGCCATTATACAGAGTATTTTCAAAACGTTTGATTAAAATAGTTTAAGCTATTTTCCCATAGTGAAAATCTGTGCTTCATAGTGAACTTTGTGATCGGTGGCGTGCCCAGAATATTGTGTCGCGTGCCATTGGTTCGCCATCCCTGCACTAAATGAAGTATTAAATCATAATTTTATGTTTTGTAGATATAAAATATTGCCATTATACAGAGTATTTTCAAAACGTTTGATTAAAATAGTTTAAGCTATTTTCCCATAGTGAAAATCTGTGCTTCATAGTGAACTTTGTGATCGGTGGCGTGCCCAGAATATTGTGTCGCGTGCCATTGGTTCGCCATCCCTGCACTAAATGAAGTATTAAATCATAATTTTATGTTTTGTAGATATAAAATATTGCCATTATACAGAGTATTTTCAAAACGTTTGATTAAAATAGTTTAAGCTATTTTCCCATAGTGAAAATCTGTGCTTCATAGTGAACTTTGTGATCGGTGGCGTGCCCAGAATATTGTGTCGCGTGCCATTGGTTCGCCATCCCTGCACTAAATGAAGTATTAAATCATAATTTTATGATTTGTAGATATAAAATATTGCCATTATACAGAGTATTTTCAAAACGTTTGATTAAAATAGTTTAAGCTATTTTCCCATAGTGAAAATCTGTGCTTCATAGTGAACTTTGTGATCGGTGGCGTGCCCAGAATATTGTGTCGCGTGCCATTGGTTCGCATCCCTGCACTAAATGAAGTATTAAATCATAATTTTATGTTTTGTAGATATAAAATATTGCCATTATACAGAGTATTTTCAAAACGTTTGATTAAAATAGTTTAAGCTATTTTCCCATAGTGAAAATCTGTGCTTCATAGTGAACTTTGTGATCGGTGGCGTGCCCAGAATATTGTGTCGCGTGCCATTGGTTCGGCATCCCTGCACTAAATGAAGTATTAAATCATAATTTTATGTTTTGTAGATATAAAATATTGCCATTATACAGAGTATTTTCAAAACGTTTGATTAAAATAGTTTAAGCTATTTTCCCATAGTGAAAATCTGTGTTTCAGAGTGAACTTTGTGATCGGTGGCGTGCCCAGAATATTGTGTCGCGTGCCATTGGTTCACCATCCCTGCACTAAATGAAGTATTAAATCATAATTTTATGTTTTGTAGATATAAAATATTGCCATTATACAGAGTATTTTCAAAACGTTTGATTAAAATAGTTTAAGCTATTTTCCCATAGTGAAAATCTGAGTTTCATAGTGAACTTTGTGATCGGTGGCGTGCCCAGAATATTGTGTCGCGTGCCATTGGTTCGCCATCCCTGCACTAAATGAAGTATTAAATCATAATTTTATGTTTTGTAGATATAAAATATTGCCATTATACAGAGTATTTTCAAAACGTTTGATTAAAATAGTTTAAGCTATTTTCCCATAGTGAAAATCTGTGCTTCATAGTGAACTTTGTGATCGGTGGCGTGCCCAGAATATTGTGTCGCGTGCCATTGGTTCGCCATCCCTGCACTAAATGAAGTATTAAATCATAATTTTATGATTTGTAGATATAAAATATTGCCATTATACAGAGTATTTTCAAAACGTTTGATTAAAATAGTTTAAGCTATTTTCCCATAGTGAAAATCTGTGCTTCATAGTGAACTTTGTGATCGGTGGCGTGCCCAGAATATTGTGTCGCGTGCCATTGGTTCGCCATCCCTGCACTAAATGAAGTATTAAATCATAATTTTATGTTTTGTAGATATAAAATATTGCCATTATACAGAGTATTTTCAAAACGTTTGATTAAAATAGTTTAAGCTATTTTCCCATAGTGAAAATCTGTGCTTCATAGTGAACTTTGTGATCGGTGGCGTGCCCAGAATATTGTGTCGCGTGCCATTGGTTCGCCATCCCTGCACTAAATGAAGTATTAAATCATAATTTTATGTTTTGTAGATATAAAATATTGCCATTATACAGAGTATTTTCAAAACGTTTGATTAAAATAGTTTAAGCTATTTTCCCATAGTGAAAATCTGTGCTTCATAGTGAACTTTGTGATCGGTGGCGTGCCCAGAATATTGTGTCGCGTGCCATTGGTTCGCCATCCCTGCACTAAATGAAGTATTAAATCATAATTTTATGTTTTGTAGATATAAAATATTGCCATTATACAGAGTATTTTCAAAACGTTTGATTAAAATAGTTTAAGCTATTTTCCCATAGTGAAAATCTGTGCTTCATAGTGAACTTTGTGATCGGTGGCGTGCCCAGAATATTGTGTCGCGTGCCATTGGTTCGCCATCCCTGCACTAAATGAAGTATTAAATCATAATTTTATGTTTTGTAGATATAAAATATTGCCATTATACAGAGTATTTTCAAAACGTTTGATTAAAATAGTTTAAGCTATTTTCCCATAGTGAAAATCTGTGCTTCATAGTGAACTTTGTGATCGGTGGCGTGCCCAGAATATTGTGTCGCGTGCCATTGGTTCGCCATCCCTGCACTAAATGAAGTATTAAATCATAATTTTATGTTTTGTAGATATAAAATATTGCCATTATACAGAGTATTTTCAAAACGTTTGATTAAAATAGTTTAAGCTATTTTCCCATAGTGAAAATCTGTGCTTCATAGTGAACTTTGTGATCGGTGGCGTGCCCAGAATATTGTGTCGCGTGCCATTGGTTCGCCATCCCTGCACTAAATGAAGTATTAAATCATAATTTTATGTTTTGTAGATATAAAATATTGCCATTATACAGAGTATTTTCAAAACGTTTGATTAAAATAGTTTAAGCTATTTTCCCATAGTGAAAATCTGTGCTTCATAGTGAACTTTGTGATCGGTGGCGTGCCCAGAATATTGTGTCGCGTGCCATTGGTTCGCCATCCCTGCACTAAATGAAGTATTAAATCATAATTTTATGTTTTGTAGATATAAAATATTGCCATTATACAGAGTATTTTCAAAACGTTTGATTAAAATAGTTTAAGCTATTTTCCCATAGTGAAAATCTGTGCTTCATAGTGAACTTTGTGATCGGTGGCGTGCCCAGAATATTGTGTCGCGTGCCATTGGTTCGCCATCCCTGCACTAAATGAAGTATTAAATCATAATTTTATGTTTTGTAGATATAAAATATTGCCATTATACAGAGTATTTTCAAAACGTTTGATTAAAATAGTTTAAGCTATTTTCCCATAGTGAAAATCTGTGCTTCATAGTGAACTTTGTGATCGGTGGCGTGCCCAGAATATTGTGTCGCGTGCCATTGGTTCGCCATCCCTGCACTAAATGAAGTATTAAATCATAATTTTATGTTTTGTAGATATAAAATATTGCCATTATACAGAGTATTTTCAAAACGTTTGATTAAAATAGTTTAAGCTATTTTCCCATAGTGAAAATCTGTGCTTCATAGTGAACTTTGTGATCGGTGGCGTGCCCAGAATATTGTGTCGCGTGCCATTGGTTCGCCATCCCTGCACTAAATGAAGTATTAAATCATAATTTTATGTTTTGTAGATATAAAATATTGCCATTATACAGAGTATTTTCAAAACGTTTGATTAAAATAGTTTAAGCTATTTTCCCATAGTGAAAATCTGTGCTTCATAGTGAACTTTGTGATCGGTGGCGTGCCCAGAATATTGTGTCGCGTGCCATTGGTTCGCCATCCCTGCACTAAATGAAGTATTAAATCATAATTTTATGTTTTGTAGATATAAAATATTGCCATTATACAGAGTATTTTCAAAACGTTTGATTAAAATAGTTTAAGCTATTTTCCCATAGTGAAAATCTGTGCTTCATAGTGAACTTTGTGATCGGTGGCGTGCCCAGAATATTGTGTCGCGTGCCATTGGTTCGCCATCCCTGCACTAAATGAAGTATTAAATCATAATTTTATGTTTTGTAGATATAAAATATTGCCATTATACAGAGTATTTTCAAAACGTTTGATTAAAATAGTTTAAGCTATTTTCCCATAGTGAAAATCTGTGCTTCATAGTGAACTTTGTGATCGGTGGCGTGCCCAGAATATTGTGTCGCGTGCCATTGGTTCGCCATCCCTGCACTAAATGAAGTATTAAATCATAATTTTATGTTTTGTAGATATAAAATATTGCCATTATACAGAGTATTTTCAAAACGTTTGATTAAAATAGTTTAAGCTATTTTCCCATAGTGAAAATCTGTGCTTCATAGTGAACTTTGTGATCGGTGGCGTGCCCAGAATATTGTGTCGCGTGCCATTGGTTCGCCATCCCTGCACTAAATGAAGTATTAAATCATAATTTTATGTTTTGTAGATATAAAATATTGCCATTATACAGAGTATTTTCAAAACGTTTGATTAAAATAGTTTAAGCTATTTTCCCATAGTGAAAATCTGTGCTTCATAGTGAACTTTGTGATCGGTGGCGTGCCCAGAATATTGTGTCGCGTGCCATTGGTTCGCCATCCCTGCACTAAATGAAGTATTAAATCATAATTTTATGTTTTGTAGATATAAAATATTGCCATTATACAGAGTATTTTCAAAACGTTTGATTAAAATAGTTTAAGCTATTTTCCCATAGTGAAAATCTGTGCTTCATAGTGAACTTTGTGATCGGTGGCGTGCCCAGAATATTGTGTCGCGTGCCATTGGTTCGCCATCCCTGCACTAAATGCCACCCCTGTATTAAATCATAATTTTATGTTTTGTAGATATAAAATATTGCCATTATACAGAGTATTTTCAAAACGTTTGATTAAAATAGTTTAAGCTATTTTCCCATAGTGAAAATCTGTGCTTCATAGTGAACTTTGTGATCGGTGGCGTGCCCAGAATATTGTGTCGCGTGCCATTGGTTCGCCATCCCTGCACTAAATGAAGTATTAAATCATAATTTTATGTTTTGTAGATATAAAATATTGCCATTATACAGAGTATTTTCAAAACGTTTGATTAAAATAGTTTAAGCTATTTTCCCATAGTGAAAATCTGTGCTTCATAGTGAACTTTGTGATCGGTGGCGTGCCCAGAATATTGTGTCGCGTGCCATTGGTTCGCCATCCCTGCACTAAATGAAGTATTAAATCATAATTTTATGTTTTGTAGATATAAAATATTGCCATTATACAGAGTATTTTCAAAACGTTTGATTAAAATAGTTTAAGCTATTTTCCCATAGTGAAAATCTGTGCTTCATAGTGAACTTTGTGATCGGTGGCGTGCCCAGAATATTGTGTCGCGTGCCATTGGTTCGCCATCCCTGCACTAAATGAAGTATTAAATCATAATTTTATGTTTTGTAGATATAAAATATTGCCATTATACAGAGTATTTTCAAAACGTTTGATTAAAATAGTTTAAGCTATTTTCCCATAGTGAAAATCTGTGCTTCATAGTGAACTTTGTGATCGGTGGCGTGCCCAGAATATTGTGTCGCGTGCCATTGGTTCGCCATCCCTGCACTAAATGAAGTATTAAATCATAATTTTATGTTTTGTAGATATAAAATATTGCCATTATACAGAGTATTTTCAAAACGTTTGATTAAAATAGTTTAAGCTATTTTCCCATAGTGAAAATCTGTGCTTCATAGTGAACTTTGTGATCGGTGGCGTGCCCAGAATATTGTGTCGCGTGCCATTGGTTCGCCATCCCTGCACTAAATGAAGTATTAAATCATAATTTTATGTTTTGTAGATATAAAATATTGCCATTATACAGAGTATTTTCAAAACGTTTGATTAAAATAGTTTAAGCTATTTTCCATAGTGAAAATCTGTGCTTCATAGTGAACTTTGTGATCGGTGGCGTGCCCAGAATATTGTGTCGCGTGCCATTGGTTCGCCATCCCTGCACTAAATGAAGTATTAAATCATAATTTTATGTTTTGTAGATATAAAATATTGCCATTATACAGAGTATTTTCAAAACGTTTGATTAAAATAGTTTAAGCTATTTTCCCATAGTGAAAATCTGTGCTTCAGAGTGAACTTTGTGATCGGTGTCGTGCCCAGAATATTGTGTCGCGTGCCATTGGTTCGCCATCCCTGCACGAAATGAAGTATTAAATCATAATTTTATGTTTTGTAGATATAAAATATTGCCATTATACAGAGTATTTTCAAAACGTTTGATTAAAATAGTTTAAGCTATTTTCCCATAGTGAAAATCTGTGTTTCAGAGTGAACTTTGTGATCGGTGGCGTGCCCAGAATATTGTGTCGCGTGCCATTGGTTCGCCATCCCTGCACTAAATTAAGTATTAAATCATAATTTTATGTTTTGTAGATATAAAATATTGCCATTATACAGAGTATTTTCAAAACGTTTGATTAAAATAGTTTAAGCTATTTTCCCATAGTGAAAATCTGTGCTTCATAGTGAACTTTGTGATCGGTGGCGTGCCCAGAATATTGTGCCGCGTGCCATTGGTTCGCCATCCCTGCACTAAATGAAGTATTAAATCATAATTTTATGTTTTGTAGATATAAAATATTTCCATTATACAGAGTATTTTCAAAACGTTTGATTAAAATAGTTTAAGCTATTTTCCCATAGTGAAAATCTGTGCTTCATAGTGAACTTTGTGATCGGTGGCGTGCCCAGAATATTGTGTCGCGTGCCATTGGTTCGCCATCCCTGCACTAAATGAAGTATTAAATCATAATTTTATGTTTTGTAGATATAAAATATTGCCATTATACAGAGTATTTTCAAAACGTTTGATTAAAATAGTTTAAGCTATTTTCCCATAGTGAAAATCTGTGCTTCATAGTGAACTTTGTGATCGGTGGCGTGCCCAGAATATTGTGTCGCGTGCCATTGGTTCGCCATCCCTGCACTAAATGAAGTATTAAATCATAATTTTATGATTTGTAGATATAAAATATTGCCATTATACAGAGTATTTTCAAAACGTTTGATTAAAATAGTTTAAGCTATTTTCCCATAGTGAAAATCTGTGCTTCATAGTGAACTTTGTGATCGGTGGCGTGCCCAGAATATTGTGTCGCGTGCCATTGGTTCGGCATCCCTGCACTAAATGAAGTATTAAATCATAATTTTATGTTTTGTAGATATAAAATATTGCCATTATACAGAGTATTTTCAAAACGTTTGATTAAAATAGTTTAAGCTATTTTCCCATAGTGAAAATCTGTGCTTCATAGTGAACTTTGTGATCGGTGGCGTGCCCAGAATATTGTGTCGCGTGCCATTGGTTCGCCATCCCTGCACTAAATGAAGTATTAAATCATAATTTTATGTTTTGTAGATATAAAATATTGCCATTATACAGAGTATTTTCAAAACGTTTGATTAAAATAGTTTAAGCTATTTTCCCATAGTGAAAATCTGTGCTTCATAGTGAACTTTGTGATCGGTGGCGTGCCCAGAATATTGTGTCGCGTGCCATTGGTTCGGCATCCCTGCACTAAATGAAGTATTAAATCATAATTTTATGTTTTGTAGATATAAAATATTGCCATTATACAGAGTATTTTCAAAACGTTTGATTAAAATAGTTTAAGCTATTTTCCCATAGTGAAAATCTGTGCTTCATAGTGAACTTTGTGATCGGTGGCGTGCCCAGAATATTGTGTCGCGTGCCATTGGTTCGGCATCCCTGCACTAAATGAAGTATTAAATCATAATTTTATGTTTTGTAGATATAAAATATTGCCATTATACAGAGTATTTTCAAAACGTTTGATTAAAATAGTTTAAGCTATTTTCCCATAGTGAAAATCTGTGCTTCATAGTGAACTTTGTGATCGGTGGCGTGCCCAGAATATTGTGTCGCGTGCCATTGGTTCGGCATCCCTGCACTAAATGAAGTATTAAATCATAATTTTATGTTTTGTAGATATAAAATATTGCCATTATACAGAGTATTTTCAAAACGTTTGATTAAAATAGTTTAAGCTATTTTCCCATAGTGAAAATCTGTGCTTCATAGTGAACTTTGTGATCGGTGGCGTGCCCAGAATATTGTGTCGCGTGCCATTGGTTCGCCATCCCTGCACTAAATGAAGTATTAAATCATAATTTTATGTTTTGTAGATATAAAATATTGCCATTATACAGAGTATTTTCAAAACGTTTGATTAAAATAGTTTAAGCTATTTTCCCATAGTGAAAATCTGTGCTTCATAGTGAACTTTGTGATCGGTGGCGTGCCCAGAATATTGTGTCGCGTGCCATTGGTTCGCCATCCCTGCACTAAATGCCTGCACCTGCCATCCCCTGTATTAAATCATAATTTTATGTTTTGTAGATATAAAAAATTTTCATTATACAGAGTATTTTCAAAACGTTTGATTAAAATAGTTTAAGCTATTTTCCCATAGTGAAAATCTGTGCTTCATAGTGAACTTTGTGATCGGTGGCGTGCCCAGAATATTGTGTCACGTGCCATTGGTTCGGCATCCCTGCACTAAATGAAGTATTAAATCATAATTTTATGTTTTGTAGATATAAAATATTGCCATTATACAGAGTATTTTCAAAACGTTTGATTAAAATAGTTTAAGCTATTTTCCCATAGTGAAAATCTGTGCTTCATAGTGAACTTTGTGATCGGTGGCGTGCCCAGAATATTGTGTCGCGTGCCATTGGTTCGCCATCCCTGCACTAAATGAAGTATTAAATCATAATTTTATGTTTTGTAGATATAAAATATTGCCATTATACAGAGTATTTTCAAAACGTTTGATTAAAATAGTTTAAGCTATTTTCCCATAGTGAAAATCTGTGCTTCATAGTGAACTTTGTGATCGGTGGCGTGCCCAGAATATTGTGTCGCGTGCCATTGGTTCGCCATCCCTGCACTAAATGAAGTATTAAATCATAATTTTATGTTTTGTAGATATAAAATATTGCCATTATACAGAGTATTTTCAAAACGTTTGATTAAAATAGTTTAAGCTATTTTCCCATAGTGAAAATCTGTGCTTCATAGTGAACTTTGTGATCGGTGGCGTGCCCAGAATATTGTGTCGCGTGTCATTGGTTCGCCATCCCTGCACTAAATGAAGTATTAAATCATAATTTTATGTTTTGTAGATATAAAATATTGCCATTATACAGAGTATTTTCAAAACGTTTGATTAAAATAGTTTAAGCTATTTTCCCATAGTGAAAATCTGTGCTTCATAGTGAACTTTGTGATCGGTGGCGTGCCCAGAATATTGTGTCGCGTGCCATTGGTTCGCCATCCCTGCACTAAATGAAGTATTAAATCATAATTTTATGTTTTGTAGATATAAAATATTGCCATTATACAGAGTATTTTCAAAACGTTTGATTAAAATAGTTTAAGCTATTTTCCCATAGTGAAAATCTGTGCTTCATAGTGAACTTTGTGATCGGTGGCGTGCCCAGAATATTGTGTCGCGTGCCATTGGTTCGCCATCCCTGCACTAAATGAAGTATTAAATCATAATTTTATGTTTTGTAGATATAAAATATTGCCATTATACAGAGTATTTTCAAAACGTTTGATTAAAATAGTTTAAGCTATTTTCCCATAGTGAAAATCTGTGCTTCATAGTGAACTTTGTGATCGGTGGCGTGCCCAGAATATTGTGTCGCGTGAAATTGGTTCGCCATCCCTGCACTAAATGAAGTATTAAATCATAATTTTATGTTTTGTAGATATAAAATATTGCCATTATACAGAGTATTTTCAAAACGTTTGATTAAAATAGTTTAAGCTATTTTCCCATAGTGAAAATCTGTGCTTCATAGTGAACTTTGTGATCGGTGGCGTGCCCAGAATATTGTGTCGCGTGCCATTGGTTCGGCATCCCTGCACTAAATGAAGTATTAAATCATAATTTAATGTTTTGTAGATATAAAATATTGCCATTATACAGAGTATTTTCAAAACGTTTGATTAAAATAGTTTAAGCTATTTTCCCATAGTGAAAATCTGTGCTTCAGAGTGAACTTTGTGATCTGTGGCGTGCCCAGAATATTGTGTCGCGTGCCATTGGTTCGCCATCCCTGCACTAAATGAAGTATTAAATCATAATTTTATGTTTTGTAGATATAAAATATTGCCATTATACAGAGTATTTTCAAAACGTTTGATTAAAATAGTTTAAGCTATTTTCCCATAGTGAAAATCTGTGTTTCAGAGTGAACTTTGTGATCGGTGGCGAGCCCAGAATATTGTGTCGCGTGCCATTGGTTCACCATCCCTGCACTAAATGAAGTATTAAATCATAATTTTATGTTTTGTAGATATAAAATATTGCCATTATACAGAGTATTTTCAAAACGTTTGATTAAAATAGTTTAAGCTATTTTCCCATAGTGAAAATCTGTGCTTCAGAGTGAACTTTGTGATCGGTGGCGTGCCCAGAATATTGTGTCGCTTGCCATTGGTTCGCCATCCCTGCACTAAATGAAGTATTAATCCATAATTTTATGTTTTGTAGATATAAAATATTGCCATTATACAGAGTATTTTCAAAACGTTTGATTAAAATAGTTTAAGCTATTTTCCCATAGTGAAAATCTGTGCTTCATAGTGAACTTTGTGATCGGTGGCGTGCCCAGAATATTGTGTCGCGTGCCATTGGTTCGGCATCCCTGCACTAAATGAAGTATTAAATCATAATTTTATGTTTTGTAGATATAAAATATTGCCATTATACAGAGTATTTTCAAAACGTTTGATTAAAATAGTTTAAGCTATTTTCCCATAGTGAAAATCTGTGCTTCATAGTGAACTTTGTGATCGGTGGCGTGCCCAGAATATTGTGTCGCGTGCCATTGGTTCGCCATCCCTGCACTAAATGAAGTATTAAATCATAATTTTATGTTTTGTAGATATAAAATATTGCCATTATACAGAGTATTTTCAAAACGTTTGATTAAAATAGTTTAAGCTATTTTCCCATAGTGAAAATCTGTGCTTCATAGTGAACTTTGTGATCGGTGGCGTGCCCAGAATATTGTGTCGCGTGCCATTGGTTCGGCATCCCTGCACTAAATGAAGTATTAAATCATAATTTTATGTTTTGTAGATATAAAATATTGCCATTATACAGAGAATTTTCAAAACGTTTGATTAAAATAGTTTAAGCTATTTTCCCATAGTGAAAATCTGTGCTTCATAGTGAACTTTGTGATCGGTGGCGTGCCCAGAATATTGTGTCGCGTGCCATTGGTTCGCCATCCCTGCACTAAATGAAGTATTAAATCATAATTTTATGTTTTGTAGATATAAAATATTGCCATTATACAGAGTATTTTCAAAACGTTTGATTAAAATAGTTTAAGCTATTTTCCCATAGTGAAAATCTGTGCTTCATAGTGAACTTTGTGATCGGTGGCGTGCCCAGAATATTGTGTCGCGTGCCATTGGTTCGCCATCCCTGCACTAAATGAAGTATTAAATCATAATTTTATGTTTTGTAGATATAAAATATTGCCATTATACAGAGTATTTTCAAAACGTTTGATTAAAATAGTTTAAGCTATTTTCCCATAGTGAAAATCTGTGCTTCATAGTGAACTTTGTGATCGGTGGCGTGCCCAGAATATTGTGTCGCGTGCCATTGGTTCGCCATCCCTGCACTAAATGCCTGCACCTGCCATCCCCTGTATTAAATCATAATTTTATGTTTTGTAGATATAAAATATTTCCATTATACAGAGTATTTTCAAAACGTTTGATTAAAATAGTTTAAGCTATTTTCCCATAGTGAAAATCTGTGCTTCATAGTGAACTTTGTGATCGGTGGCGTGCCCAGAATATTGTGTCGCGTGCCATTGGTTCGCCATCCCTGCACTAAATGAAGTATTAAATCATAATTTTATGTTTTGTAGATATAAAATATTGCCATTATACAGAGTATTTTCAAAACGTTTGATTAAAATAGTTTAAGCTATTTTCCCATAGTGAAAATCTGTGCTTCATAGTGAACTTTGTGATCGGTGGCGTGCCCAGAATATTGTGTCGCGTGCCATTGGTTCGCCATCCCTGCACTAAATGAAGTATTAAATCATAATTTTATGTTTTGTAGATATAAAATATTGCCATTATACAGAGTATTTTCAAAACGTTTGATTAAAATAGTTTAAGCTATTTTCCCATAGTGAAAATCTGTGCTTCATAGTGAACTTTGTGATCGGTGGCGTGCCCAGAATATTGTGTCGCGTGCCATTGGTTCGCCATCCCTGCACTAAATGAAGTATTAAATCATAATTTAATGTTTTGTAGATATAAAATATTGCCATTATACAGAGTATTTTCAAAACGTTTGATTAAAATAGTTTAAGCTATTTTCCCATAGTGAAAATCTGTGCTTCAGAGTGAACTTTGTGATCTGTGGCGTGCCCAGAATATTGTGTCGCGTGCCATTGGTTCGCCATCCCTGCACTAAATGAAGTATTAAATCATAATTTTATGTTTTGTAGATATAAAATATTGCCATTATACAGAGTATTTTCAAAACGTTTGATTAAAATAGTTTAAGCTATTTTCCCATAGTGAAAATCTGTGTTTCAGAGTGAACTTTGTGATCGGTGGCGAGCCCAGAATATTGTGTCGCGTGCCATTGGTTCACCATCCCTGCACTAAATGAAGTATTAAATCATAATTTTATGTTTTGTAGATATAAAATATTGCCATTATACAGAGTATTTTCAAAACGTTTGATTAAAATAGTTTAAGCTATTTTCCCATAGTGAAAATCTGTGCTTCAGAGTGAACTTTGTGATCGGTGGCGTGCCCAGAATATTGTGTCGCTTGCCATTGGTTCGCCATCCCTGCACTAAATGAAGTATTAATCCATAATTTTATGTTTTGTAGATATAAAATATTGCCATTATACAGAGTATTTTCAAAACGTTTGATTAAAATAGTTTAAGCTATTTTCCCATAGTGAAAATCTGTGCTTCATAGTGAACTTTGTGATCGGTGGCGTGCCCAGAATATTGTGTCGCGTGCCATTGGTTCGGCATCCCTGCACTAAATGAAGTATTAAATCATAATTTTATGTTTTGTAGATATAAAATATTGCCATTATACAGAGTATTTTCAAAACGTTTGATTAAAATAGTTTAAGCTATTTTCCCATAGTGAAAATCTGTGCTTCATAGTGAACTTTGTGATCGGTGGCGTGCCCAGAATATTGTGTCGCGTGCCATTGGTTCGCCATCCCTGCACTAAATGAAGTATTAAATCATAATTTTATGTTTTGTAGATATAAAATATTGCCATTATACAGAGTATTTTCAAAACGTTTGATTAAAATAGTTTAAGCTATTTTCCCATAGTGAAAATCTGTGCTTCATAGTGAACTTTGTGATCGGTGGCGTGCCCAGAATATTGTGTCGCGTGCCATTGGTTCGGCATCCCTGCACTAAATGAAGTATTAAATCATAATTTTATGTTTTGTAGATATAAAATATTGCCATTATACAGAGAATTTTCAAAACGTTTGATTAAAATAGTTTAAGCTATTTTCCCATAGTGAAAATCTGTGCTTCATAGTGAACTTTGTGATCGGTGGCGTGCCCAGAATATTGTGTCGCGTGCCATTGGTTCGCCATCCCTGCACTAAATGAAGTATTAAATCATAATTTTATGTTTTGTAGATATAAAATATTGCCATTATACAGAGTATTTTCAAAACGTTTGATTAAAATAGTTTAAGCTATTTTCCCATAGTGAAAATCTGTGCTTCATAGTGAACTTTGTGATCGGTGGCGTGCCCAGAATATTGTGTCGCGTGCCATTGGTTCGCCATCCCTGCACTAAATGAAGTATTAAATCATAATTTTATGTTTTGTAGATATAAAATATTGCCATTATACAGAGTATTTTCAAAACGTTTGATTAAAATAGTTTAAGCTATTTTCCCATAGTGAAAATCTGTGCTTCATAGTGAACTTTGTGATCGGTGGCGTGCCCAGAATATTGTGTCGCGTGCCATTGGTTCGCCATCCCTGCACTAAATGCCTGCACCTGCCATCCCCTGTATTAAATCATAATTTTATGTTTTGTAGATATAAAATATTTCCATTATACAGAGTATTTTCAAAACGTTTGATTAAAATAGTTTAAGCTATTTTCCCATAGTGAAAATCTGTGCTTCATAGTGAACTTTGTGATCGGTGGCGTGCCCAGAATATTGTGTCGCGTGCCATTGGTTCGCCATCCCTGCACTAAATGAAGTATTAAATCATAATTTTATGTTTTGTAGATATAAAATATTGCCATTATACAGAGTATTTTCAAAACGTTTGATTAAAATAGTTTAAGCTATTTTCCCATAGTGAAAATCTGTGCTTCATAGTGAACTTTGTGATCGGTGGCGTGCCCAGAATATTGTGTCGCGTGCCATTGGTTCGCCATCCCTGCACTAAATGAAGTATTAAATCATAATTTTATGTTTTGTAGATATAAAATATTGCCATTATACAGAGTATTTTCAAAACGTTTGATTAAAATAGTTTAAGCTATTTTCCCATAGTGAAAATCTGTGCTTCATAGTGAACTTTGTGATCGGTGGCGTGCCCAGAATATTGTGTCGCGTGCCATTGGTTCGCCATCCCTGCACTAAATGAAGTATTAAATCATAATTTTATGTTTTGTAGATATAAAATATTGCCATTATACAGAGTATTTTCAAAACGTTTGATTAAAATAGTTTAAGCTATTTTCCCATAGTGAAAATCTGTGCTTCATAGTGAACTTTGTGATCGGTGGCGTGCCCAGAATATTGTGTCGCGTGCCATTGGTTCGCCATCCCTGCACTAAATGAAGTATTAAATCATAATTTTATGTTTTGTAGATATAAAATATTGCCATTATACAGAGTATTTTCAAAACGTTTGATTAAAATAGTTTAAGCTATTTTCCCATAGTGAAAATCTGTGCTTCATAGTGAACTTTGTGATCGGTGGCGTGCCCAGAATATTGTGTCGCGTGCCATTGGTTCGCCATCCCTGCACTAAATGAAGTATTAAATCATAATTTTATGTTTTGTAGATATAAAATATTGCCATTATACAGAGTATTTTCAAAACGTTTGATTAAAATAGTTTAAGCTATTTTCCCCTAGTGAAAATCTGTGCTTCATAGTGAACTTTGTGATCGGTGGCGTGCCCAGAATATTGTGTCGCGTGCCATTGGTTCGCCATCCCTGCACTAAATGAAGTATTAAATCATAATTTTATGTTTTGTAGATATAAAATATTGCCATTATACAGAGTATTTTCAAAACGTTTGATTAAAATAGTTTAAGCTATTTTTCCATAGTGAAAATCTGTGCTTCATAGTGAACTTTGTGATCGGTGGCGTGCCCAGAATATTGTGTCGCGTGCCATTGGTTCGCCATCCCTGCACTAAATGAAGTATTAAATCATAATTTTATGTTTTGTAGATATAAAATATTGCCATTATACAGAGTATTTTCAAAACGTTTGATTAAAATAGTTTAAGCTATTTTCCCATAGTGAAAATCTGTGCTTCAGAGTGAACTTTGTGATCGGTGGCGTGCCCAGAATATTGTGTCGCGTGCCATTGGTTCGCCATCCCTGCACGAAATGAAGTATTAAATCATAATTTTATGTTTTGTAGATATAAAATATTGCCATTATACAGAGTATTTTCAAAACGTTTGATTAAAATAGTTTAAGCTATTTTCCCATAGTGAAAATCTGTGTTTCAGAGTGAACTTTGTGATCGGTGGCGTGCCCAGAATATTGTGTCGCGTGCCATTGGTTCGCCATCCCTGCACTAAATTAAGTATTAAATCATAATTTTATGTTTTGTAGATATAAAATATTGCCATTATACAGAGTATTTTCAAAACGTTTGATTAAAATAGTTTAAGCTATTTTCCCATAGTGAAAATCTGTGCTTCATAGTGAACTTTGTGATCGGTGGCGTGCCCAGAATATTGTGCCGCGTGCCATTGGTTCGCCATCCCTGCACTAAATGAAGTATTAAATCATAATTTTATGTTTTGTAGATATAAAATATTTCCATTATACAGAGTATTTTCAAAACGTTTGATTAAAATAGTTTAAGCTATTTTCCCATAGTGAAAATCTGTGCTTCATAGTGAACTTTGTGATCGGTGGCGTGCCCAGAATATTGTGTCGCGTGCCATTGGTTCGCCATCCCTGCACTAAATGAAGTATTAAATCATAATTTTATGTTTTGTAGATATAAAATATTGCCATTATACAGAGTATTTTCAAAACGTTTGATTAAAATAGTTTAAGCTATTTTCCCATAGTGAAAATCTGTGCTTCATAGTGAACTTTGTGATCGGTGGCGTGCCCAGAATATTGTGTCGCGTGCCATTGGTTCGCCATCCCTGCACTAAATGAAGTATTAAATCATAATTTTATGATTTGTAGATATAAAATATTGCCATTATACAGAGTATTTTCAAAACGTTTGATTAAAATAGTTTAAGCTATTTTCCCATAGTGAAAATCTGTGCTTCATAGTGAACTTTGTGATCGGTGGCGTGCCCAGAATATTGTGTCGCGTGCCATTGGTTCGGCATCCCTGCACTAAATGAAGTATTAAATCATAATTTTATGTTTTGTAGATATAAAATATTGCCATTATACAGAGTATTTTCAAAACGTTTGATTAAAATAGTTTAAGCTATTTTCCCATAGTGAAAATCTGTGCTTCATAGTGAACTTTGTGATCGGTGGCGTGCCCAGAATATTGTGTCGCGTGCCATTGGTTCGCCATCCCTGCACTAAATGAAGTATTAAATCATAATTTTATGTTTTGTAGATATAAAATATTGCCATTATACAGAGTATTTTCAAAACGTTTGATTAAAATAGTTTAAGCTATTTTCCCATAGTGAAAATCTGTGCTTCATAGTGAACTTTGTGATCGGTGGCGTGCCCAGAATATTGTGTCGCGTGCCATTGGTTCGCCATCCCTGCACTAAATGCCTGCACCTGCCATCCCCTGTATTAAATCATAATTTTATGTTTTGTAGATATAAAAAATTTTCATTATACAGAGTATTTTCAAAACGTTTGATTAAAATAGTTTAAGCTATTTTCCCATAGTGAAAATCTGTGCTTCATAGTGAACTTTGTGATCGGTGGCGTGCCCAGAATATTGTGTCACGTGCCATTGGTTCGGCATCCCTGCACTAAATGAAGTATTAAATCATAATTTTATGTTTTGTAGATATAAAATATTGCCATTATACAGAGTATTTTCAAAACGTTTGATTAAAATAGTTTAAGCTATTTTCCCATAGTGAAAATCTGTGCTTCATAGTGAACTTTGTGATCGGTGGCGTGCCCAGAATATTGTGTCGCGTGCCATTGGTTCGCCATCCCTGCACTAAATGAAGTATTAAATCATAATTTTATGTTTTGTAGATATAAAATATTGCCATTATACAGAGTATTTTCAAAACGTTTGATTAAAATAGTTTAAGCTATTTTCCCATAGTGAAAATCTGTGCTTCATAGTGAACTTTGTGATCGGTGGCGTGCCCAGAATATTGTGTCGCGTGCCATTGGTTCGCCATCCCTGCACTAAATGAAGTATTAAATCATAATTTTATGTTTTGTAGATATAAAATATTGCCATTATACAGAGTATTTTCAAAACGTTTGATTAAAATAGTTTAAGCTATTTTCCCATAGTGAAAATCTGTGCTTCATAGTGAACTTTGTGATCGGTGGCGTGCCCAGAATATTGTGTCGCGTGTCATTGGTTCGCCATCCCTGCACTAAATGAAGTATTAAATCATAATTTTATGTTTTGTAGATATAAAATATTGCCATTATACAGAGTATTTTCAAAACGTTTGATTAAAATAGTTTAAGCTATTTTCCCATAGTGAAAATCTGTGCTTCATAGTGAACTTTGTGATCGGTGGCGTGCCCAGAATATTGTGTCGCGTGCCATTGGTTCGCCATCCCTGCACTAAATGAAGTATTAAATCATAATTTTATGTTTTGTAGATATAAAATATTGCCATTATACAGAGTATTTTCAAAACGTTTGATTAAAATAGTTTAAGCTATTTTCCCATAGTGAAAATCTGTGCTTCATAGTGAACTTTGTGATCGGTGGCGTGCCCAGAATATTGTGTCGCGTGCCATTGGTTCGCCATCCCTGCACTAAATGAAGTATTAAATCATAATTTTATGTTTTGTAGATATAAAATATTGCCATTATACAGAGTATTTTCAAAACGTTTGATTAAAATAGTTTAAGCTATTTTCCCATAGTGAAAATCTGTGCTTCATAGTGAACTTTGTGATCGGTGGCGTGCCCAGAATATTGTGTCGCGTGAAATTGGTTCGCCATCCCTGCACTAAATGAAGTATTAAATCATAATTTTATGTTTTGTAGATATAAAATATTGCCATTATACAGAGTATTTTCAAAACGTTTGATTAAAATAGTTTAAGCTATTTTCCCATAGTGAAAATCTGTGCTTCATAGTGAACTTTGTGATCGGTGGCGTGCCCAGAATATTGTGTCGCGTGCCATTGGTTCGGCATCCCTGCACTAAATGAAGTATTAAATCATAATTTAATGTTTTGTAGATATAAAATATTGCCATTATACAGAGTATTTTCAAAACGTTTGATTAAAATAGTTTAAGCTATTTTCCCATAGTGAAAATCTGTGCTTCAGAGTGAACTTTGTGATCTGTGGCGTGCCCAGAATATTGTGTCGCGTGCCATTGGTTCGCCATCCCTGCACTAAATGAAGTATTAAATCATAATTTTATGTTTTGTAGATATAAAATATTGCCATTATACAGAGTATTTTCAAAACGTTTGATTAAAATAGTTTAAGCTATTTTCCCATAGTGAAAATCTGTGTTTCAGAGTGAACTTTGTGATCGGTGGCGAGCCCAGAATATTGTGTCGCGTGTCATTGGTTCACCATCCCTGCACTAAATGAAGTATTAAATCATAATTTTATGTTTTGTAGATATAAAATATTGCCATTATACAGAGTATTTTCAAAACGTTTGATTAAAATAGTTTAAGCTATTTTCCCATAGTGAAAATCTGTGCTTCAGAGTGAACTTTGTGATCGGTGGCGTGCCCAGAATATTGTGTCGCTTGCCATTGGTTCGCCATCCCTGCACTAAATGAAGTATTAATCCATAATTTTATGTTTTGTAGATATAAAATATTGCCATTATACAGAGTATTTTCAAAACGTTTGATTAAAATAGTTTAAGCTATTTTCCCATAGTGAAAATCTGTGCTTCATAGTGAACTTTGTGATCGGTGGCGTGCCCAGAATATTGTGTCGCGTGCCATTGGTTCGCCATCCCTGCACTAAATGAAGTATTAAATCATAATTTTATGTTTTGTAGATATAAAATATTGCCATTATACAGAGTATTTTCAAAACGTTTGATTAAAATAGTTTAAGCTATTTTCCCCTAGTGAAAATCTGTGCTTCATAGTGAACTTTGTGATCGGTGGCGTGCCCAGAATATTGTGTCGCGTGCCATTGGTTCGCCATCCCTGCACTAAATGAAGTATTAAATCATAATTTTATGTTTTGTAGATATAAAATATTGCCATTATACAGAGTATTTTCAAAATGTTTGATTAAAATAGTTTAAGCTATTTTCCCATAGTGAAAATCTGTGCTTCATAGTGAACTTTGTGATCGGTGGCGTGCCCAGAATATTGTGTCGCGTGCCATTGGTTCGGCATCCCTGCACTAAATGAAGTATTAAATCATAATTTTATGTTTTGTAGATATAAAATATTGCCATTATACAGAGTATTTTCAAAACGTTTGATTAAAATAGTTTAAGCTATTTTCCCATAGTGAAAATCTGTGCTTCATAGTGAACTTTGTGATCGGTGGCGTGCCCAGAATATTGTGTCGCGTGCCATTGGTTCGCCATCCCTGCACTAAATGAAGTATTAAATCATAATTTTATGTTTTGTAGATATAAAATATTGCCATTATACAGAGTATTTTCAAAACGTTTGATTAAAATAGTTTAAGCTATTTTCCCATAGTGAAAATCTGTGCTTCATAGTGAACTTTGTGATCGGTGGCGTGTCCAGAATATTGTGTCGCGTGCCATTGGTTCGGCATCCCTGCACTAAATGAAGTATTAAATCATAATTTTATGTTTTGTAGATATAAAATATTGCCATTATACAGAGTATTTTCAAAACGTTTGATTAAAATAGTTTAAGCTATTTTCCCATAGTGAAAATCTGTGCTTCATAGTGAACTTTGTGATCGGTGGCGTGCCCAGAATATTGTGTCGTGTGCCATTGGTTCACCATCCCTGCACTAAATGAAGTATTAAATCATAATTTTATGTTTTGTAGATATAAAATATTGCCATTATACAGAGTATTTTCAAAACGTTTGATTAAAATAGTTTAAGCTATTTTCCCATAGTGAAAATCTGTGCTTCATAGTGAACTTTGTGATCGGTGGCGTGCCCAGAATATTGTGTCGCTTGCCATTGGTTCGCCATCCCTGCACTAAATGAAGTATTAAATCATAATTTTATGTTTTGTAGATATAAAATATTGCCATTATACAGAGTATTTTCAAAACGCTTGATTAAAATAGTTTAAGCTATTTTCCCATAGTGAAAATCTGTGCTTCATAGTGAACTTTGTGATCGGTGGCGTGCCCAGAATATTGTGTCGCGTGCCATTGGTTCGCCATCCCTGCACTAAATGAAGTATTAAATCATAATTTTATGTTTTGTAGATATAAAATATTGCCATTATACAGAGTATTTTCAAAACGTTTGATTAAAATAGTTTAAGCTATTTTCCCCTAGTGAAAATCTGTGCTTCATAGTGAACTTTGTGATCGGTGGCGTGCCCAGAATATTGTGTCGCGTGCCATTGGTTCGCCATCCCTGCACTAAATGAAGTATTAAATCATAATTTTATGTTTTGTAGATATAAAATATTGCCATTATACAGAGTATTTTCAAAATGTTTGATTAAAATAGTTTAATTCTATTTTCCCATAGTGAAAATCTGTGCTTCATAGTGAACTTTGTGATCGTTGGCGTGCCCAGAATATTGTGTCGCGTGCCATTGGTTCGGCATCCCTGCACTAAATGAAGTATTAAATCATAATTTTATGTTTTGTAGATATAAAATATTGCCATTATACAGAGTATTTTCAAAATGTTTGATTAAAATAGTTTAAGCTATTTTCCCATAGTGAAAATCTGTGCTTCATAGTGAACTTTGTGATCGGTGGCGTGCCCAGAATATTGTGTCGCGTGCCATTGGTTCGGCATCCCTGCACTAAATGAAGTATTAAATCATAATTTTATGTTTTGTAGATATAAAATATTGCCATTATACAGAGTATTTTCAAAACGTTTGATTAAAATAGTTTAAGCTATTTTCCCATAGTGAAAATCTGTGCTTCATAGTGAACTTTGTGATCGGTGGCGTGCCCAGAATATTGTGTCGCGTGCCATTGGTTCGCCATCCCTGCACTAAATGAAGTATTAAATCATAATTTTATGTTTTGTAGATATAAAATATTGCCATTATACAGAGTATTTTCAAAACGTTTGATTAAAATAGTTTAAGCTATTTTCCCATAGTGAAAATCTGTGCTTCATAGTGAACTTTGTGATCTGTGGCGTGCCCAGAATATTGTGTCGCGTGCCATTGGTTCGGCATCCCTGCACTAAATGAAGTATTAAATCATAATTTTATGTTTTGTAGATATAAAATATTGCCATTATACAGAGTATTTTCAAAACGTTTGATTAAAATAGTTTAAGCTATTTTCCCATAGTGAAAATCTGTGCTTCATAGTGAACTTTGTGATCGGTGGCGTGCCCAGAATATTGTGTCGCGTGCCATTGGTTCACCATCCCTGCACTAAATGAAGTATTAAATCATAATTTTATGTTTTGTAGATATAAAATATTGCCATTATACAGAGTATTTTCAAAACGTTTGATTAAAATAGTTTAAGCTATTTTCCCATAGTGAAAATCTGTGCTTCATAGTGAACTTTGTGATCGGTGGCGTGCCCAGAATATTGTGTCGCTTGCCATTGGTTCGCCATCCCTGCACTAAATGAAGTATTAAATCATAATTTTATGTTTTGTAGATATAAAATATTGCCATTATACAGAGTATTTTCAAAACGTTTGATTAAAATAGTTTAAGCTATTTTCCCCTAGTGAAAATCTGTGCTTCATAGTGAACTTTGTGATCGGTGGCGTGCCCAGAATATTGTGTCGCGTGCCATTGGTTCGCCATCCCTGCACTAAATGAAGTATTAAATCATAATTTTATGTTTTGTAGATATAAAATATTGCCATTATACAGAGTATTTTCAAAATGTTTGATTAAAATAGTTTAAGCTATTTTCCCATAGTGAAAATCTGTGCTTCATAGTGAACTTTGTGATCGGTGGCGTGCCCAGAATATTGTGTCGCGTGCCATTGGTTCGGCATCCCTAGACTAAATGAAGTATTAAATCATAATTTTATGTTTTGTAGATATAAAATATTGCCATTATACAGAGTATTTTCAAAACGTTTGATTAAAATAGTTTAAGCTATTTTCCCATAGTGAAAATCTGTGCTTCAGAGTGAACTTTGTGATCGGTGGCGTGCCCAGAATATTGTGTCGCGTGCCATTGGTTCGCCATCCCTGCACTAAATGAAGTATTAAATCATAATTTTATGTTTTGTAGATATAAAATATTGCCATTATACAGAGTATTTTCAAAACGTTTGATTAAAATAGTTTGAGCTATTTTCCCATAGTGAAAATCTGTGCTTCAGAGTGAACTTTGTGATCGGTGGCGTGCCCAGAATATTGTGTCGCGTGCCATTGGTTCGGCATCCCTGCACTAAATGAAGTATTAAATCATAATTTTATGTTTTGTAGATATAAAATATTGCCATTATACAGAGTATTTTCAAAACGTTTGATTAAAATAGTTTAAGCTATTTTCCCATAGTGAAAATCTGTGCTTCATAGTGAACTTTGTGATCGGTGGCGTGCCCAGAATATTGTGTCGCGTGCCATT
This sequence comes from Parasteatoda lunata, assembly GCA_949128135.1. NCBI lineage: Eukaryota > Metazoa > Arthropoda > Arachnida > Araneae > Theridiidae > Parasteatoda > Parasteatoda lunata. Next base: position 96,751,635 of record OX421975.1, read on the forward strand.
GGTTCGGCATCCCTGCACTAAATGAAGTATTAAATCATAATTTTATGTTTTGTAGATATAAAATATTGCCATTATACAGAGTATTTTCAAAACGTTTGATTAAAATAGTTTAAGCTATTTTCCCATAGTGAAAATCTGTGCTTCATAGTGAACTTTGTGATCGGTGGCGTGCCCAGAATATTGTGTCGCGTGCCATTGGTTCGGCATCCCTGCACTAAATGAAGTATTAAATCATAATTTTATGTTTTGTAGATATAAAATATTGCCATTATACAGAGTATTTTCAAAACGTTTGATTAAAATAGTTTAAGCTATTTTCCCATAGTGAAAATCTGTGCTTCATAGTGAACTTTGTGATCGGTGGCGTGCCCAGAATATTGTGTCGCGTGCCATTGGTTCGCCATCCCTGCACTAAATGAAGTATTAAATCATAATTTTATGTTTTGTAGATATAAAATATTGCCATTATACAGAGTATTTTCAAAACGTTTGATTAAAATAGTTTAAGCTATTTTCCCATAGTGAAAATCTGTGCTTCAGAGTGAACTTTGTGATCGGTGGCGTGCCCAGAATATTGTGTCGCGTGCCATTGGTTCGCCATCCCTGCACTAAATGAAGTATTAAATCATAATTTTATGTTTTGTAGATATAAAATATTGCCATTATACAGAGTATTTTCAAAACGTTTGATTAAAATAGTTTAAGCTATTTTCCCATAGTGAAAATCTGTGCTTAAGAGTGAACTTTGTGATCGGTGGCGTGCCCAGAATATTGTGTCGCGTGCCATTGGTTCGGCATCCCTGCACTAAATGAAGTATTAAATCATAATTTTATGTTTTGTAGATATAAAATATTGCCATTATACAGAGTATTTTCAAAACGTTTGATTAAAATAGTTTAAGCTATTTTCCCATAGTGAAAATCTGTGCTTCATAGTGAACTTTGTGATCGGTGGCGTGCCCAGAATATTGTGTCGCGTGTCATTGGTTCGCCATTCCTGCACTAAATGAAGTATTAAATCATAATTTTATGTTTTGTAGATATAAAATATTGCCATTATACAGAGTATTTTCAAAATGTTTGATTAAAATAGTTTAAGCTATTTTCCCATAGTGAAAATCTGTGCTTCATAGTGAACTTTGTGATCGGTGGCGTGCCCAGAATATTGTGTCGCGTGCCATTGGTTCGGCATCCCTGCACTAAATGAAGTATTAAATCATAATTTTATGTTTTGTAGATATAAAATATTGCCATTATACAGAGTATTTTCAAAACGTTTGATTAAAATAGTTTAAGCTATTTTCCCATAGTGAAAATCTGTGCTTCATAGTGAACTTTGTGATCGGTGGCGTGCCCAGAATATTGTGTCGCGTGCCATTGGTTCGCCATCCCTGCACTAAATGAAGTATTAAATCATAATTTTATGTTTTGTAGATATAAAATATTGCCATTATACAGAGTATTTTCAAAACGTTTGATTAAAATAGTTTAAGCTATTTTCCCATAGTGAAAATCTGTGCTTCATAGTGAACTTTGTGATCGGTGGCGTGCCCAGAATATTGTGTCGCGTGCCATTGGTTCGGCATCCCTGCACTAAATGAAGTATTAAATCATAATTTTATGTTTTGTAGATATAACATATTGCCATTATACAGAGTATTTTCAAAACGTTTGATTAAAATAGTTTAAGCTATTTTCCCATAGTGAAAATCTGTGCTTCATAGTGAACTTTGTGATCGGTGGCGTGCCCAGAATATTGTGTCGCGTGCCATTGGTTCACCATCCCTGCACTAAATGAAGTATTAAATCATAATTTTATGTTTTGTAGATATAAAATATTGCCATTATACAGAGTATTTTCAAAACGTTTGATTAAAATAGTTTAAGCTATTTTCCCATAGTGAAAATCTGTGCTTCATAGTGAACTTTGTGATCGGTGGCGTGCCCAGAATATTGTGTCGCTTGCCATTGGTTCGCCATCCCTGCACTAAATGAAGTATTAAATCATAATTTTATGTTTTGTAGATATAAAATATTGCCATTATACAGAGTATTTTCAAAACGTTTGATTAAAATAGTTTAAGCTATTTTCCCCTAGTGAAAATCTGTGCTTCATAGTGAACTTTGTGATCGGTGGCGTGCCCAGAATATTGTGTCGCGTGCCATTGGTTCGCCATCCCTGCACTAAATGAAGTATTAAATCATAATTTTATGTTTTGTAGATATAAAATATTGCCATTATACAGAGTATTTTCAAAATGTTTGATTAAAATAGTTTAAGCTATTTTCCCATAGTGAAAATCTGTGCTTCATAGTGAACTTTGTGATCGGTGGCGTGCCCAGAATATTGTGTCGCGTGCCATTGGTTCGGCATCCCTAGACTAAATGAAGTATTAAATCATAATTTTATGTTTTGTAGATATAAAATATTGCCATTATACAGAGTATTTTCAAAACGTTTGATTAAAATAGTTTAAGCTATTTTCCCATAGTGAAAATCTGTGCTTCAGAGTGAACTTTGTGATCGGTGGCGTGCCCAGAATATTGTGTCGCGTGCCATTGGTTCGCCATCCCTGCACTAAATGAAGTATTAAATCATAATTTTATGTTTTGTAGATATAAAATATTGCCATTATACAGAGTATTTTCAAAACGTTTGATTAAAATAGTTTGAGCTATTTTCCCATAGTGAAAATCTGTGCTTCAGAGTGAACTTTGTGATCGGTGGCGTGCCCAGAATATTGTGTCGCGTGCCATTGGTTCGGCATCCCTGCACTAAATGAAGTATTAAATCATAATTTTATGTTTTGTAGATATAAAATATTGCCATTATACAGAGTATTTTCAAAACGTTTGATTAAAATAGTTTAAGCTATTTTCCCATAGTGAAAATCTGTGCTTCATAGTGAACTTTGTGATCGGTGGCGTGCCCAGAATATTGTGTCGCGTGCCATTGGTTCGGCATCCCTGCACTAAATGAAGTATTAAATCATAATTTTATGTTTTGTAGATATAAAATATTGCCATTATACAGAGTATTTTCAAAACGTTTGATTAAAATAGTTTAAGCTATTTTCCCATAGTGAAAATCTGTGCTTCATAGTGAACTTTGTGATCGGTGGCGTGCCCAGAATATTGTGTCGCGTGCCATTGGTTCGGCATCCCTGCACTAAATGAAGTATTAAATCATAATTTTATGTTTTGTAGATATAAAATATTGCCATTATACAGAGTATTTTCAAAACGTTTGATTAAAATAGTTTAAGCTATTTTCCCATAGTGAAAATCTGTGCTTCATAGTGAACTTTGTGATCGGTGGCGTGCCCAGAATATTGTGTCGCGTGCCATTGGTTCGCCATCCCTGCACTAAATGAAGTATTAAATCATAATTTTATGTTTTGTAGATATAAAATATTGCCATTATACAGAGTATTTTCAAAACGTTTGATTAAAATAGTTTAAGCTATTTTCCCATAGTGAAAATCTGTGCTTCAGAGTGAACTTTGTGATCGGTGGCGTGCCCAGAATATTGTGTCGCGTGCCATTGGTTCGCCATCCCTGCACTAAATGAAGTATTAAATCATAATTTTATGTTTTGTAGATATAAAATATTGCCATTATACAGAGTATTTTCAAAACGTTTGATTAAAATAGTTTAAGCTATTTTCCCATAGTGAAAATCTGTGCTTAAGAGTGAACTTTGTGATCGGTGGCGTGCCCAGAATATTGTGTCGCGTGCCATTGGTTCGGCATCCCTGCACTAAATGAAGTATTAAATCATAATTTTATGTTTTGTAGATATAAAATATTGCCATTATACAGAGTATTTTCAAAACGTTTGATTAAAATAGTTTAAGCTATTTTCCCATAGTGAAAATCTGTGCTTCATAGTGAACTTTGTGATCGGTGGCGTGCCCAGAATATTGTGTCGCGTGTCATTGGTTCGCCATTCCTGCACTAAATGAAGTATTAAATCATAATTTTATGTTTTGAAGATATAAAATATTGCCATTATACAGAGTATTTTCAAAACGTTTGATTAAAATAGTTTAAGCTATTTTCCCATAGTGAAAATCTGTGCTTCATAGTGAACTTTGTGATCGGTGGCGTGCCCAGAATATTGTGTCGCGTGCCATTGGTTCGCCATCCCTGCACTAAATGAAGTATTAAATCATAATTTTATGTTTTGTAGATATAAAATATTGCCATTATACAGAGTATTTTCAAAACGTTTGATTAAAATAGTTTAAGCTATTTTCCCATAGTGAAAATCTGTGCTTCATAGTGAACTTTGTGATCGGTGGCGTGCCCAGAATATTGTGTCGCGTGCCATTGGTTCGCCATCCCTGCACTAAATGAAGTATTAAATCATAATTTTATGTTTTGTAGATATAAAATATTGCCATTATACAGAGTATTTTCAAAACGTTTGATTAAAATAGTTTAAGCTATTTTCCCATAGTGAAAATCTGTGCTTCATAGTGAACTTTGTGATCGGTGGCGTGCCCAGAATATTGTGTCGCGTGCCATTGGTTCGCCATCCCTGCACTAAATGAAGTATTAAATCATAATTTTATGTTTTGTAGATATAAAATATTGCCATTATACAGAGTATTTTCAAAACGTTTGATTAAAATAGTTTAAGCTATTTTCCCATAGTGAAAATCTGTGCTTCATAGTGAACTTTGTGATCGGTGGCGTGCCCAGAATATTGTGTCGCGTGAAATTGGTTCGCCATCCCTGCACTAAATGAAGTATTAAATCATAATTTTATGTTTTGTAGATATAAAATATTGCCATTATACAGAGTATTTTCAAAACGTTTGATTAAAATAGTTTAAGCTATTTTCCCATAGTGAAAATCTGTGCTTCATAGTGAACTTTGTGATCGGTGGCGTGCCCAGAATATTGTGTCGCGTGCCATTGGTTCGACATCCCTGCACTAAATGAAGTATTAAATCATAATTTTATGTTTTGTAGATATAAAATATTGCCATTATACAGAGTATTTTAAAAACGTTTGATTAAAATAGTTTAAGCTATTTTCCCATAGTGAAAATCTGTGCTTCAGAGTGAACTTTGTGATATGTGGCGTGCCCAGAATATTGTGTCGCGTGCCATTGGTTCGCCATCCCTGCACTAAATGAAGTATTAAATCATAATTTTATGTTTTGTAGATATAAAATATTGCCATTATACAGAGTATTTTCAAAACGTTTGATTAAAATAGTTTAAGCTATTTTCCCATAGTGAAAATCTGTGCTTCATAGTGAACTTTGTGATCGGTGGCGTGCCCAGAATATTGTGTCGCTTGCCATTGGTTCGCCATCCCTGCACTAAATGAAGTATTAAATCATAATTTTATGTTTTGTAGATATAAAATATTGCCATTATACAGAGTATTTTCAAAACGTTTGATTAAAATAGTTTAAGCTATTTTCCCATAGTGAAAATCTGTGCTTCATAGTGAACTTTGTGATCGGTGGCGTGCCCAGAATATTGTGTCGCGTGCTATTGGTTCGCCATCCCTGCACTAAATGAAGTATTAAATCATAATTTTATGTTTTGTAGATATAAAATATTGCCATTATACAGAGTATTTTCAAAACGTTTGATTAAAATAGTTTAAGCTATTTTCCCGTAGTGAAAATCTGTGCTTCATAGTGAACTTTGTGATCGGTGGCGTGCCCAGAATATTGTGTCGCGTGCCATTGGTTCGCCATCCCTGCACTAAATGAAGTATTAAATCATAATTTTATGTTTTGTAGATATAAAATATTGCCATTATACAGAGTATTTTCAAAACGTTTGATTAAAATAGTTTAAGCTATTTTCCCATAGTGAAAATCTGTACTTCATAGTGAACTTTGTGATCGGTGGCGTGCCCAGAATATTGTGTCGCGTGCCATTGGTTCGGCATCCCTGCACTAAATGAAGTATTAAATCATAATTTTATGTTTTGTAGATATAAAATATTGCCATTATACAGAGTATTTTCAAAATGTTTGATTAAAATAGTTTAAGCTATTTTCCCATAGTGAAAATCTGTGCTTCAGAGTGAACTTTGTGATCGGTGGCGTGCCCAGAATATTGTGTCGCGTGCCATTGGTTCGCCATCCCTGCACTAAATGAAGTATTAAATCATAATTTTATGTTTTGTAGATATAAAATATTGCCATTATACAGAGTATTTTCAAAACGTTTGATTAAAATAGTTTAAGCTATTTTCCCATAGTGAAAATCTGTGCTTCAGAGTGAACTTTGTGATCGGTGGCGTGCCCAGAATATTGTGTCGCGTGCCATTGGTTCGGCATCCCTGCACTAAATGAAGTATTAAATCATAATTTTATGTTTTGTAGATATAAAATATTGCCATTATACAGAGTATTTTCAAAACGTTTGATTAAAATAGTTTAAGCTATTTTCCCATAGTGAAAATCTGTGCTTCATAGTGAACTTTGTGATCGGTGGCGTGCCCAGAATATTGTGTCGCGTGCCATTGGTTCGGCATCCCTGCACTAAATGAAGTATTAAATCATAATTTTATGTTTTGTAGATATAAAATATTGCCATTATACAGAGTATTTTCAAAACGTTTGATTAAAATAGTTTAAGCTATTTTCCCATAGTGAAAATCTGTGCTTCATAGTGAACTTTGTGATCGGTGGCGTGCCCAGAATATTGTGTCGCGTGCCATTGGTTCGGCATCCCTGCACTAAATGAAGTATTAAATCATAATTTTATGTTTTGCAGATATAAAATATTGCCATTATACAGAGTATTTTCAAAACGTTTGATTAAAATAGTTTAAGCTATTTTCCCATAGTGAAAATCTGTGCTTCATAGTGAACTTTGTGATCGGTGGCGTGCTCAGAATATTGTGTCGCGTGCCATTGGTTCGCCATCCCTGCACTAAATGAAGTATTAAATCATAATTTTATGTTTTGTAGATATAAAATATTGCCATTATACAGAGTATTTTCAAAACGTTTGATTAAAATAGTTTAAGCTATTTTCCCATAGTGAAAATCTGTGCTGCATAGTGAACTTTGTGATCGGTGGCGTGCCCAGAATATTGTGTCGCGTGCCATTGGTTCGCCATCCCTGCACTAAATGAAGTATTAAATCATAATTTTATGTTTTGTAGATATAAAATATTGCCATTATACAGAGTATTTTCAAAACGTTTGATTAAAATAGTTTAAGCTATTTTCCCATAGTGAAAATCTGTGCTTCATAGTGAACTTTGTGATCGGTGGCGTGCCCAGAATATTGTGTCACGTGTCATTGGTTCGCCATCCCTGCACTAAATGAAGTATTAAATCATAATTTTATGTTTTGTAGATATAAAATATTGCCATTATACAGAGTATTTTCAAAACGTTTGATTAAAATAGTTTAAGCTATTTTCCCATAGTGAAAATCTGTGCTTCATAGTGAACTTTGTGATCGGTGGCGTGCCCAGAATATTGTGTCGCGTGCCATTGGTTCGCCATCCCTGCACTAAATGAAGTATTAAATCATAATTTTATGTTTTGTAGATATAAAATATTGCCATTATACAGAGTATTTTCAAAACGTTTGATTAAAATAGTTTAAGCTATTTTCCCATAGTGAAAATCTGTGCTTCATAGTGAACTTTGTGATCGGTGGCGTGCCCAGAATATTGTGTCGCGTGCCATTGGTTCGCCATCCCTGCACTAAATGAAGTATTAAATCATAATTTTATGTTTTGTAGATATAAAATATTGCCATTATACAGAGTATTTTCAAAACATTTGATTAAAATAATTTAAGCTATTTTCCCATAGTGAAAATCTGTGCTTCATAGTGAATTTTGTGATCGGTGGCGTGCCCAGAATATTGTGTCGCGTGCCATTGGTTCGGCATCCCTGCACTAAATGAAGTATTAAATCATAATTTTATGTTTTGTAGATATAAAATATTGCCATTATACAGAGTATTTTCAAAACGTTTGATTAAAATAGTTTAAGCTATTTTCCCATAGTGAAAATCTGTGCTTCATAGTGAACTTTGTGATCGGTGGCGTGCCCAGAATATTGTGTCGCGTGCCATTGGTTCGGCATCCCTGCACTAAATGAAGTATTAAATCATAATTTTATGTTTTGTAGATATAAAATATTGCAATTATACAGAGTATTTTCAAAACGTTTGATTAAAATAGTTTAAGCTATTTTCCCATAGTGAAAATCTGTGCTTCATAGTGAACTTTGTGATCGGTGGCGTGCCCAGAATATTGTGTCGCGTGCCATTGGTTCGCCATCCCTGCACTAAATGAAGTATTAAATCATAATTTTATGTTTTGTAGATACAAAATATTGCCATTATACAGAGTATTTTCAAAACGTTTGATTAAAATAGTTTAAGCTATTTTCCCATAGTGAAAATCTGTGCTTCATAGTGAACTTTGTGATCGGTGGCGTGCCCAGAATATTGTGTCGCGTGCCATTGGTTCGGCATCTCTGCACTAAATGAAGTATTAAATCATAATTTTGTGTTTTGTAGATATAAAATATTGCCATTATACAGAGTATTTTCAAAACGTTTGATTAAAATAGTTTAAGCTATTTTCCCATAGTGAAAATCTGTGCTTCATAGTGAACTTTGTGATCGGTGGCGTGCCCAGAATATTGTGTCGCGTGCCATTGGTTCGCCATCCCTGCACTAAATGAAGTATTAAATCATAATTTTATGTTTTGTAGATATAAAATATTGCTATTATACAGAGTATTTTCAAAACGTTTGATTAAAATAGTTTAAGCTATTTTCCCATAGTGAAAATCTGTGCTTCATAGTGAACTTTGTGATCGGTGGCGTGCCCAGAATATTGTGTCGCGTGTCAATGGTTCGCCATCCCTGCACTAAATGAAGTATTAAATCATAATTTTATGTTTTGTAGATATAAAATATTGCCATTATACAGAGTATTTTCAAAACGTTTGATTAAAATAGTTTAAGCTATTTTCCCATAGTGAAAATCTGTGCTTCATAGTGAACTTTTTGATCGGTGGCGTGCCCAGAATATTGTGTCGCGTGCCATTGGTTCGCCATCCCTGCACTAAATGAAGTATTAAATCATAATTTTATGTTTTGTAGATATAAAATATTGCCATTATACAGAGTATTTTCAAAACGTTTGATTAAAATAGTTTAAGCTATTTCCCATAGTGAAAATCTGAAATATTAACAGAACATTAAAAAACTGCCATTTCGAACAGTTAAAATGATTTTTTTTTTAAATCTAAGCAACAAAAATGTTAATTCCTCATAAATTAGAATAATTATTTTCTCTTGATTTATTTACGGAATTGATGGATTTACATCTATCAGTTTATCGATATTAAATTTAAACACGATGTATAAATTGAAATATATAAAAATTATGATGATAAAGATGATGCTATGTAATGGCGTATTTTTGAGTTTCGTCATATGAGATTTTAATACGTTTTGCACTAAAGCTTAACTTAAAGCTTTAACTCATGGTTCATGGTTTGACGCTTTGCGATATATATAATGTTGCATGAAACTTTAAAGTCAATATCATTTTTCATTTTTTTCTTACAATTGAAAAATTTTTTAGAGAGAGAGAATCAATTTGAAACGTTTATTTTTGTGGATGTGCTTTTTCCACTGTTTGGAAAAACAAAATCTTTTCAATAATGCACGTAAATTCACACAGAACGTCAATTTACTGTTTTACGGTATTCTCATTCCTTTTTTATTAGATACGAAATATATATTTGAATTAATGAGTTTTTTGTGCTCCGATAGAGCGAGAAACAAGGCAGTTTTTACCATATTCTGGTAGTTTTGACTATACTCCTTTTCTCAGTGTTGGATGAACATGAAGTTGAGATTAACACAATTTTTTTGGACAGGTAGAGCTGGACCACTATTTAAATAAGCTTGGCATACTCATCTTGAAAAAAGAAAATACTGAAGATGATTTTTATCATTTAATGCTGTGAATTCGTGCTATATTGTTTAACTTTGCTATTTCAAACATATCCCACGTTTTTTACAGGAACATAAAAAAGAAGTCTTGGGGTTTACTGGATTCAGTTTCATTTTGACTTTTTAAGCAGGGGTTGAAAGATGTCAAAAGTGTTGAAACCTGAAAACCGGAAAGTCTTCTGTAAGTATTGTTCAGTTATATAACTCCTTTTTTGACTCTCTAGGGAAGAAAAGTGATTTATTTTCGTTAAAATATAACGTCAATCCTTGCTCTCTTTCGTGAATAATACATGAATTCGAAAAAAAAAAAAATTCTTATTTCTATACAATCATAAAGTATACTGATATCGGGATAGAATTCTCGCTGTTTCTTTATTGAAAATATGAATTTATGTAAACAGAGATTTGCTAACATTTTTTATCATTCTTTAATATTTGAAGATAAATTTTTTTTTGCTTTGTGTGTTCCTACAAAAACTAAACCAACCATATAGGGGTAATTCCTAGAATTTTTTTTATCATAGTACGCAATTGTCTTCATTGTACATACACATGACTAAAAATGTAAGCATCCTAGCAAATAATATTTGCATACCGAACGAAAATTACATCGTGATTCATAGTGTTCAGCAGAATTATAACTTTTTACTCAAGGCTAATCGAATGTTATTCGAATAATTAACCCCTTAACTTTGATTGAAATACCAAACATTCGAACGGATTAAGAAAAGGCATAAAGCTTTTATCACCATTTAAGTCCCATCTTGAGATTTGTTTGAAGTTTTGTTTTCGTAACAGTAAGTTGTAAGGGTTCGAAATTTTACGCACAATGAGTCAATTAAAAAATTCCATTTGATTTAAATTGGCTGTATGTAGTTATTTCAAAAAGTAAAATAATAAATTAATCAAATTTTTTTCCGACATATATCCCAAGAACTTATATTTCTCAATATATTGTCGACTTTTTTACCGAAAATTTCTAGAACACAATGCTATTTTTTTAAAATTTTTCTTAAAATTATCTTTACCATGTACTATTATACTTTGACTAATCCATCGGCTAATGGAAAAATGAAAAACTTTTCATTAAAATATGAATTTTTCAAATTATCTCGTCTCCTCAAGTATTTGCAACTACAGTTTACATAAGGTCTGGAGCTCATATAATAATGATAGTAAAACAAATGAAAATGCAAATTACATTTACATAAAAGCTTTAATTATGAAATGTAACTTGTCTTAATTATATCTTCACGCAGATTTTTACACAACGATGATCTAAACAAATAAGTTAGAACAATTTTCAGCCAGGTCAAGCAATAAAAAAAGTCTATATGAAATAGAGAAAAGTTCAAAGTCTTATAGCTCCAGCAATAGGGAAATGAAAATTTTTAAGAAAAGGGTTTGAAAGCGTCAAAATTCCACGAAACGCTTCAATTTATTTCAAAGAACATAAAAGATAAGTAAACAATTCCGCTCAAGGGTTGAAGGGACAAATTACACTTCTTTCTGAGGAATATTGCTGGGAAGCATTAAGATTTTTATTTGAGTAACATAAATGATGGTCTGACTATCTTTTCTGAGACCGCCTGGAGCCAACCATCGATTGACTCAAAGAGCAAAGATGTATATTTTCTGAATTTGGCGCACGCCGCTCATTTGCATGAACTCATAAGGAATTCCAAACACGCATCGTGAGTGAGGTATTTCCTTTTCTCCATAACCGTAACTGGAGAATAGTGGATTAAATTTACTTTATGAACTTCAGAAAAAGCGCGAGACCAAAATGGCCCTGTTCTTCTAAAGAGCGTTCATTATTCATCGTGGTACTTTCTGGCTTTTACGAAATCTTCATATGGAAAAATAAATACGGCATTCGAGCTGAATTTCGCCATTTTTATACACATAGTTTACGATTAAATTAATGCATTACGGAAATATGGGCGCCAAACTGAAAATAAAATTGACATTATATTTATTTGCTAACTATGCCAAAAAGAAAGTTTCTATAATAAAAGATAGAAAGCAAAGTGCTCTAAGCTAATAGATTTTAAACTCAGAGATTTTAGATTCGATTTTACAACCGAAAAATAAAAAAAAGGGCTAAAGGATGGTATTAGATGTGAAACGTTTGTCCTGCTATTTTAGCAAATTTCGTGCGAGCTAATCTTCTTCTTGTTTAATGCTTGTTTAATGAATTTTTTTTAAATCTGTGTCCTGACATTCTAGAAGCCACAAATTTTATTCGATTTTTATCACATATAGAACATAGAAAGTATATAGATTTCGTATTCTCAGATTATTTCAAAATAAGTAATACTTTAAATTTTCTTTTCATGTATTTTGACAATCAAAATGGATTAAATTTCGATAAAATATTATTTTAAAACTAAGGCCAACAGAAGATCAAATTTTGAGCCATTTTACATCAATAATTACAAGATTTCTTTAGATGACATTAGACTGAGAAACCAAACAAGCCTCTATTTTCCTACACTATATCTTACACTGTATGTAATATCTTTCTCATTCGTTGAAAAATCTACTGCTTTATGGCATATAAGTAGTATTATGATTAAAAAATACATGCATTTTTAGTTTCATAATTTCCATAGAAAATAATTCGGGAAAAAAAGCGAGTGATTTTAAGGTTTTAGTTGTATTATTAAAATTTTTTTTACGTAAAAAAGAAATACAATTTTTTCTTGTTCTTTACTTAATTTAGAATTTTTTTTATATCTGATTTACATACTTTAAAGAGTCTGAATATTATAAATATAATGTGTTATATGAATGCTATTGGAAATAAAATAAGAATAGAAAAGAAAACATTTGTTCATTATTGCAGTTATGGTTCGTATTGCTGTTACTTGGTTTTCAAAGTGTAACGCATGTAAAACTTTTTTTATTTCAAATTGTTAAAACACGCAAATTATTGTTGAAAACATTCTTCCAAAATTTGAAATATCTTATATTTCACCTTTTCTCAAGCAGAAAAGAAATCTGGTGAAATTACCGTACTATGTGGTATTTTTATGTAACAGAACCAACAACTTAATTCTAGTTAAATTAAACGGTATTTCATCCATTCCTTTAGTATTTTATTCGTTCTTATGGTAAAGAGTTATAGAAAATTTTAGTTTTCAAATTTATAGTTCCTATTACCATACATTTAGTAAAAAATACAAAACTGAAAAATAAATTTAACCGAATAAACAGTTTTTATGCCAGGCTTTTATGATGAATATACTAAATTTTATCACATATTATAAAACCATATTTTATTGTTAATTTTACCATATTTTATTGTTTGTTGTTTTTCTTATGGTGATGATTTTGCAAAGAAATCGTTACGAAAGCGCTTTGGTAAAAATTACAGAGCATTTTGATGGTCCCATAGAGTCAGAGTGAATTTTACCATGTTCTGGTAGTTTTGACCATACTCTTTCTCTCTGTGTAAGCATAACTTTTTCTAATTCGTTTTTAAAAATCTTGCAAATTTACAAAAAAAAAAAAAAAAAAAAAAAAAAAACAAGAAAAATTCAGTAACTAACATGCTTTTATATCAGATAACTTTTTAAAATTACGAACAAAAATTGATTACTTTCTCTATCAACAACTATCTCTAATTACGAGAAACAACGTATTCTTCACTCCGAGTGGAGACATAAAAAGAAAATTTCATGATGTGAAAAGATTGTTTCTGATTGAATCCCTAAAAGCTTTTAATCAATGAAGCAAGTTAAAATGAATCCTTTTACTTCATTCCTCGATCGTAATTAACTTCATTATGAGAAAAAGAAAAAAGTGAGATCGTCTCTGCCTGTTTCGGCCGAGCAATTTAATTAAGAAGGGAAAAGACCAATAGGCACTTTTAATTATTTAGAAGTTGAATCTCAGGGGTTTAACCACTGAGAATACCGCAATCTTAAATAAGATTTTGCTCAAATTAATTTATAAGCGAACGTGAATTTTCGGTTTTGGTCTTCTTAAACATTAATGACATCTTGTTCTAAAAAATGCGCCAAGTTTTTAAGGAAATATTTATTTTTGGCATGTAAAATTGAGACAAAAATTTTATTAATAAAATTTGCCTTAACTAAGTGTTTAAATAAAATTGTGATAATGAATTACGGTTAATTAAATTCAAGTAGTATATAAAAAAAAAAAACAGATACCTAAAAATACAAATTTGCTGCTTTATTATATTTCTATTATATTTCTATTATCAGGAAACAAAGGTGAAACTTCATGAAAAACTTTATTCGCTTAAAAATATATATAAAGAGGAAATAACAGTCGACAGGTTTCTAGAGCTCAAAAACAGGTTCCCACTTTCAAGACTTGCCAGACGTGAATGAGAGGAAACAAAAGATATTCGAAAAAAGAAAACGTAAAGTTGCAGACGAAAAATGAAAAAATATAGGTGAGAAACAAAACTAGTAAAACCACAGTAGCTGAGAGAGAGAGGAAAAAAAGATGAAAATCAAAATTAGAAAAACTACAGTGGCAAAGAGGGATAAAACAGGTTAAAATGCAATTCCACGTGCTATGGAGGGTTAGAGAGGAACAAATGTCGTTAATAAGGGAATCAGCATTCATATGAATGAAACCAAATTCCAGGGCATCAAGATGGGCTGATGTGACTGGGGTGGTAATAATTTTAACATTGTTAAAATTGAATTTATGCCCAAGGTTCCAACAATATGCAGCAACCAATTTTTGAGCATGACCACTATCATTTCCTATTTGTAAATTTTTGAAGTGAATGAAGTTTTTCATCACCTTACCGCTTCAGTTTCTTGGGATTATTTATTTAGAAAAAGGAGGTGTTATGCATAATTTAGATTCTTATTGAAATCAGTGAAATAATACGCTAGCACAGCTAGAAATATTCTAATTTTTTAGAGAAAATTCAAACAACTCTTACACAAGTCAAAACGTCTCAATTTTAAGTAATGTATACGGGCAAGCAAAATGAAAAGTGGCCATTTGTGACAGCGTCCGAAATACAGTAATAGTACAGCATTTTCGTGAAGAAGGGACATCGACCAGGTATCCAACCAATAACTAAACTTGAGTTGAATTTTTTTTACTTTTTTCTGTTTCTATTATTCTGAAATTAAATTTTTTACTTGCAAATATAAGGAACCATGCAAAATAGTTAAAAAAAAAACAACTTGCAATTTTAAAAAAAATTATGATGCTTTAGTTAGTAAAACATTCCAATTTTCTTAATATTTAACAAAAGTTAAAAAACAATTTTGTTTGAAATGATAATTCTTTAAATGCAGATTAGTTTTCCGTTTACATTTATATAAAAAATGGACTCAAAATATGGATTTACATTATAGTAGATCTTTCTCTCTTTTCGTCTTTTTTTTTTTAAAAAAAAAGAAAAGAAAAAGTAAATTAGTTTTCCTCACTCTTTCAATTGATTATATTGCTTTTTTAAAGGGCGTTAAATTAAAATGTCTGTCCAAAACATCCTCATAATTATAAAGGAAGGTAAAGGTGCATCGCAGACTGCATGTAATTTAGTAATCAATTCACATGATAGCATTTAAAGTTAATGTAAAGTCGCTCTGAGAAAGATATGTCCATAACAGAACAACATGGAGTAGTTCGATTTTTAAAGGCAGAAATTGATCACACATTTCAGTTTTTCAAACAAAAGTGATGTACAGATGTCACGAGTCGTAACTCTTAAATTAACACTTAGCAGCAGAAATAGATTTAGTTCATAGTGTTTTCTTGCTCTGGTCTTAAGTAGATCTGATATTGATTTATAACGTTTACGGAAACTTACATAATATATGTCCCGAACTATTTTTTTATAACCGCTGTTGAGCAACCCATCCGATTCTGAGTTGTAGTTTTAAACCAGATCCAGAAGACTGGGGAATTCCTGGATAAAGCGTTGGGACAAACTAGCCTTTGTGGAAAACTTACTGAAGAAACTAACCCGTATTTGTGTTATATGGAGAGGAAAACCTCGTAAACTTTCCCATGGTTAGCCCGATGACAAGGGAATTCTAACTTACGATCCGTCTATCACTGTGGATTTTTTTATGTCAGCACTGTAGTCGGTACGAGTCGGAAGCAGAATTCGTGAAGATTGCTTGGACGAGAATTTGGGTCACTTCGGAAGCGAACGCTCTATCCCTCGAACCACTGCGACTCGTCTCTAACCATTTGTCTTCGAGAATGCTCGCCATAAACAGCTACTATTTAAGAATGAATGCCTGCATGATGCTCATCATCTGCTATAAAAAAAAAAATCATCGCACCACTACAGGTTGTTCTGTTCTATACGCATGCAACTTAGCATGATTTTACATTCACATTAAATGCACTCATATGAACAGATGCATCATCTTTATAGTTTATGATCCTGAAGCCCTGCTATCAATACTTTATTTATGACGTAGTAACGCGTGTCAACTTTTCATTTGGTCAGGTCAACCCTTACGCAAAATATCACAAAGGTCTTGAAAATTTAATACTTACCATTTAATGGTAGTGGATAAATAATAGTAAATACTCAGTGACACGTGAACTTGTTTTGTAATTATAAACATCATATAGTACAAATATGCACATACAAAAAAATACATTTCAACCATGAATTTTTAAAAAAATACATTTCAACTATGTAAGTCACCATCTTGGGGGAAGTGACTTTGTGCCACCTAATTTGATGCAATAAAATAAAATTCTTAAAAAATTTGTCATTCGAAACCTTATTCGAACTTAAAGAAAACTTAATTGCTATTGAAATATTCCCCAACATTTTTTAAATTTTTCATAAAACTTTGTTTTATAATACCAAAATTTTTTTTTTGGAGAAAACCAAAAAATTCTAAAATAAATGAATTAACTCACACACTTTAATTAAAAATAGTTCTATTATCATCCCTAATTCTATTATTTAATGCTATTAATTCAGCGTAATATTATGTTATATCAGTTTATTGCAGTTGTTTTACTGTTTTTAATTTAATTTAATTATTTTTTATGATGAAACAACAATATCGATATCGAATAAATTACCAGAAATTTATTCGGAAGTGGGATCTTCTTTTTTGATTTGATTTCCCTTGCAGCAGTTTTTAATTTATTAGAAGAAAAAAAACTTTCAAACTCATACATAAGTTTCTAAAAATTGAAGTAAGCTTAAACGACACTATGAGTTATGAAAAAAGTTATTATAACTGCTTGATGCTTTAAGTGAATTAAAGGCGTTTAAAATATGATATTTGAAGATGGTGGAATTAGTCTTCGTTAAATCGCAAAAATAAACAGATTTACATAATATCGAAGGTATTGCATTTTACTGATTAATGAATGCTCTCCAATAATGGAATAAATTTATAATAACTTTATGTACTCAAATAAAATATTTAAAAAAAGCATAAGCATAAGAAAAAAGAGCATTTGGAACACTAAGAGAATAATAAAACATATTTTTGTTTTGCATTTGAGATCAAGAGCGTTTAAAAAAGAGAAAAACTGCTTATTTTATCGCCAAAAAATGAAACGGTGCCTTTAAGACTTTAATTAAGAAAAAAAAAATTGTACTTTTTTTTTTTTTTTTTTTTTTGAAACAGGAAAATGAAACTGGGAACGAGAAATGAAATTAACAATCGCCATAAAACCTCATCTCATTGTGGAAAGAAAATGAAATATTTTTATAAGCGTCCATAAAAAAAATAAAGCGTCCAAAATAATAATTATTCTACTGTAAGCGAGGGAGCTTAAAAAGACCCTTTGGGGTGAATTAACTCGGTAATTTATGGCTATTGATTTCAGTTTAGTAGGGAACTTTTTTATATTTTTCAATTTTTCTCACCCGGTTGATTTGTTTACTTTAAGACTTTGCGCTCCATGAGGTTTGATTATCTGCATGGGGAATATTTTGATTTTAAATATTGATGAAGGCAAGGAGGAAACAAATAAATCCCATCTAACCTTAGAGTTCTTTTATAATACCCTATAAAAAAATAAAACATTATCTACCGTGCACTTTCACGCCATTGGCGTAGATGAAAGATAAAGAATGAATTTTTTAGTACAGATTCACGCGATGATGATTCTAGTAAAAGTACCTTACTCTGTATGGTTATGACATTTCTGGTTAAAAAAAACAACAACCTAATTTTGGTTAAAAAAACCAAAATACACTGTATTTAAAACGTTCATTTGTAAATTTTTCTTTTTATATGGTAACGGTTTACCAGGAATTCTGCTTTTCAAAATTGCAGTTCTGATTATCCAATTTTAGTTAAAAATACAAAACTAAAAAATTTAACCGAATAAATTGTTTTTATATCATGTTCTAAGGTATCATGATAAAATTAAGAAATGTTAACACATTTACCTAATTTTATCACATGTTATAAAACTATAGTTTATTGTTAATTTTGCTACAAACCATAGCGCTTCGGTAAAAATGACGAGCTTTTCGGTGTTCCAATAGAGCCAGGGACGTGGTAAATTTTACCATATTTTGTAGTTTTGACTATCCTTTTTTTAAGTCAGAGCAGTCTCAACTTTATTATGTTTTCATCATTTTTAATTTAATTACATGTAATATTAAAGATTTAAAAAATTATATTCAGAGTTTAACTAAATATTTCTGACGTGTACATACATTATGTCTTTACTACCATACCTCAGAGTGGTAAAGTAATATGCCTAGGGCAGTCTAAAATATTTCAGATTAGCAGTTAATAGCTGTTTTAAATAGCAATTAAATATATTCTGTTTGCATAAGGTTTCTGAGATGTAATCTTGATATTGTAATGTTGGTCTAAGGAGATGTTGATTTTGTTGAAACTAAATTAGATTTACATTCCATAGTTAATTTCATGAAAAAATATTAGTTAAAAAAATATTCGAAATACATGAACGGTGCTCTTTAATCTCTGACTCATACATAACCTTCTCAGGATTCGTGTATAAATAAAAATTATTTCACGGAGAAAAAAATATGGTCAAAACACCTGAATATGGTAAAATTTAATGTGTTTCTGACTCAATTTGAGCACCAAGAAACTCGGTAATTTTTATCAAAGCTCTTTGGTAATTATTTTCGTAAAATCAACAATAAAATAAAGTTTTATAATATGTGACAAAATTTGGTAATTTTATCATGATATCTAACATGGCATAACCGTTTATTCGATGAAACTTACTTTTCAGTTTTGTACTACTAAATGTGAGGTAATAAAAACTATATTTTTGAATGTTTTTTTCCGGTACACCGTTACTATATGAACAGAAAAATTACCAAATGAATGGCTAAAATGCCGCATATATTGGGTTTTATTACCAAAATGTTGATTTTTTTTATACCAGAAATGTCATTACGATACAGTACTAGAATTTTTATCAGATTTTCTTTTCTCTGTGTAAGATCTGATTTGTAGGGTTTACAGATAAGTATTTGAATTATAAGTTGATCCTCTTAATTATTATTTGTTAGAATAATTACGAAAAGCTGAAAACGATTGTCGCTAATAGAATTAAAATGCCTTGAGTAATTTTAACTAGCTTAAATATAATTCCACGCTATTATTCGTCGTTTTTTTAAAATTCCGATATTATATAAGATCTAATGAACGTCTTATTAAATATGTTATGTTATGGAATGTTAATTTAAGCTTGCAAAAACAGTACTAATGCTCAAACACTCACTTGAAAAAGTACAGGTTGACTAAATAATAATTAGACTAAGTCATCTCTAGCTAACTACAGCCCGTTATATCTATAACAACAGTGGAATTGTCCTTAAAATGAGGTTTTATTTATAAGCAAATACGTATATTTAATTAAAAAAATAAACATAATGTTAAAATATAAATATGAGAAACCAAAAGATGAAGGGGCTTTTTTTTTTTAATTTTGAACAATAATTTTGATTTAAAATACAGATCTAGAACCGAATGGTTTTGCGCAGACATTGCAGACTGGACTGGGAATGCTAAGGAAAAAAAATTAAATTTTATTTTTTAATAACGGCAGGCACTGAACTTTCGATCTTTGCCATAGAACACGCCGGAAGTGTTGCTCATTTATCGTTACCCAGTGGGCGCCTGTGAACTAAAGTCACGGTGGCGAGCAACGTTGCCCACGCCACACTGCAACAAACTCGTTCATAGGGTGGGCCACATTCACTCATTCACACATCAGAAGACAACACAAAGAGAGAGAAACATCCATGCCCAGAGCGGGATTCGAACTCGTGGCCATTGGCTTCGCAGTCAGACACGCTAACCACTCGGCCACCTGACCGGCAAAAAAATTAAATGACGTGCAATAGTTTTGACGCTATCTGAAACGCTGAATGATAGTTTAAACAGTAAGACATTTAGAAGGAAAGTAAATAAAAATGGTTGATATGAGGTAAAAAAAAGATGCAGAAGTGCGCGGCAGGATTTTTAAAAACAGCAAGAACTTTTCGATCAAAAGAAAATAATTTTGCTTATGGTTACCCAATAATGCTTGCTTGATGAGAAGAAGATAAGATGAAATGATGATGATCGCTTTTCACTTTTCTTTATTGATAGCGGATTAAAATAAAAATGTTTTTCATTTCGCCCATTTTCTTATAAAACGACTTACTGAAAGAGCAGAAAAATGTATTTACCTTAAAAAAGAGTTGTCACAAATATATATCTTCAAAATCAGCATTTTGACATCGATCTGGAAACTTGTCGTAGTAGCGGATATCTTTTATAACATACCCATTTTATTGTAAATTTAAAGCTATATCTTTAAAAAAAGTTTTTCGGATTTGCATTTAATACTTTCCTTTTACTTATATATTTTGCTATTTCCCAGTATAATTGCGCATTCCCTGATATTCTGACAAAAGTAGGTAACATCTAAGCAAATAAAGACCGTTATGCAAGTGCTTAGCTCATGAATATTATTAATCACCTTTCGATATTCTTTCGCAAACTACACTGAGAAAAAAAAATTTAATAACTACTCGAATACGATAAAATTTACAGTTAGCTTTATGAGAGCACCAAAAAACGAGTCAATTTTTATTAAAACGCTTTGGTATTGTTTTTGGTAAAATTAAAATATGGTTTCCTAATATGTGATAAAAATTTGGTAAATGTGACGAAATTTGGTAATTTTACTATGTTACCTTAGAGCAGTGATTCTCAACCTTTTTTTTTTTTGTCGCGGCACACTTTTAACGATTTCAAAATTTGGCGGCACACAAAGAAAAAGATAAGTTTAAAAATTGTTTACTTACCTATAATACACTGTGTAAAATAGTTTATGATAATAATTTGGAATATAAAATAATGTAATACAAAACAACAAAACAAACGTTTATTAAGGGACAAATGAATAATAAGAATACTTTTAATGAGAAATTTGAGCTTGATGTTTTTTGATAATTTCTTTCTTATTGGGTCGTAAAAATGACAATGCTACTCTCATATCGTCTTCTACATTTAACAGTCTTGATCTTTTCTTTAGTTTCTATGTTGGTTAATACTGAAAATCTGAATTCACACGAATAAGATGTAGAAAATTGTAATAATATTTTTAAAGCTTTTTTTTTTTCTATCATGGGATAATAGCAATCTAATGTTAATCCAAAATGAATTAATTGATTCTTCCGAATATTTTAAAATTAAATCTCGTTTGTTAGAAAGCGCAATTAGTTCTTCCTCTTCATTCAAAATTAATTCAAATACAGAAGTATTCGTTATCACAAATGGATTACGAACCCAATCAAATTTTTTTATATCTAAATTTGGGAAATATTGAATAATTCTCTCCTCTAACGTTGTCAAATGGTCATTAACAATTTTATGAATAGTTTTATTAAAATCTTTTGGGACTCTACTCGTAATAAAAAAATCATTATAACTTTTACTATATACATTTCTAAAATTTGGCGGCACACTTTAAGAATTTGGCGATACACAAAAGTGCCGCGGCACAGTGGTTGAGAATCACTGCCTTAGAGCATGGCATAAAAATTTATTCGATTAAATTTATTTTTCAGTTTTGTATTTTTTATTTATGTGGAAGTAAGAACTTTAATTTTGAAAACCAGAGTTTCCGGTAAATCGTTACAATATGTACGGAAAAATTAGCAAATTAATGGTTAAAATATATAATGGTTTTCGGTTTTATTAAGCAAAGTTATGGTTATTTTACTTGAAATATCATTATCATACAATGCGGTAATTTTATCAGAATTTTTTGCTCTGCGTAAAAATATAGCATCGCAAAAATATGATTTACCTATCATAAGTTTCTTCAAAATTACTTTTTACCATTTTTTCACTTGAGGAAAGAAACATTTATTTCTAGTTATTATTTAATCTGTTTGCGATTTTTTTCTGTTTCTAATTACTGCTTATGTTATTTTTCTTTTAGTTATAAATTATTGAATATAAATAATATTTATATTTTATGTTTAAAAAAAATTGTTCACGAAGTGTTATTTTATGTTATTAAATGTATATTTTATGTTAAAAAAAAAAAGTTGTTCACGAAATGTTTTACAGTTCAAATATAAATTTGAACCATTATATACAGCAAATATTTTCATACAGTGTTTGAAATTTCTTGCAGAAACTGGTTAAATAACTATTTATTTAATTGTTATTTTACCATATTTACACAAAACAGTTAAATAATCACAAACAAGATTGTATTTGAACTGTTAACGGTGATAAAAACCGTTAATTAACTGATTTCACTTAATACGGTTAAAAAACCAGAATTTTATCGCACCTACTAGACCCACCTAATGAAGCCAGGCTGCAGATGGGTACATATTATAGCCAAGATGGTTAATTTGTGAATCCCATGACCGACAGAACGGGAGTTTGAGTCCCAGCGTTGACACCTCATCATTTCCTTCAACACATGCAGAGTGTCCTGCATTTCTTAATTTGTGACCCTGGGATATAAGAATGCGATACTCTCATTCACGCATAGATGGCAGCACCATAAAGCTGTTGAACTATTTCTAATGCTCAGTTAAATATATTTCTTATGGTTTTGAAACGATGAAAGCTGTAAATGGTTAAAAAACCTGATATTCTGACAAAAGTAGGTAACATCTAAGCAAATAAAGACCGTTATGCAAGTGCTTAGCTCATGAATATTATTAATCACCTTTCGATATTCTTTCGCAAACTACACTGAGAAAAAAAAATTTAATAACTACTCGAATACGATAAAATTTACAGTGTTTCTAGCTCTATGAGAGCACCAAAAAACGAGTCAATTTTTATTAAAACGCTTTGGTATTGTTTTTGGTAAAATTAAAATATGGTTTCCTAATATGTGATAAAAATTTGGTAAATGTGACGAAATTTGGTAATTTTACCTTAGAGCAGTGATTCTCAACCTTTTTTTTTTTTGTCGCGGTACACTTTTAACGATTTCAAAATTTGGCGGCACACAAAGAAAAAGATAAGTTTAAAAATTGTTTACTTACCTATAATACACTGTGTAAAATAGTTTATGATAATAATTTGGAATATAATGTAATATGAATACAAAAACAAACGTTTATTAAGGGACAAATGAATAATAAGAATACTTTTAATGAGAAATTTGAGCTTGATGTTTTTTGATAATTTCTTTCTTATTGGGTCGTAAAAATGACAATGTTACTCTCATATCGTCTTCTACATTTAACAGTCTTGATCTTTTCTTTCGTTTTTATGTTGGTTAATACTGAAAATCTGAATTCACACAAATAAGATGTAGAAAATTGTAATAATATTTTTAAAGCTTTTTTTTTCTATCATGGTATAATAGCAATCTAATGTTAATCCAAAATGAATTAATTGATTCTTCCGAATATTTTAAAATTAAATCTCGTTTGTTAGAAAGCGCAATTAGTTTTTCCTCTTCATTCAAAATTAATTCAAATACAGAAGTATTCGTTATCACAAATGGATTACGAACCCAATCAAATTTTTTTATATCTAAATTTGGGAAATATTGAATAATTCTCTCCTCTAATGTTGTCAAATGGTCATTAGCAATTTTATGAATAGTTTTATTAAAATCTTTTGGGACTCTACTGGTAATAAAAAAATCATTATAACTTTTACTATAAACATTTCTAAAATTTGGCGGCACACTTTAAGAATTTGGCGATACACAAAAGTGCCGCGGCACAGTGGTTGAGAATCACTGCCTTAGAGCATGGCATAAAAATTTATTCGATTAAATTTATTTTTCAGTTTTGTATTTTTTATTTATGTGGAAGTAAGAACTTTAATTTTGAAAACCAGAGTTTCCGGTAAATCGTTACAATATGTACGGAAAAATTAGCAAATTAATGGTTAAAATATATAATGGTTTTCGGTTTTATTAAGCAGAGTTATGGTTATTTTACTTGAAATATCATTATCATACAATGCGGTAATTTTATCAGAATTTTTTGCTCTGCGTAAAAATATAGCATCGCAAAAATATGATTTGCCTATCATAAGTTTCTTCAAAATTACTTTTTACCATTTTTTCACTTGAGGAAAGAAACATTTATTTCTAGTTATTATTTAATCTGTTGGCGATTTTTTTCTGTTTCTAATTACTGCTTATGTTATTTTTCTTTTAGTTATAAATTATTGAATATAAATAATATTTATATTTTATGTTAAATGTATATTTTATGTAAAAAAAAATTGTTCACGAAATGTTATTTTATGTTATTAAATGTATATTTTATGTTTAAAAAAAAAGTTGTTCACGAAATGTTTTACAGTTTAAATATAAATTTGAACCATTATATACAGCAAATATTTTCATACAGTGTTTGAAATTTCTTGCAGAAACTGGTTAAATAACTATTTATTTAATTGTTATTTTACAATATTTACACAAAACAGTTAAATAATCACAAACAAGATTGTATTTGAACTGTTAACGGTGATAAAAACCGTTAATTAACTGATTTCACTTAATACGGTTAAAAAACCAGACTTTTATCGCACCTACTAGACCCACCTAATGAAGCCAGGCTGCAGATGGGTACATATTATAGCCAAGATGGCTAATTTGTGAATCCCATGACCGACAGAACGGGAGTTTGAGTCCCAGCGTTGACACCTCATCATTTCCTTCAACACATGCAGAGTGTCCTGCATTTCTTAATTTGTGACCCTGGGATATAAGAATGCGATACTCTCATTCACGCATAGATGGCAGCACCATAAAGCTGTTGAACTATTTCTAATGCTCAGTTAAATATATTTCTTATGGTTTTGAAACGATGAAAGCTGTAAATGGTTAAAAAACCGTAAAGGTAAAAAAAATTTCCTTACCGTAAACTTAACGGTAAAGAACAGACTGCTGCCGGTTATTTTACCATAATTTTAGAATAAAAATTCTAACAGTTTAGTTATTGTTACGTAATAAGTTGAATGACAAAAAGTATTGAAACGTATTTCTATATTGTATTTAGAAATACGCATGTACACATGCTAAACTGGATCAACAGTTTCATAGGTCAGCGCCTCTGCAGAGTCAGATACGGAACAAAACTTTCAAAATATGGTCTTCTTCAGACCAGACTCCCTCAGGGAGCAGTCTTAAGCTATACTCTTTTAAACATATATATCAACGACCTTGTCCAGAAGTTAAAATCTACTCTTGGTGTCAAATGTCTACTCTATGCCGATGACCTCCTCATTTGGACTGAGACCCCAAAGAGAAGACCTTCCTTTCTGACTGAAAAAATACTAAGCCAAGCCCTTATTTACCTCGAGGAATGGTGTCTGAAGAACAATATGAAAGTTAACGTTGAAAAAACTTGTTACGAAAGTTTCTCTCTTTCCCATAAAAAATTAGATCTCTCATTGGTTTATGGAGGTGAAAACATCCAAACAACAGACTGTTTTACTTATCTAGGTGTGATATTTGATCGTAAGCTCTTCTGGAGGCTTCATTCGGAAAACATAATTGAAAAAGCTTCAAGTAGACTTTCCATCTTAAAGCGTTTGGCAGGCTGTAGATGGGGTTGCTCTAGATCAACT
Source organism: Parasteatoda lunata (assembly GCA_949128135.1). Classification (NCBI taxonomy): domain Eukaryota; kingdom Metazoa; phylum Arthropoda; class Arachnida; order Araneae; family Theridiidae; genus Parasteatoda; species Parasteatoda lunata. The sequence continues at coordinate 96,777,650 of OX421975.1, forward strand.
CTCAACACAACCTATAAAACATTTGTTCTTCCGGTGATTACATACTGCTGTGAACCCCTAATTAGTGCTCCAAGTCAGGTTCGCAGATCTCTTGAGGTTTTTCATAATCAAGCACTTCACTTGATCACTGGAGCTGTTAAATCCACCCCAATAGACGCTATGCTCATTTGCACTGGAATTTGGCCGATGGAAAAAATAATTGAAGAAAAGGCCTTGATACTCTGGGAAAAAATATTAAGGACTCCTGGTTATCTTTCTCTTTGGAACCTAGAGAGCCCCAGGCAGCGCCATTTAAAGACTCAAGCGTGTTTCCTACAGGAGGTGCTGAGCCTAAAAGACAAATGCAACCTTTTTATTGAACCTGAAATTTTTCCCACTCCTTGAAGCCCACTGGACTGCCAGTCTTTCAATGTGGTCACAGACTTTGCTCTCAGAGTCCTAAAATCAGATTTTGCTTGTGATGTCCTTAAAGGTATCTTTTACGCTACTTTGAATGAGCTATATCATGAACCTGAATGGTTGAGAATCTTTACAGATGGCTCCCGAGTGGATCAGCGGGTGAGTGCTGGAGCGGGAGTATTTTGTCACCTGTTCTTTGCCTACGCTTCTGTTGGCTGCTATGCATCTGCTTACGACGGTGAAATCGAGGCTATTCTAATTGCCTTAAAACAACTACAGTGTCGTACTGACCAATTTTCTAGCGCCGTCATCTTATTGCATCTTAGCACTTCTTGATATTAACTCTCCACTGATTCCCCAATCCATCTCGATTCAGAAAAGCATTGATTGTTTGAAAGACCTGACACTAAAAGGCAAGCAAATCGTCCTCAAATGGATCCCAGGACACTGCGGGATTTGGGGTAATGAAAGGGCTGATTTCTTGGCCAAGAAAGGAACAACTATTGCCCAAGCATCTCGTTGCTCCATCTCTCTGCACTCATTTAAATTGCTGGTCGAAAACCAATTTCGGAACATGCTCTCAGAGAATTTCCGTAAAAGCAATATACACGAAACCTGGTTCAACCATATTTTAACTATCCCAAATCAGCCCAGGTTTAAGGCAGTTGCTCTCTTTAGACTTGTAACGGGCCATGACTGTCTGGCCAAACATCTTTTTAGTATAAAAATTTTTGACTGTCCTAAATGCAAGCTCTGTCGCCTTGGGGAAGACATGGACCTGCCCCATATATCCGTCTGTCCTGCGCTCATCTTCACTACTGTGTGTGGACGCTACTGGGAGGCTAGGGCCCGTATGGGTTAAACATGTCACTATGCATTCTATTCTATTTACCTCTTTTTGCCTTGTTGATCTTGTTATTTTATACTTTTTGTTCTTTTAAATTGGCCTGCCATTGGAAATAAAAAAAAATTGTATTTAGAATTTAAGTATAAAATTCACGCATTAATGGTGATGTCAGAAGTTAGCGTAACAAATAATATTATTTGTGCAGCAAATTATTGTACTATTCGAATAAAATACTTCGCCGTTCATTAATAACAATAAATTCTTCTAAGTTTCTTTTCTCTTCTGAAAATAAAATTCTTCTAAGAATGTTTACGTCTCTTGTTTATATGCATACAAAAATGCAACTTTCCGAGAATATTCCAGATATTTTCTTTGTTCGATACTTTCATAACTATCTCTAATGAGGCAGCAATGTCCCTTCTCTCCAACAAGCAAAAGCAAACTTAAGTGTACTCTATCTTTCCCCAAATCATCTTCACCATCTCATTAAGAAATAAAAAGGAAACAAGCAAGAAAAATGAAAATCCAAGATTATTTCAAAACGACATCTCAAAAGACAGCTAGGAAGATGTTGGAGAGGGGGGCGGAGAAAGATGTCGATGTCGCCAACGTCTTTTTCGAGCAACATTATCTTCGGTTGAGAGCCTTTTTTCAAAAAATAATTCGATTCCTTTTTATTTTGGTTTTCATAGAAAGAGATGATGAGGAGGAAGGAAAGGGGGAAACAAAGGAGTAGATTTTCGAAAGGGAATCAAGATTTAATATAATGAAGTAATTATTAGATAATAAATATTATATCTATATATAAATATTATTATTAATATATAAATGGTTAAAAATATATAGTTAAGTGTAATTAATATTAAGTTTATCGCTAAGCTTGAGGAGATTGTTCTGAAAAATTATCATATTTGGTTATAAGAATAATAATAGAATACCCAAATACCCAAACATGTGGAACACCAAAAATGATGATGAAAAAAAAAGAAAAAACAGGAGAAAAAAAAAAGAGTTTGTTTAAATTTGCGATCCAAAACGGACATGCAAAATGGTAATGACAAAAAAGAAACACGGAAAAAAAACTGGAAAAAAAAAGAGTCCGCTCAGAATCGTAATCCAAAACGGATACACAAAATGGTTCATATTAAAAATTATATAAATTTAACAAACCTATTCCATTCAGGGCGTTAAACCCAACTATAATGCCATTAAACATCTATTCAAATGTAACAAGATATTTTTGAATTTTTTTTTTTCTACAAGGTTTAATTTGAAATGTGCAGAAATAAATTTTTAAAATTTTACATATTTTTTTAATTATGTATGTCCATCATATATTATGTATCAATCAGCAATACTTTCTGAGGATGTTAATCTTGCGAAAAGTTAAAAATATTTATAAATAAGATGGAAAGCTCCTTATAATATTAATAAAAGAAATCATTTGTTCAAAAAAAATTTTTTTTTAATCTTATTATCATCTGGCAATACGATAAGTGTAACTATTGATACTTGAAAATTTTAATACAAGAGTATAAAATAAAAGTGTTAAGTATGAAACGTGAAATTCTTTTCGCAAACTTCAAACTAATCTTAGTATATTAAATAATTTGAAAGTAATCTTTAGTTAATTAAAATGCTTAATTAATTCATAATATTTAAGTTATTTAGCTGGTGGTTTTTCTGGTGCTTTATTTTCCCTTACTTTTTTTCCGGTCTGTTTTCCTAATGCTTTTTTTCCGTTAACCTATGAGAATGACAATACCCAGGCATGATGGAGATATTTATAAGTTCAACTGAGCTTAGTGTCCCTTCCACAAAGCAATTTGTAATAATTGTTGTTAATATTCCAAAATAATCGGGAAATAAGTGAATTGGTTTTATAAGGGAAGTGGTTCTATAAAACTTGCCAAAATGCACACGTCTCTTTGCTTTTGTCACTTCTTTTTCGTTATGCTCGGGAAAAATATCCTCTTTTTGCCCTGTTAAGATCTTTGAAATATTTTCGCATTGCTTTTCAATTCTTTACAAACGGATACAAGAATCCAATTCTTCTACTGAAATTGAAAAACTAAACTGCAATATACGCAAAAGGCATCAATTTCAACTTCTTGAAGAAAAAAAAAAATTTCACATTGCAGTTGCGAGAAAAAAAAAGGAAAAAAAAAAATCGAAACACTTTCTCACACTTTTAAATTCACATCCTGTCCTTAAATCTAGTTTTAGCTCAAGCATGCATTAATTAAAAGTACGACATTTTTCCATTTACTCATTGTGGGAATCGCGCGACCTATTTAATAAACCAATTTTATTTTATTTTATAATTGTCGTTGAACAGCCGACCCAATTTCATGGGTTTTCGACTACTAATGTTCAACTCCGTAGCCTTGTAATTTTGAACCAATACAGAAGACAAGGAAACTCCTGGATCAGTACCCCCAGAGGTACTGATTTGTTTTGGGAACATGGAGGACTTTGAGACTCGACAGATTTAACGTGCATCAGTCCCCATTTACTACACGGGGAGTCTTCTGCCGGCGAGGATCGAACCCACGACCTCTTGGACATGGGCCTAGCGCCCTACCGACCAGGCTATCCCGGTCTTAATAAACCAATTGTAATTACTAAGATTTTCCTTATTTCCTGAAATGAAACATTTCATGGATTTACTTTGCACGATTTTCCCTAACTTATAATGAGGAGCACAACATTTCGTGACCACTTTGATAAACGTTCTCTGTCTATTAATTAATCAATAAATAAATTTTGTACCCTCCTTCCCTGCCTAAAACCTGTTTTAATCCTTCCACACGGCAACGACGTTATATATATATGAAAAATTTATGTTATAGCATTTTTTAACCAAGAAAACCCTTCTCAAGAACTTCTTTTTTTTTTGCTATTTAACGAGAAATATTTTTTTTTGTTTCTTAAATTTATAAGTTTTAAAGAATGTCGACTTAAATAACAATTTTAAGTATAACAATCTTGTGCAACAATCGATAAGTGTAACAATCTTGATTTATATCAACGGGACACAAGTTCTTCCGATGTAATCACACAAGCATCATTCGTATACTCATGGAAAAATAAATAAAGGAAAAAAAAAAAAAAAAAAACCAAAAAAATAAAATAAAAATATAAATCTTGTGTTTCAACACATCTAATTTCTGGCCTTCAAGAAAGAAAAATCTCACCATTATAGTGCGTAATTGCTCACTTATCTTTTTTTTCCGCTCTCTTAAATTGTAGGTCCAGAGCGTAAATGATATGATGAAGATCTCATCACTTTTTTTAACTTGACGATTATGCTCGGATGTTGTGCAGGATAGCCTTTTATTACAAGGATTAATGGGAAAAAAATTCATAAAAAAGAGTTATAAGAATAAAGCTCCACGCGAATTTGTTAAAAAAATATCTGCAATTGATTTTGCCTTCATTCTTCACGGCAATGTATCTGATTTTTTTAGTTTATGGCAAATTTATGTACATTTTAAACATAATGAAGATTAATTTTAAAAAGTATAACATTATGCTTCTATTTACGTTAACATGATGTTATTACTGTACAGACGGGTACATCCAAAGCTATATCCAAGGCTACATCCAAAGCTACACTTTTTCTTTTCACATATACACTTATACATCGGAAACTACACTTCTTCATCAATACACTTCAATATCGGACACTACACTTTTTCTTCTTCTCTCTTCTATCCACACTCTTTTACACTGGAAACTGCACTTTTTTACCCATACACTTATACATCGAAAACTACACTTATTCATCAATTCACTTCTATATCGGACACTACACTTTTTCATCCTCTCTTTTTTATCCACACTCTTTTACACTGGAAACTGCACTTTTTTACCCATACACTTATACATCGAAAACTACACTTATTTATCAATACACTTCTATATCGGACACTACACTTTTTCATCTTCTCTTTTTTATCCACACTCTTTTACACTGGAAACTGCACTTTTTTACCCATACACTTATACATCGAAAACTACACTTATTTATCAATACACTTCTATATCGGACACTACACTTTTTCATCTTCTCTTTTTTATCCACACTCTTTTACACTGGAAACTGCACTTTTTTACCCATACACTTATACATCGAAAACTACACTTATTTATCAATACACTTCTATATCGGACACTACACTTTTTCATCTTCTCTTTTTTATCCACACTCTTTTACACTGGAAACTGCACTTTTTTACCCATACACTTATATATCGGAAGCTACAATTCTTCATTAATACACTTCTATATCGAACACTACACTTTTTCTTCTTCTCTTTTTTATCCATACTCTTTTACACTGGAAACTGCACTTCTTTACCCATACATTTATACATCGAAAACTACACTTATTCATCAATACACTTCTATATCGGACACTACACTTTTTCATCTTCTCTTTTTTATCCACACTCTTTTACACTGGAAACTGCACTTTTTTACCCATACACTTATATATCAGAAGCTACACTTATTCATCAATACACTTCTATATCGAACACTACACTTTTTCTTCTTCTCTTTTTTATCCATACTCTTTTACACTGGAAACTGCACTTCTTTACCCATACACTTATATATCGGAAGCTACAATTCTAGTTCATCCATACACTTTTCTATGACCGAAACTATACTTTATCTTCATCAGTACAGTCCTTGGAAAAATTATTATACGCTCTATAAGATTCTATGTAAAATCTCAATTATCAGGTGTGATATTATACAGCTTTATTGTTTTTACGCGGCTAAAACCGGTTTGCATTTGTTTTCGTTCGTGTATCAATTAGTTAAAATTGTAATACAATACGTTAAAAATAAATACAAATGGGAAGTATATAAAAAATCTCTTGAATAAAACTCCATTACATGTATGCTTAAATATAAAAGAATTGCATACAAACTCGTATAAAGCATGTAATTATTGAAACACTACAGTGCGTCTAATAATTTGGTCTAATTATTATAATATACTAATATAATACCTGATATAATAAATATTCTATATTTTTATTATATATCGTTTAATTTCTCCAATAGTCAAATTTATATTATATATCGTCTAATTTAACCAATTGATATATGATTGTAAACAAGTGCAAACCGGTCTCAGTCACGTAAAAACAATAAAGCTTTATAGTATCACCTGATAATTAAGATTTTACAAAGAATATTATAGTGCGTGTAATAATTTGGCCAGGGACTGCATACTTATAAATAGGAAATTACACTTCTACTTCATCCATGCAATTATATATTGGAAACTACACTTCTTCTTTATCTATACACTTATAAATGGAAAACTACACTTTTCTTCTTCCATAGAATTCCATATCGAAAACTACATTTCTTCTTCATCTATACATTTTTATGTATCGGAAACTACAATTAATCTTCTTCCATTCACTTATATAAAGGAAACTAGACTTCTTTTTCATTCAGACTCTAAGTTGAAAAATTTAAATATGTAAGACATACATTCAGATAAAATTCAATAGAAACTCCGCCTTATGATGAGAGTCAAGAGCCGATACCATAGAAAGACGTTAAGTGTTTAAATTTTCGAATATCAAATAGGGAAGTTAGTTTTCTGATACATGGTTACAAAAATGTCAAACAATAATTTTTTTATTTTCTTACTTGAAAATTTTTAATATAAAGGCTCCTTTAATAGCTTAAATTAACAATTAGATCTCAACAAAACTACCTAAACATTTTAATATATTTTACATAACTCTAATCTAAAATTCTTATGATGGCTAAAATCACTGGAAGTTACTATTATGACAATTAGCATGGAATAGAATATAACTTAGAAAGTATGAAGCTCACAAAATAAATAATAAAAAGTTCTAAAGCATAATAGAATAATTTTTTTAACAAGCGCGAGGATATTTTGTTGTTGTTTCTAATGCCACTTTCCAATACCAGCAAGCTTGCTTTGAAAAACCAAGCGAATTTAAAGTAGAGGCTGCAATTCTTTTTTTTTTTTCAATGGCGCCGTTTGTAGGACGGACCCATTCATACAACCATTCATTCAGCTGCGGATCGTAATTTTGACCTGTACCAGAGAACGGTCAATCTCCAATTTAGTACACCCAAAGGTATGATTTGGAACATGGAGGACTTTGCGACCCGACATATTTAACGTGCACCATTTACTACACGGGGAGTATTCGGTTGGCAGGAATCGAACTCACGACCTCTTGGACATGGGCCCAACGTCCTACCAATCAGGTTATCCCGGCATAACTTTTTTTAACAAAGCACAATGTCAAAACTGTGTTAAAGTATTATTTATTTTATTATTAAATAAAATATTAATTATTAATAAATAAAATAATTATTAATAAATAAAACTATTAATATAATAAATAAAATATTACTAAATAAAATATTAAAGGTTAACTTTTAATGTTATACGCACTGGTGACTAAAGATATTGCATCGTTACTCATTTTAACAACCAATCAAACTTTAAAAAGTTCCGCAAGTGAATTTCAAACTAAAATTTAGCATTTCTTTTAATTATGTGTTACGTCATGTGTCACTATTGTCTGTACTTAATCACGAAACTTATTAAAAACGAGTTAACCCTCTCTCCTCAATCCACATTTTTTAAGGATTATAAAAGTCCTGTTTTTGTAACTTTATACTTAAAGGGTATCAAATGTATTGCTTACGAATTATAAGTATTATTACAACTATACTAAAAAGAATTTCGGATCAAATTACGGTACAAAGAATTTCTGATCAAATTACGGTACAAATTAGGTAAATTTACTCAGGGTACCGGTTCTTTTGACCGTAAAGTCCATTTTGCCGGTACATTTACGGAATAAAAATCAGATGAACCGTAATTTTTGCAGTAATAATTACTGTAAAATTACTGAATAATTCTAATTAAATAAATATTACCGTAATTTGTGCAGTAATAATTACTGTAAAATCACTGAATAATTCTAATTAAATAAATATTACTGAAAAATTTACGGTATAATATTTTGCGGTAAAAATGGATTTTATGAATGATGCACCCAAACTTGGGATACTTTTTACCCTAATTTTATTCGGAATTTTCGACAGTGTATACTCATTAATTTACAAATATAATTTTAAAAAAATAATGCATGCTCTGAATGAATATGTAATAGTTTCTATTTTAAAATTATAAAAAATATGGGGTATATGAATACCAGAATAAATTTGTAGATATCTACTACAGAACCTACAACTTTCTTTAATAGAGCCTTTGTATGAAAGTTTAATATAAATTTAAGTAAACTAAAAGTTTTATAAATATTATTTTTCTTATATTTTATTTATTTTAGAATTGTAATGAATTATATTTCAAACAAAACAGACATATAATCATCAATTATGTTTTTAAATTAAAAACTGCTGCAAGAAAAAAGATTTTTAACAATTTTTTCTTAACAAGTGAATGGTTAAAATACCGCCCATTTTGGCTTTATTAAGAAGAGTTATGATTATTTTACTTGAAATATCATTATGATACAGAACGGTAAATTTATCAGAATTTTTTGCTCTGTGTAGGAATATTACATCACAAAAATATGATTCTAAAAAATGTGATATGATTCAAAATATTAATAATTAATAAAAAATAAAAAGATGATTCAAAAAATGTTACGAAAAATAGTCTTTAAATTATATTTTTATTTTATGACCGTCGTTGAACAGCCGACCCAATTCAGGGTTTACGACTACTCCGTAGCCTTGTAATTTTGAGCCCAATCCAGAAGACAAGGGAACTCCCTTCAAGCATTGAGAGAAATTTGTCTTCGTGGAAGACTTTTTGATGGAACTAACCCGCATTTGCGTTACATGGAGAGGAAAATCACGAAAACCTCCCACAGTTAGCCTGACGGTAAAGAGACTCTAACCCATGATTCGTTTAGAACTGAGGATATTTTACGCCAGCACTGTGGTCAGTACGAGACGGGTGCGTAATTCGAATCAACCAGCGATTCAAACCCGGGGAAAATCCGGACCAAATTTCTTTGCTACCTAGCACGCATGCTGACCACGCAACGACTTTAAATTTATGTAAATCAATGTTCAGAAACTATTACTTGTTTAAGAAAATTATTGATATTACGGACGTAACAAACACATGTAATTTATTTCCAGCATATTCTAACAAATCCATTTATTTATTTTCTTTCTTTTTTTAATTATATATATGATATAGAGAGATAAAAATTAAAATACTTTAAAAAATATAGAAAATAGCCGCCAGAAAAGCATAAGGAGTATCAATGCGTCGACTTTAATTTTATATCTTTCAATAAAAATAAAATGAAATCAAAACATATTTTCTGAGAGAACTTGCCAATTTCAAATCTGCAATAAAATCAGCCTACAACATCGAGCCTGATTTTAATTCCATTTCTAACGCGTCTCAAATATCTTGCAGAAATACAATAAATTCTGAGGCGTGTTCTGAATTTCGAATGCCATCCTTTTCTTATGCTGGGGCTCTTTTCTGCTTAGCTGGGGCGCAGGACGAAGGGAGTATGGCGGGAAGTAAAGTAGGTCACACCAAAGCCCTGGTCGCTCGATATCTTCTTGTGACGTCAGCGAAGCTTGATAGCTTGTCTCTGTAGCCACATTAGGCGAAATTCTGTAATTTCGGTGACTAAAATCGGTTGTTTCTAAGAAATACTGTGCGATTAATATTTTTGTCGAAGTATAAAAGACTTTATTAAGCTAAATTTATTACGTCTTAATATCCTAAACATTTCCTTCATTTATGTAAATAAAAAAATATTTCCAAGGACATGAATATTTTGATTTAAGTAATTTCTTTTGTGTTGGCAATTTAAAAATTATGTAGCACAGAAAATACTCAGATTTGTTATTTTAAGATGTTATACAGATGTTATTTTTTTACTTCTGAAATTTGTTACTGTTAAATACTTTTTCAATTCTTATTTAAATAATTTTATTTTTCAAATATTACCAGGAAGTGTAATATAAATGTTAAAAAAAATTAAATTAAATTAAATTCATTCAGAAATTTAAAAAATACTTATTAAAAAATTTATGGTTTCATAATTATTCCTTTAAAATTTTAATGAATTAAACAATATTTGCAAATAATTTAGACAAATTTGATTTTATATAAAGCTATTTTAAAGTTTTTTTTTTATGTTTCGACATAACCTTCATATTTTTTTAAAATTAAAGACCACCATGAAATTAAGAAATATGATGATATACAAAATTCAATTTTTTTTTACCGATTTATGCAAAGATGTGTGCATGGCGTGTTTTTCTTTTTTTTCTTTTATATTTTTTCCCGTATCGAAAGTTCATTTAATAGATTCAAGTTAATATTCGAAATTAATTTACTGATATAACAATAAGTAAAAACTTCAGTTTGGTTATTAGACATTATAACAAAATTCAAAATAATAATAAAAAATTTGAAAATTTAAACGCGCACAGAAGATACTCTTATGGCAGCGCCTGTTTCATGGACTAAAACTCTTTTCATAATACTAATTATACCATAAAAATAATATGTTTCATTCCTAAATTTTTTCGATAGCTTCAAATCATCATTTAGAATAACGAAAAAGTAGGACTACAAATTGTTTGCTACCAATTTATAATGCTAATTTAATTTCATATAATTAAAAAAAAACAGAGTTGCTAACAGATAAAATATCTTTTTCCTACACGTACTGGTATTCTTTCATGAATGAGCTTTATACAGGGTGTGCCGAAACGACCGCATAAACTCTGCACAGCTAGATTTCTCGTTGGGAGTACATAAAAACTGCCCAAAGAAGCGTTCCTGTACGATCCATAGTTTACGAGAAAAATACGAAAAACAAAGTATGACGTCACTGCCGGTGCAAGAAAAAAACACTTTATTGGACATATCAACAACAATATTTGCATATTTTTCAAGACCATAATGTTTAAAACGTTTGCCGCGCATATTCTGTTTTAAATTGTGCATAGTATACTGCTGTTGATATGTTCAATAAAGTGTTTTCTCTTGCACTGGCAGTGACGTCATACCTCGTAAACTATGGATCGTACAGTACGCTTCTTTGGGCAGTTTTTATGTACTCCCAACGAGGAATCTTGCTGTGCAGAGTTTATGCGGCCGTTTCTGGACACCCTGTATCTTATATTTTTGCTTAACTCTACCTGCACCCACATGTCTGAAAAGAATGATCACAAATAGCAACAGCAGTTAGATGTGTTTAAGTTGCCTAACCAAAAACCATATAAAGTTACATGGGAAAATGTTAAGAAATCGTAAGGCATACTGAAGTTTTCTCTTAATAAATTGAAAAAAAAAAAATAAAATAAAAAAAAAATAAATGAAACGAAAGAAATAAACAGGAGAATGCTTATCATAATTTTTTTCCGTTAAGGTTATGATTTAAATTGTGTTTTGAGTTGTTTAAAAAGTAAAAATTTTATAGTTATTTTTTAATTACATGAGTAAAACTTTTGTATATAAAGTGTTAAAATTGCGAGTTCGGCGAATATTTGCTAAATTATAAGTTCGTTACGCAAGTAAAGTTTGTTAATTCTCTTCCTGTAATTCATTCATGAATCCTATCTCGATTTTATAGTCTTTAAAATTCAAAGTAAATTAATAAATGCATGAATTAAATAAAATACTAATAGCTTAAATTTAACATTTTTATAAAGAACACTTGAGATATAAAACACCTAATTACGCTGTTATAATTTTTGACAACGATTTTAAATAAATGGAATCCATATTATAAACAATGTTGGTATTATAAACAACCGTTTTCACATTCAATCATAGAAATTAAACTCACATATTTGACGATTCAGCAACCCTTGGGCTATATTTCGTTAATTTTGAAAATTATTTCTTCACAAAATCACGCTATTTTTGACGAAACAGGAACTTTCAAATATATGACGAAAATGTTTCCTCAACTCGAAATCTCATCGTGGTGTATTGTAGAATGACGAAACTGGGATGAAGACTAAACAATTGAAAATAAAGTGGCAAAATAAGCCGATCGGCTTGCTTGATAGTCAAGGAGTAATCTCCGTACCAGAAAGATCCCGGGTTCAAATCCCGATTCGGATCTGGGTGTAATTTATAACTCTGTTCTATTTGTCTTCCTTGTGTTATTAAGGTGACGTTGGCCCAGCTATATGGGGCTTACGATAAAGTGATTATTAGAAAAGTTAAATACAGTAGGCACAAGGTGGTTTTTTTATTTATTTTATTTTTTTGAAAAAATAGAACGACGTAGTGTTTTTTACTATTGACGAAATTCATTTCCTCGTAGAAGTGATGATAGTTATTTCGTCAAATTTGTCGAGATGTTCACTCGGAGCATATACCAGGAAACGGTTTCGTCAAATACGAAGAAAATTTCGTGAAATTTAAGTAATATTTTTTTATAGTGTTTTTCTCATTGCTTTGTTATATATTATTGCAAAAAAAATTCTTTTTGTAATAAAATGTTTAATTCTTGCTTATGCTACCCGTAATAAACTGAATTAATTTTCTTTCGGATGAAAAGATACCACCTTTATATATGCAACATAATTTTTTTAATTTAAACATTCCTAGTATAAATATTGTCGCAAAAATAAAATATTTACTATTAAATACTTTAATTAAACTTTTGCAAGTCATGGTTTGTTATTACTCTAATTATTTTTGTTTTTCATTATCTTGACGAAAATCATTGTATGTACAATCATTTTGTCAGGAAAAATGAAATTTTTCTACTATGTATTTACAGATTCATTTATATATATATTTTTCACTTTATTTTGCGTATAATTAATTTACAGATATTTGTTCAAAAAAAAAAATTTGAATTTAAAAACCTGACTATTATAAAAGGGAAAATTCTCAATAAACCTCTTCAACAATGATGGAGTAAATTTTCCTAAAATGGAAGCTTTCGCAATGGCAGCTGAGTAAAACAACTAGGATGAATAGTTAGTATTTGTAATCTAAAACACTTTGTAGTTCTAGTTAAAGGCATTATATAAATTAGTAATCTACTTAAGGCCCTGAAAGGCACAGTAAAATTAATTAACATGAATTAGTTACCTTTTATGGTATCCCCCTTTGTCGTATTGCGTGGACCATAATTACATTTATCTGTAATAGCTTGAAATAGGACGTGTTAAATTGTGCTCCAACTATCTATCCTTTTTGATATTGCAGGAGAATGAATATCCTCTAGGGTCATGAATAATGAAAATAATACGTTTAGTAAAAGTAATTTAGTTTAAATGATATTACGGCATATTTAATGCAGGAATATCTTATTTACTTTTCGTCGCTTTAAAATGAACGCCATTGAATGCACAAAAATAAGGCAATGGCATATATAATATTAATTTAAACTCCACAAAAAAACTAAGTAAAGTTTAGTACACATTCTATTATAATTAACTGTGTAACTAAATTTTATCAAATGAGTTCGGAAACAGATATTCTACAGTGGAATTCTCTTAGGCATGACCTGTTTTCGGATGCAATTATTTAAATATAAGCTGGATCGGGGTTAAAAATGTTCATTGTGTATGTTTAGTTTAAAACATTGTTGTCAAAAAGTGATAATATTTTCATAATTTGTTACAAGTTATATGCAAAATGGTAAAGCATGTTTTTTTACCCAAATAAATAATAGTTTAAAAAATTAGCTAACCTACTTATGAATTATCTTTAGATCGTTTATTCAAAAACTTTTTTTACGCATAACTTACAGAGTGAACAATAAATTTTTCCTCAACTATAAAGATTTATTTGTTGATAAACTATATAGCAAATGGAAAACTGCTATTTGGAAAATAAATATAAAGCAGTTTACATTATTTGCAACAATTGTTGTGCGAAGTGGTAAAATTTGTAGTTTTCAATCAATTTTGCTGAAGTGCTAACGCTCATCAATATTTTTTTTTCTTTACATTCAATCAAAATTTTTTTTACTAAATTTGGAAAAGTTTTGTTAAACTGGGTTTTGATAAAATTAAAAATAATTACTTTAATTTTTTTCATCTATCTTGCGTTAGATATACTTTTTTGTTAAGCTAAGTTGCCAGACCTTTTTATACGGGTGGTTCCCCATCAACGTTTTTACACTGAAGATATTATTTGAATAAGTAAGATTTTCAACGTAAAAACAGATTAAGATTTTTCTTTTTTCTGTAGGAGCTGTGGTATCTCAGAGAACAGGGCAGTTGCAGCCGAAAGAGGTGACCCAGGTTCGAATCTCAACGTCAACTGGTCTTATGAATGCTTCTGTAGGATTTTTGACGTTGACCGCAACGCTGACGTTTTTTTTTAAACAACAGAGTTTGTTAAATAAGAGTTGCTTGTTTGTTAAAATAACAGTACTTCACAGCTTAAAAACAGGCGTCTGTTTTAAAATAACGGTATTTTTCTTTGAAATAAATGGTTTTATACAGAAATCCCAATTCACAGTTTTTTCTCGTAAATTTAACAGATTTTTTTTTTGTAGTGTAGTTTTAAGACTAAGGCAGTGTCAGGTCTGAAAGTGAGAGAAGAAAACAGAAAAAAAAATTTTGGTATTAAAGCTGTTTCAAATATAGCTGGTTTTCGGAAGGAGAAAAATAGAGTTTTACTATTCTTAATAATAAACTATTCAATTTTTCTCGTCTAGGAAAGTCTTACTTGGATTTCATAGCGGTTAAAAAGTCTTGGCAGTCCCCTATATCCCCCTTGGCATATTTTACCCTTTCCAAAAAGCAGCAAGAATAAAATTATTTACCTACCAGTTTTTTCTTTATTTCGCCTTGATACACAAAGAAAAGAGTTTTGGTAAAATGACCGTTCTGTACGATAATAACATTTCTGATAAAAAAAACAACAACATAATTCTGGATAAAAAAAAAAAATATATATACGGTATTTTTACCATTCATTTGGTAATTTTTCCGTTCATATGGTTTATTGGAAAATTTTGGTTTTTTAAATTTTAGTACTAAATAAAAAATGTAACCAAAGAAAATGTTACCGAAAAGAAAAAATATAAAAAATGTAACCGAATAAATTGTTTTTATGCCATGCTCTAAAGTATCATGTTAAAATTATCAAATTTTACCACATTTACTTATTAATTTTAACACATATCGTAAAACAATATTTTATTATTAATTACCAAAATCATTAACAAAGCGCTTCAGTGAAAATTATCGTGTTTTTCGGTATTTTCATAGAGCCAGAAATATGGTAAATTTTACCATATTCTGTTAGTTTTGATTATATTTTTTTCTCAGTGTAAAAAGACGGCATTATTATTATATTTAGAGTGAGCTCACTTATTTGGCAGTCCTTATTTGGCTTCTTTAGACTTGTTTATTTCTTATTTGTTCTTGTTGCAAGCAGTGCACCGTTAGTATTTAGTTATATTGGCGAGAAAATGCTTATTACATTTAAATTTCGAAGTTAGCACATTCTTGACAAAAGTTGTAAAGATTTTTATTCTAATATTAATTTTAAGTTTTTATTATCTTCAAAACCACGCGTTAACTTCATGTTTTTATGCCATGCCCTAATATATCACGATAAAATTACCAAATTTTATCACATATTTACATTTTATTGTTAATTTTACCAAAATCTTTCCTAAAGCGCTTCAGTAAAAATTTCCAAGTTTTTTGGTGTTCCCATAGATCTAGTAAATAACATATTCTGGTAGTTATGACCATTTTTTTTCTCTCGGTATGGATATAAACTTTCAGCCCAGAACATAGTTTTGTCAAATGCAGTAAATACGGTTGTTCAACTTTTAAACTCTCACTATTTATCCTATACGCTAATACTGTAATATCAAAGGTCAAAGATTCTGATAATTTTGCTTTGAAAATCAGAGTTAAGCAATATTTATATTAAAACACATTTGCAAGTCGGTAAGAATTTATTATAATATTCTTCAGTCATTCTGAAAATAAATATTAGGCAGATTTTATAATTAAATAGTAAGATGCAATTACGGTTGTCGAGAATTTCGAGAGCATCAGTTATTATTAGAAAATAATTAATTAAACTCCTGCATATTTTAAAAAAGGAATAATTTCGATTTGTCATTTCGAATTCTTATGTCTAAGCAGAGTGTATTGGGAATAATGTTAAGACGAGCGAGAGTCGAAATTAAAGTTTTCATTATTTATCAAAATAGCAATCGAGTTAAATGAGAAAGAAATTTCATTTAGGCGTCTTTTTCTAAAAATGTCAAATGAAAAATCCAAATTGTAAATAGGCATTTCTCTTAAAAACTGTCCAAAATATTATAATTTATTATTTTCTTAAAAATAGCCGCAAGAACATATTCAAAAAGAAAAAAAATAACCGCAGTTGGTGACAAATTTGAATCTGGAACTATCTTCTGCCAGGGCACTGTACATTGCGTCGTCAAATTGATTTTAACTAAAAGAATCAGACGGTGGTATGCACGGAATTAAAAAAAAAAAGAAGAAGAAGAAACGGGAATTTTTTTTTCAAAAAAGTGAAAAATTCTGCATTTTGAATTCGCAGCCACTTCCGGGTAAAGCACTATATTTTTTCAATCAGTAAAGATGCTCGTTAAATCAGTAAAGATATTAATTAAATTACATTCGACAAAATCAATATGGAATTGTGTAAGCGTATATTCTCTAAATTATAAAAACTGTAGAATGGTTTAAAATTAAAACTAATACAACAGAGATTCTTTATTAAGAACGAATTTTTGAGATTTAAAAATGCTTATAAAAATATAATTTTTAACATTTGAAAAAAAAATTCTTTTAATAGAACTTTTTAGTACAACCTGAATACAAACAAGTCAATATCAACCCTATGTGTGGATTAAAATAATGGTAATTACTTTATTTCCTAGTTCATTATTTCCAGGTCATAATTTTAAATTCCACGTATAATGCCGTATTTCTCATAGATTTATTCAAGTCTTCATCTGATTTTCAATTCGAAATCAACTCATTGCTTGGAATATTTCGCAGAATTATAATTCATTTTCGGTTGAATAGTGTTCGTAAAGTCGAGTAGAAATGTAGCCACAGTAAATTTACTTTGAAGTTTATTGCTCTCGAATGATTATCAGAATGAATTAAGTCTCTTATCGAAAACCGATTTAATTGCTTCTGTTTCAAATCACATTCTGTAAAAGCTTTCGAGTAAGTTAAAACTTTGTGTATTAAATAAATATTTGAAATTTTACTCCGATTTCTTGATTATTTAATATTTTTTTTCATCTAAAGTATTCTTTTTAAATTATTTAATTGTTAGAGTGGTGAGCATACTTGGTTGGTTAAATTAAACAACACAGAAAAACTAATCATAGCCAAATTACTTAATTTGCCAAGTTATTTTATATTATTTAATTTTCATTGCAAAGATAAGAATAAAACAATTATATAAAGAAACAATTATACTAAATATTGTTTTTTAAGTACTTAATTTTTCAAGCTTTTATTAAATTTAATTTTTACATGTATTACAATTTTCCTTCAGAATTTATAAAAATATATGCCGGCCTGATTTAAATAGTAGACCAATAACCTTATTAGAATAGGGAGTTAGCCTCTATTTTTCGTTTTCAAACAAATCATATATGTCTTGTTTTGAAATCAATACACCTCAAGCTTCTTACTTTTGCCAAATAGAGAGCATCAGAAGTATGAAAAAAGATAGAAAAGACAATACATTTTATATTAAACTTTAATGCTCTGTATCCCAAAATTAACAAAACCATAGCTGCCTCAATATTTTAAAGTCATCATTGACCTGTCTTAACGTATGGATCCGAAACGTGGTCTTTTAACTAAATCTCAAAAAGACCTTCTTGCTGTTTTTGAGAGAAAAAAACCTTAGGGAAAATTTTCGGTGCTATAGATGTGGATGACTTATGGAAACAATGACATAATTTTGAGCTATATAGGCTATTCAAGAAAGCTGATATCAACAAATACATCAAAATAAGTCGCTTAAAGCTTGCGGGTCACGAAGAAAATGTTTTCATTTTAGTTTTGTAAATCTTGTTAACGATCTTCCACAATACACCACGATGAGGTTTCGAGTTGAGGAAACATTTTCGTCATATATTTGAAGGTTCGCATCGAAATCGCGTGATTTCGTGACGAAATGATTCTCAAAATTAACGAGATACAGCACAAGGATTGTTGAATCGTTAAAAGTGAGCGTTTTATTTTTGGGAGCGTACAAGCTTTAAATAAATCTGAAACTCTTATTTTAAATTAGCAATTTTTAACAATGATAAGTTTTTAGAAATACGTGTCATTTTTCAACTTTGATTATTTAATGAACTCGTAACACTCAGTTTTTGTTATTAACCCGCGAAGATTTGATTTAACTTATTTCGTAATCTCCTGCCAAAATAAAACATGTATTTATGTTTCAATATTCACGAGTTATCTATTTTTATTATCTATCTCGAAATGGAAAGGTCAACATCGTAACTTTTATGGAGATGACTTAATCCTCATTTACGTGGCCAGCCTAATATTATCGACGCCATATTGGCGTAAAAGATATAACCATTTTGTGAAGGTATCAGTGGATCACAGCTTATTCTGGCGACTACGTTATACTAGAATATACTAGACGCTTTCATTGGAAATATGATTATAAAACTTGCATAATTAATTCTCATTACTGCTAATAAAGGAAGCATCATGAATATTTCACACTGGCGGTAAATTGATCACTGAATTGAAATTTTAGAGCGAAAAAGTGGATGGAGATTAAAGGAACGATAAATATTAAAACGATATTCGTTTCTCTTCTTTATAAATAATTATTTTGTGAATTAAAATATTTCACATTCATGGAAGCATGCAGTGATGAAATTCAAATTATTCAAAAACCGGTTTCCGACAGGCCTAAAAATATTTAGTGACCATAACCGGTACACATAAAGAAAATTATGACCGTATAGCATTTGCAATTGATTTGATTACAGTTTTGTACAAATGGCAATATGTTAAGAGTTTTGTTTGAATTTTAGAATTAAGTTTATAATTTCCTTACAAATTTACAACATGTTCAAAAAATCTATTTAACTGAAATCATACGATCTGAATTTTTTTCGGTAAGATTGATCAGTACAATTAAAAATGATGACGTCATATTTTTTCAAATGATATGTCAGCAGTTTTGTACGATTGCCAAGTTTGAGTAAGTTTAAAACTATATTTCTATAAATTCAAACGAAGCTCAGATTCCCCCCCCCCCCCCTCTAGGAAGAAATATTGAAACTGCTTTTGGTTTCAGGCTCCAATTCAAACAGAAAAAGGATATTACTTCAACTTACAGAGAATTAAATGCTCGGAATTTCCTTATTTATTTAGTAACTTTTCTTTTTGAATATTTGTTTCATTTTATTCATTCGCATAGCATATGATCTATTTTACCAGGTTTAAAATTTCCCAAGTTGTAAGTAATTGTAAAATTTTTTCAAAGTTTAAAGTTTTTCACAGTACACATTTCAATAAAAACAAAAAAAGCAAATGTCAAATAGTTACTGAATAAATAAGAAAAATCCGGACTTATAGTTCATGAAATTCCGGTTCGTATTGTTTGAATCTCATCACGAAAACTATGAGAATCATAATAGCTTCAGATTATTTTGAACTGTTGGTTCCAAACCGGAGATTCTGATTTAAAATTAATAATGAAATAAAGTTTTAATTCCTCCCTAAAATAATAATAAATAGAATAAAAACAATGCTTTTAAAACAAAAAATAAAAGTCCTTAATGCATCCAGTATAGCATTCAATCCCATAATTTGTAGCTATCTTTTAACCACAAGTTTTTTGAGATGAAAAGCGACGACCCATCGACAAAATCGATAAAATGCTTGCTGAAAAAAATGGTAACGGATCTTAATGGCTCCCGACTTAACATGTGGTGTATTTATCGTGCAGCAACCATTATAAGAAACTATTTTTGAATCTATTTCACTTATCTGAATGCTTCCCCATGTTTACATTACCCAAAATAAATATTAATACCCGAAATCGTTGAAGCTCGATACATTTTCCTAAAGCTCTTAGAATTACATTACTTAGGTTGTACTACATTTGTTTCTAAATTTGTTTTTGTGGGAGGAGTTTTTAGATGGTACTAAAACAAAATACTTCTGACAAAAGATTATTTTTTCTCTCAAACAAGTAAAACAAAATGTTTATTCCAAACGGAGTTAGTTTTTCAAATCAGTTTTTGTTATGTCATTAGAAGTAATCTAATAATGGGAAGAGTTATAAGTTCAATTTTGTTTTCAACCATATAATTCTTTCCATTAAAACTCTTGTAATGTTTTTTTTGAGCACATATATTGGATTTTGCGAAATATTTTAGCCACCAGAATGGGCTTTTATAGAGAAAAAGCTTTTTCAAAAATGAGTTTTTAGAGACCTCATAATATAACTGTATTAAAATAAGTAAAGGGACTATATTTTTGAGCTGTTCAAACTACAAAATATTCAAACTACAAAATAAGTTAAATTTAAATTTTAGAAAAATAACCAAAACTATATGATCATAATAAAATATAAATTTTTTGATTAAACCTTTTTGCTTTTAATAATTAGATTAGGGATTGGTAATTGGATTCTAGATAAATGTTTGGATTTGTTCATTAAGTTTTTCAAATATTTAATATATTTTTAAAAGACACTATATTACTAAGAGTTTATATATATGCCTCTATGAAAGCATCTCATTCATGTTACTTCTCATTCTCATTCATTTTTTTATACAATATTTTCCACAAGAAGAACATTTTGTTTCTAGAATATAATATTACTGTAATTTTATGTAAGATCTTTTTGTTTAGAAGTTAACCGTAAGGAAAGGACTGATTACCTAGATTTAAAAGATACACTACCCTAGAATAATGGAAGAGATACTTTTAGTTTATGAATAATTTTTTTTTAATTTCTCAAGAAATACTTAAAGAATTATTTTGTAACTTTAGAAGAGGTTATTTCATTCGATTTTTCATACTTAACAATAAGAATTAAATCTTTCATAGGTTTGGAAGACGTACAACAAATAACGAAAGAAAGCAAGTATTTTTACTTGTGTAGATTACTTTAATTGTTTTTTGTTAATAACTGAATGAAGTTACTTAAACCTAAAAATATTTACGGAGATATTTTTTTTAACAGCAGGTACTTGAACATTCGTTCTTCATCTGGAAAGATGCCGGAAGTGTTGCTCATTTAACGTTACCCAGTGGGCACCTGCGAATCTATGTCACGGAGGCGAGCAACATAACCCACGCCACACTGCCACAGGTACCCGTTCAAAGGGTACGCCACATTCACACATCACTCACAACAGAGGACAACACATAGAGAGAGAAGCATCCAGGCCCAGAGCGGGATTCGAACCCGCAGCCATTGGCTTCGCAGTCAGGCACGCTAACTGCTCGGCCACCTGGCTGGCATTTACAGACATTTTTATACAGACGATACAGACATTTTTATAAAAATTAATTTTTTTGCTTTACGTTTTCTTTTCTATAACATCATAAATATTCAATAGAATTAAACAAAATTATTAAGGATTAATTAAAAAATTTTTTGATTTAAATTTTTAAAAAATTAGTTGAAAACTACACAAGATCTGAGTATTTAAGCTAGTCTTTTTATACTGCGCATGCGTTGAAAAAAGTTAAAGTTTTTTCATAATTTTGCAGTGAATAATATTTGACAACTAATGATAAAAGCTTTATTTGAATATCTCAAAAATTTAAAAAGTTTCAAGCAATTTTTTAAGTAAGTTTTGTACTTCTAAAGAAAAGCTCAAAACGATTAGGGGTTATACACAAATTTCATCTTGCACTATTAAAGAAGAAATATTAAAATATGACCGGCATTGGGGGGTATCACACCCCATAAAAGTATGTTTTCTTTTGCATGTTTTATTTCTCTATACCAACAAAGTTTAGTGTCCGGACGATTATTGTAAGGTATTATAATTTGTTATTAAATTTTGTCTTGTCATACAAAATAAAATTTGCGTGTAACCCCTGATCATTTTGAACTTTCTTTAGAAAGAAGAAAAACTTCTTAGAAATTTGTTTGAAGCTATTTTTGAAATATTCAAGTCAAATTATTTTTATTAGTTGCCAAATACCATTCACTACATAATTATGAAAAAACTTTTTTCAGTTTTTTTCAGTTCATGAACACTTCAATTTATTTATTTTCAACTGTGTGTTTTCGTTTAATTTTTTGAAAGAAAAAAGAAAGAAATCAGTTTCAATCTATTTAATTCAGTGACTTTTGTTACTCTTCCAACGCTTGGCATGACCATGGCAAATCACCACACATTTAGTAATAATTACAAAATTGTAAAGTTAATTTAACCGATTAAAGATTTTTATGCCATACTCTAAGTTAGCATGATAAAATTACCAAAATATTACTAAATTTTACCTCATTTACCACCGAACATATGGTAATAAAAAACCCATATTTTATTGTTAATTTTACCGAAATCATTACCAAAGCAATTTGGTTGAAATCACCGAAATTTCGGCGTTGCCACATTGAACTGGAAATACTTTAACTTTATTCTGGTACTTTGACTATACTTCTTCTCAGTGTAGATAATTATGGGGTTAAAAATTATATTGAAATTTACATTAAAATTTATATTGAAATTTATTTTTTATAGTAATCTTTTCAAGTATTTTTATAGTAATTTTTTATAGTAATCTTTATCTAGTAATCTTTTTCAATAACTAAGATTAGACAGAATACTCCAAGCATGAGGAAAAAGATTCTAAAAATAAATTTTTTTTTTAAAAACTAAATCATAAGTTTCACTTAATAAACTATTTTTTTAAAGTAAAAAAATTTAGCCAAACTATCATCCATCTACGACACTTTAAAACAAGAAACATTAATCTTAGTCAAAGGGAGGGGGAAGACTTTTTAAAACTTTCAATCAATAAGGAGAAATCTTAACTCAAAGAGTGAAGGATATTTTTCTTTCTGAAACATGATTAAGAATTTACTCCGTAAAGTTTCAAAGAATTGCGAACGAAAACGTACGAAATTTGTTCAACTATTTGGTGAAGAGATACAGAAAAGAAAAACTGAAAGGTAAAAATTGAACGAAAAGAATCTTCGGTATGCGGAACTGAATTTTAATAAAATTCTTTATGCAAAATTTGAAATAAATGTTTTAAGGAAATAGAAAAATCTTTTTCTTGAAACTATTACTGAACTGAAAGAAATTTAAGGCTGTATTCTGTTACTTTTAAAGTGTTTATAAAGATAATGTTTTCTAATGGAAATATTTTAAAAATTACTCAAAAAAACAATTTGTAAATCATTATTTTTTAAATGCGTTTTCTTTGATTTTGTTAAATAAATTTTTTTTTTTTAGATTACAAAATTGTAGAACACAACTTAAAAGCTAATTTTGAAACATTTCTCAAAAAATAATGTTTCTTAACGTTTTGAGAATTAATAAAAGGTAATTGAACACAAGTAAGTAATTAATGTTTACAAATAAGCATAATTTGCAATTTAAACTATACTCATTATAGCATAATTGTTCATAATTTATTAAAAAAAATTACAGTCGTGTTTAAAAGTAATGAATCTTAGAAACCGTTAAAATATTATCTAGGCTAATATTACAAAAGCGATTTTTGTATCATAATGTTATTTATTAATTACAGTTAAAAACAGAAACCGCAATGCTCATAAGACATAGAATACCATTTAACCTGGTGAAATTGTAAAAATCATTTTTCTTATTTTTTTAATGAATGAACTTAAGTCCATGAAATATTTTTATTAAAATGGTTAGTGCTTAATTTAAAAAAATTCAAAGATTTTATTATTAAGGAAAAAATATAATTTTTTCGTTAATATAATTAGGCACAATTTTGCACAAATATAAATAGCATCTTTTGTGTTTGCTTTTATATTTTAACACCACTAACAAATCAGTTTTCATCATCTCATTTTGTCACATAAAATAATTTTTTGTCACAAAATCTAGTTTTAAGGCTAAATTTCCAGACCAATCAGAATTCTGATTGATATTTACTGATATTTAAAAAAAAAAGAATCAAGTATAAAATCTTTCCGTATTAAAAAATCGTGAAGTCCATTAAAGACGCCACCCTTGTTTAGGTTGCTTAAATTAACATTACATTTTGGCATGCTGCGTAAAAACAATAAGACTTATAAAGTTGAAGTTACTAAGCTGTGTAAAAAAAAGTTACAGGAATTACGATGAAATTAAAAACTAACGTTTGATAATTCGTCCGAGCATTATTAACTGCTAACTCTTTGGAAAAATTTCATACGGGCCGATCTACTGGCCGTAGAAACTTTGCACCTGCCGTACAGAGTTGAAGTTTTGCACACAATCAAAAGTTACTTCCTGAAATTACGGTAAAATAACCTGCAGCAGTCTGTCTATCCAAATAACCATAAGGTTTATAGTTGGGAACATTTTTTACCTTTACGGTTTTCAACCATTTACAACTGGTACGGTTAAAAAACCGTGAATTCAAACTTTACGGTTTTGTAACCATTCACGATTAGCGAATTTTCTAAACCAAAAATATGAAACTTAAACGGACTTTGGAGCTCTATGGGTGCTGCGCCATTTATGCGTGAATGATAGCTTCGCATTCTTTATAAGTTCTTATACTTCAGGGTCACCGATTGAAGAGAGCATGATACTGGAAACTCTTCATGTATTGAAGGAATAAAATGAATATTGTCGTATCAACTCTGGCATTTCATCTGGCATGAGATTGACCGAATAGTCCTCTCAGATACATTATGTACGCAGCTGCGCGAAACAAAATGGCTTTATAAAGGGAGCCTAGTTGGTGCGGATGGAATTCTGGCCATTTAACCGTATTATGGAAAAACAATAAATAAACTTTTTTCCCCCTCACATTTAACAGTTTGAATATAATTTTTTCATGGTCATTTGAGTGTTTTGGTTGAATATTCTAAAATAACCATTGTTATTTAACCATTTTTGAAGCGAAATTTATAATTGTGCATGAAAGGCCATATTTCTCTATGAACTTAACATAAAGTTTTTTTTTCTTCACAATTCTAATTTGTTCTAACGTTATTAAATTTTAAGTGGGTTTTTTTGCGAGTTTTTCTCAATTTTTTGCTTTGCGTTTTATTTTGCTTCGCTGCTTAAATTCAATAAGGGTGAGTAGAAAAAGGCACTAGGAGTTCGATTAAATAAAATTTAAAAAAAATACAAGTTGATTATGAGTTCGAGAATTATATATTGTTAAACCTGTCGTTGAAAAAAAACATGTCCGTCGATCTACTGTCTGCTGAAATGCAACTGCAGAGTTAAAATTTGAGGTGCTGATAGGACCATTTTGAATTATAAACTTAACGAATTTTTTTTTTCTTTTTCGAAATTCGTTTTTGTTCGAAAATTATTTCAATTTTAAGTTTTTTTTTTGTGCTACTCTCTCTTTTTGCAATTTTTTTCCTTTAAAAAACATTGAGTAGCAAATTTATTGCATTGATATTAGTACTTGATTTTGCCTAATTTGGGTGTGAGGATTTCAAATCTAAAATTAATTTTGCTCCTAAAGCTCAAGATTTTTTTGAATGACATTTATCGTCTATCATTCTTGTCAAAATGTGATAGTTTAAAAACGTTATACATAACAGGGGGTCACATAAATGCTGCAATAAACTGCTAGAAAAATTAGGACATATCATCAGTATTGAAATTTTATAGGCCGGGAAATATGATCGCTTCCCTGATATGAGCTGTTCAAATACAAAGAAACAGTTGATTTAAAAGCTTGTTTATTTATTTACATTTTTGCGACCCCTGTTATGTACACCTTTTTAAATTTGTGCATTCAGAAAAAATAGACTAAAAATGACATTAAAAAAACTAACTTGGAGAGAGAAACTGATTGCATATGTAATGTCAGCGACGTCATTCCGTTAAAAAATATCATGCAATAAAAAAAAATTTATTCCCCTGTGTAATAATTGTTGTTTATGCATTGTTGTGGGAAAATTAATCACCTTTACTATTTTTATTTAATATGCTCGCGCTTAACTTGATGCCTATAGCAACAAAACAGAAAAAAAAATGAGTAATTAAGAAATAAATAAATATACAGACGGATAAAAATTTAACACAACACAAATACTAAAAAACACAACAACGCAAATAAAAGAAACTGTTTCCAGAGGGATAAGGTTATTGTTATATAATGTAAACAAGTAAAATTATCTCTTATTTATTATTTCTTAATGTGTCGCGCATTCCGTTTAATACTTTTTTTTAAAAGTCCAGTTGATTCCTTTGCTATCTTTTGATTTTGCTACTATTTACATAATAATAAAAAGTACTTACATAAAATTATTATAACTATAGATAATTTATAAACAAATAATCTTTTCTCTGTCGACTTTTTAGGAAACTTTTAAAAAGAACAAAGGGGAAGTAAAGTTTATGTCCATAAAAGCTAATTCCGAAAAATAAATAAAAAGTTTAACGGTGTTGTAAGTCTCGAAGGAAACCAATTTTCTATGTTATTGATTAGACAATACTTAATAATCCTTAAAATTCAAAAGATGGCAATCCAAACCACTGTGGGCCAGAAAATTATGATTTTTAGCCTAAAGTAAAAAAAAAAAAATTTCAACTAAAATATGTGTAGGCTGTTTTAATATATCCCAAATTAAGCATTCATAATCATTCCAAACATTATAATTTACTTTTTGAACCGTTGAGAGTACAATTTAATGAAAAATATGTTAACAAAAATTGTTTTAAATGTAACTTTTAAATTTTTATTTCAGAAATATATATAGGAATTTCACCTTACTGTTACATTTTTATCAGAGTAATTAGTGTTAAATTGTAGTTCAATTTTTCAATTTGTTGGATTAGTTAATACTCTTGACAAACTTATAGTTTATATCTTTTTATTGCATTTTACAATGTTTGAATGACATTCGAAAATTAGTTCCAAAAAGTTCCACGAGCTAATTAGCTAAACATTTTTGTTGTTGTCTTTTTTGATGTTTCTTCTTTCGAAAAAACCTGCCCCATTTTGCCAGTATTGCAAAGGTGGACTAAATATACCGAAAAACAAAAATTATGTTTTTTTTCTTCATGTTTTCGCTTTATTTTGTAATATTACTTCGGGAATATAATTTGCTTTTCATTTTTAATATAAAATTACGAAAATTATTATATTTTCATTGCTATATTTAATTATATAAACGAGCTATATTATTTTTTTATTTTTCCTCGCCATATTTTAGCCACCATTTTTTTTTTTGGGGGGGGGGGCTATTTTTAGCGTATTTTAAAATTTCAATGAATTCTATTTACCTGCACATAAAAACCCCTAAATACAAATTTTGAAACAAATTTTATCGAAATACTAATTTAGGCCACGAAACCTTGAATGCTGGCCCACTGTGCAATCCTATAGAAAAGAAGAAAAAAAAGCGATTGATAAGTTAAGTATAAGGCACCAGGTTTAAAACTTTCTTTTAAAAATTAATTAATAAAAGTTGTGTTTTAGTTAAACTGAAGTGCGGCACATTTCAGAAAACATCCAAGTTGAAAACTGGTGAAGTTGACTTACACCAGTGTTTCAGCATTATTTATTCAAAAACCCTGTTCACGATATTCAAATGCAACAAAGTGGAATTGCTTAGGGCAAAAAGGTATTTAAAAGTATTGCAACATTTGTTTTTCATCATAGTCTAGACAGGGTTTATTGTAAAGATATCTTTTGTTTCGAAATTTAAAGCAACTTAAAAGCTAAAGGAAAACTTTAAAAAAAGATTAACGAGTTGAGATAAAAATTAAAAAAGGGAAGCATTTTTTTGTTCCAAAATTTCAAACGAATTCCTGTTTTGAAATAATGTGGCATTAAAATAATTGATAAAATATGCTTTAAATATTTAATTATTATGCATTATTTTGGTGAAACATTTTTTTATTAGATAAGTGACCAGCAATTTGATAAATGTTTTAAAATTTATTTATTGTTAGAAGTCAAATGGAAAAATACAATTTATAATTTACAATTGACTTAAAATATATATTTTTTACAAGAAACTTTACGTAATGTAAATATCAATTAACAAGATTTAATTTCCTCATACTGTAAAAAATTCAGGATCTAATTAAGGTTTCAACCTCTGGCACTTTGGGAGTATCATCCATAAAATCCATTTTATGAGTTCCAAGTTACAAAATTTACTATTTTTTAAGGTCTTTTTAAATCATAATAATACTTGCTTGTCACACGATTTTATTCGACACATTTATTACAATGCATAATTAATCATTACAAATTTATGAGTTCCACCTTTATAAAGTTAATAATATTTTAAAGAAAAATTAATATAATTTTAAATCATTAATTAATAATAACACTTGATTATCACACGATTTTAATAGACACATTTAGTATAATGCATAATTATTACAAATTTATGAGTTTCACAAAAATTAAGTCATTTTAAATCATTAATTTGTAATATTACTTGCTTGTCACACAATTTTTTAGACATATTTAGTATAATACATAATTAATTACTACAAATTAATGAGTTCCACCTTTATAAAGTTAATTATTTTTTAAAGAAAAATTAATATAATTTTAAATCATTAATTTATAATAACACTTGTTTATCACACGATTTTAATAGACGCATTTAGTATAATGCATAATTATTAAAAATTTATGAGTTTCACAAAAATTAAGGTCATTTTAAATCATTAATTTGTAATATTACTTGCTTGTCACACAATTTTATTAGACATATTTAGTATAATGCATAATTAATTATTACAAATTTATAAGTTCCACCTTTATAAATGTAATTATTTTTTAAAGAAAAATTAATATACTTTTAAATCATCAATTTATAATAACACTTGCTTATCACATGATTTTAATAGACACATTTAGTATAATGCATAATTATAACAAATTTATGAGTTTCACAAAAATTAAGGTCATTTTAAATCATTAATTTGTAATATTACTTGCTTGTCACACAATTTTATTAGACATATTTAGTATAATACATAATTAATTATTACAAATTTATGAGTTCCACCTTTACAAAGTTAATTATTTTTTAAAGAAAAATTAATATAATTTTAAATCATTGATTTATAATAACACTTTTCTTATCACACGATTTAATAGACACATTTAGTATAATGCATAATTATTACAAATTTATGAGTTTCACAAAAATTAAGGTCATTTGAAATCATTAATTTGTAATATTACTTGCTTGTTACACAATTTTATTAGACATATTTGGTATAATACATAATTAATTACTACAAATTAATGAGTTCCACCTTTATAAAGTTAATTATTTTTTACAGAAAAATTAAGGTCATTTTAAATCATAATAATACTTGCTTGTCAAACGATTTTATTTGACATATTTAGTATAATGTATAATTAATTATTACAAATTAATGAGTTCCACCTTTATATAGTTCATTATTTTTTACAGAAAAATGAGGGTCATTTTAAATCATAATAATACTTGCTTGTCAGACGATTTTATTTGACACATTTAGTATAATGCATAATTAATTATTACAATTTAATGAGTTCCACCTTTATAAACATTATTATTTATTACAGAAAAATGAAGGTCTTTTTAAATCATTTTGTGTTTTCGAGGAAAAAGAGAAAAAGCAATATACAAGCTCAGAATACCATGAAAAATGCCATTTGAACTTTTTTTCCGGAAAACTGATACAAGTCATAAAAAAATCGATTTCGAACGAGAAACTGTAGAATGTTATGTCTTCGATTTTTCTCATTCAGTAGTCTCTGGAGGAAAACTTTCTCCACGAAACGTTTCCTCATTTATGATGTCATAAATTATGGTCGCATATTTTCTCCCAAAATCCATTTAAGTCGTCTAGTGTTTGTGTCTCTCAGGCGCCATTTGCACGGTATTCTTCTTTTCGAATGATGACATTCCCCATGGACACAGGGGACACTTTTGTACTAGTTGATATTTCTGGTATGCACCTGACTCGCATTACTAGTACTGTGTTGTTTGAGGTGACATTTTGTAGATATATAAGATGTACTGTAATCACCGTCCTTAATGTTTAGAATCATTCCCGAAAAAGAGGTCATTTAGGCCTTTACTTATTAATCGGAGTCTTGTTTATTTTGTGACATATTAATTTTACAACGCATTAGGGTTCGTCTTAAATCCGGTAAGATGCACTGTAATCACCGCCCTTAATGTTCAGATTTTTAGAATCATTCCCAAAAAAGAGGTCATTTAGACGTTTACTTATTAATCGGAGTCTTGTTTATTTTGCTACGTATTAATTATTTCACAACGCATTAGGGTTCGTAAATTAATATTTAAAACAGAAAAAAAATTTAACATTATTTAAATCTAACTAATTATTTTCAAGGTAAAGGTCTGTTTGAATATTACGTCAGAGGGGTTTTGTGATTCACTTATATTTGCAAACAATGGAAAAGGTTATGAATAATGTTTATGTAAGACTCTTTAATCCCCCTTTTTTTATGCAAAATAATGTAATAAAAATGTTCAAAAATGTACACTTGAAATAATTTTATATTTTAAATGAAAGTTTTATTTAATGAACAAAAAAAGTTGAGTGATGATTTCTTCAAGAAGTTTAAACATTTTTAAAAATAAATTAAAACCTTAATTTTGCTAAAGTTAAATTTCTTTATTATTCGAATTTTATCTTAAAATTGGATTACTACTGGGAAAATCAAAATTTGAGCAAAAAATAGTGGGGTTGCTGCGACCGCTTTGAGTAAGCATAGAGAAAGATGTTTGTAGTTCGGCTACATTTTGTTGACAAGAGGGGTGTAATTGGAAACTGTTAAAAACATGCTTACGTAAAATTTGAGCGGTACTTAAATTCTTATACAGGTTGAGTTGAAATAATTAAAAACTGTTTATTTGTCGGGAGGAAGAAATTAAAAAGCATGCCTTTTAACTTAGACTAGGCAGAAAAATAATAAGATGGAGGACCGGAAACAAAAATAAATATAAAATATAATAAGTAAAAAAATAAAAATATATAAATAAGTTATAAAATATGGAATTTATTTATTATTATTTTACGTATTCTATATTCAGATTATTTTGGATACTTGAAAATTCTGTTGAATTCTAGATTTATTTATTCCCATTCGTTTATCTCATTTGGTATTAATTTTAATTTTAACCCAAAAAAAATATGCAGCAACCATATTGCTAATAGATTGAATGAAATATGCACTGTAAAAATTTCCGAATCAAACTACGGTAAAAAGTTCCAGTACTTTTTATTCTAAAACCCATTTTAAACGCAAATTTTTATAGGACAAATAAACTGATGTTACATTTGAAAAGCTGGGGGCAGTATTATGATGAGCCACATTTTTGTCAAAGGTTGCATTTTGCATAACTCATCCAAATAGTTCAGTTCTTTGGTATTATTTCCAGATAAGTTTCCGGAATTTCCACTAAGTATCAGAGCACAAAAAAAACATCTTATTTTCTATTCGAAAATCGTATCAAAAAAGCTTTACTGAGTAATTTGGAAATGTGACTGTTAAATTTTATTACTTCTAAAGTTTTTTATTTGTTAAAAAACATATTTTTTCCCTAACCATTGTGATACTGTTAATGTATCTTATAAAAGACGGATATTAATGCAGTGCGTACTGGGTAAATTTAAAAACTCAGTAAACCTGCACATGTTTTATATTCTTATTCCTTAATTTCTTACTCAAAAATCGTATCAAAAATGTTTTCTTGAGTAATTTGAAGATGTGACTTATATCCAAAGCATTTAATTTATTAAAAACAACGTTTTTTTTTTTTTTTTTTTTTTTTTTTTTTTTAAATCCATGTAATACAGTTTATGCATTTTATTGAGAAAGAATATTAATGCATGGCTTACTGAGTGAATTTAATAACTATTCAAAAAACAAAACAAGTTAAAACTTTTGCCTTTTTTGATTTCATTACGGCTTTCATGACACGAAATTAATAAAAGCGCAACAGATAAAAATTACTTTTTAACTGTTTAAATAACATTAAAAGTGAAGCGCCAACATAACAGACCCCGAAAACAAACTTTAATTAAATGTAAAAAACGAAGAATAGATTAAATATTTGTGCAGAGAGAAAGCACTGAAATTAAAATTCTTCTTTTGTCAAAAGTTCTCAGCAAAAGAGAAACAAGAAATTTAAATTATTATTTCAGCACGTGAATAAAGTGAAATTTAGTTTAACGCAAAATATGTTTTTTTTTCTCTGTTCTTTATACGCGGAGTTTAAACGAACAAAATTTAAAAGTTATTCATTATATTTTCTCAGCGAATAAAGTTTCTGTAAAGAATATTGTTTCAAGATGTTTGAGCAATGATATACGTTTTTTTATTTTATTTGTATTAATAATGTTAGAAAATAGTTCAGATTAATGTTTGCAAAATTTATGAGATAAAAATAAATTTTAAATTCACTAACAACGGAGGAATGGCTTCTTTGAATTGACGAGCTCTCTAATTTATCGAATAGATTTTTTTCTTTTACAGTTTTAAAAAAATTCCGAAAAAGTCCAATTTTATACGAATGAGTTGTTTCGAAAAGAGTTGGAAAAATTCAAATGATTAAATCTCTAAAAAAGTTTTAAAAAAAATAAATGAAAAATTTATTAATAAAAAAATGCCAAACTTTTGTAGTTTATATGAGCATAAAAATCTGAAATATGAAATAATTTATTTAGATTCTACTCCATATTAATTTTGTTAAACTTTTGCTTTATTTGCATTTGCTGTATTAATAAAAACTTAATTAATCAAAGAAATAATGGTACTTGCTTGTTTCTATTAGAATATTGAAGAAATTTTTTTTTTTAATTTTGCATAAACCTAGAGAAACATTTTCAGTTTTACTTGAAATGCGTTTGGACTATACTTTTTCCTAGATTATTTTTCATAAATTGAATAATTTTTGTATCAAATATGATAAACAATAGCATGAAATGTTAATAACGCATTGGCTATAGGTTTGTAACGTATTTGCATAACACATAATTGGCTTGTGTGGTGAATTTGCGTAATACGTATTGAATGATTCGCCAATTGTTTCGAGAAATGAATTTTTGTGATGCGCGATTAGCTAGTAAGATAAATTTGTATAATGCGTTATTAACTTGTTAGGGAAATTTACATAAATTCACCGTATAAGAAGATTCTTAATAATGTAAATTGCGGTGTATCGTACTGGAAGGGCTTACTGCAGAAAGTATTAAATTGTATTTTATTGCAAAAGATCAAGCTTCAGTTAAGCTAAGCGAAACGAAAACGAAATTATGAGCTCAAGGTGATCTGACTTAACAGTCATGAAATAAACCGTGGTATAAACTAAGTCTGACAAAGAAAAAATTTAAAATTGGCATTCTCGAGATCTTGTGAGTAGGGGAGAGTGGGGTCAATTGTAAAATATTTTACTTAACTATTTTTAACCAACAAAAAATCCAATATATTATTAGTATTAATTGACAGACGAGTAAAGTAGACTATCCTCTACTAGAAAAAAACAACAACCTTATTTTAAATGTTATTATATTAGTTATTAACAATTTTTGACAGTCGTGCACTTGTTACAATTGTCCCCACTTACGGGGTCAATTGAAACAGTTCATAAATTCAACTAAAACATAGTTAATTATACATATTATCATAGTTGTGATACATTTTTTTTATTGATCAAAAAAGATTTGATATTTTAGGAGTAAAAATAATAATGAGCAGAGACCTAAAGGGTTAAACTTTTAACTTTAAGGGGTTAAAAATTTTAATTTATGCTGTGAAAGGTGACAAATAAAATAATGCACACGCAACATAATATAAATGATATAGGAAACTATTGGTGGTTCTTAAAGAGTTAAGTAATGGTTTGTAAACATAAGATTATTTATTTTCAGCTGTTACATTCGTCCCTTTACTTATTGTTACAATCGTCCCCAAGACGCCATTTCAGCTTCATTTGTTAAAAACAATGCTAGTTAATTAACAAAACTAATCTTTTTTTTTTGAAATGTTAATTAAGGTGTCCACTTACATATTCGGTTAATAATTTTTATTTGTTTAAACAAAATTACTTTGTTACAATATAATATTCTAATACCAAAAGAAGTACTTACGTAGTGTGAAAATATCTTTTGTGATATAACTCTTTCAAAAGTACATAAAAATGGTTGCCAGCAGGGGTGTACATGTAGATTTATTAAATACACCTTGTGCACCACCTAGGAACCAAATCTAGAACCCGACACTCAAAATTTTTGCTCTGTTACAATTGTACCCTGTTACAATTGACCCCACTCTCCCCTAGCGTTTAATTAAAGAAGGTTCTGAAGAATTTGCTGCAGGAGTACAAAGAAACCTGTTAAGTTGAACACCTCGTTATGTTTGTGCTTATCATCTTCCTATGTTAATCTTAATGATCAAATACTAAACTATACTTTATAATATAAAATACTAGCTTATATTTTTTTATTTCAATTAATACGTATTATCAATATTAATAAAGCATTAGTGTCAGTAATGAGATATCGATTAAAAATGAATAAAAATCTTTTCTCCTATATTTTTGCTATAATTTTGATCAGTTTCTTATGTCAATTAACAAATTACCAACATTAATTAAGCATCATTGTCGTCATTGATAATATGACGATTCCTTATGCCTCTTTTAGATAAATAAATAGATTAACTCCATTACTTCTGCTTTCTAGTACAAAGCTTATTTCTTTCATTTCAATATGCGTATATTATTTAAATTAATTAAGCATTATTGGCATCATTAATAATGGGGCGATTTTTTACGTTTCACCTAAAAAACAAATAAATACAATATTCCCATTAATTTTGCCTTTAAATACATACATATTTTTTCCATTCAATTACCGTTGACTTTTAAATTAATTTTTTTTTGGAAAAACGTTTTAAAATAAATGTAAATAAAAAAAATGTGTGTTATCAGACAACGTTAAAAGTATAAATTTGGTGACGGAGCTCTCACGTGTTACCACATCATGTTGCTCATTTAATTTATCTGACATAAAAATAATTCCATATTTAAATTCGCGCAATAAGTTTTTTTTTATCAAATGGAGCTATAAGCCAGATATTGTCACTGATGTTATACTAAAAATGTGTGACAAAACTGAATTGTCTATAGTTAAATTTAAGGCAATGACTAACGTGTAACCAATCAGAAAATTCCTTTCCGCTCGAACGCTTCGTCGTAGAATGATCTAATATCGACAGTGACCTTCCTCGTGCTTCAAACTATCTGTATGCTAAGTTCCGTCGATTTCATTTGAATGATTTAGGAGTCTATAAAGGACACACACATAGAGACATTTATTTTTTTTATAGATAAGACAGATTTGCTTAGATTAGACAGTGGTAAATAAAATAAAGCAAAGAATTATTAGTCCCACCTTCTTATAAATGGGTAATAAAATAATTCGGATGCGTGTGTTCTTTTTTCTTTCTGAAAATGGCACTTACCTGGTTCTTCCACTAAGTATAGCTAAAATTATTTTTTCATTCTACTGAATGTTATATGTTGTAATCTTCGGTGTCCTTACGTTATTGAAATAAGAAGAGCTCTTTGTTTATAATTCATACCAATGGAATAAATATAAAATGTATTTAGCATCTCTTGGCATGATGATATTGCTCGCGACCGATTCATGATAGTTAAAATTTATCACTATTAAGTGATTTTCTCAGGTCAATGGTCCTGTTTTATGGCTCTTTCGAAGGGCTTAAGAAGAAAAAACAGAACTTTATAAGGATTTTAGAGCATGACCATTTGTCTATCTGACCTTTAATTTACTGTTAAAATAATTAAAAGTAGTGATGGAAAAAAGTTATTTTAATTCTAATTCATTAAAATATTAATACACTATCTTAGCTACCACTGGAAAAAAATATATTCTGAAAGTACGGAAAACTTGTAGTAGAATTCCTATCAAAAATAAATCGCCAATTACCATAGTACCAGTAGTACATATTACCGTCCGGGATACACATGAATTAAGCGTCATCTGTGAATGGGTGATATTTTAATATTTTCTTCTTCTTTAATGGGCTTGCCTTTTTAGCATGTAGCTTATTTTATATTATTTCAATCAATATAAATTTTTTAAAATTATTTTTTTATCGTGTCCATGGACAATTAAATGGCCTCGTGTGCTTTCAAAACTGCATCCGCAAGCTCCAATACATCATTACTGTAGAGGATCTCACGAAGTTCTGAAGCCAGTGGCACCATACCCAGTTGTAAAACATATGGGGTAAGGGCTAGGCACTCGAGAATGTGATCCGGGGTGAAATCAATATTATCAATATTAATTGAGCATTAGTTTCAATAATAATATGCAGAATGGTTACCCAAAGCGCTTTTCTCTTTATTTTTGCTTTTTAGAACAGAAGTTTTTTTTATTTTATTTCAATTAATACATATTACTAGCATTAATTAAGCATCATTGTCGTAAATGATAGTAAGACGACTTCGTACGGTTCTTATAGAAATTAGTTACCTTTACTCCATTTCTTTTTCTTTCTAGTACATAGCTTATTTCTTTTATTTCAATATGCATATATTACATTAATTAATTAAACATCATTGACGTAATTAAGCTTCATTGGCGTCGAGTTTTTAAGTTTCCCTTAAACGAATTAGTACCACTTTCCCATTAATTTTCGCATTTGAATACATAAATTTTTTTTCTATTTCTTTACCGTTGATTTCAAATATATATTTTTTTAGAAACACGTTTTAAAGAATTAATATAAATAAAATAAAATCGCGTAGCATCAGACAAAGTATAAATTTGATGAAGTAAACCACGCGTGCTACCACGTAATGTTCATCGAATTCATCTGACATAGCGAATATAAAATTATTAAATATTTAAATACGTGCAATAAACTATTTTTTGACCAAACAGAGCTATAAGCTAGTAATTATCACTGATGTTATCTTTAAAATATGTGAAAATTGAATCGTTAAATTTAAAGCAATGGCTAACGCTTAACCAATCAGAAAATTCCATTTCGTTTTTCGCTCAACATGCAAGAACGATTTGTCGCAGAATGTTCTAATGTTGACAGTAACCTTCCTCGTGCTTGAAACTATCTGTATGGCAAATTTCATCGCTTTCTGTCGGATGGTTTGGTTTAGGAGTCTATAAAGGACATACACACAGGCATTCATATATATATATATATGTAATAAAAGGGCTAATTTCCCTGTTATCAGTGTTATAGTTAGCTTAAATAATGCAGTCGTAAGCCATCATACGTTCTAAAATGGTTTACTAACGGTAGGTTGGTATTGATAACAGTTCACATCCGCTCTCCACAAGGGAGGGGGTGGACAAGACTTCTGACAATTCTGGAACAACTTATCAGGATCACAACATGATGAAAAGGACACGCAAAACTGGTGTTCCTAGGTTTTATACAAACACAGATTTGAGTAAACAGGCACAGTCTTTGAAATACTTGTATCCTTACGCATTAAGGAAAATCATTTACTGCTTCCTTATATGGAAGTGAAAAGGGGGAGAGATTCTAAGAATAACTCAATCGTATGTTATTAGCCTTGAATTCCTAAAATAGAATCTCTCTACGCTTATTCTTTAACAAAGACATTTTATGAAAACGGAAGAGTTTTAATTCTTTTATTAATACAAAAGTATTATAATTTTTGCATTACACACACACACACACATATATATATATATATATATATATATATATATATATATATATATATAAAACCATTTAACTTTATGCCTAGTTTAACAGTATTTCCTTTAAAATTATGTAACTGTGGTTTTCAAAAAGTTTACTTTATGACTCTTCCTATCTAAATGGCAAGTAAAGACGGTACTTTTTGCATAATACGAGAGAACTTTCGAAACTAAAATAAATTTTCTACATCATAAAGTAAAATAGAGCGGTAATCGTTATTGCTTTCGCCAACACTTTCCTGGTTCGCAGTCCTCCAAGAAAAATTTAATTGTTTCATTATGTGCACATTTTCTCGTTTAATTACGATGAAACGTGCCGTGCTTTCCTTCTTGCAGCAGCAGAAAGCTTGAGTCTCAACTCCTCTTAAGAATATTTTTATTCTCAATGGCAACTTGAAGCTGCTTTTATTATCGAACGATACCCGGCAACTAAAACTGAATGTGAAAATATTTTGAAATGTTATTTAGTTAGAACCCTCTATTCTTTAGTTGAAAATAAAATTGTAAACCATGATTAAAAATCTTAAAACAATAATATTTTCTGACATTTAAAGGAATTGTAACTGAAAACTGCAATGCACCATTATTTTAATTACTATTTGTATTGAGTCTTTAAAAAATTGCCATGACTACAATCTATATACGTTTCGAGATTTATTGGTAAAAATAAAATATTTCATTACCGTCTTTAATTTTTCGTGATTAGCATTGCAGCCCTAAAAAGCAACAGAAAAAGGGGACGGCCAAACACCTGATAGATAG
This sequence comes from Parasteatoda lunata, assembly GCA_949128135.1. Classification (NCBI taxonomy): domain Eukaryota; kingdom Metazoa; phylum Arthropoda; class Arachnida; order Araneae; family Theridiidae; genus Parasteatoda; species Parasteatoda lunata. The sequence continues at coordinate 96,816,602 of OX421975.1, forward strand.
ATTCTGCTGAAAAAGATCTCAAAACCATTAAATTCAGAAACCTAGTATCTGATCGAGCCAGATGGAGACAACTAGTTTGGACGGCTCTGACCTGTACTAGGTTGTCATCCCGATGACTGAAGAAGAAATGCACCGTATGGTTAATGAAATCATCAAAATTTACTAAATTAAAATATATATGAATGATTATATGAATTGTTTCTTAAAGGCGAGTAGGGAAATATTGCATCCCATTTTACTTTTGCGAATAAATCTTGAAACTCCTGAATTCTAAATCATATTATTTTAAGAGAACCTATTATTATTTTATTAATAATAGGTTGTACAAAGTAGTTTTCCTCTATAGCCTCAGTCGGAAAATATTATTCTAGTTAATAAATTCAAAATATATGGTATTTAAACTACATATTAGGTAATTGTTACGTTCATATGATAATGGTTTACCCGAAATTCTGGTTTTCAAAATTATAGTTCGTATTACCAGAAATTTCGCAAAAAAAATAAAAGCTAAAAAGTAGTTTTTACCAAATAAATGGTTATTGTGCCATGCTAAAATTACCAAATTTTACCACATTTACCAAATTCTATTAAATTTTATAAAACCAAACCTAAAAAATTTTATTACATATTCTAAAAGTTAACTTCATCATTACCAAAGCACCTCGGTAAAAATTTCCGAACTTTTTGTTATAAATTGAACCCTATTCGATAGCTCTGACCATATTGTTTTTCCTCAGTGTAGCACTGAAAAATTTGTGAGGAATGTTTGGTAAACTCGTTAAACGAATTGTTATATGTGATAATGACTTATTTCAACGAGCTTTAAAATTTAATAGATAATTAAACATAAAGTATTTAGGATAATCTAAAGATACATGTAACATATACATGTAACGCGTTTTTAATGCAACTTTTCTTTTTCAAAACTATGAACAAAAACTTAGTTTTTCCTGTAACTTTTTCTTTTCTTATTTAAAATGATAATATAATTTGAGAAAAAAAAATGTTTCACTATTACTTTGATTAATCAAAACATTTTTAAATATTGTTCATGCTGTCACCTATTTGCAAAAAGGGAAAATAAAAGTACTACTGTGAAGATAATTCAACAGTACAGCATGAACTGCCTTCAGTAAGTCTGAGAGCCACCAATTTTATAAGAACAAATATTATATGGGCATAATATTATATAGGTCACAATATCTATAGTGTCTACCACATGTAGGAAGCGTAAATGTAATAAATTTACATTTGCTTCTATTTGTTTTTGAGCTCGTTTCAACAAAACTCAAGGACTTTCAACGAATGAAAATGTGTGCAAAATATAGATTTTACTGTCTAAATCTTAGACAGAACATTGATCGAGCAGTAATCAATCTTTCTCCGTTCAGTAACCTTCTAATCACGAATGTTTTTCACTCTTACTTACAACTCCAGATCAGATAATGCCAGTATCTTCCTTTAAATAAAAGGTCAGGCTGCTCCTTTAACTTCCTTTTTGTTGAATTGGGAGAATCGAAATTGATCCCATTCCGCGTGATTAAGCCCCGGTTCCTTAAGAAAAAAGAACTCAAGGAAAGAAAAAAGAACACACCCGATCGATACGTGACAGAGAAAGAAGTGGAAAGCTGAGTAGAGTTGCACTTATTCTTGTAGGGGTAGCATTTCTCGTTTTCTTTCAGTTATCATTTGTTCCACAGTTCTCTGCTCCAAACGAATAGGAATTCTGTTTGCAAGGGAGAAGATCTGTTCCAAAAGAGTTGTTCTCATTGTTTGGGATAGAAGTTTATTCTGGAGTAGAGGAACAAGTGTGGAAATGACTCTTTCATTAACTCAGGATGTACTTTTGATGAATGAAGAAACGGAACTTTGAGAGAATGCTTTTATATATGGCGGGCAGAGAATTTCTGTACACCTATGCGTCAAGAGTATATAACTATTGCGAAAAGTTATTCAGGGTCACAATTCGTTTTCTAGTTGATTCTTTTAATTTTATTTATTTATTTTTTGCTTTTTTTTTTGCATTTAAACTATCTGCAAATTACGATAATTTTGGGGTCTAATTATTATTTCGTTCGTGAATTGGTATTTGCTTAATCCATGAGTGAACTATTCTGAGTTGGATAAGTCAAATTATTATAATCACGCTTTCATAACAGACAATATTTAATAACAAAAAAATATGATGTAAACGATATCATGGTTGGATGAAGTCTGAACTAATTTTAACTACACTGCGCAGAGCGCCCTCTATGAGAAATATTATCCATGCTCCCCATTCTTTAACAATAAAAAGAGGAATCTTATAACTTTAGAACCATCTTTGCTGGGCTAAAATATTTATGTTTAACTCATAAATTGCAAAAATGCTTTATACCAGTGGATCCCAATTTTTTCTGGCTATGAAACCCTAAATGACCGTCTTTCTTTCTGCGGAACCCCCAAATTAACAAATAAAGTTCATTAGCAGTTTTAAGCACTTTAAGCAATAAAATATTACTAATCACTTTGAAAATATTTATGTTAATATTTTTTCATTCTTTATCAATAGTATTTTGAAATTAGATTTTGTATTAGAAAGGCTAGTTAGTTAGTGCAGTTTTTTTTTTCTCAAATCCTAATTTTTTTTTTTTTTTTTTTTTTTTTTTTTTAATTTATCTAATATATATTGTTATTGAAAAATATTTGTTTAAAAAAAATAAACTTTTTCTCACTGATATTTTGTTTAAATAATTTCATAAAAATAATAAAAATATTTAATGAATTGTTGTGATTGTTGATTGGTTATAATTATAATTGCTGGTTTCTAAACGCATTACTGGTTTGAAAGAAAAAAAAAAGAACTCTCGGAAGCCTTGTGACCTTTTCACAGAACCATAGAGTTCTATGGAATAATTCTTTTGGGAACTCTTGCTTTAAACAATGAAAAACAAAGCCTTCATCCATTAACAACAAATTTAATTTAGTGAAGGAAAGGGCATATTTTTTTAAAAAATGGCAGACAACTGAGAAATGTTTAATTTTTCGCTTAATGCAAATGAACAAAATAATATAAAATCTCTGAAATTATTTTTTTTCAAATAGACTAATTAAATAATTTTTTTTTAATAAAAAATTTTTCCTGATAACTTGTGACTTATATTTTGCGAACAATTCGCAGAATAGGTTTATATCAAATATTCTCTTCTATATTTATAAATCATCTTTTCACAAATAAATATTCCCGACACTGTAAAAAAAAAATATCCCAAAACGTTTCTGAATATATTTTGCCGCTACGATACATGTAGTTTTCCAAAACGTTTCTGAATATTTCGGAAGTGAAGTTGCTTCGGAAGCAACTTTCTGAAATATTCAGAAACATTTTGTAGTATTTCAGAAATATTTTGAATCATTTCTTGCAGTTTTGGAATTTTTTGTTTTTAATATTTTGAAACTATTCCTTAAACGTTTCTGAATATTTCGGAAACCTCTTTCTAGAATATTCAGAAACATTTTGTAGTATTTTAGAAATATTTTGAATCATTTCTTGTAGTTTTGGAATTTTTTGTTTTTAATATTTTGAAGCGTTTCCTTAAACTTTTCTTAATATTTTGAAAAGCTTAGAGGGGCTTAGTCACCAACAACGTCCCAACCGTCATCTATCATAAGGTAGCTCAAGATAAACAAGAGTTGACGGGTGCAATATACTAATGAATTGGAATTTAATAGTTGTAAGCTACTCTACTTTCTGAAACTGAATTGGCGTCAATGTGATTCCGTTTCCTACTTATGAAAATAAAAGAAATGTTTCTCAAGTGATCAAAAACACGAAATTAAATAAAATTATCTGAGATTTTCGGAAACATTTTTGTCGAGTCAAAATTAGTTACTGAAATTTTTTACAGTGTGCGATTAAACCTATCGAAATGTCATAGCTCAGGCTATAATTTAACGCTGATTCAGTTATTTAATGATTGCTAATTCTTCGCTTGAAACTTGCTGATTTACTGAAAGTAAATTTAATCCTTCTCTAGCGAAAAGGATAGGAAAATCAATTTGCAAAATCAGCAGATTTTTTTTTCTGATAGAAGTAAAAAAGCCCAAAGTAACATAATAGTGATTTTAAGTTTGAAGTTATTGCTTTCCTTAATTTTATTAAAAGAAGAAATATTATTAATTTATTAACTTAATTTATCTACATTCAATATTTTTTTAAAATTTTTATTTGCATCGAATATAAAACGTACAATGCAAAAAAAAGAAAGAAAAAAAAACTGGACCACCCTGAATAGCTTTTGATTTAGTTATCGGATCTTCACGTTCTAGGACTCAATCTTAATGGCTCGAGGGGCTGACGTCAAATATGCTAATTGATAAGAGAAGACGATATTTTAAGTTTCGAAACCAGACACAAAAACGTACTTTCTCTGAATAAACACGCCTTGTTTTCAACGGATTCTGATTTCTGACCCCCCCCCCCCAAATATAGGGGGTAGCCGCAATCTGAAAATATTTTAAATATCTGACATTTTAAAAATTTCTCAGGAACTATTCGATCAATTTTGCTCAAATTTTTTTTTTTTTTTTTTTTCGTGTAAAATTTATTGTTTAAAATGAGGCAAAAAATTTTATATCTTACAATTCAAAAGTTTTTGATCCTTATTAAATAAAATAATGAAAAATTATAAATATTTACTAAAAGTTATTTTTTGTTACCTTTGGAAAAAGAATTTTTTATTTCGCATAGAAAGTTCTCGATACATATATACATACTTAGTATGTCATTGATTCTACCACACTTTAAAGGAAGAAATAGAGGGCAGTAAAAAAAAGTTCAGTCACAATTATGCATAACGATCACTAAAAATTTTGACAAGAGAACGGAAGAGGCCATTCTTTCAATATGCTATTTTATACCTAACTTATACTGCATTTATAAAGAATAAAAAAATCTCTACATTTAATTAAAAACCAGCATTTACTATCAACAATATTTCTTACTTGATGCTTAGGACAACCTACAGAATGAAGAATTTGTGAGGAAATATTAAAATCAATAAATAATTATTTAAAGCAAAATTCAGTGAACTACGACCATTTAGGAAAAAGCTCTTCTTAATTGTAGTTTATTTCATTACAATTTTTTTTAATGAAACCAATTACCAAAACTCTTCTTGCTTATTAACAGTAAATAAATAAATAAAATACTTGTTTTGAAAAATAGAGTAACATTTTTTAAAGCGTAATCCATCCCTCTAACTGAAATTTATGAGGCCCAACACCATAATTCAGTTATTCCAAATATACTTCCTTTTCCTAATCTAGTTGACTTTCACTCAAAGATGGTGAAACTCGTGATTCCTATCCAATTGTAATAGTAAAAATTGCATTACTAGCATCCTGCTGTGGTAACCCATAGATAAAAGTCAAAGTTGTATTACTCCCAAAGCATATTTTTATATCGCTTATTGCACCATCATAAAAATGACAAATCTATCTCCTTGTGTTGTGGTCGGCAATCCACGGGGACTTCAATAAAAAAAGAACCGACTTATAATAGAAAGTGGTTCAACTTTGGGGACATAAATCATATCGAATTGAATACCAAAATTCATACGACTTATAGATATAGGGAATGGGTTTTCTTTTTTGGTGGCTAGCGTTTAAATTGTGATGGATTTTTCTCAACTTCAGCTGCTGCTTTGTGTGGGTCTTGTTCGACAGAAAGTTTATTTTAAAAGAAATATCCTGTTTTTAGAAGTGAATATTTCGTTTAGTAAGAATAAAAGCTGATATGCATTCTCGCCTTGAAGTAGTCGTGAAAATTGCTTTCAAGAATTGTGTTCTTGTAACAGCTACGTTAATGGAACTTAAAATATAACAAAATGTACAAAATTTAGCATCTTGTATAAATATACGGGCGATTCTCACAAAATTTGATAATTCGGACCAAATAATTTCTTCAAATTTAAAGTCGTCAAAATAATCTATTTTTTTTTTTTGTATACTTCTTTAGTTACACTTATTAATATCTTATAGACAGCAGTGTAGTTTATTGACATTTGCTCGGGAAAAAAAAATAAAATAGAAATTCACCAAATTTTGAATGCCAGGAAAATGACATATTAGCTTAGAAGTTTAAAAAACTGTCATTTTAAGTTAATAGTAAGTAACTCAACTTAAGCCTTTATGTTAGATGAACCATAAATTGCTTAAATTAATTCTTTTTATCCACTATAGAAAGAATCAAAAAAATTTTTTTTGCTGATATGTACAGAATAAAATTGTGTATAACAATCTATTATTAAATAAATAAATAACTTTGATTGCATCCAAACATATTACAATCATACATAAACTTGGTATTGGGTTAATATTTGCTTTCCCTCCTTATAGTATTAGCAGTTAAAAAAGTTTCTGGTAACACTTTAATGTCCTGTCATTCATAAGCCAGGAAAATGACAGCCAGGATAATGACAAATTCGCCACTTTATAGCATATAACTTTACTTTGATTAAATATTTTGGCCTAAGGCGTTAATATTCTGCAGAAAACAATAGGATTTCTTAAATTAACTCAGATAAATCTATGTAGTTTATGTTATTAATGGTTTCAAGAAACCAGGAAAATGACAACACAAAAACCTACTCACCTTGAAAAAATTTTTGAAATATACTTTGAACCAGAAAATTGGTTCTTTATTCATGCAATAAGACATGTTCATATAGGAGGGTATCTAATCAATCTACTAACATAAGATATTGATTGCCGGCTCTATCTATTTTGGTTAAAAACCACTAAATAAAAGTAGCCAGGAAAATGACAGATTTTCTTAGGACAAACAAATTATTGACAGAAAAAATTAATTTAAACGAAGTTTTTGTAAATAATATTCTCTGCGTATATTCTAGAAATGCTTACAACGGTTGAGATAAAAAAAGTTAGATTTTGAAAAACTTTATAGGAAGTTTTGAAGCTAGTTATTATTGGAAACATTGTTTGGGACTTCTTTTTTGTTAAATGACGATGTTAGATGATGCTGGGATAGTGTTTGGCTAATATGCAGGACAAAATGCCAAGCGACGGGTCAAAATGTCAGGTAGATTTTATTGAGTGTCTTAACTATGAAATATGGATACACGAAGCTTGTAACATATCAGAGAAGCACACTCAAAAAAATATTTGTAATCTCTGTTCTTAAATCTGACCAATTAACTTAATTTATTAAATGTTCTAAATATATTAAATTCAAAATTAGTTATTCTTATTGATTTTTAAACCCTTCAATATTTACAACTGTAGAAAGGTCATTGCATTCATTTAATACTATAAATAAATATTCTAGTAAGAAACTCAGGGTATTAGCAAACTAAAAAAATTATTAATTTAACTTTAAAGCATTTTTTAAACAATATTTGGAGCTCCAAAGCTAATTTATCATTTAAATAAATCCAGTATGCAGTTTTGTCCAAGATCCTTTTACATTCTATTTACGAATATAACACAGAATTGTGTTCTAATAAGAAGCATGGCTTTTATATAGAAACCACAATATTCTGTGTTCTTCTCTATTATTCCCAGAGAAGAAAGGATAAAATAAGAAATTCTCTTCTAGGGAAATGAAAATATTATCCTGTTGCCTAGGCGATGACCTCTTCTTCAGTTCTGTTTATATCTTCAGATTCTATAAGTTGTTTCTAAAAGCGGGAGTTTCTGAAAAAAATAGTACTGTTAATATTGAATTAATATAAGTTTATCACTTAATAGAATAAGCTATATTTTTCCTCTACCATATATCTAGAAAGAAATGTATCGTTATACGTTAATGCAATAATATTCAATGTACTAGCATCAAATATTATAGTACTAACTGGAAACTATGAACATTTTGCTATTTATTTAATTTGATGATTAGTAATTCGATGATTGCCTATAATCTATCAAATTCTACAGCTTCAAGTAAAAATTCTCACTTATGTATTTACTAAAATATTACCATTAAACATTTTATTCGTACGATGATATTCACCCTCTATACTAAAAAAACAAACCCTACCGGAAATCTTGTGGTCGTCTTCTGACGTCATAGCAGTGAAGTGACTGTTTCTTTTATTTGACTTTCCGGATTTGTTTGTATATACTCGGAATACTCATTTTTGCTAAATTTAATATTTGAGTCGCGAGTTTGCCCAAAAGTGTGCTCTTCATATTTTAAAAGATCAGATGAAAGTATGAAAAATAAGTACTTTGGGAAATTATCATATATTGATATGCAATTACCTGATCGTTGAGATGCGAATTTACGCAATTTAATTTACACCTGCAGAAATTCTTTTACAGTTTGTCTACGGTAAGAACTCCCCTCGCCACAAAGTCTGAAGCCGTCTGCTGCTATGGAAACAAGAATAGCGCATTTCAAGGAGGGTAGCTTCTCTTCACTCAAGAGCTAACACAATTGACCGGAGAAACACATTACTCTTCTCTCGCATCCCCGAGCCATAACTTGTCCTAAACATATACACCCCTACTTGAAATAGTTAGACCTCGTTACCATAGTCACCACCACAATTCCAGAGGAATGGCTTGGGGAGTTCTTACTTTAGAAGAACTATACCTGAATCTTCTACCTACAAATACTGCCCCCTATCGTGGAGAACATGAAACATGGTGGGGAATAAGCTAAATATGTAGTTTCTTATTGGCTGCAGCTTTATTTAACCAAAAATTAGTTACACGGAAAATTAAATGCACGTTTGTAGAATATTTTTTTCTTTGGTTCCTTGCCTCATGTGAACAAAAGTAAAATCGGGAGGATAGTTTTAGCAGCCGAATTAGTATTTTGAAAGTTATTTGAATTTTGAATTTACAAAATTAGAATTAAATTATTATTTTCAAAATTAGTATTTTGAAAGTTACTTTTGAAACAAAAGTCACATTCAAATTACCTTTTCTGAAAACACAATTAATCTAAAGTCAACGGGAATTACGGGTGTTGAACCTCTAAAAACTCTGCTCTGATGAATTTAAAAATGTGAAGTCCACATAAAGCATAAAAAATAAAGATAAAAATATGAGAATTATATACTAAGTGCCGATTTCCGCTGGATGCATTGAAGCAGACTTAAAAAAAAAAAGAGCCGTGCAATTTATCGTGATGTTTAGATCGTCAAATTATTGTAAAAATATTAGAACTAAAAAGCACTTATAGTTTTAAAAATTATCTTCGGCAATAAGAGCAGCCTTTTCTAGAGGTTAGAAAAATCACACAATTCTTACTGACACCAGAGATGCTTAATTAATTACGCTAATTAGTACACCTGGTATTGTATTATTACGTGCGTTATGCACTAATAATAGGTTGCTATTATAAGGTAAGCGGTGATAAGTTTTCTACAGCCTCTTAAAATGAATAAGTACAATTTCATTCCTCGTGAATAAAAAACATGATAGTGACATGTCTTCACTGCTACGATACAGTATTGGGGTAAATGTGCATAAGCACATGTTTTTTTATAGTATATTTTTTCTCCTAAAATATGTTTTAATAAATAATTTTTAATTGGGAGAACTGTTTTAGCTTCAGATAATTTATTACGGCTATTAACCCTTTCATGACCATTTATTTCTAGTAAAGGAGAAATTTTTTCAGAACTAGTAATTGATATAAGAAAAAAGAAAAAAAAAAACTCTAAACCACTTACCTATTAGGAGCTTATTTATTTTTATTTTTATTTATTTATAAAATAAATTTTATAAATGCTACAAACTTCAAAAGGAATTATGTATTTTATAACTTTTTTACGTTTTTTTAAACTAACAAATGGTTACCAATTTTATTCAAACGCACTTCAAGAAAGCTGAACTTATTAACAAATGGAAACCGAAATAAAAAGTGGTGAGAAGTATACTTCCCCCGGCCTTTGAAAGGGTTAACATAATAAAATATTTTCAGGTTTGCTGAACACACATTCGTACAGTATGAAGACGAAAATAGTACAGAACGTTATTTATTGCAAATTTTAACTTGCTTGCATGGAAAGTAAAAGCATAAAACGCAATTATTTTTCTTCTTAAGTTGCTAGATTCTCAAACTTGAAACAATAAGTAAACTATTTACTGGAAATAGACACGACGGAAGTGTATGACTTAAGGCGAAAGGCAACAATATCTATCAATATTAAGTCACCGGAAAGGAGAAAGATCTATTTGCTTACTAAGTGTGGCAGTTCAAAATGATTATTAAATATTAAAGGTAGGCCATAAGTACTTATTTTCGAGAATTGCATGATTGTACATACAGATTGAAGGGTACTCTTAAATAACAGTGTACCTCTTTTTTCCCAAGAACTGCTAGTTTTTGTACAAAGGATAAAACTAACTATCCTTTTCTGACATTGCAAAAAAAAAAAAAAAAAAAAAAAAAATTATTTTCAAGTTGCATTTCGAAATAAAAAATATAGGTTATTATCAATAAGAAATAAGCGAAGCCAATTTTGAAATTTAAAAGAAATTAACATTTAAAAAATGAGTCATGCCAACTTTTATTGAAAAAAAAATTACCTTTATGATGTATTTTTAGGTTCACCTTTAAAGGAAACTCCTGGTCTTACGGATTTATGTATTTATGAGCTTTATGCTCTTATTTTATGGCTGTTGCTTTTAAAAAAATGTTATAGAAAAGTAACGTTACTTTGTGAAAAGCAATTCAATAAATGGCGAATATCGTTGGCACAGTTTTAATATTTGTTGCTGACTGAATTAAAATCTATCGAGACTTTTTTTTAGTAGCAAATTGTACTTCAGTTGAATCTCGAAGAAACCTTAAATATAATCACGGCATTTCTAAGTACGGAAAACATGAATAGCTTGGCTACATGAAATATTTGACCAACCCTAACTTTTTCATATTCAAACATTTATTTACCCAATAAGGACCAGAGTGCAGCATAGTATTATGAAGAATCATATGTTACTTCTAGCAATCAGCCACTTACAAGTAAAATAAAGAAGAAATAAAAGAAATATTACTTTCACACATCAAAGAATTTTTTTTTCCGAATTTTCTTTTGGTTAACACACTGAGAAAAAAAGTATGGGCAAAATTACAAGAATATGGTAAAATTCACAATGTTTCCGACAACATGGTAACATTAAAAATCTCTGCAATTTTTACCAAAGTGCTTTAATAATGATTTTGATAAAATTAACAATAAAATGTGGTTTTATTATGTGTGATTAAATTTGGTAAAATCTGGTCATTTTATCCCGATAACTTAGAGCATGTCATAAAAATCAATTATTCGGTAAAATTTACTTTTCAGTTTTTATTTTTTACTAAATGCGTGATAGTAACCGTTACCATATGAATAGAAAAAAAAATTATTGAATGAATGGTGTAAATACTTTATATTTTGGTTCTTAATATCAAAATTATGTTTTCTTTTTACACAAAATTTTCTTTTTCATACGGTACGCTAATTTTACCAGACTTTTTTTTCCATGATTCCTTTTTTGTAAAAAAAAGATGTAAAAAGGTAGCGAAAGAGCGAAAGGTCTCGAAATTTCTCCTATTCTGAGGTATTTAATTCAGATAATGTATTAAATAAGTGCTTTTCTTTAAATTCACAAAATGAAGCAGATTTAAAAAATATATTTTTCTTAACAAACTGGGCCAGGGATGGCGCAGGGCTAAAGAGAATGGAAGGGCTAGTTCACTCCGCTCTTAGAGCTGAAGCTACGATTTCCCTCCTCATGACGTCACTGTGTCCACAGGTATCGGAGATCGCAAGCAAAGATATTATGATAACTTTGCATCTTTCTCTTTGTAAAAATAAGTTAGACTTTTTCTGGTTTTAGCTTTCAAACTTTACGTAATTAACACATTATTTCCGTTCATAAACATAGTTCAAAAAAACTTTCTTGGCCATTATATTAAAAAAAAATACCATTTTAAACTTATAAAAATATTTTACTAGTTGGCGAAAATGACACTATAAATACTTTATTTTAAAAAGTTCAGTTTTAACTTTAATTATTAAGAAAAGCATATATCGACACTTTTTTTATCTACATATTCTTTTATAACAATAAGTTGAGTTAAATTTAGAATCCCTGATTTTAAAATATGCCGTTAATAGCAATTATAGATATTTAAATTTAAGATGATATAATTTATAGATATTTAAATTTAAAAGAATATAATTTTTAAAAAAAATCATAAATATTTAGAATAACTACATTAAAAAAAATATGTTATGAAGTTAGGAGAATTTCAACTATACACTATATATTATATTTATACTTTTTACTTACGTTTTAATTTTCTTTGACTTTATCCATTTTTTTATTTTTTTCACCTGCCTTTCTTTTTGAAGTAACGAGGCGGTTTCTATATTTAGATAACGAATTTTTATAAAAGTTCTTAACGATAGAAAAAAATGTATTGCTGTTTTGTATTAACTGTGCCATTTCGGAATCCATTCTTTACATAGTTGTTCATTTACTTTAGGGAACACGCCGAAAATTATATTTTTTCCTTTTGTTTTTCTATCAGAATTTTTGCAAGTTGCAATCGAGCTAACTGGCATTTCGTTAATAGTTTTAAATTTTTGTAAATTCATTGCAAAAACTGAAGAAAGTCATTATAGAAAATAACAAATGTCTTAGAGTATGTCACAAAAAGAAATGCTCCAATATTAGTAAGAGCTAGTAAAGTCGAAAGCTCTGTTCTTGAAATAAAAGTGCGAGCTTTGCGCTAAAGTGACGTCACTAGAGAAAATCGGAGGATTGGCGCGGCGAGAGTTTCTTCAAAGGAGTGAACCAGCCCTTCTATTCTCTTTAGCCCTGGGGATGGCGTACCTATGACACGGGTGCTACTACGTGGCACATGAGGAGTACATAATAATTTATTTTTGCTCAATAACGTTAACTAAAAACAATAAATAAAAAAATCTTCAGTGCTAGTAGCCATAGTAGGTAGATTGAGAAAAAGATAGGATTTTAGATGACATTTTTGAAAAAAGTTATTTAATTGTTATTTTAGCACATTCAAACGAAACGGTCAAATAACAATTATTAAGATGGTATTCAAACTGTTAACTGAGAGGAAAACAGTTTATTAACGACTTTCGCATAATACGGTTAAGCATCCAATATTTTATCGCACCAACTAGATCCTCTTAATGAAGCCACTTAATTCCATTCAGATGGGTATGTATTATAGCCGAATAGGTTAATCTGTCATTCTCATGCCCTACAGAACTGGCGTTCGAGTCCCAGCGGTGATATCAATATTTCCTCCATTACCTGCACCGCATGAAGAGTTTACAATGTCCTACACTCTCTAATTTGTGACCTAGGGCTATTAGAATACGATGCTGCAGCACCATAAAGCTGCTAAACTATCTATAAAGTCCAATTAAATTTATTTTTTACTGTTTTGAAACCATGATTGTTGTACATGGTTTAAAAAAACATATATTTTTGCATTCGTAGTTTTTTTTTTAATCATACGAGTTGTTAACAGTTTCAGAACCGTAATGATGAAAAAAAAATATTTACCGTAAACTTTACGGTTAATTGTATTGACAGACTGTTAGTGGCTATTTTACTATAATTTGAGAATGCAAATTCTAACAGTGTAAAAGCAAGTCCTGCGCATCATCAACGACTATTGAATTATCTTGTTCCGGCGCAGCTTACTCATCTTCGGAATTCGAACAAACTTTTCTTAAGAGACATAATCTCGCGAGTTTCTCAAGGGAAATAAATCATTTTAATGTCAAAGTTTAATGCCCAATTAGTTTATCGGAAGAGTTTTGAATGGAACGCCTTTTTCGATGGAGGCTTTAATGTCTTTTTAATGGCATCTGCAGGTTTTCGATTCTAGTTATAAAAATACACTGACCTTTAATCGATCCATATCACAATAAATGGAAGATATGTGGGTTCAAAATAAGTTGGAAGTGGCGTTTTCTGAAGTAATTATTTGTCTGCTACCTCTTAATACACTGTTGTTGGATGGATCGAAACGGATGTTTTCGAATATTATGTAGCAGCTGTTACGATAGCCATACATCTTAAAAGTTCGTATCTAAGAAACAGGATTTAACGAAGTTTTTTCAGTTTTTATATTTCTCTCCTGTTTGTTACACAGTTTTAACACTGGAGTTACTATTAGAAATACTGAAGATTAATGTATGTTCAGTTCCTGGCAAAATTAGTAGACGCACTATAAGAATCGATGTGAAATCTTAATTATCAAGTGATACTATACAGCTTTATTGTTTTTACGTGGCTGAAACCGGTTTGCACTTGTTTACGTTTGTGTATCAATTGGTTAAATTAAACGATATATAATATAAATTTGACGATAAGATAAATTAGGTGATATATTATATAATTACAGAATATTTATTATATCAAGCATTATCTTAGTGTATAATAATTAGATCAAATTATTAGACGCACTGTAGTTTTTTAATAATTACATGTTTTGCACGAATTTATATGCAATACTTTTATATTTAAACATATATGTAATGGGTTTTTATTCAGGAGATTTTTTGCATACTTCCTATTTGTATTTATTTTTAACATCTTGCATTGCAATGTTAACTGATTGATAGACGAACGCAAACAAGTGCAGTATATAATAATTAGTATATAATAATTAGATCAAATTATTAGACGCACTGTAGTTTTTTAATAATTATATGTTTTGCACGAATTTATATGCAATACTTTCATATTTAAACAAATATGTAATGGGTTTTTATTCAGGAGATTTTTTGCATACTTCCTATTTGTATTTATTTTTAACATCTTGCATTGTAATGTTAACTGATTGATAGACGAACGTAAACAAGTGCAAACCGATTTCAGCAACCTAAAAACAATAAAGCTGTATAGTATCTCCCGATAATTAAGATTTTACATAGAATCTTCTAGTGATTTTAATAATTTGGTCAGGTACTGGACATGAATATGCTTTTGTCATTTAGTCTGTGGTTGCTATATTAAATGATATTTTGCTGTGGTGCAAATAAAGCAAATTCTCTTATCATAAACATTATTCTCTCATTGTTTAATCATCTTATCATAAACATTATTCTCTCATTGTTTCATCCTCTTATCATAAACATTATTCTCCCATTGTTTCATCATCTTATCATAAACATTATTCTCTCATTGTTTAATCATCTTATCATAAACATTATTCTCTCATTGTTTCATCATAATTGTTTCATCATCTTATCATAAACATTATTCTCTCATTGTTTCATCATAATTGTTTCATCATTGTTTAATCATATTATCATAAACATTATTATCTCATTGTTTCATCATCTTATCATAAACATTATTCTCTCATTGCTTCTCTTATTGGAGTTGTATTCATCATTAACGAGTAAATTACTTCTCATTTATTTCTCATATTGTGACACACCGTTCGTATTCTTCAGTTTGTTTTTTCTTAGTTCAGTTTATTATTTTTTTAATTCATGTTAAATCTTTCATTTTATTCTATGATTGGCTTTTCAACCAAATGTTTTTGCATCCTTATCCTCGTAGTCATATAGTTATGATTATATTTTATTAACAAAATGATTTTTAATTTTTAAAATGATTTTGAATGATTTTTTATTTTTAAAACTTTTAATGGTTTTCAATTTTTTTGAAGCATGGAGTTCTTCCTCTACACTTTTATTACGAGTTTTTATCACTTATATCTTTTTATCGTAAAAAACAAAAGCGAAAAAGATTATAAAAATAAAAAAACCAATTTCAGTGTTTCCAGTGTTAATGCTCATTCAAAAATATGCTTTTATCAGATTGCACCAATTTCACTTGCAATTTCATCTGAATTTTTCCATTTCAACCTGAAAAAATGTAACTATTGATCGAACTGGAAGTACTTTAGACTCCCTATTGTTTTACGAAAAAAAAAAACGCTGGTATATTTTCTTTTTGTTGAAGTATTGATTTCTGATGTTTCAATCTCTCACTAAACTACAATTGATTTTATGTCCAGTTTGTTCGAAAGAGATGTAAAAGCTGTTAAGAATTTGAAAACTTTAAAGAAAGAGTATTTCCTTCTCTATTCTGAGTCTTTTCTCGGATTAAGAGTTTTATTGAGTCATACTGACGGCTACGTTTACATTTAAATATAACAAATTTAAGGTCAAAGATTGTTGTCACTGTTGTCCTTTCTGTACCTGTAAGGAAAGAAGTTGCCCGTAGAAAGAAGTTTTCATTCCTTTTAAGCGTTGAATTATCAAGCGTGTGAGCGGACATAGGCATTAAAACAATAACGTACAGTTTCTGACATAAATCTTTAATGGTAGTTCCAAGTTCTGAAATTAATAATTGTGTTTTTCAGAGAAGTCCTTAATTTTTAATTTTGATTGTTTTTGAAAAGCTAAATTAATGTTCAGTTCATGTCATTTATTTCAATTAAACTTCGTAATAGTTAGGTCATTTGACAACTTTACAATGACAGCTAAAAGCTCTGAGTTACATAATTGTTTGCTGAGTTGAGAATCTTTAATAGTAATTGCTTTTTAAAAGAATAATTATTGTTTTGTTCCGACAAATTATTGTACTGCGTGCCATTTATTTCAAAACAAAGTTTCTTTTGTTTCAATAATTTATTATTAACTAAAAATTTTAATTTTTGAAGAGGAATTAGTTTTAAAGATTTTAATAATTTCTTGAGATAAATTCTTGAGATTTTACGCTTGAACACATTTCAAATGGTTTTAACTTAGTAGTGAGCGTGGCTAGCAAAGCAAACCTCAGCAATCCATGGCTAGCAAAGCAATTGCTCAGCAATCTTCGGGGGTTGAGGAGCCTCAGCGAACAGGGGTTGGAGCTAGCCAGTAAGTAATTAAACTAAATAAACTAAATTATTAAAACTAAATAAATTAAAAAAACATAACAAATAATAATAAGAGTAGACTATTACTAATAAATCAATTTAATTGGTTTCAATTTCACCGCCTTAGATGTACAACAGCTTTTGGTGCAGATGGTACATTTTTTTATTTATTTTAGCACCTTCAATCACAGAAACCAGAGATGTGTTCCTCCTTGTGCAAATACCGCCTCAGACCATAATCGACTTTGGATTTCGGTGATATTCGACAATTACGGAGCAGCTTGGAGCTTCTACAGACCAGATCTTATCGTTCGGGAAGTTATAAGTCCTGCGGTGAACTGATCGTTAAGACACGTTTCCCAGCAGATCACCGAAGTCAAGCATCACTGGCTGCGATCAGTGTGCGGGTGGGTGGCCACTTCAATCAGTTTGCGAAGGGCCCGAATGTGTGCGGTATTAGTCCTCGTTAAACTGTTCTATCGTAAAGTGCTCGACTTCGCGCGCAGATCGTCGAGCTACCTAAGCAGGGGTGTCATCCCTTCTGCAGGGGATCAAAATTGTGATTGCAGGTCTTCGGATCATCCTCAGGAATGCTTCACAGACCAACGCCAATAGCCCATTATGCAGCTCTAGTGCATGAACTATCGTAGATGAACTACAACAACAACAGCTGGATGTCATAAGCTTGTTGGACAGTTGAGAGCTTCTCATCAGCGAAAAAGAATCTCAGCGCTGACTTGCTGCCCATTACTGAAAATTTCATTAAGTGTGTACGCCTCTGCATTGCTGCAAAAGGCGGACACTTTGAAACCAATTATTTACTAGTCTAAATCTAATCCTGTTTTTATTTGTTGTTTTTTGTTAGTTTATTTTTAATAAAATTATATTAATAAATATTTGCCCGATGTTTTTTTTTTTTTTTTCGTCCTTAATATAATATTTCAGTTGCTCCCAGGGCTAAAGAGAATAGAAGGGCTAGTTCACTCCGCTCTTAGAGCTGAAGCTACGATTTCCCTTCTCATGACGTCACTGTGTCCACAGATCTCGGAGATAGCAAGCAAAGATATTATGATAACTTTGCATCTTTCTCTTTGTAAAAATAAGTTAGACTTTTTCTGGTAATTAGCTTTCAAATTTTACGTAATTAACACATTATTTCCTTTCATAAACATAGTTCAAAAAAACTTTCTTGGCCATTATATTAAAAAAAATACCATTTTAAACTTATAAAAATATTTTACTAGTTGGCGAAAATGACACTATAAATACTTTATTTTAAAAAGTTCAGTTTTAACTTTAATTATTAAGAAAAGCATATATCGACACTTTTTTTATCTACATATTCTTTTATAACAATAAGTTGAGTTAAATTTAGAATCCCTGATTTTAAAATATGCCGTTAATAGCTATTTGTTCATACTTAATCATTAGGAAACATCAACCTTAAACACTAATTACTGAAACAAAATAATAATATAGGTTCATAATGACTTTAGAAATTTTACAATTGTTAATAGATATTTAAATTTAAGATGATATAATTTATAGATATTTAATTTTAAGAGAATATATTTTTTAAAAAAATCATAAATATTTAGAATAACTACATTAAAAAATATGTTATGAAATTAGGAGAATTTCAACTATACACTATACATTTTATTTATACTTTTTACTTACGTTTCAATTTTCTTTCACTTAATCCATTTTTCAATTTTTTTCACCTGCCTTTCTCTTTGAAGTAACGAGGCGGTTTCTATTTAGATAACGAATTTTTATAAAAGTTCTTAACGATATAAAAAACGTATTGCTGTTTTATATTAACTATGTCATTTCGGAATTCATTCTTTACATTGTTGTTCATTTACTTTAGGCAACACACGGAAAATTTATATTTTTTCCTTTTGTTTTTCTATCAGAATTTTTACAAGTTGCAATCACGCAAATTGGCATTTCGTTAATAGTTTTAAATTTTTGTAAATTCACTGCAAAAACTGAGGAAAGTCATTATAGAAAATAACAAATGTCTTAGAATATGTCACAAAAAGAAATGCTCAAATATTAGTTAGAGCTATTAAGGTCGAACGCTCTGTTCTTGAAGTATAAGTGCGAGCTTTGCGTCAAAGTGACGTCACTAGAGAAAATTGGAGGATCTGCGCAGCGAGAGTTTCTTCAAAGAAGTGAACCAGCCATTCTATTCTCTTTAGTCCTGCACTCAGCCAATGTTTTAGAATTGATGTGTAACGAGAGATAAATATAACTGATGTAAATATTGTAAATAAATTAATACAATTATTATTAATATTATTTAAAATGAAATAAACTAATAGATAGGTTGAGATTTTCTTGAGACTAAAAGCTTCAGCGAATATTCGAACTCCAAAACTATTGAAGGATGAAAGCGTTTGTTGTTGTTGTACTAAGGGGTGGCGAACCTTTATGCACAAACGTGCCATTTTTACTAAGAAATTGTTTAATGAAGTCATAGACGTGCCGTCAAGTAATTTTGACTTCGTGAACATTGGGAAAATAATAATACAAAATAGAATAAACTCAAAACTCTTTATTTACTATTGGAAAAAAAAAAAAAAAAAAAAAAAAACAATTTGCAATGTCTCAGTTATACGCGTAATTCAACTTGAAGTAACATCAGTGTGACTTTTGTTGTTGCAGATTATATGACAAATAACTTATATTAGGTTGTAAGATGTTAGTTTAAGCAGGACTGTTAATTTTTTTTTTTTTTTTTGCTTGTTATTTATTGCCAGCTTGTTTTTTATGGTTATATTAATTTATTTTTTTTGGCATAAATTGTTAATTTTTTGTTAATAATTGTTTTTCTTTTGTTTGTTTTTGAGAACTTTAATTTAATTGTTTATATGCTTCATAGTGAACTTTGTGATCGGTGGCGTGCCCAAAATATTGTGTCGCGTGCCATTGTTTCGCCATTGCTGTACTAGATCATTAAAGCATGAGGCGTAATTGTTCTTGTTTTCTAGCGACGTTATCTATGGCCAAGAATTCAACTTCTGCCACACGTCATACCCGTTTATATGGTGGACCCATTCATACATTCATCTACAGATCATAATAGTGACCTAAACCTGAGAACGATCAATCTCTAATTCAGTTGCCCCAAAGGTATAATTTGATATGAGAACATGGAGAACTTTGTGATTTGATAGATTTAATGTACACCAGCCACCATATACTACTCAGGAAGTCTTCGGCCGGCTGGATTCGAACTTCCATTTTCACGAAGAGTCCAGCGCCCTGCCAACTAGGCTATCCCGGCGCTACCGAAGCGTTTATAAGTCAACAATATATTCTCAAAAGTCTGGCTGTTGTATATTGTCCTTCGTCAGCTCTCTGAAGGGTAGATTAAGTGGGTTCGATTCTCTTCATAGCTGTTAACACCTTTTTTTCATTGTTTATTGGAATTACATACATTTGCTGGCTTGTGTGCTCAATTTAGGCTTATGAATCTTTGTCAAATAGAAGGACCGATAGCACAATACAGAGAAGGACAGCACGAAGATACATCCAGTCGAACCCACTACCTCCACGCTTTGCACAGCGTTTGGCTGGCGATATCACTCTGACCCCGACCTTTCTTTCTATCTGAAGCAATCCATTTTTCAATTTGACAAGACCTTGTATTGCATTTAATATACGTGTCTGCAATTTCATCTATCAATGAATGAATGTTGTTTTTCTCCCATTTATAAATGGTAAGTTCGAACTCTTAAGCCCACGTAAATTTAAAAACGTGTCAGTTTTATTTCTGATTCAAATAATCTAAAAGGAGAGCTATAAAGTGAGTAAACCGATCGAGTTAAAAATACTTACAAACCATATATGCATGTACATGCAAACGTACATACTCACGTGTATTTTATATACACAGCTATTTATAGGTAATATACGTATAAGCAACCCTCTTACATATAGGTTGTACGTATATACGCACATTGCATATACATTCATAGTATTAGCGCACATTCATACAATGTATGTACTTTTGACCATAAATGCGTGTATATAAGTTATACGCCTATATATGCACGTAATATGTATGGTTTGTACATACATACGCACATACATGTATTGCATGGTACATTAGTAAATTGTATTTATACATGTGTGTGCATTTTACGTATATAAAAATATGTATGTGCCTACATACGTACATACTGTATTTACATATAGTATGCAATCGTAATTACTTGTAATCGTAAATTTTGAATACATGTAATCATGATTACATATAATCATATATTTTGATTACTTGTAATTATGATTACCAGTAATCGTTTCTTGTTCTGATTACAAGTTATCTCGATTACTTGGAATCATGATTGCAGTTGAAATCAAAATTATGGTGAATTGTATAATCAAGATTACGAGTAATTGATTACTCGAATCGATTAGTGTTATCATATTGTTGTTGTTGTAGTTAATTTACGTCGCACTAGAGCTTCCAAGTTATCTCGATTACTTGGAATCATGATTGCAGTTGAAATCAAAATTATGGTGAATTGTATAATAAAGATTACGAGTAATTGATTACTCGAATCGATTAGTGTAATCATATTGTTGTTGTTGTAGTTAATTTACGTCACACTAGAGTTGCACGATGGGCTATTGGCGACGATCTGGGAAACACCCATGAGGATGATCCGAAGACATTCCATCACAATTTTGATCCTCTGCAGAGGGGATGGCACCCCCGCTTCGGTAGCACGACGACCTGCACGCGAAGTCGAGCACTTTACGGTAGAACAGTTTAACGAGGACCAATACCGCACACCTTCGGTCCCTACGCAGACTGATCCAAGTGGTCATCCGCCCGCACACTGACCGTAGCCAGTGATGCTTGATTTCGGTGATCTGCTGGGAACCGTGTCTTAACGATCAGTCCACTGCGGGACTAGTGTAATCATGATTACAGTTGTAATCAAAATTATGGAGAGTTGTAAGCATGATTACAAGTAATTGACTTCTGTAATGGACCACTGCAGTCACGATTACAGTTGTAATCAAAAATGTAATCACAATTACTAGTAATTGATTGCGGTAATTGAGCGTCGTAATCACCATTACAGCTGTAATCAAAATTATGGTGTATTGTAATCGTGATTACAAGTAATTGATTACTGATAATCGAAAAATATAATCTATTACATTTTTGCCCCTTTCTCATACCTAGAATCCCAAACCAGCAATCTTAATACGTTAATAGTCAGCATGAGATCTCAAAACAAACATAGAGACATTCATTGAAAGCAATTAAAGGCTCAAATCCTCCTAATATACAGATCAAAGGTATCATTTCGCTGATTGCTTGCGTTCAGAAATCTTCTGTCACATTATTGATCTCGTTAACAATGGAAGGGGCGGATTCCAGATGAAAATTATTCAAATCTTTCTGAACTAATTAATCAGAAACAATGATCCTGCATCGAGTAATCGAAATCGTTTCCCTTTATAGCGAATCTGTGTCTCCTATCTTTAACGACTGCTATTCATTTCAACATTTGATTAGTATGCACGGCCTGAAACATTGGCACGCGCTCAACGGTTATTTCACTGCAGGAAAACAGCCATTCATTTCCAAGTTGTGAACTGGGACTAAAAGGCAGAGTTCTATTGGAGTCTCTGGAATTTATAGAGGATCAATGGTTCTCGGCCCTGTTGGCGATATTAATTGCTGGTGCATCATTTCCTTTGTAAAAAAATATTTTAAATCCAGTTGAACATGAATTGCAAGATTTAATTTAGATTAGAAAAAAGAGTACAAAGAACATGAAAAATGAAAGGAAATGTATAAGTTGAAAGAAAAGTTCAGATTCTTCTTTTAGCTCCTTTTAGTGTTAATTTACACACGAACGCTTGCTAAAAAGAGAACCTTAAACTCAGATAATTTGTAAGTGCAACTTCCTGAAAAGAGAGCATGGAATTCATATAGTTTTTAGCCGTAACAGGCACTTGAACACTTTCTAAAAGGGGAGTTCTTAATTTATATAAATTGTAGGAGAAACTTGCTGAAAAGGGACCCTGAAATTCATATACTTTTTAAAGTAACTCTCACACGAGCACTTGCTGAAAATAGAACCTGAAATTCATGTAATTTTTAGACTTAACTTGTCCTTGGACACTCCTAAAAAGGAGAGCCTGACACTCATGTAATTTTTAGTTGTTGATTATGCACTTATTATATATTTGTAAGTAGCTAAATGTAAAAGGAACGTAAGTGGAAATTATTTATAATTAGAGAATAATATTAAAAGTTTACAAGGTACTTTAGGTCGCACTAGAGCTGCACAATGGGCTATTGACAACGGTCTGGAGAACATCCCCGACGACACGTCATCACAATTTTGATCCTCTGCAGAGAGAATAAAAGTTTACAAATAATAAATGGAGGAAAAAATACTATTTAAATAAGTAACGCTCAAATAGAAAGTAATATTAAAAGTACATTGAAATTTTTTTAGCAAAATGTTATATGATATGTTTTTAGATCTCTACCACTTAATAGCTGTCAGCATCCTAATATGTTCTTAGCAAACTTTCCGTACATTTGTCGTTACATTCGGAATCGAAATTTTTTCGCTATTATAGTCGTAGCATACAAGGTGTTCGGTATAAAATCATATATCAAACTGGCAATATTTTCTTTTAAAATTAATGGTATCAAATTGTTTTTCAAATTGAGGGTGACAAAAGTTTCATTTAAAAATGTCCTGTTATATGCTTTGATGTAAACACTCACAAGGGAACACAACAAAATCTGACACTCATCAAAATTTTATGACTTTGACTACATAATGAAATATGACCCTCATTAGTCATTGAAAAAGTATAAATGATGGATTTGGGACAATATATTGAAAATTCACATTTAAAAACTGTTCAGGAGTGTGTTTATTACAAGAGTTCGCTTTCTATTAAGACAATAAGATGTTTCTGTGTATTGGGCAATAAAATTGTAAAGTACATTGTTACAAATTCCGAGCAACGTTGCACAAAAAATTGGTATTCATTTGCTGAATACATAAAATCCGGCTCAATTTTACTATATTTTGGTATTTTCAGTAGCTCCAAATATCAGCAGAAGGTTGCAACAATAGTAGATGTTTTGAAGAAACAAAATACTTATGTTCATTCTTTTTTTTTTTTTTAATTTTTTATAAAAGCAGATGACGGTTGCACCATTATTAGGTATTTTTAAAGCGCTCAAATGCAGGCCAAGATTGCTGTTTCCAATAACAAAGCTATTTACCGGAAGTAGGTAATTTTATGGCATACCTCTAACTATTTTATACCGCCAACCAAATTTAAAACGGCAACATAAATGGAATGAACTTTAATTAATGAAAATAAAATATTTACCTACCTAAATAAGTTTATACTTGAAACAATATGCATTTATCGCACCGAGGCCGAGTTGTGAAGAAAACATGGCTCCGTAAACAAATTTCCTGTCACCATCAAAGTTTTGTGTCTTTTACCAAATTTTGGTGCAGTCAGTTTCACCATGGAAGTATTTCTCGATCATACTTTACAATTTATGGTGTAGCTAAAATAAAATTATCTTTCACTTTGAGTAATGAGAAACTTTGCACCAAATACTGGTTACTAAAATTTGTTTATAGAATATAACTACTTGTAGTTGTTATGTGTCTGTAAAAAATACTAAATTTTATGAATAAAACATCATTTAAATTTTTTTTATCTTCATTGTATTGCCTCTAGCAGAAATTTTTTTATTAATTTTTACAATAGCAGCTTTATAAAAATAAGTATTCCAAATGAGTTTTGTCCGCCATTTTAAATTCAAAATTTGTAGCATCATTAAAAGGAAACATTTTTTTTATCACTTATCATACAATAAATATTCTAAGCATCTAAAACAAGTTTCCACTATTCAAATTTTTAGCAATTATTAATTTGGTCCAAAAATAACCCAACATTTAAATTAAACTGAAGCAAATTACGCAAACAATAATTAATTTAATTCTTCATTGAATATATAAACTAAATGTGCCGTTCAGAGAGAAATGTTTACAATGTAGACGTAAAATGTTACGATATTTAAAAAATCATGAAATTTGGTATGTAAGAGTTGATGAGGTTGTAGAAGTCACATTTTTGTATTTGCAATGTGACGGTTGTTGCAGTCACATTGCAGATACAAAAAGATAAATATTTCTCACTGAATGTATATGGATTTCACACGTTACTAAATACTTTATCACATCTGAACTTTGAAAATAAAAGAAAAACTTCACCACACTGAGAAAAAAAAGTATGGTCAAAACTGCAAATATATGGTAAAATGTACCGCATGTTTCGCTCTATGGGAACACCAGAAAGCTTGGTAATGTTTACTAATGATTTCGGTAAAATTTGATAATGTTATCATGATTTCTTAAAACATGGCATAAAAACCATTTATTCGGTTAAATTTACTTTTCAGTTTTGTATTTTTTATTAATATGAACTATAACTTTGAAAACCAGAATTTCCAGTAAACCGTTACCATATCAACAGAAAATTACCAAATGAATAATTAAAATATTTTAATTTTTAGTTCCAGAATTGTTATTTTTTTTTTTTTACCAGAAATGTCATCATTATACAGTATGGTAATTTTACCAGGATGTTTTTCTCCATGAAGAATATTTAGTTTAAATGTCATGCTAAGTTAACTATTTGTGTTTCCAAAACAATATTGAAATACATTCTTCATTCTATGAAATAGTTTTTTGGAAAAACTCAGATATTTTTATAAAAAATTAAATTCTATTATCAATTTTTATGATGAAGTTAAATGCACCCCCACCCGATTAAAAAATAAAAGAGGAAGAGAACTAGAGATATTTTAGTAAAATTTATCAGAATTAGTTAGATGTAACGATAAAGGTTAACGCGACCTTTCTGTATGTTCTATTTTTAGTTAGTTATACTTAGCCATTTCATAGAGACAATTTATCTTTTAGAAAAGTTAATGAAATATTGATAATATCTGACAATTGGTCTAGTTGGATTTGAGATTTGTTTTATTATGCTATTTCACAAAATTATCCTTATCAACAGAAAATAATGAAATATAAAAGTTCCACTTCAAAAAAGTCTATTTTCTCAAATTACAACAAATCTGTTTTTGAAATCCAATCAATATATTTATTTAAAACAAGCTACAGTGAAATAATCTTTATAAATAAATATGTATTTGTAACTGAAGGAATAGTAATAAAAAATGACTTAAACTGCAATTTTCGCAATAAAAAATATTATTGATTCTCGAAAATTTATTTTTAGGAAGTCTTTTTTTAACAATAAACTTCATTTAAAATATTATACTTGAGTATTTTTTCTCCAATTTTTCATATAAAAATATGGAGAGCAAAAACAGGAAATATTTTTAGGGCAGATAAAGTTAAATAACTAAAATATATTAACAAAAAAAAATGATAAAAAAGAGCGTAGCTGATTTTTAGAAGTAGTTTGGAAATAATTATCTGATCTCATTCTGGATTAGAAAAACTAGCTCTGCGCATAATTTTAATTAAATAAAACAAATTCTTAAAGCAATTTTAAGCCTAAACTGATTTCAATTCGATTTTAATCTACAAAAATTTCAAATTTCTTATAAATTTTATCTTTTGATAAGGAAAAGTAAACAATTTTTGATATAATGGTATGATTTTCAATAGATATTAAGTTAATAAAAATAGTTTTTTTTTACAATTTATTTCGGCAAGATAAATTTATTAAAATTCTGATATGCTTTTAGAGATTTTAAGCACAAAAGTTTCATTTATAGGATACTAATTTCAAGAGTTACATTGGTGTTGCTGTTTTCTAGGCCTTTAAGGCAAGGTTCGATTGTTCTTGTTTTCCAGTGGCGCCATCTATGGCTAAGAATTCCGCTTCTGCCACACCTATACGTCGCATCCGTTTATAAGGCGGAGCCATTCATACACAAATTTATTCATCCACAGATCGTAATTTTGACCAGAAGCAGAGAATGATCCATCTCCAATTCAGTACCCCCAGAGATATAATTTGCTATGGGAGCGCGGGGGACTTTTCAACCAGACAGATTTAACGTGCACCTGTCACCATTTACTACACGGGGTCTTTGGCCGGCTGGATTCGAACTCTCGTTCTCATAAACGAGAGTCGAGCGTCATGCCAACCAGACTATCCCGGTCTAAGAGTTATATTAAATTATATGAGTTACAATTCATACTAACTAAAAAAATAATTTTAAAAAATATTGAAAATTAAAAAAAGATAGAAAGACAGAGATTGTTTATTTAAAAAAAATTATCGGAAAATTATTATGTTGAGTTATTATCATGATATTATTCTTTATTAGTCTGTTTACATTAGAAGCAATATTTATTTGTACTTTAAATTGTCAAGTTAACAACAAACGATCTTATACGTAGCATTTGAAGGGTGTAATTAAATATAAAGCTTACGCTCACACCAAGCTCACGCCCTTTTACATCATACGTGAAATATTTTCTCTTCCAAAAACACAAATGTTGACGTACTTTAGTAGATATAGTCTATAGATTGTTTACATTTGAATACAAGTTGGAGCGAGTTTGTGGCTGTCTTCAGTGCTGCTATAGATTCACTAAAAACAAAAGTTCTCCATTTAAATATGTAGGTGTGCTTTTAGCTGTGAAATAAAGTGTTTGTAAACTTTATTAAATAAGCTCTATTAAGCCTAGTTCGAATCCGTTCTAATATTCCCTCTGTACTACGCGTTTGTTCAATTTACAAACCAATTTTATTTCAAGAGTTAGTGCATATAAGCATCCTATATTTTTGATTCCTACTTTATAATGTCTCGTAAAAATAACTTTACCGACTCTTATGTGTATCTTATCTCACTGTAATTATAAATATTTATGCTACTGAGTATCGAAAACGGGGTCAGCTACTTTACACCGAGTGTTGTCAAAGAATAATTTAGGCATTTTATTACAACAGGAACTATATTTTTGGTTTTCATCACTTAGGTGTAAAGAAAGTAGTTGCTACCATTTTTGGTCATCATTACTGAAAAAGTTTGCATTGTACTAATTTTTTATCATTAAATTTTTTAAAGTTCAATTTATAAAAATTATTTAAGATTGAATAAATCATGATTCCTAGTCATTTTTGAAATGCTTGAATTTGTCTTTTAAATACATCTCTCTGTACTAGAAACTTTTACTTATGACTAGTAATTTATCGAATGACTAGTAATTTACTTATATACACCAAATATATATACACCAAATATATACCAAATATACACCAAATATAATTTGGTGATATATATACACCAAATTAAAAGCAAATGGTTAAAGTTGCATTATGAATATAGTGCATTAATACTTTCATTTCCTAGATTTTTAAATTTCATATTAAATAGAGTTAAGTAAACACTTTCTTTCCCTAACTCGCTATATTATCTGCTTATTGCCGGCACAGTTGGAAAGGAAATTATCGGAAAGTAATAAGAATTGAAAAACACATTAAATCTAACCAAAACGATATATTGGAGCACGATATTAAGCGTTATTAATACAAATAAACTAAGAATTATAAGCTTAGAAAAAAATCCAATTTTATGGTGTTATAAGTATTGACATAACACTTTACTTTTCCGTTTTAGTTTATTTAATGGAAAAAACGAAGAGATTGCAAAAGAATTTCCTATTTAAGAGAGATTGAGATTACTCCGTAATTATAGGGTATATTTTAATATTCTCTATGAGCTGGAAAAAAATTATTTTATTTTGATTATTGATATTGTGTGGGTAAAAATATAACTAATTGATGGTCAATATTTGTCTTTTTTCTTAAATTCAATTGTTATAATTTATTAATTAACTTTCTCTGTTTGCTTGTTTATATGATGAACTTAAAGAATTTAAAATATT
Organism: Parasteatoda lunata; assembly: GCA_949128135.1. Taxonomy (NCBI): domain Eukaryota; kingdom Metazoa; phylum Arthropoda; class Arachnida; order Araneae; family Theridiidae; genus Parasteatoda; species Parasteatoda lunata. Next base: position 96,845,417 of record OX421975.1, read on the forward strand.
TATTGTTATTGTCCCTGAGAGGTACAATGCTAGGCCCAAATGCGTTGAAACGAGGAGGTATCGGGTGTGATTCTCGTCATGGATTTCTCATTCTATCTCTAGCTTAGTGATGCCTTTCTGCAATTTGAGATCACATACGAATTATGCTCCTAGCTCGCACAGCTGACATAAAATATCCACAGTGGTAGGCGGATCATTGGTTAGAATCGTTTTGCCATCGGGTCATTTGTCAGAAATCGTTTTTCAGCCATTTGTCAGAAGTCGTATGAAACAATTGGCTATTGGGTAAAGGCTATTTATCCGTCCATGCTAATTTTTGGAGAGGATCCATGGTGGTTCAGGGGATAGAGCGCTCGCCTCCAAATAAGAGGACCCAGGTACGAATGATGGCTGGTCGAAATGAACTCCAACCCCAGCTCGCACCGACCACAGTGCACCACAGGGCTCACACCAGAGACGTAAAATAACCTCAGTGGTAAATGGATCACGGGTTAGAGTTCCCTTGCCATCAGGCTAACCGAGGGAGATTTCTGTGGTTTTCCTCTCTGTGTAACGCAAATGCGGGTTATTTCCATCAAAAAGTCATTTATGAAGGCTAGTCTGTTCTAATGCTTGATTCTTATTGGTTAGATTAAAAATTAAATGGCTACGAAGTTAAACATGAGTAGTAGTAAATTCAAAAATTGGTTCGGCTGTAAAACGACTGTTGTAAAATAAAATAAAATAGTGAAACTTAAATAAAAAAGTTATTTAAGAAATGCATATTTGTCATTATTTGTGTTTGACTAATCAAGCGTTAATAAGATTTATTTTTTAATTTCAATAAATTGTTCATCGTGAATAATTTAAATAGAATTTTTAAAAATATTTTCCAGACATATCCCAGATATGAAAGACGAGCTAATTTGATAAAAATAAGCTCGTGATTTAGTGCTAAAGTTAACTTCCTCTGGGAAGTAAAAAATAATTAGCAGTTGAAGATACGGAATTGATTTGAACATTCCGCGATTCAGTGGGAAACACTAGGGAAATAAGAAATACCGACAAACATACTTGATTCGCACTTAAACCCACGAAGACTCGGAAATTAAAGGTGGAAATCGGATAACATGGGCATCGAGGCGTCCAAACCAAGTATATAATTCGTTGGAGGGAAACACGTGAGCTTGTTAGTATCATTTCTCATTTTGTAGAAGGTGGTAGCAGTTTAATTAAGCTTTCGGATCCAGTTAGGGACTTTTCCATAACTGGTAAGCAATTATCTTAGAGTGGAGAATTTATTCAATGGAACGGCGATGTGATTAATTTAGTGTAGAATATTCTGAACCATAAAGTAACTGGAATTTAATAGAATTCAGTTTTATATCATGGCTCTTAAAACTTATCTAAAACATTTAAAGCGAAATTTTCAAATACGTTTATAATTTTGTGGGGGCTGTGTTATCGACTATGCCAACCTTCATCTATCAAAAGGTACCTCAGGATAGAATCAAGTTAACATGTCTTATATACTATTGAATTCGTAATTATTATTTGTAGTGGTAGTTAGTTACACCACACTTTTGAATTGAAAAGGGTGATTTTTTATCTCACACTAGTAATGAAGTTCTGTATAACACTATATAACAGGGCTCCAATCGCCGTAACTCTTCTTTTTGAAATTGTATCTGTTTTCATGGGCTTTGGACAAATTCTGGTACTCTTCATCTTCAAAATATGTTTGTTACTTTTTTTGTAAATGTTTTTTTTTCTTTATTTTTTTTTGATGCCTCGTCTATTATGTTTGAACACTCAAACTCCTATTTTCTGAGTAACTACTATTGTTAATTTTAAGATTTCACTAAATTCTTTGAAGCCTTCTGGTGTTGCCATGAATCGCCACCAAGCCTACCTTTTTGAATCCTCATTTTTACTGAGAGGTCACGTGCGTGCACTTACGAGTCTACAGTATTCTCCGGATGCCCACTGACGGGGTCGGGACGGGGTTAAGCTTTGATAACAGGGCTCCAAAAAACTCAGATATTTTACCCGTATCCGAGGACGGCTTGTCCAACAATGTACCCGTCCTTCTTTGAGCTTCTAAATAAATAAAAATATATTTTTCTCTTATTTATTACAAACATTTATGTAAATTGCACAATGAATTAATAGTTACTAGGATTACATTATACAGTAATAAAAGAAATACTAGGTTACTAATAGTAACCTAGTATTTCTTTTATGAAATAATTTAAATGACAAATGTCAAGTTATCCGAGGGTATTGCGTTTTTTAAATAAATCAAATATGACGTTTGCCAGTTCCACGATCAAGCCAATGATTTACAGAGGCATCTGCACAGAAATCTGAAAGGTGTTTTTCATTTAGGTAGATGTTCATAATTGCGTTTAACGCTTCTCGTTTAAGACCAGTACGTAATGTGTTTTTTTTTTTTTTTTTTTTTGTAAGTTCATTGCTGAAAAGCCCCTTTCAACCGCTGCAGTACTCCCAGACAGGGAGAACATCAATTTCACCATACGCAGTATGTTGCTGTATTTCTCGTTTAGAGGGTCATTTCAGAAGTGAGGCTGTCGACTCTTGTAAGATAACAAAAATTGAAAATGTATCACGAACTTTAACGGGAAAACGGCCGTCCGTGCGGACGTCGGATTCGAGAAATTCGTTGTCCGCGGGGAATTTTTGACCGCCGCGGACGGGCGGTTTTTCGAGCCCTGGTATTTATGCATGATTTTCAAAACATCTTTTTTGTCGTTCAAATCGGTTTTTCGAGCCCTGCTATATAACAATCTAGTAGTCACAGACTGTAAAAAAATTACGGATCAAAGTATGGTATAGTACTGGCACTTTTGAGTGCATTATACGTAAAATCTATTTTTACCGTAAAATATTAAACCGTAGTTTTTACTATGATACGTAGTTTAATTAGAGTGACTCAGTAATTTTACGGTAATTATTACTGTAAAAATTATGGTGTATCGGATGTTTTGTTTCGTATCATGTTCCGGTGAAATCGAATTTTTCGATAAAAATACCGTCATCCCGAGTGTCGGTACTTTTTAACGTAATTTTTTATAGTGTACCGCAATTAAAATATATAATTAATTTAAAATAAAACTTCTGTTTAATTAGTACAATAGTGAAAGCAATGAGTCGTTGTGGCTCAAGGGATGGATCATTTGCCTTCCAATGAGATGAACCGGATTCGAATCCCAGCAATGACTGGTAAACAATTTTGCAGTGACATATTTTGCACCCTGCTCGCATCGACCACTGTGCGGACGTAAAATATCCTCAGTGGTTGACGGATCGTGGGTAATAGTCCCCTTGCCACCAGGCTAACTGTGGGAGGTTTTCGTGGTTTTCCTCTCCATGTAAAGCAAATGCGAGTTAATTCCATCAAAAAGCTTTCCACGAAGGCAAATTTCTATCAATAATTAATCCAGGAGTTACTTTATCTTCTGGATTGGGCTCAAAATTACAAGAATACTGAGTTCAAAGTTAGTAGTCGTAAACCCTCAAAAAATATATTGGGCCGGTTGTTAAACGATGGTTATAAAATAAAATAGTGAAAGCTAAATAGTTATATTATTTAAAAAATGTGTAGTTGTTAATATTTGTGTTTAACTAATTAAGCATTAAGAAAGTTTATTTTTAATTTCAATAAACAGTTGAAATTATACTATTTACATCGAATAAACTATTTTCCCTCTTTTTCTCAGATATGAAGCATGGGCTAATTCAACCATAGTTATCAAGTAAACTTCCTCTGGAAATAAAAAATAATTAGGAGTTAAAGATAAGGAATTTATTTTAACATTCCAAGAAATACTGACAGACGTACTTGATTCGCACTTAAGACCACAAAGACTCGGATATTCAATGTGAAAATCAGATAACAGGCTACCACATGGGCATCGAGGTATAACTAAGTATATAATTCCAACTAAGTATATGATTTCAACTAAGTATATAATTCATTGGATAGAAACAGGAGCTTGCTAGTATCATTTCTCATCTGGAGAAGGTGGTAGCAGTTTAATTAAGGTTTCTGATCCAGTTAGGGAATTTTCCATGAATGGTACGCAGTTATTTCAGAGTGGAGAATTTATTCTATGGAACGGAGATGGAATTAATTTAGTGTAAAGTATGCAGAAACATACAGTTGTAGGTTTCTTATGTATCGGAACTTAATAGCATTTAGCTTTAAGCTGTTGCTCTTAAAGCTAATGCTAATCATTTAAAATTATCAAAATTGTCAAATTTGTGCTTTTGAATTGAAAACAATATTTTTGAATTCCACACTTTAAACTAAAGGGAAGTAATCAAATTAGAACCACTGCATTTAATATATAAAATTAAGTAAAATTAAACTTTTTATTAAAACCATGTGAAATCCAGTGTAAAGTTATTTGAAAATTTTAGTTAAAACCCGAGCTAAATAATGTAGTTATATCCAATAAGTTAGTATTTCCGGCAGATGCCATCTAAAAAAGGAAATTTCGCGACTTTTAAAATCCTGAAAGTGAGCTTTGTATTGTTATTAATACTGTTAGGAGTCTAATTTTTTTACTGCCTGTTATCCTTATACCTTAAATTTTAAATATTCATATAGAAAATTTAAAATTTATAAATTTATCATTTAATGCCCTTGTTTAGTTATACATAATGAAAAACACCATTTTTCAACATTTCTTTATATTAATTTTTTGCACAACTCTTTGGTCATAAATAAGGTTTAGAACAAATATATCAATATTAATATGAAAATGTTTTTAAAAATCCGAGCATTTATTGATTTTTTTATTTCCTTAACACGTGTTCTGTTAAGATCTTTAATTTATAAAAACTCTACATAGTATTTTAATATTAGTTTAAAACTAAGAAATTAAAGAATCCTAAGAAAAAAAATTTTTAATACAAATTAGTGACAGTATTATTTTTTTTAATTATAAATCATGTTTCAAAACAAACTGTATCATTACATAAATTACCTATCAATTACATTGGGCAAGTTTTTTTGTATTCTGTTACATGAAATTTTTGAACGGATTTTATATATATTCGCGTAGTTTATTTCAAATCCGCAATCAGTTTCTCTCGATAATCTACACTTTTTAAACATTGTAATAATATGTTCCTAAAGAAGATTTTTAAACTTCACTCGAATGAATATTTAGTATCCCCACTTCTCTGCTACCTAGGGAATAGCACGAAGATGGCGATTGTAAGTTTGATTATAAGATGCGATACATTAAGGTCATATATATGTTTGATCTTAAGTATGTAAACCTATAACATGTATGTAAGCCTATACGTTCTTTATAAGCTCGTACAGTGCATCAAAAAAAATCTGACCACCCTGAATAACTTTTGATCCAAAGATCAGATCTTCACGTTCTAGCACTCATGGTTCGAGTGGGTGGCCTCTAAAAGTTCCTGAGAAATCGAATTTCAAAAAAGTCAGATATTTAAAATTCGATTTCTCAAAAACTATTCGACCGATTTTGCTAAAAAAAATTTTTTTGCCATGTAAAATTATATACTTTAAAATATTGAATATTTTAAATTCAAAATTTTTTCGACCATTACTAAATAAATTAATTAAAAATAATAAATATTTTCAAAAAAAAATTTTTTTTTTTTTGCATTAAATTCTCTTTGGGTAAGCGGATTTTATAATTGTGCCCAAAGATTTCTTTTTACTTGCTTGAAAAGCTCTCGAGATATACTAAAATACGCAAAAAATAAAATTAACAAAAAACTTTAGAGCGTTCTCCTGACCAAACTATTGGAACCATATTTCCCAGATTGCTGCTGCCCCCTATGATTTGGGGATTAGAAATACGAATCCGTCAAAAAAAAGTGATGTTTATTCGGAGAAAGTACGTTTTTGTGTCTGATTTCATAACATAAAATATCGTCTGCACTTATTAATTAGTATATTTGAGGACACCGCCTCGAGCCCTTAAGATTGAGTCCTAGAACGTGAAGATCCGATAATTAGATCAAAATTTATTCAGGGTGGTTTGTTTGTTTCTTTTCTCTTTTTTTTTTTTTTTTTTTTTGCTCACTGTACATTCAGACAAAAAAAAAAAAAAATCAAAATATATTATTTTGGAAAGCAATATCTCCGAACAAATATAATTTCAGATTTGAATTCCCCACACACGAAGCTAAGATTAAGTATTTGTATAATTTTTAAGTATTTGTATGAATGCAATAGAAAATGTGTTTCTCAGTGTTATTTATTGCATAATTGATAACACGTTGCCAATCTCAACTGAGGAAAACTTTTGTGTAAAATAGTTTAAGAACAAGCTGCAAACGATTCTTTTGAAAAAAGTAATTAATTTTAAATGAATGGTTCTTGTTAAAACTTTTAATGAAATATTTTTGCTGCGATTCTAAAGTAAAATATATCTTATTTCTGCATCCATCAAGTTTTGACGTTAGTGCATTCTTCCGTGGATTTGAATGTCGCAATCAGGGCTAATAATAAAGTCACTTGAAACGCTTACTCATTGATCTGTGTCACAACTTGTATAGGAAAACAGACATTATGGAACATTGTTAGAAATAAATGTTCGATGTAGTTTATTGTTAGGAACACATTTTTCCAAAGTTGTTTTATTATAAATGTAGGAAATTTAGTAAAATTGGTTTTCTGACTAAGCCAATATTGCTTTGAAAATATTCTTAGTCTATACACATGAGAACGTTAAAAAACACACAATATAAGAACACATTGTTAAAACTATCCAAGTAGTTAAATTGATACTGGTATATAATCAGTTGGAAGTTATTATTATTTTTCGGTTGGAAAAGACAGGTTTTGCAGCGTAAAAAGAATCCAAAAAGGAAACTAAATAGTTGAAATCAGACGTTCTGATTTTTGGTGGTATATTTGACATCAATTTTTTTTTGTGTGTGTGTTTGTAATATTAAAAAAAAGGCTATAATTGTATTTATGAATTCAATGACAATTTCATAATGCATAACTAAAACTTTCGAGAAAATAATTATAAAATTTTAAAAAAAGACGTTCATCTATAAAATGCGATATTATTAAACAATTTGAATTTTTTATAACTTCAAAAACTGTTTATTGAGCCATGAAAAGTATGAAAAAAAATATTACAAAAAGTATGAGTTTGTATAAAAGTTATGAAATTATTACGAAAGGTATGAATTTTTCAAAAGTAACGAAGCTATATTGCAAAAGGTGGGAGTTTTTACAATAGTTATGAAGCTATTACAAAAGGTATGAAATATTATAAAAGTTGTAAAATTATTACAAAAGTTTTTTAGCTATTACAATGAAATATAGAAGTTTTGAAGTTATTACAAAAGTTATGAATTGTTACAAAAGTTTTAAAATTATTACCAAAGGTATGAATTTTTCCAAAAGTATAACGAAGCTATTGTAATAGGTGGGAGTTTTTACAATAGTTACGAAGCTATTACAAAAGGTATGAAATATTATAAAATTATTGCAAAAGTTATTTAGCTATTACAAAAGGTATGGAATATAGAAGTTTTGAAGTTATTACAAAAGGTATGAATTGTTACAAAAGTTTTAAAATTATTACCGAAGGTATGAATTTTTCCAAAAGTATAACGAAGCTATTATAATAGGAGGGAGTTTTTACAATAGTTATGAAGGTATTACAAAAGGTATGAAATATTATAAAAGTTATAAAACTATTACGAAAGTTATTTAGCTTTTACAAAAGGTATGGAATATAGAAGTTTTGAAGTTATTACAAAAGATATGAATTGTTACAAAAGTTTTAAAGTTATTACCAAAGGTATGAATTTTTCCAAAAGTTATCAAAAGTTATGAATTAATATAAAAGTTATTACAAAAGGCATGAATTTTTGAGAAAAGTTATAAAGTTATTATAAAAGATATGAATTTTCGCAGAAATTATAATGTTATTTGAAAATGTATGAAGTTATTACGAAAGATATGAATTTCTTAAATCAACATGCAAAACAGTAAATGTAAAAATGAATTTCTTTATTCATAAATGGAACTATTTTCCTCATAAATGCGTCAGAACTTATAAGACTATCGTTAAACACGTAGGTGTAAAATATCTTTAACTTACAACTCATTTGATCTCAATCTCAATTTAATTGACTTTTTTTTAATGTAAATGCTGTAAATTTTATAAAATTTAAGTGAAAAGTGAGAGAATTCAAAGAAAGAAGAAGAGATTCAAAGAAATTTAATTAGTTTGTTAATGAAAAATAAAATTTACACTAATAGTAAACGTGCTAAACAGGAATTTAATAGAAATTCTAAATCCAATTATTTCTAAAGCAAAATCGCAATTTATATTTTTTTAAAAAAACCACTTCGTTTTAAAGTATAATACCTCATTTGGTGTGCAAATTAGTCAATTCAAAGACTCAAAGACACTATTTATAAAACTTCATCAAACAAAAAAGCAATTTCTACATTATGAAAAAAGTCATTAATTTTAAATGACTTATGATGCCCAAAATAGTTTTTTATGCATACTAGCGATGGCGATAATCTTAGAAGTAATAGAGTGTCTTATTTAACGCCGGGTCTTGGCATGTAGTGACTCTTTTTAAGATTATGGTGACACTTTCGGTGAAATTAATTAAGTGACTCTGAATTATTTTGTTATCTTGTCGCTATCTTACATAGCCTTACTTAAATAAGACACTTTATTCGTTTTTAATTAGCATCGAATTTAAGTATTATTTCAAGATATATTTCAAGATAAGTATTATTTCAAGATTTTCAATTATGATTACTTGTTTTTGAGCATTAGGTCGATCAGGCAGACTTCTTGAATATTTCGCAATATTCAGCGTTTAATGTTAGTATAAAAGGTACACTGTATATAATTCCTGGTCAAATTACGGTAAAAAACCAGCATTTTGGGAGTATCATCCGTGAAACCCATTTTACCGTAAAATATTATACTGTACTATTTACTGTAATATTTATTTAATTAGAGTGATTTAGAGATTTTACGGTAATTATTACTGTAAAAATTGCAGTATATAATATTTTTTAGTTCCGTAACATGTTTCAATGAAAATGGTAAGAAGTACTGTAACCCATGGGTGCCGGTATTTCTTCCGTAATTTGAATCGGTATTTTTTAACAGTGTTTCAATTTTAAAGGAGCTCCAAGCACAAAATCATCGAAAAAGTGGATATTTCCTTGTATTATGTTTTAAATACTATTCAATTATTTTTAATAGTAAAAATATTTTTTTTAATTATGGTTGGAGTGCTAGATAAGATTTTTAGATTAGGATTTTCTCCCTTACTTGTTCTGAAACGTAGAAGTTTTTTTCTCCGCAATGAAAGATAAATGAGGAATGAAATTAGATTTTAAAATATAATTTTTAAAATAATAATGAAAATAGCTAAAAAAAGGAAAAATTATGCAATTTCAACCTTAGAGTTTAAAGGCTTATTGCAAAAAGTGCTGAACACTAATTGAAATGGTGGTATTTTTTATTTAAAATAGATAGAGGCATAGTAGTTTTATTTAAATTAAAACAATCGAAACATCAAGACATCTATCTGACTCTTCTCGAGGAAAAACATGATTTAGGGCAAAATATTTGAAATTGAGTTTATTATTAGTTTAAAATTCTTGTACTCTTAGCTTTCTAAAAATACCATCCTTTTGCTTGTATTCCAAATATTTACTAACAAGGGAAACTAGGGAAGTGTGACTCGCCAATTTTGAAATAAACTAGTGGGATGTATGCCTTATGAGGAATAATTTTAGGGGGCAACATTCGTTTCGGCCCATAGAAGGTCCTATGAGAGATAAAAAATAATTCAATATCTAGAAAAATCGGTATTTTATTACTCCAATGCAGACTATTAGTTATTGTAATTATCTCATACTCCAATTAATTCGCAATTATTTGGTTTATTAATTAATTAAATTAATTAATCAATCAGAAAATTAATTATTTTATTACTAATTAATTATTGATTAATTAATTAATTAATTTGCAATTACATACTTCAATTAACTTGGAAAATTTTTTGAAAAAAAAAAAAAACAAATTTAAAAAAATTTTATGCCAATTTTTTTTTTTTTTTAATTAACCTAACAGGTTTTTCTGAAAAACTACAGATATATAAAATTTTCGAAATCAATTTTGACAACAAATATGCATTATATAGTACGTGAAAGTACCATAAAATTCACGTACAACTTTCACGTACAGTATAATGCATATTTATTGTCAAAAGTGATTTCGAAAATTTTATATATCTGTAGTTTTTCAGAAAAACCTGTTAGGTTAATTTAAAAAAAAAAAAAAATTGGCATCAAATTTTGTTTTGTTATTTTTTTTTCCAAAAAATTTTCCAAATTAATTGGAGTATGTAATTGAAAATTAATTAACCAATTAATAACTAATTAATAATTAATTAATCAATTTGCTAATTAAGTAATTAATTAGTAAATTAATTAATTAACCAATTAATTGCAAATTAATTGGAGTATGAGATAATTACAATAACTAATAGTCTGCATTGAAGTAATAAAATACCGATTTTTATAGATATTGAATTATTTTTTATCTCTCATAGGACCTTCTATGGGCCGAAACGAATGCTGCCCCCTAAAATTATTCCTCATAAGGCATACATCCCACTAGTGTATTTCAAAATTGGCGAGTCACACTTCCCTAGTTTCCCTTGTAAGTTATAGCTGTTTTTGTGCGAGGTGATAACAGTGGATAGACTAATGATGTTAAGTTTTTAAATGCGTTTATCTCAAAATCACAGTTTTACTCGCAATTTACTCTAAATCACAATTAAACACGATATCTTATGTTGCTTTAAAAATAATTGTCTAAAATTTTTCATGAGAGTTTATGATTATATAGCTCTCATGTTTTGAACTACAGACTAAGAGAGAAAAAAAAGTCGAATTTCATTCTTTATGCATGTTTTTTCACATAGTCAAGTGTGGATATTTTTAAAAATTTACTTTTTTTCAACTACATTGATCCCTAACTCAGTAGTATATGCACTTGCTTTTAAGATAATAGTTCAAAACATGGTTGATATTTTTCTAAATAAAATACTCAAAGGATTTTTTGTTTCAAGAGATAAAACTTTTTTTTACAATGTTTAGCGGAAAATGCCTAATTTTTACTTAAAAATATTATTAATAATAATTTTTCTAGTTTTATTTGTTTTTACACATAATAATACAAATAAACTAGTTTTTAAAAATTTTATGTTAATATTTTAAAAAAAATAAGTCTTTGAAATTAGTCGGATATCTAAAATGTAAACCTTTTTTAAATGTCTCCTGGAATATTTGTGAACATTTTTTGGACAAAACGAATAGGTACTTATTTAAAATTGCTGTCATGAAGCATAGTATTTTTTTATTTAAATTTAAACACTGGCAAGATCAATTTTTAAAGTTCTTAAATGTAAACATTTTTAAAAATTTCTTCTGAAATATTTGAAGTTTTTTTTTTTTTTTTTTTTGGTATGCCGATTAAATGATGCAACATAAGAAAAATTTACAAAATCTGACCTAGGCGCTTGGAAATCTGACAGTAAGAATTTTCTTCTCAAACTGGTACTGTTTGTTTAAGATAGGTACTCTGCCAGTCATTCGTCTGGAGCTGTGGCGGTGACTATGGTAACGAGGTATGATTATTTCAAGTAGAGGTGCGGGGTACCTCTTTAGGACTGGTTTTGGCGAGAGAAAAGGAGACCTCTTCATCGAAGCTACCCTCCCTAAAATGCCCTCTTCTTGTTTCCATAGCACCAGACTGCCACAGACTTTGTGGCGGGCAGAGTACCTATCTTAGACAAACAGTAGTCAAGTTTAGCACTAGTTTCACAGCAACTAAATTTATTTTGACTTCCAAGTATTCGTTACATTTTAGCTAATGTTGGAGTAAAAATATTTTGGTAAAATTACCGTACTGCTTGGTAAGAACATTTCTGGTTTAAAAAAAAAGAAGACATAATTCAGGTTGTAAAAACCAAAACAAACGATATTTAAATCAGTCTTTTAGTGATTTTTCCTGTTCATATGACAGTGGTGTACCGTAAATTCCGGTTTTTAAAATTATAGTTCCTATTGTCACACATTTAGTAAAAAGTACAAAACTAAAAAGTAAATTTCACCGAATAATTGGTCATTATGCCATGCTCTTATGTATCATGATATAAAACCCAAATTTTATCACGTTTATCAAATTTTGCCACACTTTATTAAATCATATTTTATTGTTAATTTTAATAAAATCATTACCAAAAGCGCTTCGGTAAAAATTACTGAGCTTTTTGGTGTTCCCATTAAACCAGTAACGCTGGAAATTTTACCATATTCTGGTATTTTTTGGTAATGCTTTTTCTTCAGTGTAATAGTCAGTTAATGTTTGATAACGTAGAGTGTTCTGTAGAGACCACATTTATTTCAGAATCTTAGTCAAATAAATTTACACATTAAGGTCACATATATTCAATTCATATTCAAAAGAACCACAATGCTTTACCGGAAGTAGTAAGGAAAGTGAAACGAAAAAACATTAAAACCTGTTTGATTTGGATAATACAACATGGCGATGCTTCCAATGAACGCTTCTCAACTCCTCTATGTTATACTCAGCAATCAAACAGGTTTCGATGTTGTTAGTTTCGCCTTTTTCTGTACTGACTAGTTACATTTCAATAGCGTTTCTCTTTGTTCTTTGCATAATTTATGACCCCCTAATGTGTACATTTTCTTGTGACCTCATTCTTTAAAAAGATTCTAAAAATAAAAAGATGGTCTATACAGAACATCCAACAGATTATTAAAGGAAGAGCTTAGTCGCGGAACACATTAAGTATATTAAGTTTGTGAGTTTATTTAGTTAGTAAAATCATATTTAGAATGCATGGAATTGAAAAATCTAAGATGGAAGCTGTCTTATTTAAAAACTCTGCAGAATATATAATTTAATATTTACATTATTCTTGGCCATAGATGGCGCCACTAAAAAACAAGAACAATCGCACCCCCACTGCCTAAAACAAGCATCATATGGCAAAAAAAGATATTTACATTCAATTCTACAATATTTCTAAACTTTTTTTTAACGGCAGGCAATGAATTTTTATTCTTCGCCTTGGAAGATGCCAAAAGTGTTGGTCATTTAACGCTACCCAATTGGGTAGCGTTAAATGACCCATGACTTGGCCCATGACTTATAATTGGCCCATGACTTAGTTTGAACCTAAGTCATGGGCCAAAGCATTACCCACGTCACACTCCCACAGATACCCATTCATAGGGTGGACCACATTCACTCATCGCACAACAGAAAACAACGCATATAGAGAAACACCCATGCCCCGAGTGGGATTCGAGCCCGCAACCATTGGCGTCGAAGTCAGGCACGCTGATCGCCCATCCACCTGGCTGACATATTTCTAAACTTGACACCGTTCTTCAACCGAATGAGATCTTTATGTGCAATAAAAGTGACACAATGAATTAATTAATCCAACCATTTTTTTTCCAAATAACAAGTTAACTTTCTAAATCTTGAAAATCCAACAAAAATTAACACGAAGAAATGTTCTATAAAATTATTTCAGAGCAGATTTACATTCTTTATTGTGTGGATATAATATGTATTCGAAAAATATATCACTTTACTTAAAATCGGAGAAAGACAAGATTTTTCGATAAATCTAACTTATAAGAAGACTTTCAAAAAAATGCTTGAATCTTTCAAGAAAACTTGAAAATAAATAAATAAATGCATTTAGTTTTTATTTATTTTGATTACAACAAAGAATATGTTTTATTAAACCGCATCTTTGCTCCAAGAAAAATGGAAGGCATGGCTTATTTATGAGAAAATATAAAAGGATTCTTGAATGTCGGTTTGAAATATTATTTTGTTGATAAAGCATGAAAAGGGATAAACTGGTTTGGAATGAAATACAGCATGGAAAAAATAGGGTTAGGGAAGGAAATATTTTGTCTTTCCATTTTTTCCCTTCTTCACTGCGGAAAAATGTTTCAGCCTACCTTATTAGTTATTGAGTTAAAACAATTTAAAGCTTAAGATAAAGAAAAACTCTGATATATTCAAGAAGAAAAAACTTTTTTTAAGGCAATGGACTTGAATATGATATTGAATTAAAACATATGGAAGGTTTGTTAATCTTGAATTTAAAAAAATACGAAAATTATTATGATGTATATGGCGTATATTATAATTATAATGATGAAGTTAAAAGATAAATAATACTTTTATTACGTGATAATACTGCTTTCAGAGCCGTGATGGCTCAGGGGATAGAGCGTTTGCCTTCCAATGAGGAAAGCCGGGTTCGAATCCCAGTGATGGCTGGTCGATACGAATTCTGCATGCGGCTCACACCAACCACAGTGCTGACGTGAAATATCCTCAGTGGTAGACAAATCATGGCTTAGAGTCCCCTTGCCGTCATGCTTACGGTGGGAGGTTCTCGTGGTCATCCTCTCCATGTAACGCAAATGCTGGTAAGTCCCATCAAAAGTTCTCCACGAAGGCAAATTTCTCCTAATACTAGACCAAGGAGTTCCTTTGTCTTCTGGATAGGGTTCAAAATTACAAGGCTATTGAGTTGAACATTAGTAGTCGTAAACCCAAAAACTGATGACTAATGGGATAGAGCGTTCAACCGGGTTCGAATCCCAGCTTTGGCTGACTGGTTGATACGAATTCCGCAGTCGGCTCTCGCCGATCTCAGTGCTGACGTAAAATATCCTCAGTGGTAGACGTATTATGGGTTAGAGTCCCCTTACCGTCAAACTAATCAAACAAACCTTCCCTAGTCTTCTGAATTGGGTTCAAAATTACTAGGCTACGGTGTTGAGCATTGATAGTCGTAAACTCAAAATTGGGTCGGCTGTTCAACAACGTATTTTTTTAAGTGCTAAAAAATGGGATAGAAAACGCATGATATTTCTCTTATTGATGTAATTGTAATGAAATTCTGAGATCAGTAGATTGAAGAATGACATGTTTATTAGAACATGACACAGACAGTGAGTTACAAAGTTGGAACGTACACTGGGAGAGAAGTAGGAAAGAACATCAGCGAAACAGAGTTACTTGTATTTATAGCCTTCTTGAGCTCAAACTTAACGTCCAATCAGAACATTCTGATAGCATGCGGACGTAGAAGAAAGCTGCTTCAAATAAGTGCGATTGCAGTGACGTTGCTAAGTTGATTGTTAGTAGACATCACAGCATAACCTAAAATTTTTACCACAGTTTTCTTAAAAATCAAATAAGGTCGCATTTCACTCTGCAAAAAAGCAAATACATTACGTAACAGAATCGGTTTAACCACTTTCGTGGCTGCGAAGATAGCGGCAAATGTTTGCACAGAAAGCAAAGCCACCATACATTAATCATTACTGAAGCTAAAATAATTCAGTTTGGATACAACCCCCAATATATTTCATTTATTACCAGCTTCGCTATTTCCTCTGAGCTAAATTATAACACAGAATCTTTAGCAACTAATTAGATGAGAATTGAAACCTCATGCTCACAAAAGTAAGCACCATTGTGTAAACTTTTGAGAGTATAAAATAAAATTACTCAAGAGATATCGATAATGATATCTTTGGAGGTATCGATAATTACTTATTAAATTTTTGAAAACATTCGTCTTATTTTCGCAGAGAGCTCGAAGAAATTCTTTGCGGTTTGGCAAGTCATTATAGACACTGATGTATCATTAAATTAACAAGCGGCTCATTATAATATAACAAGCTTCTTTTAGTACTTCAAGATAATTTTAATCTTAATATTTTGCAGTAAGAATTTTAAAAAAACAAACATTCGCTAATATTTTATTCCTCACAATAATTTCAAGATTAGTTTTGTTTTAATAAAGCTCTATTTTATTCTAATTTAGGCAATTAAATTGAGATCATCAAAACATTTCCTGTTTGATTCGAGTTTTTCTTATTTATTTCCTTAAGAAAAGTTGGAACAAGCATTTAGGTAAAAATAATATTTTAATTAATAATTATATTAACACTATTAACTAATTAATATAACAACACGATAATCTTTTATACTACTATTACAAGAGTTATTTTATTTAACTTTATAACCGTCGTTGAACAGCCAACCCAATATTTTGGGTTTACGACTTCTACTGTTCAACTCCGTAGCCTTGTAATTTTGAACCCAATCAAGAAAACAAGATAACTCCTGGATCGGATCAAGTATTGGGAGGAATTTGCCTTCGCGGAGGACATTTTGATGGAAATAACCCGCATTTGCGTTAGATGGAGAGGGAAAACACGAAAACCTCCCACGTTTAGCCTGACGGCAAGGGGACTCTAACCCATGATCGGTCTACCACTGAGCTATTTTACGTCAGGACTGTGGTCGGTGCAAGCCGAATGCAGAATTCGTATCGAACAGTCATCGCTAGGATTCGACCCCGGTTCACCACATTGGAAGGCGAACGCTCCATCCCCTGAGCCATCACGGCTCTACAACAGTTAATAAATTTTTTTTTTGTTACACATAATTCAAAATCATCAGAATTAAATCTGCATAGGAACCCGTGCCCAAAAATGTTGTCATACGCAGCTAAGGACACTTCCCTATAATGAACTGCTTTCTCATACACTTTTAAACAGGTCATATTAGGGGAAACGCTCCTAGCAGCGTAAGACGGCATTTCCAGACTTGATTTCATGTAGTTTTAATCCTGACGATGTTCCCTAATTATCTAAAAAAATTATCGCAACATTTACGTGATTCCCTGCTATATATAACATTTTTAAACTTGTACATTTCTTCAAAAAATAGGCTAAAAATGTCAACAACAAAAACCTGTAGCACTAAGAGCAAAATTAATTTAAAGTTTCAAATTTCAATCAAATATGCATTTGCAATGTACAATATGCAATGAAAATCAGATATGCATTTTTTATTATAAAAATTCCAATTTAAATCTGAGAACAAAGTAATTCAATAAAAATTAGTTACAATGTTATTTATTAAAAAGACTACTTCATCCAAATCAGTTATAGTCAATAATTTTGAATTGGTTTAAAATTTTCATAGCATTGGATTCTTAAAACAAAATTTTTACAACTTTATTTAAGCCTATGCAAGTCTTCTTGTGTTAATTAATTTAAAATTATTGTTAAAACCCAATATTTTTTTTTTTTGTTAACGGCGGACACTTTGGATGTATTGTCCCATTTGCCAGGACTGCTTCTCTCTTCTCGTTGCCCATTGGATCCGCAGTCAGGCACGCTAACAACTCGGCCACCTGGTCAGCAAACCCAATATTTAATACTATTTATATTTTTCAATAGAGATCCATCTAGTTCTATCATTTAAGTATGTAATAAAAGCTTCGTCATAATTTTTTTTTCTTTTGGAATATTTTTTTTTTGTATTTTATTTTCCTTCTTTTTTTTTTCTTTTCTTGTTCCTCGTTAAGTGTGCTTATTACTTCATTTGATAAAAGGATGGTGACGTATTTTTTCTTCATTTCAAGTAGATTTTTAAGTATGTCTTAAACCTTTATAGTAAACATTATTATTATTTTTTTTTTTTTTTAAAGGCATGTCTGTTTTTAACTTGAAAAAGTGTTTTAGTAAAGAGCTTTTTGAGCATATAAGCTATATTTCTTTGTTGTTAAAGAGTTTTAACAACCTCAACAAATTTATTGGTGTTTTCAACGAAATAAAAAAAGTGATTAAACTTGTTATTTTTTTAATTTCATTTATTTATTTTCTTATAAATAATTTAACCGTTATGCACATTTGAGAACATTATCCTAGAAGTTACAGAGTAAAACTCACACAAATGAGAATGATACAGCACTTTGTATCCTTCTCATTTGTATGATTGATGTCTGAAATTCAGACGATTCGTTTGTTGAATCAAGGCGATCCGCGAAACGGGGCGGAATTATGCAATGCTGCCATCTGTTGAAGAGTGAAAGAGTTATATGGCTGTCGCTAGTGATCATCAATGTAGAGGAAGTGAAAAAGAGATTTTCTTTTGCAATGACTTGATTTGAGCTCGGGACTTTTTTGATCGTTGTCCGAGGCTGTAAATTACTAGAAAAAGTGTGTAATACAACCCAAATGGATTTAGTAGGTTTTATACTTTAACCGTAACATTTAAGGAGCAGCCCTTCTAGTTCTGCTGAAGTTCGTTCAAAATACGTATACTAGACTTCTTTCTTCAAAGGAGTAGACCGTCAACGGTCTACTCGAATTTTACTGAAATTCTCTAGAGTGAGATAATATATATATTAATACTTAATATTAATAATTTTTATAACTAATATTTTGAACAGTAAAACATTATTATTTGCTCTAATTTTTTGCTACATGTGGAAAATGTATTAAAATTTAGATGGGCAATAAAACTATTTTACAATGCATTTTATTTGTAAAAATTTAAAATTTATTATTCTTATAAAATAATTACTAAAACATACTAAAAGAATACAAATAACTTTTGTAATCAAAATGGACAAAACTGCTTTGAAAAAAATGCGCTAAAAAGCAGCAGATATTTCAATAAAAGAGAAAATAAAAGTAGAAATAAAGGAAGCGAAGGAAATAAAATTAAAATTAAAAATATAAAATTTAAAAATATGACCACTGAAGCCGACGTCTTCAGGGGGTACCGGCCCCAGTGGCCATAAAACAAAGCCTTTTCTATTGAGAGAGATGGCAAAAGCCTAAAAAAATTCCCTCGGTACCCCGAAGGTTTTGTATAGAAGTCCAGGAAAAAAAACATGTAAAACATAGAACTAATTCTGAAAAGAAACTCAAACAAAATCATCAGAAATTAAAATAAAAATCATCAGAAAATAAAAACTCACATTAACTAGCTCAAACGGCGAATTCACAAGCAAACCAAATGAAAAGGAAACACTTAAACCAAAGGAAAACAACGCCCTCTTTTAAATTGCGCAGATTGAAAAAATGAAAGAAAGAAGCTGTCAAAGAAAAGATTACGTCACATATTAATAAAATGCTTAAGTTTGGTTTAAGTGTTTCCTTTTCATTTGGTTTGCTTGTGAATTCTCCGTTTGACCTTGGGTATTTCTGATTATCAGAAGAACCCATATCAAAATCAATATAATTGTTTTTAAAAGATAAGAACGAACGAAATATATGGATATTTTTCTGCACAACAATACTAATTTTCCAATTAACGCATTTTTGATGGCGAAATTTATATATATATATATATATATATATATATATATATATATATATATATATATATATATATATATATATATATATATATATATATATATATATATAATCTTTTTTTTTTGTCGTATGCCTGTTTAGGCAGAAGGGGTGTAATTGTTCTTGTTTTTCAGTGGCGCCATCTATGGCCAAGAATTCGACTTCTGCCACACCATTCGCACAACCACAAACCCGTTTATAGGGCGGGTCACATTCACACACAAAGGAGAAAGGACATAGAACACACAGAGAGAGAAAGAAACACTCATGCCTTGCCCGGGATTCGAACCCAGAACCTTTCTGATGTATATATATATATATATATATATATATATATATATATATATAAGAATGTTTTAGCGTGTTGCGTTAATATTAAATATTTTTTAAACAATTTTAAACTCTATAAACTCTGTATTTTTTATGGAATAATTTATTTATTTTGTAGTGCTATCAAATCACATAGAAAAAGATACAATGGCTAAATAAAAAAACGAAATAGTTGAAATGAAGCTACGTTTTTTTATAGCAGTATGAATGATCATTCATCTTCTCTTGGATGGGTGGAAAAGAAAAGCGTTCGTAAAACACAGTTCTTAAGAATGTCTTAATCGGATTACATGAGATTGATGAAAGTGAAGTATCTGTAAACACAATGACACTTTACTGATATATGGCTGTTGTGAGGATTCTTTACCC
The DNA here is from genome assembly GCA_949128135.1 of Parasteatoda lunata. Taxonomy (NCBI): domain Eukaryota; kingdom Metazoa; phylum Arthropoda; class Arachnida; order Araneae; family Theridiidae; genus Parasteatoda; species Parasteatoda lunata. The sequence goes on from OX421975.1 coordinate 96,865,401, forward strand.
CTGCATTGAAAGTCCCTAAAAGACTTCTAGTTTGGAACAAAGCTGTTGATTCTTAATACTCTAGTTTATTTACAATTGTTATCAGGAAATTAAGTAAACCCTTGTTTCAGTTACTTATATAAAAATTATTGAGAAATTGATGCATGAATCATAAAGGAACGGTTTCTAAAGTTATGTGTGAAATGCCATTAGAACAGTAAAATGTTTTCCAAATTATCAAAATGTAAAAGTTGTTGTATAACGCTTGCTCTTAAAGTATTAAATACATGAGGTTTACAGAAATAGCTTCATTTTTGTGGTCTAAGAAAGAATTAAAAAAAAAAAAAAAAAAAGATTTATAATATATTGACAGTTACTATCGAATATAAAAATCTCACATTTGATGATTCAGTATTCCTTGAGCTGTATTTCATTAATTTTGAGAACCATTTCGTCACGAAATCACGTGATTTGCACCTCTGCAGGCATCAATTACGAGTCAATTTCTCTGTTCAATCAAGATTTCTTGTATTTTTTGAGTGACATTGTTACACCCGTTTGGTGCTCACCATAAAGTGGTCATTAGAAAAGTTAGATACATTTGGCTCAGCGATGTTTTTTTTTCTTTTTTTTCTTTTTTGTTGGAAAAATAGAGTGACGAAATATTTTTTTTCATTTTGATGAAACTCCTTTTTCAAAAAATCGACGATAGTTTGATGTAAAATATTTTCAAGTATAATTCAAATTATAATAGAAACCACAAGAAAAGTGTAAATTTCTTGTACCATTATCACTAAATCTTTTATTCTGAGCATTTATATTTGTATTCAGCCTCCCTATTTTTTATTCAATATTTTTAACAAATTAAGCAGAGTTAACAACACAAAATCTGCATGAATTTAAATTCGATTGATTTTTCAATTTTAAAAAATTCTTAATCTTCTGTTTTCACTTTTTGATTTAAAATGTCCAGTACGAAGTATTGTTCTAAATTTACTTCTCTAATTTTACACATTTCTGTAATTTCATAGGGACATCTATAATTTTATACAGACTTCTCTAATTTTACACAGACTTCTCTAATTTTACACAGACTTCTCTAATTTTACGCAGAAAAATAATTATGGTCAAAACTACCAGAATATGGTAAAACTTACCTCGTTTCTGGCTCTATAAAAGCGCCAAAATGCTCAGTAATTTTTTGATTTGTAAGGATTTGTAATGGTTAATATTAAACAATGAATGTGTGAATTGAGCTTTGGTAATGATTTTAGCTAAGTTAACAGTAAAATATGGTTTTATAATATGTGATAAAATTTTGTAAACGTATTCGGTAACTTTTTCATGATACCATAGAGCATGGTATAAAAATCATTTATTTGGCCAATTTTGTTTTTTAGTTTTGTGCTTTGTACTAAACGTTTGGTAATAAGAACTATAATTTTGAAAACCAGAATTTCTGCTAAACTGTTGCCATGCAAATGGAAAAATTAATAACTAAAAGATTTAAATATTGCATATTTCCGTTTTATTAACCAAAATTTTGATTTTTTTTTTTCTTCTTTTCATCAGAAATGCCATTACCATACAATACGTTAATTTCACCAGAAACATTTTCTTTTTTTTTTTGTCTTAGGTTTTTTTAATACATTGGCTACTTCCAGTAAAGAAGAAAAAATTTGAATTGTGGCCAAAAGAAATTACACATTAACAAGCTAAATGTGGGTCCAATGCATCAACAAAATTATCTGGTCACATGTCAATGTCGCGCTAGTTGACCACATATACTCTTCTTTCGTCGAACTTGTTGAATACTTTGGTAATTTCCTAGCTTTTTAAAGTTCAAGTTTTTCTCACCAATAAAAATTAGTAATTAATCTGATACGGCATTTTTTTTTTGTATTATTTATATTTTAGTTTTATTGAGCGGAAAAACACAATTTATATGCTTGCGAAAAACACAATAAAATGGTAATTTTTATAAGTTTTTAAAACTGGAAATATGAGGGACTTATGTAACAAAAAAAAGAGAAAGAACCATAATTAAACGAAATCAATCGCTTTCATTTGAAAGAAACCAATCGCCTATATTTTAACGAAATCAGTTAGTTTTTATTAAAATATTGATAATATTTAAAGTCATTTATAAATTAAGTATGTAAGCCAAGTTACAAAACAGGAAAATAGTCATTGTGTAATGTAATTAAGATTTAATTTTTTAATAACTTTTTTATAATTATTTCGCTTACTAAATATTTTTAATTATGCATTAATTATTCTAATAAATCTTTTTAAGGCCTTTCCAAGAATCCTTGTTCTAAAGTTATTTCTTAAGGAAAAAGTGGTTAAATATACTCTTTTGAATATAGTTAACCAATTTTTCCTTAAAAAAATAACTTATTCAGCCATATTAGTTTTTTTATGCTTAAAATTCCTTTTTTTTATTTATTCTTTGCTAGGTAAGAAAACAAGAGACCATGAAACATATCTTATACTTAGCTGAAAAATTTGCAGGAGAATCAATAATTTTAATGGCTCCTTATGCTTAGAAAGAATTTTCTTTTTAACACAAAAATGCCATTCTTTCAGTTGAAAGAAGGGCACTTAAAATATTTGTATTTTGGCATGTTATTTTCTTCTTGGAATTTTAAGTACACTATTCTTAATATTTATTATGCTATTCTAATCTTCTTCTTTTTAGTAATGATTAAAATAGGCTAATTTCGCTCTAAGGGAAATTAATTTAGACATCATAAAGTATCCAAATGGTAAACTTAAAATGATTTTAAAGAAAAGAGTTCTGGAATTTATGGCAAATGCAACTGGTAAGGTTGAATTAATTTTTTTTCAGAGCTTAAGTTCTCACAGTATTGGGGATTTCAAGAATGTAGTTTTTATTTTATTTTATAACCGTCGTTCAACCAAAGAATATATAATATATTCTTTGGTTGAACGACTTATTGGTTATTTCTTATAACACTTATATATTCTTTGGTTCAACAGCCGACCCACTTTTGGGTTTACGACAACTAATGTTCAGCTCAGTAGTCTTGTAATTTTGAACCCAATCCAGAAGACAAAAGAACTCCTGAATCAAGCATTGGGAGAAATTTACCTTCGTGGAGGACTCTTTGCTGGAACTAACCCGCATTTGTGTTACATGGAGAGGAAAGCCACGAAAACCTCCCACTGTTAGCCTGATGGCAAGGGGAGTCTAACCCATGATTCGTCTACCACTGAGGATATTTTACGTTAGCACTATGGTCGGTGCAAGCTGGATGTGGAATTCGCATCGACCTGCCATCGCTGGGATTCGAACCCGGTTCACCTCATTGGAAGGCAAACATTCTATCCCCTGAGCCGAAGAATGTAGTTTGTAAATATAAGATAGTTCTTACTATGTGTTGCCAAAATTGAAATTTCTATCGTCAAGAGTTTTTATGATAAAGATCACACATGGATACAAGGTTTCCTTATTGATTATTATTATTTTACTAATTTTTTTACTTTATTGATTATTTTTATTTTACCATTTTGTCATTTTAAGTTTTATGCTTAGTAGATCTGAAGAAGGTTTTAGTTGAATTGATTTGTTTGATGTTTTCGTATTTTCATAAACTTGCTTTTGTTAAAATGCATAATAAAAATTAAAGTCATATATTTTAATTTTTCATTTTCATGGTCGAAATTAAAAAGAAAGAAAAAATAAAAGTTGCAAGAAACTGTTTGTTTGTTATTAAACGTAGAAACGAGTCCAAAGGATTAAAAAAGTGCTCATTTTGTATTCTATTAATTTTTTTTATTTATATTTTTCTTTTTATTCCAAAAGCGAATAAGAAAAATTCTGCTTGATGGAATTTTGACATCAATAAAAATTAAAACAAAAATAGACTAAAATAATAAAAATTCGTTAAATATATAAACAAAATGCTAAAACAATTCATAGTCAATTTAACTTTCCAGTCATTTACTTAAAAAGAAAAGTTCCGAAATAATAAATCGAATATTTTAAAATAATTAGGGCATTAAGCAAATTAAATTTAAAGAACGGATTTTAGAACTTTTTGACCTATGAATAAAAATAAATTGAATTTGAGGTAATCTAGTTCAGTATGTCGACGCTCTGACGATTTAACGATTAACGATTAATGGTATATTTTTATGGCGACTTTTAACATATGTGAAATAATATTTTATGCTTTTCGTATCCTTCCGCAAAGCATCCATCTGTACAATTACCTTCCATTTTAAGCTTCAAGTGTGAGACGTCAAAAAAGTAAGTAAGGCATAGTCAGTAAGGCATGAAATTGAACTTAACTATTCAGGGCTTATATGAAAATTTTTCATTTTAATTAAAAATTAATAATTTATTGCATATTATTTTTTATAATTAATATTTTTAACAATAAAAAATTAAAATTTTGCTACGTTTGCAAAATGTATTGAAATGATTTGCGATAAAACTATTTTACAATACATTTTATTTGTAAAAATTTATTATTCTTTTAAAATGATTACTTAAACATACAGTACTTAATTTTAAAAAAAGTTTCAAAAGCTGTTTTTTTTTTCATTTGATTGGGCTTTTTTTCAGTAGATAGATTTTTCCCAGAAAAAAAAATTCGTCATTTTCTACCAACAGTAGAATCAGAAATACAAGGAACTCATACTAAAATCAATATAATTGTTTTTAAAAGGAGAGAAAGAATAAAATATATTGATATTTTTCTACGCAAAAATACTAATTTTTCAATAAACACATCTTTAAGTCTTTTTTTTTTTCATCGGGAACCAATAACATATTTCTAAAAAGATCCATTTATACTCTTTATGAATTGTTACACATTTTAATAAATTATGTTTTCAAAAGCTTTCATTATTTCATCATTAAAAAGACCATAGCAAAATGTAATAAAAAATATCACGCGAAAATGTATTAGCTCTAACAAGGGAAACGCTCTTACAAATCATGTTTTAGTATATATTTTTTTTAATAATAATTCCCCTCTTCAAATAATACCTTTTTCGTTCATTAGTATAACCTAGTTAATTGGAGAATAGATTCACGGTAAGAAGCTTTTTAGAGACTTGGATTACATTTTATGCAAAATACTCGTCAATTTTTGCATTAAGGAAAATATGATCAAAACTACCAAATAGGATAAAATTCACCGCGTTTCTGTCTCTATGGAAACACCGAAAAACTCAGTAATTTTTGCTTTGTTAAGGATTGGTAATGGTTGATATTAAAGAATGAATGGATGATTGGTAATTGAGTTTTGCTAATGATTTTAGCAAAATTAACTTAAATATATTTTTATAATAAGTGATAAAATTTTGTAAATATAGTGAAGTTCGGTAATTTTATCATGATATTATAGAGGATGGCACAAAAATCATTTATTTGGTTAAATTTACTTTTTAGTTTTGTATTAAACGTTATATACCGTTATTAGAGCTATTATTATAAAAACCCGAATTTCTCGTAAACTATTACTATACGAAAGGAAATATTTATAAATAAATGGTTTTTAATACGATATATTTTGGTTTTATTAGCCAAAATAATGATTTTTTTTATCAGAAATGTCATTACCATACAATCCGTTAATTTTATAAGAAACTTTTTTCCCGCTTATATTTTTTAATACATTGGCCACTTACAGTAAAGAAGAAAAAACTGTAAATTTGAATTGTGGCCGAAAGAAATTACACGTTAACAGACTAAATGCTTGGTCCAAAGCATTAACAAAATAGTCTGATCTGATGTTAAGGAGTCCAATGTCGAACTAGTTGACCACATGGAAATATTCCGTCAAACCGATTGAATACTTTGGTTATTTCCTAGTTGCTTAATTTAAGTCTTTGCCAATAAAAATTAGTAATTAATTTGATACGGCATTTTTTGTTTGTGTGTATAATTTATATTTTATTTTTATTGTGAGGAAGAACAATATTTAAATTAATTTTTTTATTTTATTTGGTAATTAATTATTCTGTAAAATGGGAAAACAAAAAAAAAACAGTGCTTTTTTATCGAAGTGCTTTAGTAATGATTTTGGCAAAAATAGCAGTAAAATATTGTTTTATAATCTGTGTTAAAATTTGGCAAATAGAATAAAATTAGTAATTTTATCATGATACCTATGAGTATGTCATAACATCTATTTATTCGGTTAAGTTAACTTTTCGGTTTTGAATTTGTTACTGAATGTGTGGTAATAACCAGAATTTGAAAACCAGAATTTCTGGTAAACCGTTACTATATGAACAGAAAAATTATTAAATGAATGGTTTAAATACCACATATTTTGGTTTTATTAACCAGAATTACGGCTTTTTTTTTTACCAAAAATATATTTAACTTACACTTCATTAATTTTACCAGAATTTTTTTCCGTTTGCTTTCAGCCTAAATTCTTATCAACTATAAATTTTTGAGTCATAATATATAAAACTGTTTTCTTTATACTGCATGTACACGTGAAAAAGTTTATAAATCGTGTATACTCTAAAACTAATGAGTACCTAATAATTAATTTTTATAGTTTGTATTAAAAACTATTGATTGTTTACAAAAAAGTTTATTAATGTTAAATCTAGAGCCTTTAAAATCAGTGTGCTAAACGCGGATGCGTGACCAAAATTATTAGACCTACAAATTGTGTAAATAGTCCAGGGAAGAGGTATAAATTATATAATTGTAATATTTTAAAAATGTATGTTTTATTATAAAATTTCATTACATATTACTGATAATTCGAAATAAAATATTTTTACTTTATTAAACTAAGAGTTTATTTATTCATGAATCAATAAAATAGATATTGAGAAAATATATTTTTACAGTTATTTTTAATGAAGTTAAAATCATGCATTTTCTCTTAACCTCAAAAACTAAATAAATTTCTTATTTTATGTGATTCTTTTGAAAATGAGTTATCAAAATTGTCATAATTAGGTGGAGGAAAACATGATATTATTTGTAAAAATGAAATTATTTAGCAAAACTGAATTATGGTTCCGTATTTTTTTTAGTCTGATCATTAATCTGATTAACTTATTTATAGCAACATTGGTGAATATATCTATCAAAGTTGTGCTTTTTGGTTTAAGAAAGTTTTCAATTACTTGTTAATTCTGAAGCCATGAGAGTCAACATATAGTTTGAGATAATAAAGAGCCTCTCAAATAGTCTTTATTAAAGGGTCTTAGATCAGGGTTTCAAGTTTATTGCGAAATTTTAAACCAGATCAAATTTCGTTAAAAGCAATAAAACGTTATTAAAACGAAAAAAGTTTAAGTCAATGTTAATAAAAATGAAAAAAACCTTGCCAACATATAGTTTGAGATAGCACAAAGCCCCTCAAATAGTCTTTATTAAAGGGTCTTAGATCAGGGTTTCACGTTTATTGCAAAATTTTAAACAAGATCAAATGTCGTTAAAAGCAATAAAACGTTATTAAAACGAAAAACGTTAAAGTCAACGTTAATAAAAAGGAAAAAAATTATGCCAACATATAGTTTGAGATAGCACAAAGCCCCTCAAATAGTCTTTATTAAGGGGTCTTAGATCAGGGTTGCAAGTTTATTGCAAAATTTTGAACCAGATCAAATGTCGTTAATAGCAATAAAACGTTATTAAAACGAAAAACGTTAAAGTCAACGTTAATAAAAAGGAAAAAAATTATGCCAACATATAGTTTGAGATAGCACAAAGCCCCTTAAATAGTCTTTATTAAAGGGTCTTAGATCAGGGTTGCAAGTTTATTGCGAAATTTTAAACCAGATCAAATTTCGTTAAAAGCAATAAAACGTTATTAAAACGAAAAAAGTTTAAGTCAACGTTAATAAAAAGGAAAAAAACCTTGCCAACATATAGTTTGAGATAGCACAAAGCCCCTCAAATAGTCTTTATTAAAGGGTCTTAGATCAGGGTTTCACGTTTATTGCAAAATTTTAAACAAGATCAAATGTCGTTAAAAGCAATAAAACGTTATTAAAACGAAAAACGTTAAAGTCAACGTTAATAAAAAGGAAAAAAATTATGCCAACATATAGTTTGAGATAGCACAAAGCCCCTCAAATAGTCTTTATTAAGGGGTCTTAGATCAGGGTTGCAAGTTTATTGCAAAATTTTGAACCAGATCAAATGTCGTTAAAAGCAATAAAACGTTATTAAAACGAAAAACGTTAAAGTCAACGTTAATAAAAAGGAAAAAAAAACCATGCCAACATATAGTTTGAGATAGCACAAAGCCCCTCAAATAGTCTTTATTAAAGGGTCTTAGATCAGGGTTTCAAGTTTATTGCGAAATTTTAAACCGGATCAAATTTCGTTAAAAGCAATAAAACGTTATTAAAACGAAAAACGTTAAAGTCAACGTTAATAAAAAGGAAAAAAATTATGCCAACATATAGTTTGAGATAGCACAAAGCCCCTCAAATAGTCTTTATTAAGGGGTCTTAGATCAGGGTTGCAAGTTTATTGCAAAATTTTAAACCAGATCAAATGTCGTTAATAGCAATAAAACGTTATTAAAACGAAAAACGTTAAAGTCAACGTTAATAAAAAGGAAAAAAATTATGCCAACATATAGTTTGAGATAGCACAAAGCCCCTCAAATAGTCTTTATTAAAGGGTCTTAGATCAGGGTTGCAAGTTTATTGCAAAATTTTAAGCCCGATAAAACGACGTTAAATGCGTTTAAAATCAATTAAAACGAAAAACGTTAACGTCAACATTAATAGATAAAAATGAAAAAAGGGAACTTTTGGTAATTCTAAAAATTCACTTTTTTTATGCTAGGCGTGCTTTTATACACTATAAAAAAAAACTAGTATTACTAGAAAATCTCTTGAAAGCAGGGAATTTTTCTAGAAATCCAGACAGTTTCTTTTCATGTAGAATTACAGGATTAAACTTAGAACACATGAACTTACTGAAAGACCAAACCAAGAAACTATTCGTAGTATTGCAGACGCTTTCCTAGCGTGTTAAAGAAGAATTTTTTAATACGTTCACTTAGGAACTTTAATATATACAAGATAAACACCTGTAACGCTACTAAGAAACCAGATCCTAACAATTTTTGAATCGGAAAACAGAATAATATTTATGCTATACATTTGCAGGCTCGTGTGCTCAATTATGTAAGTACGAAGTAAGATTGCATTCTGTTGCATAAGATCTTATATACATTTGTATTAATGATCTCAAATTAGCAATCTATTTCTCTCTCAGACCTACAGATGTTTTTAAACTACATTATAACCAACTGTTGTTGAAATGTACAATTTTAAAAACGTTATATATAACTAAGGGATGTATAAATGTTGCGACAAACTTCTTGGGAGGTTAAGGCACATCATCAGGATTAGAATTGCATAAGAACCAATCCCTTGAAACGTCATAATACGCCTCTAGAAGTGCTTTCCCATAATGAACTGTTATTTCGTGTGCTTTTGAACAGGTCTTATAGGGGCAGCGCCCCTATTCGCATACGATGGCATTCATGGGCATGGGTTTCTATACAATTTTAATGTTAATCCTGATGATGGTACATTAACTACCTTAGAAATTTTTAGCAATATTTACTTGTTATTATATTATATCACGTTGTTATTATATTACGTTTTTAGACTTATATATTTTGACGAAATATAGACTAGAAATTTAAGTGGTTTTTTTTTTTTTCTAAAAATCTTTAATTTTAGCAGCAAAATTAATTTCAGATTTGAAATCCCTACACCCAAATTAGGCAAGATCAAGTATTTTATTTTATATTTTAGAACCGTCGTTGAACAGCCGACCCAAATTTGCGTTTACGGTTACCAATGTTAAACTCCGTAGCCTTGTAATTTTGAACCTAGTCCAGAAGACAAGGGAACTCCTGGATCAAGTATTGGGAGAAATTTGCCTTCGTAGAGGACTTTTTGATGAAACTAACCTGTATTTGCGTTACACGGAGAAGAAAACCACGAATACCGCCCACCGTTAGCCTGACGTCAAGGGGACTCCAACCCCTGACCCGTCTACTACTGAGCATATTTTTGCGTCAACAGTGCAAGCCGAGTGCGGAATTCCTATCAACCAGCCATCGCTGAGATTCGAACCCGGCTCACTTCATTCGGAGGCGAACGCTCTACCCCCTGAGCCACCAAGGCTCAAGATTAAGTATTTGTATGAATGCTAAACATTAGTTTTCCAGTGTTATCAGCCTTTGTTGAATGTAAAGGCAGATTGTGGAATTCGGAGAAAGACAGCGAGAAGACACATATGGGATTCGAACCCGCCACCCCCATGCTACAAAGCGTTTGGCGGGCGGTACCTCTCGGCCCAGGAAGCCCCTAGTAATCAAAATCCTGCTAACAACATGCCGAAAATATTTTCCTCGTTCGGAAATGAAAGTTGAAAGGAAGGGGAGGGAGATTTAGATAGCACTCTATGCGTTATAGCAATTTTTCCTGTAATAAAACAAGAAAAACTGGTTGTAGATCAGACTACAGATGTTTTTCTACTAACCTATGAGTAATATGTAATCTGCAAGCAATTTCTCGTATATTTATGCTAAAAGTTTTTACTGTGTTACTAGCCACGGCACATATTTGATTAACGTTCAATTTAAATTTCAAAGTAAAATATTTAAAATGTGACTGCATTTTTCTTTAATTTGTAATTTTGTTAAAATAACGGAAAAAGCATTGTGTGAAGGCATATTTTTGTGGAAATTGAACACACACAGGCAATAACTGGAAATATGCTGTCATAAAATATCTAAACCACTTAAAAGGAACTTTGTATTTTAAATTTATGGTATTATGTCATTTTCGAAAATAAAAGGGAGGAAAATCTGGAAAACACGTTCCATAAAAAAAAACGTTTTTTTTTTTTTTTTTTTTTTTTTTTTTTTTTTTTTTTAATCACTGTAAAATGTTAGCCGTTTCCGGTTGAAGGGAATGAAGATTTTTCGGCGAAGACACGCATTGTATTTAAGGAAAGTCATTTCAAAAAGTTCCCTTTTTTCTTCAAATTCAACTTTTTTTTTTCTCTAGGTTTCAACTAAATAAGATTTTTAATAGCTTTCAAACGGCAAAAGATTTTTTTCTTCGTGATAAAAGAAGAATGAAAGAAATTGTTGCATTTATTTTAGAACCTTTTCCACGAGAGCAGAAGAAAACAGAACTTACCTGTGAGTTTCTTTGCGATTATCTTTCTTTATTTTCCCTTCGGCAGATGATTTGTTCATCCCCCAAAAGATTTTACACCTCAGTTTCGAATTTCTTTGAATTTTAATTCTTAAAATTGCCAGAGAGAACAAGACTTTCCATTTAAAATTTTAATGTATTTTTTAAACACGCGAACTAGTTACAACCAATAGTAGGAAAAACTGCATTATTTTTGCAATTTACTAGAACTACTTTGTTACAAATGTAATTGACTTCTACTTAAATAACTACTTCTATTTAAATTTAGTAACAACAAACTGCTTTGGAATTGTTGTAACAACTCCACTACTTTAAGGAGACTACTTTTTGGAGAACTTAACTTCCACTTATTTTCAAAATAGTTTTGAATACGTAATTGGCTTGAATTAAAATATAAGGAAATAATTGTGAAATATTTATTCATGTTTACACAAACCAGTTTGTTACTCAAAAAAAGTTTTTATTATTATTTTTTTTTTTTGGAATGTGTTCATTTAACCTTCAATTTTTTATCCCTTTTTCGACAACTATTATTTAATTTAAAAAATGCAAAATTATCAAATACTTGTAATTTTAAGTCGGATTCTTGGCCATAGGATGGCGCCACTGAAATAATAAGAAACGCACAACTCTGCCTTAAATCTGCTCGGTTTCACCAAGCAGGCTTGCCCATGTGGTAAGTCGCATAAGAAACAACAACAACTTGTATTTTTTTTAATTATTTAATGCTCTTTTATTTCCTTTAAGAAATCAAGTATACGTCGAAAATGCGTCCCCCTTCTTTGAAAAAACATCACAATGTTTCACAAGTGTACATTCGCATGTGAAAGTGTGACCCAAATGATTAATTATCTATTTTTCATAATGGCTAGTTTAAGTATTAGTTATACATGATTTTAAATTCGTAATTCCTGTTAACGCTCAGCTGCAGCCACAGAATCAGTGCATCCATTGACAAATCCGCGAAGATTAAGTACCCATAAAATTAAAAAAATGAGTTGCGTTAGAACCGTGTTTCTTTTCTAAACTAACGTTAAAAGTAGTTGACAGGAATTGCTACAAACTAATGTTATTTTGTATCGCAGAACTCACTACACTTGTAGTTAAAAAAGTAGCACACTGACACTACACTACAAACTACGAAAAAAAGTAGAGACTACAGTAGTTACCCTACTTGTAGTGCACTATTTCAGGCCACTAGTTATAACCGTATAATTATAATGGAACGTTTAGTGCAGAGAGTATAAAGTATAGTTGACAGTATAGTTTAAAATATAGTTATAGGTGAGCTATAGTGAAGTATATTTTATGGAATAGCATAATTTAGTTTATATTATAGCTCCAGTGTGTAGCATAGTATAGTGTATAGCCTAATATGGCTATTTTAGTATAACGTAGATTTTAGTATAGTATACTATACGCTAAACTACATATAGGCGAGTGTACAACGTAGTGCAGTTTATTATAAATTTGTAGTATAGAGTGGTGTAGTTTATAGTATAGCGTATAGCATCATATGGCTTAAAATCTGGTGTATAGCATAGTATACATTAATATAGTTACACAATAAATAAAAAATAGATACAGTTACTGTTACATTTTCCTAAAAAAAGATTTTTTTCTCAACTGCAACTAAGCTTATAATATTTTTAAAAGAAAACATAAAAGAGAAATTTTAAAAGGCTATGTTTCCTAGTAGACTGCCTAGTAGATCATTAATGTTTAATACTAAGCATCTTAAAACCATTATTACCTAATAAATATCTTCTAAGAGTAAATATTTTAAAAAAGCAGAAAAACTGTCACAAATTGGGCAGCTCTTTAAATCTTTCTGAAAGTTGAATAGCTCCAGTTGTATGAATACTTACTTAAGCAATAAATTCTAACTGTTTTAATTTTTCTAACCTAGCATCGAGATAATACGCGATTTTTGTAACGAAAAGGGTTGAACTCGAAATAAAAATATGTATTTTGCCTCGTAACTCCACACTGTTAGAATTACGGTAAATATTACGGTAAAATAAACGGCAACAGTCTTTCCATCCAATTAACCGTAAAGTTTGTGGCTAGGAAGGTTCGGAATATTCTTTTTCCTTCACGGGTTAAAAACATTTACAAATGAAATGGTTAAAAACCTGTGAATGCAAAACTATTTGGTTTTGTAACCATAACAATAAGCATGGTTTCAAAACCTTGAAAATCAACATTGGATATGTTTAGCTTTTTGTTGAGTAACGGATCTTGCAGTCAGGTTGTGTTCATGTTTTGCCATGTGAACCGTGGAATTCAGTCTAATTAGTTTATATAGTAGCGACACCTGTCGTGAGAGATGCGAAATAATAGACTTTTTTGTGTTAAACAACTCTGCGGTGTTGCTATCTAGATGATATTTTCGTATTCTAATGGTCCAGGGTCATCCATTAAGGAGTGCAAGAGATGGGTAACTCCTTATGAGTAATGGAGGAAATATTGGGGTGTCAACGCTGGGATTCAAACCTCCGTTCAACCAGTCATGAGATTGACAGATTAGCCCTCTCAAATAAAGTATGTACCCAACTGCAAAGAACCTAAGTAACTTCATAACTTACTATAACTCACTGGTGACTATACCGATTGTATATAGTAATTTATTACCATAAGATTATTGGGTATCCTATGATTGAAAAATATATATAAATTAGTAAATCTTATCACATAGCTTAGCTATGTGGTAAGCTCCAGCTTATCCATAGCTAGCTACAGCTTTGGAAAAAAGTGCTCTCAATTCTCATTGGCTATGTGCCTAGTTTTAACTTATAAAATTCTGGTTCTTTAACCATATTAAATTAAAATAGTCACTAAACGATTTTTCTCATAGCTTACAGTTTGAACATCATCGTTCATATGGTTATTTATGGCTGTTTTTGTTGAATATAAAATAACAATTAAATAAATTGCTATTTGGCAATTTTTTGCCGAGTAATATTTATTAGCGTATTAAAACATTTTATGTATGATTTCTAACAAAAGATAGCGTTTCAAAGCATAAAACAATAAAATTTTACCATTTTAACTTTTGCCTGATTGTTGTTCTGTCAAAGAGATCATTATGCTTAGAAATGAAATAAAACTTGACCGAAGCTGATAGATTTTATTTATATTTTCTAAATCGCAACTTGCTCTGTTGTTAGTATAAAAATGAAATGAAACTTAATCCTAAGCAAAATTCAATATCATATAAATATTATTATTAGAAGATAAAGGTTTAGTTAAAGAAAAAAGAACTTACAAGGAAGGATAACCCTTTTATGTATGTCTAACCGCTAAATTGTTGTGATATTCTTACACATTATCTAGTTCTATGTTTATAATTATTTGGTTGATCCGTTAAAATGCTGGAAAGTACAGATAAAGGATAAAATAATACAAACACTTTTATGCTAACCCTACGTAAACAATCTCTCTTTTAGCTGCACATGTTTTGGAAGATATTACTAGTCAAAACTGTTGGCATAATTTGAATATCATGCTCAACCCTTTGCTTGCGTTATACCATCACATGTGGTCCACATGTTGTACCAGCCGTAAGCAAGGGTTAAGCTTTTAGAAATGCACATGTGGTTCACATGTTGTACCAGCCGTAAACAAAGGGTTAAGCTTTTAGGAATAACGTCATTTTTACCGTGCAACCAGTTATACCATCACATATGGTCCACATGTTGTACTAGCCGTATGCAAAAGGTTAAACTGTTAGAAATATTTTTTTCGTGCAAAATTCGAATTGACAAAAATAAGGAAGTTAATTACTTATTTCTAGCTTTAATACCATAAATTTTGAAATCATTCTATAGGATTATTGTATTTATATGTGAATGCTTTCAGAATTATAGTGAAAATTAAATGAAACAAAAGAAGCTTCTACGCTTTGAAGTTCTACGCTCATTTTGGTCGTTGCCGATATTGCATATGTAAAAAGGACTTAATTTTTAAAATCTTTTAAGTATAATCTTTCAAAATTGTGCCAACAGTTTTCCGTGTAAAATCTTTCAAAACAATCTTTCTAAATTTTTTTTTACGTTATATACTATGATTTTTTAAACAATATGATTTTAAATAGCAAAATATAAAATTTGAGTGAAATAGATTGAAGTAAAACCGGTTTTGTTTTTGAGAAATCGAATATTAAAGAAGTCGTATATTTAAAATTCGATATCTCAGGAACTATGAAACCGATTTTGCTCAAACTTTGTATTTTGCCATATAAAGTTGCATTCTTTAAAATTATGTAAGAATTTTGTACATTGTAAATCAAAATTTGTTGACCATTATTAAATAAAAATATACAAAATGATAAATATTTATTAAAAATCCTTTTTTACGTTGAATTGTCCTCGGATAAAATAAAAAAAATCATAATTGCGTGTAAAAATTAAAAATATTCTCGAAATATAACGAAATACGCATAAAGTAAAACTTATATTAATGGATCCAAATTTCGCATCGCTCTCCTGGCCAAACTATTGGGACCATGTTTCCCAGATTTCGGCTACCTCCTTTATTTTGATGTTCGGAAATTATAATCCGTCAGACGAAGATTTATGTTTATCCAGAGAAAGCTAATTTTTGAGCCTGATTTCATAACTTAAAAAATTGTTTCGACTACTGATTAGCATATTTGTGGTCAACTGCTCGGGCCATTAAAATTGAGTCATAAAATAAAATTTGCGATTATTAGATTAAAAATTACTCAGAGTTATTCGTTATTTATTTATTTTGCGATCTGTAAATTTTATTTACGGTAATATTTTTTATTTATTCAATTTTCGATAATTTAAAAAATGAAGTTGATTTAATTAAACGATCAACAAATCAATTGATAGAATAAATCATCAATCAATTAAAAACTATAATACAAGGAATAAATGATGTAAAATATATTTACAATTAAAGAAATTACCATTACGTTATTAATTTATTTTTCGATAATTAACCTAAGTAAATCTAAGTAAACCATAACCTAACAAACTACGGAAAGTGCTTGATTCCGCACATTAACGGGTCACCCTATGTTATTTAACATATTAGCTAAGTAATGTGCATAATTAACATTTTTTTGAACTATAGCGTTAACATAAGCCTCTATGTTGCTGAGAATTCCAGTAGCAGTCGTATTAAAATGAAAGCAGTAAACAAACCTACACTGGTGGACAAAATTAAGAGATGGAAGACATTTTCCCAAATATCTCAAAAAAATACTGAATATAAATAAATGAAATTTGGTATGGATATAGCTTATTCCATGATAATAAAGGATGCAAAACAAAAATGAAAGTGCCATTCACTGGCAAGACCTATTGCTAATAAATCCAATGTAGTCTGAACTTATGGATAACAGATGACAATAAAAGTGAGGCTTGTACAATGTGTGTTGCCTCTAGTATGGCGTATGGTCACCCCTGACAGACAGGCAGCATGCACAACGTGTATGCATGCTGTTAATAAGGGAGTTAAGGAGGACTTGTGGAAGACCCTCCCATTCTTCTACCAGAGCAATTTTTAACTCCAGAATGGTTCTAGGGGGAGGTTGGCGCATCGCAATATCTCTCCCAAGAGCATCCCAAGCATGTTCAATAGGATTCAGGTCAGGGGATTTGGCTGGCCAATCCATTCGTTGAATATCCTCGCTTTCCAGATACTCATCAACCATAAGAACCCTATGTGGTCGCGCATTGTCGTCCATAAAAATGAACTCAGGGCCAACAGCGCCCCTGAAAAGACGCACTTAGGGTTCTAAGGACCTCCTGTCTGTACCCCTGGGCATTCACGGAACCATTGTCAAACACATGGAGTGGTGTGCGGGAATCTTGCATGATCCCTGCCCAAACCATGAGTCCTCCCCCAGCATAATGGTCCTTTTCGATAATGTTGCTGGGATGGTATCGGGTTCCGGGTTCCCTCCATATCAATGACCATCCAGTATCAGGTTGTAGACTGAATCTGGACTCATCGGTGAAGAGAGCATTAGCCCATTGAAGCTGTGTCCAATTCTGATTAATTTCTGATTTTCTCTTAATTTTGTCCACCAGTGTATTATAATAAGTGTTAGCAGTATTAGTGACTGTTACATTTGTACCTCTTATTTGAAATGTAGCAAGTATGTAAATAATTTGATATAAAAATTAGCTATTTGATGTTTGATTCTCGAAAAAATTGAAACTTATTCTTTAGACGAGATGGCAATTTTTATTTCTCTGTATCCAATACTAATTCGAATTTCAACATAATTATTTATTTTATATTTATTATGTTATTTTAAAAGTTAATTACTTCATATTTATCTTATTAAATGAAAAATAATCAAACAGTCGTTTATTTAATATTTTTACCTCAAATAGTATTTAGATTCATTTTAATCAAATAGTTTTATATGGAATGAAAAAGAAAATATTAAATTTTTCAAAAGTCAATTTTTTTTTGTTCTTTTTTCTTATGTCTCTTTAGGAAAAGAAATTTTTCGTTCAAATTTAAATAAAAAGAATTCTTTTAATTAAAAAATTTCCACCATATATTTTTCTGTATTTAATCAGAATGCATTTCCTCTATTTCGAAAACTTATCATTTTATATTTCTCCATATTCAAAGCGTATGCAGTTTTGATTAGATTCATATTTCATGGGATTTGTTCACATGATTATCGAATTTTAACTCAGAATTGAATAAATTCATTTTTTCTAATAATTTCAACAAGAAGAAAATTCATTTAGACGATTCGAAGTCGGTAGAAAAAAATAATAATCTTTTTCTTTTATTTTTTTTTTATTTGAAAAGAAGTTAAAAATACCGCTTAGCACATTCTCACACAAAGAAAAATTATTTTCGGAAAAGCTTTCAAAAACATTTTCTTAAAATTTCATTTTCTCTTTACTAATTTCCACATTTTTCCGACCCTTTTATTTCTTCAGAACAATGTAAATAATCGGGATTATCCAGAAGTTATTTTTTTTGAATTCCTGTTTCAAATTTCTCAATTATTACTTAACTTTTTTTATTTAAATTCCTTTCATCAAAGTTCCAAATAAGGCTTTTACCTGGAACAAAACTCGCGAAACATCATCTTATTAGATTTCAGTTTCAAAATGCTACAATGAAGTTATTAAAATAAAAATTATATAAAAATTAGTCTTTTATTTCTCGTCGTACTTTGAAAATTTTTTTTAATGTTTGACAATGAATTCTAAAGAATGGTATTTAATCTGAAAACTTTTTTTTAAACGTTATTAGAATTTTTTTATTTAAGAGTGGGAAAAAAATATTAGAATTTATCTTTATAAAATTATTACTTTCAAGAAGAAGTAAAGTAAAATATTTTAATTTTCGGTGGTATTATTTATTCTAATTTTAAGAAATTGAATAATTCCACTCTAAATGAAGTACAACTTCTAAAGAAAATTCAAAATTATTTATTTTTAACTTGCAATTTTAAATATATAACTTTTATTTAAACTTGTTATTTTAATTTCAACTTGTATTTATATCGTGTCATTTTCACCAACAACATTAATTCGAAACCTATAATTCTTATTTTAACTTCTATCGACAACCTTTATTAATACCTTTTAATTTAATTTCAATTATTATAACTTGAAGTTTTAATTACATTATTAATTTAACTTTTAATATTATTAAAAACTTTTATTTTGACTTCCAATTGTAATTATAGTTATAATTTCAATGAAAACGAGTTATAATTTGCAATGTAAATATAATATAATTTATAAAATTGCGTGAATTTGATCAAATTTGTAAAATGGATGTTTAGTTATTATTGCACTATTTATTTTTCTTGTACTTAGTGTAAAAAGATTATATGAGGCAGAACGTGGCTCGGCCTATCAAAAACCATAAAAAAAAACAAGGTTTTTAAATAACATCTAGTACTGGTGCGGAATTTTAAAATTTTAATATTTCTTCAATGGTAGATTCGAGCCGTGGTGGCTCAAGAGTAAGAGCGTTCTGCCTTTCAATGAGGTGAACCAGGTTCGAACTCCGGCGATGGCTGCACGATACAGTTT
Source organism: Parasteatoda lunata (assembly GCA_949128135.1). Lineage (NCBI taxonomy): Eukaryota > Metazoa > Arthropoda > Arachnida > Araneae > Theridiidae > Parasteatoda > Parasteatoda lunata. The sequence continues at coordinate 96,884,639 of OX421975.1, forward strand.
CCGCATCCGGCTTGAACCGACCACAGTGATGACGTAAAATATCCTCAGTGGTTGACATGTTAACATTATGTATGTTAACGTCTGTAATGTATACAAAATTCACGTCATAGCTTTGATGAATGACTAAGCGTAAATAAAATGTGTTAAATATAGTTAGTTTTTACCTACAATGACGATTGTCAACTTTCAGCATAACTTTTTGAGGAATACGAGTTTTTTATTTTTTTATTTTATAGCCTGTGTTTAACAGCAGACTCAATTATACATTTACGACTATCTAACACAGAAGACAATAGTATCAAGTAGTGGGACCAACTAGTCTTCGTGGAGGACTTTTTGAGGGAACTAACCCACATTTGCGTTACATGGAGAGGAAAACCACGAAGACATCTCACGGTTTGCTCGATGGTAATGGGATTCCCACCTATGATTCATCAACCACTGAGGATATTTTATATCAGCACTGTGAACGGTGAGAATCGGGAGCGGAATTCGTATCAACCAGCTACGTCTGTGATTCGAACCTTGTTCCATCTCAATGGGAGGTGAACACTAATCATCCCACTGGTGCGATATCGCCTTGTAAAAGTCAATCATACCATTGGTGCGATTAACCTCTGCAAGATATTTGTACCACCATTTGGTACCTAGTAAGCTTTTGTTTAGCGTTTCGTAAGTTAAAACATCATTTGTACACGGAGAATAAAAATTGTGGTAAAATTATGTGCTGAATGGTAATGACATTTCTGGTTTTAAAAAAAATTTAAACTAATAGATAAACATAATTCTAGTAATAAAAATCGAAATATGTAGAATTCAAACTATTCATTTGGTAATTTGTCCGATCAAACGGTAACGGTTTACCGGAAGCTCTGGTTTTTTAAAAATTATAGTTGCTATTTCCACACATTTAGAAAAGAAAATACAGACCCGAAAAGTAAATATAACCAAATAAATGATTTTTATTCCATGCTCTAAGATATAATTAAAAAATTACCAAAGTGTACCACATTTACTAAATTAAGATCATATTTTAGTTAATTTTACCAAAATCATTACCAAAACTCAACGATAAAAATTACTGAGATTTTTTGTCGTTCCATGGAGCCAGAAACACGGTAAACTTTATCATAATCTGGTAGATTTAAATATACGTTTTTTCTCAGTGTAGGGATAAGGTTAACTTCAGTTTTCCATACTGAACATTAAACAATATCTCACTTTCTTCTAATTATTACAATACTGAGTTATTTTTTGTAACTAAGGAAAGAGCTAAATAGATTTTTCTGTATTTTTTAATCAGCAAACACAGTAATTCTGTAATTAATATTTCTTAGAAAAAAATTAATTTTAATGAAAATATTTGTAAATTGACTGAAGCATGATTATATTAAAAAATTCTGTACCATCTTTATGTAAAAAAAAAAAAAGAGGGAAGAAAAAAAAAAAAAACTAGAGCTAATAATGGAGAAATTGCCTTCATACAATTATGCGTGAAATTAATGAAAAATGTCATCTATCTTTGTCATGGTGTACAAACCTCCGTGATCTAGACACTTAAAAAATATAGAAAAAAAATCTGAAATAAGGAATCTAAATTCCAATTTCCTCACATCTTTAATTCACTCTTGATCTTCAGAATAAAACAAACACAAAGTGTAATTACTTCCCGTCATTACTTTTTTCTCAGTTAATTTCTTTAAAAAGCACTTACTCAAAATTCTCGGAATTTGTTACTTTTTTTAGCCGACATTCTTTTAATGATGACTGTTAGGAATTAGGCATAAAAGAAATCATGAAACACAATCTTATTAGATTTGCTAATGAAAGCTCTTCAGATATGTATTTCGATAAAAAATTAGCTTTTAATTTCCGACTTCTTTTTGATTTATTAAATAATGGATTATTGGGAGCGATATTACGTCTGCTGGCTGTGCTTAGAAGTCTTTTTAAAATACTTCAAAAAAACTAATAATGAGTAATACTTTCGTCAAATGTTACAGAGGAAATTTGAAGAATAAAATATTCTAAGCGCTTTGAATATGAATTCTTAAGAGATTCTTAGTTTTCAAAAATTATTGGTTCTCATTTAGGTATAAAGTTTGTAAGTAAATTACGAATCTAATTGTGCATTACTTCAGTCTTTTTTTGTGTAAAGAAAAGATTTTCAAAATTGTAGATTTCAAAAGGGAAACTGTATGAATAATTATAATAACTGTAGCTTATGTAATAATGTTTTAATTAGTTAAAAATCACATTTTCTTTTTTTTAATTATTATTAATATGTTTAAAACCCAAATTCTCAACATTTGTTAATGTGCAGTGAGCCAAACAAATAATTACTATCTTGAATAACCTTTGATATAATGATGGGGTTTTCACCGTCTAGAGCTCGTTCTGAATTGTTCGAGGGGTTAACCTCAAATATGCTAATTAATTAGTTCAAACGATTTTTTAAGTAACCAGAAACGTACTTTCTCGGAATAAACACACTTTTTTTCGACGGATTCGGATTTCTGACCCCCAAAACATAGGGTGTAGCCGTAATCTGGGAGATACGGTCTCAATAGTTTGATCAGGAGAGCAGTCCAAAGTTTCGACCCCTTAATGTTTATATTACTTTTTGCGCATTAATTATTAAAAAAAGGTTTTAGTTCCGAAGCCTTATTTGTAGAATTTCGATAAAGGAGAACATTCCTTCTTGAAAAAGAAAAAAACTATATGACGTCTTATGCTGACATGCCCAAAATGCGAGGTAAGAAAATTTTTATTTTAATAGTCTTCACAAAACTATTTTTATTATTCTTTCATCAGTTTCTTTAAATGCAAAATAGAAAGACGTATATTTGTTACTATTTTTAGATATCCTTTTTATTCATTCTTATTCCTTGTTATGATTAAAGCTGTTAACTAATTATTCAATAAGTTTTGTTTTCCACATTTCCCACGATTTAAGAAAGCAAACAAAAAGAAGGCTGTGCAACATTGTTTCAAGAGTTAGCGATATTAATATACGTTTACGCTGGGAGCTTGGCATCCATTTTGGCGTACACTCATATGCAAACCGTCTCTCTCCATAAGAAAAATGGTTTTTTCCTAATATGCATAAAATAGGGAAATACGATTTAAGAGGGTGAAGCATTTCTTAAAAATAAATATATATATATTTTTTAATTTCAGTACCTCCCCTTTATACAATTAGGACTATAAGCAATAAATAATCGTTAATTTTAACATTAGTTTCATACAGAATGATTTGATTTCATTAAATTTTATTCGTATAGGCGGGTTATTCAACTATCCAGTATGCAATTAAGTGAGGACGACTGACTGCATAATTATTTTTCTTTTAAAATTTGTTACCTGAACTAAAATAAAATCAAGTTTTTCTAAGTTCAAAAAAATGGCAAACAAAAGTTGTTCGTAAAAGGTCGTTGATTTGAAAAATAGCCTTCTCGTGTCGCAGGTCTTGAGTTCCATTCCTCGAACTGGGCAATGTTGACTCGGTATCTCATCCTATCAGTGGATGATAAAATGAGTAGTGAGCTTGCTTGGAGACTCAACACTCGACTGGGGTTCCGTGTTCGGCAGACCAACCAATCAGATCATCTGTTTACAGCAGCCCAGAGCTGATAGCCAAGAAAACTAAAATGTAAGCAGAAGGCCTGGATCCTCTAACCAAAGAATATAATATACAAACACTATTTGCAGTCACGGTCTAATTTATTTTCTTTTAATTCTAGTGGCCCAAATCTACATTTGTGATTGTATTTGCATTTTTCATTCTGAAACTCAAAAAGAAATAAACAGTACAAAAAGAACATTTTCCAATTTAATAACATAAAGTTGAAGATTGGATTTAAGAATAAATTTTACAACCCAGGGCTATGTTTTTACGACTATTAAACTGTTTTGCAACTTCTCCGTCGGTCGTATAATTTTGTAGATCTCAGCACATTGACATTGAAAGAGGATATAAAAACCAACATGGCGTGTACTTATTTTTGTCGAACAATTCATTTTACTCACCATATAGTCCCTAAAATTATTATTTTTATTCTCCCTTTCTCTGAATACATTCACAGGGGAGAAACTTTCTTTTTTATGCTGCCGTGAAAGTCAAGAGAGCGATTCTGCTTTGATTTAATCTCGCAATAGATTTTCGCTATACCGATAGTCCCGATATAATATATTCCTACCTCGAAAATGAATCTTTATGATTTCAAGTGAAAACAGCATCTCCTTTGAAATATTACATATTTTTCAAAAAAAATATCAAAGAGCATTAGAACCCTAATAGCATTGTTAAGGTTGATTTTAATGTAGCAGCAACCTTTATCACAAAACCCAAACAAGGTCTATAAATGATTAGCAAATAAACCATGCAAGGTTAAAAACAGTGTTATATTTAGTTATCCCACACTACTAGTATTTTCATTCTAAAATTATTGTAAAATAACCGGCAGCAATATGTTCATTCGATTAACCGTAAAGTTTATGGTCAAGAACATTTTTTACCTTAATGGTATTAAAACCGTTTAGAACAAGGCTTTCTTTTTAACCATTTACAACTAGCATGGTTTTCATAATCGTAAAAAAATTCAACTGGACATAATAGCTAAGATTTCCGTCAGGTAATGGGCATCAGAGAGTGAAGGACACAGGAAACTCTTCATTTGTTGAAGGGAACGGAGGAAGTATTGTCATGAGACTGGCAGATTAGCTCTCTCGGCTATAATATGTAAGCAGGTTTGAAGGAAGTAAGTGGTTCCATTAGGTGGGCTTAGTTGGTGTGATAAAATTCTTGTTGCTTAACAACATTAGGTGAAAGCAGCTAATAAACGGTTTACCTCACAGTTTACAGTTTGATTACTATGTCATTTATGGTTAGTTGACTGTTTTGTTTAAATAAGGTAAAATGACAATTAAATTGTTATTTAACCATATTTTCTGACAAATTTCGAACAGTATAGTTTATGTGTCATGTGGTTCGCATTAAGCTTGCATAAACAGCCCTTTTATATCGAGGTTAATTCTAAAAGCACTACACATCATCGTTAAAAAAATATTTTGCGTTTGAGAGCATCAACATACTAAGGAAAAAAAAGTTCTAAAACGATGTTTACAATAAAAGCTAAGAAATTAAATTTTTTGTACCTTTATTCAATCTTTAAAATAATAATAATAATAATAATAATAATAATAATATATATATATATATATATATATATATATATATATATATATATATATATATATATATATATATATATATATATATATATATATATATATATATATATATATATAATGGAAACGTATCCAATGTTTAAAAATAATAATTGATAATAAATAACAAAATTAATTTTATTCCCTTAGAGCAGCTGTCCCCAAAAGGTGTTCCGTGGATGAAACACTAGGGTCCGAGAGTTAGGATATTTTCAACCAATAAAAATAATATTTATATCTAATCAATTATCAATAATTTATTTATCTCGCTTGTTTATATGAACTTCAATACGTAAAATGTGATTGGTAAAAAGTAGCAAAATCTAAAATATATTTTTTCAATAACAATAGATTAAATAAATTATGAATATATTACGGATTTGTAAAAATTCCATAAATATTTCTTATCGAACTTTTCAGTTCAAAATAAAAGAACTAAGTTTAAGAATAAGGAAATGCGTTTTTCTGAAAACTATTCTCCTAGTTTATAACAGGTTATAAAAAAAAAATTAAAAAATAAATTTAAAAAAAAAAAATTTATTCTGCATATTTTATTCATTTTCAGCATATACCAACTTGCCAAAAATAACACCAAGAAAAATTCATAATAATAAATATTTCGTTCAACACATTAAATAGTTTCAAAAAAAATTTTTCTTTTTGTTAGTATATTCACAGTTGCTATTGAGCTTTGTTTTTATAATACCGGGGTCTGTCAGAAGAAGTTTGATCATTAAGGGTTCCATAAACGAAACAAAATGGGAACTAATGTCTTAGTGTATTAATTTAACTTATTAAGTACTAAAAATACCGAGAGAAATGACATTAAAAATGAAAGAGAAATTAATTTAAAATCTAATGATTCCAGTGTTTAATTAGTTTGAAAAATCCATCCAAACTGTATTGCCGATCTTAATTAAGCTACAATTTAAGCTTGACTTCAGTATTTTTGTTCCCCCTTTACATTAATATTTTTTTTCTTGTATAACATTAAAATACTACCCGACGAAAACGAAATGTTAAAGATCAATTCCATGTATGTACTTTGATCCCAATTCCCTGTACAGTTAATCATCGACGTTAAATGCAATCAAAAAAATATTTCAAGAGTATTGAAATCCAATATTTAGGAAGCATAAGACGTAATCACTCAGAAGGGAGCATTTTATTGATCTTTACAGAGATTAATGAGTTTCGTGAGAATGAAACATAGATTTTATTTAATTAACTATGAAAAGATAATATTTAGAAAGTAATTTATTTTCGAATTGACTTATATAAAAAAAAGGAAAGAAAGGAACTACACTGTGTATTAATGTCAGACATCACGCTCTGTAAAAGATAGCTTTCGTGGATTTTTATTTTTATCTTAATACTAAACTGAATACCCATTTTTCATACGGGTAAGGAAAAAATAGTAAATAATCAATAAAGCGGCTTTAACCAACACTACGAAATCATACATAAAACTAAACGGGATAGTCTGGTTGGTAGAGAGTTGGATCCATATCCAAAAGGTCATGAGTTCGATCCCCGCCAGTTGAAGACTCCCCGTGTAGTAAATGGTGACTGGTGAACGCTAAATCAGTCCGGTCAGGGCCGGGATAGCCTGGTTGGTAGGGCACTGGACCCATGTCCAAGAGGTCGTGGGTTCGGTCCCCGACGGCCGAAAACTCCACGTGTAGTAAATAGTGTTTGGTGTACGTTAAATCTGTTGAGTCACAAAGTCCTTCGTGTTCCCATGACAAATCATAACTCTGGGGTACGGTACTGATCCAGGAGTTCCCTTGTATTCTGAGTTGGTTCAAAATTACAAGGCTACTGAGTTGCACATTAATAGTCGTAAACCAAAAAAAATTGTGTCGGCTGCTCTACGACGGTCATAAAATATATAATCTGCCGGGTCAAAGTCCTTCAAGTTCCAAAGCAAATTATACCTCTGCGGGTACTGAATTGGAGATTGATCGTTCTCTTGTTCAGGTTAAAATTACGATTGGATGAATGGGTGTATGAATGAGCCCACCCTTCAAAACGTGATGTGACGTGTGAGTGTGGCTGAAATCGTATTCTTGGCCATGGGTGGCGCCACTGAAAAATAATAAATTCACCCTCTGCCTTAAATTCGCTTGGTTTCACCAAGCAGGAGTACTGGTATTGACACTAGTGGTTCTAGAAACAACAAACAACAACTGGAAAACTTATACCATCAAAATAAATAAACTGATATATTTTCAAATTTTTATCTGTTACCTTTCTTGATGGCTTTGCGTTTTTAGATTAAGTAAAACACGTTTTCAGAAATTCATCCGATCAAAATAAAGATTAACTATATTCAGTATCACCTAATTGAAAGCCATTCACTTCAAAAATATACAAATATGAAGGAAAACAAAACAGTACACATGATTCAAGCGCTTTAAAAATAAGTACCCATTTTCAAGACTTGCTAGACGTGAATGCCAGACACTTTAATGTCTGGAAAGCCTTGAAAATGAGCGCCTATTTGAAGTGCTCTATAAACATGTCGAAGTGAATGAAGTTTTCAATCATGTAGTATCTTATTTAACCGCTTCAATTGCTTGGAATTATTTATTTTATATTCAGTATTACAGTATCATGATGCTATAGCTTATGAAAGCCAAAATTTTCCAAAATCAAGTAACAAAGACAGCGGTGTAAGGTTGATTTTTAATGTAATAAAGTAAAATAATCGACCTGCCCTTAATAGGGCATACGGAGTAATTTTTTAACTTCACAATTTAAGAAAGATTAAGTTTCACAACATAATAGGCAATGATACAAATAAATTACAACAAATAGGCAATGGCACAAGCAAATTACAACAAATAGGCAATGATACAAACAATAAATTCACCACTAAAAGTGAGTTAGTGGCAACTACAAAATTAAATCCATAGTAAATAAATCGTAAAAAAGTAAAATCATGCATGGGGATAAAACACCAGTATAAGGCAACCAAGAATAAAAGATGATTTTAAAAATATGAAAAAAAGACTTAAAAGGTGTTGAGTAAGATGAATCTAAGAGAACAATAAAATCAAGTAAATTGTAAAATCAAAAGCCAAAAGGGCTTGTGAAATCAGAAAAAAGTTAAAATCAAAAAGGCTTGTAAAATCTAAAATAGTTAAAATCAATTAGAGAATTAGTTAAAAATGAGAGAAGCCACAAAAGGTCAAGAAAAAAACAATTAAAATCAAAAAAGGGATACTAAGAACAAGAAAATCAAAGTTAAAACAGCCTAAAAAGTACAGAAGTCGAGTTAAAACAATCACAGCATCGGAACAAAAACTGAGTTGACTATTAAAATTCAGCAGTATAAAAGGTGATAAAACAGTGAGACACCCGAATAAAATGAGAAATTGGTAAAGCCTAAGTGGACAAAATAAGTGATTAAGTGTCTGGAGCAAGCAGGTTCTGATGCTAGATGATAATATTTGCTAATACCTCTTCAAGCGTGGTTTTGGTTATTGTTTTGATTTTATTCTTGCAGGCCAACTCTGCGTAGCACTGGTTTGGGTTTTTACCTTCAAATTGATCTCCACGGAGTTTCTGGAAGTGGGCGCAGTCAAATACAAGGTGGTCTATTGTATGTTCAATTTGGCAATAATTACAGTTTTGTTAAATAACCTGTGTTGGTGTACCCCAAACACCCCTTGGCGAGTTAAAATTTTATTTAGATAAAAGTCAGTCTGCAGACGTTTTATTGAGGGGTCCTTGAAAAATTTAAGCGTCTGCCGGCCTCTCTATCAGAACTCTGCCACTCTAATTTCCACTGCTTCATATTATGAGATTTTAAAAAGGTTTTGATCTGGGCGGTTGTACTCGGGACCTCAATATTGACCTGACCGATGCTGATGGCCTTTTTGGCTGCCTGATCCGCCTCCTCATCTCCTCTAATCTCATAATGCACTTTTACCCAATGACATTTAATGTTTTGTCTTACAGTGATTTCGTGTCTTCGATGATGGCAAGTTTAGGAGTCGGGTCACCAAGGACCTGCAATAAGGAGAGCGAGTCAGTGTATATTGCAGCATGTGGATAGTTCCTCTCTTCAAGCCACAAGAGAGCATGGTCAATGGCCATCAGCTCGGCCATAAAAACGCTACAATTGTGAGAGACTCTGGTGGAAGTTACCTAACCAATGTGTTCATTTTTCTTCACAATAACTCCAAAACCAGTTCTGTATTGCTCATTTGTGTTAAAATCTTCATCATCGGCAATCCCCATCTGTAAAAATTTCAATACCCGTGTCTGTTGGATTCATTCTCCCCCAGGGCTCCGCAATGTAATTGGCGGGATAGATCCGGGCTGGAGGGATGAGCATAGGAGTAGACGAGAGAGTTGAGACAATGGATGGATCCATGTCAGATAACCTCCAGCCCCACTTCATTCATTTGATGGTGATTTCTTCTTTGATTTTAAGATGAATAGGTTTTATGCCAGCCAGGGCTTCTGTACTCGTAGTTGAGTATGCATTTGTTATTGTTATGAGTGGAAACCTCTGGATGGATTTAAGTTTATCGTTCATTTTGACTGTGTTTCGATACCAGACACTGGCGGAGTAAAGAATGATCCTTTCGTCGGCCTGGAGGTATATTTGTTTAAAAACTTTAGTTCTGAGGCCCCAAGTTACCCTGGCCACCCTTTTAATGAGGGGATTGAAATTGCTTACTCTGTCTTTGACATGATAAGGTGTGAAGTCCAAGTCAGACCTGGGTCGAGTATGACTCGCAGATATTTTAGTTCGTGTGTATGCTAAAGTGAATGTGAGTGATTGTGACTCATTTTAATGTTTGAGAGTCTACCTTTTTTTCTCCTCTGCTTTGGGATGCTTGCTTTGATTTGGCTTTAAGCTAGCATAAACAGCCCTTTCTACATCGAGATTGAAACTGTCTGTACAAAACAAGACTAGAAAAACCTTCTGACATCGAAGATGTATCGTCATTCGCAAATCAGGAGTAGAAAAACGTTCTCAAACTAAAGATAAATTCTCAAGATTTTATTTTAGATTTTAAAACCATTACTCAAACAAGATTCATCTGCGCAGGTTTTTATATATTTTCTTTAACACTTCAAAGGTGAAGATTGACCTGGTCATTAAGTTTTCAACTTGCAAAATGTTGCCTTTGAGAGCCTGGGAAAAGCTAGAAAGAAAAAAAAGTTACTAAACAAAGTTTACACTAAAAGCTAAAAAAAAAATAAGACTTTTTTTTTGTTTGTTTTTTGTGTACCTTTATTCAGTCTTTAAGGAAACAAGCCTGCCATACTACATTTTCTGTTAAATTTAAAAAATGATTAATTAGCCACATTTCTATGCCAATCAAATGTGAATGAAAATTCAACGAAGTTGCCTGCTATCTGGTAATTGTTTACGGTATTCAAAAGCAGTAAGAAATCTTAAATGACAGTACCTATGTTAAATATCTATACCAGCGTATTTCTTACTTATTAAAACAGCACTTATCTCTGAAATACGAGTAATAGCCATAACCAAAATTATTTAAGCATCGTTGGTATGAATAATAATCTATCCCTTTCTGTGTTAATTTAGTTCTTTCTTGCGTAGTTAGTTTCAATTATCATTGATTTTTAGTTATTTAGTTTTTAAAAAAAATTCAATAAACAAACATAAACACGTGGTTTCAGGTAACTTTAGAAATACTAATCCGGTGACGTACCACCTCACATGCCATGTTTACCCTTGAGCTTCCCTGACATTAGGAATAAAAAATGGTTAAACATTAAAGAGTGTGCAATAAACTTGCTGTTTTTTTTTAATTAAATAGAGTTGTGAGCTAGCAAAAAACTCTGATGATTTCTTTTAAACGTTTGAAAAAAATAAAATCGTCTAAAGTTTCATTCATAATTATGCCCATGCTAAATAACACCGTGAAGAATTATTTTTCTGAGAATGAGATCTATGATAATAAGATTTCAAATCTGCAAACGGTTTCTCGATTAAAGCTACATTCTTTTAAATGACATTTTTAGAGAACCAAGAACCTTTGTTGAATCTATGACCGGAAATGTCGTCATACGCCACTATGGGCGTTTCCCTTTTATGAACTGTTTCCCAGTGCGCTTCTGAATAGCTCATAATAGGGAAGCGTCCCTGGTCGCGTATGACGACATTTTCGGCCATTGGTTCCTATGCAATTTTAATCCTGACAATATGTTCCAACTGCCCTAGAAGTATTTCACAACATTTACTCGACCCCCCTGTTATGCATAATTCTTTTAAACTTACACATTTCAACAACTGTCGTTAAAAAAATCTGTAGCTTTAAGAGCAAAATTAATTTCAGATTTGAAATCCCCACACCCGGATTAGGCAAGATCCAGCATTTGATATGTCCTAATCCGGGAAAAAAATAAAAGGAGAAGTATTAGGCAAGATCAAATACTAGATCTTGTCTAATACTTCTCCTTTTATTTTAATTGTTGATAAATTTAATAAACTGAGCAATAATACTTCAGAGGTGCGCTCCGTTACATATTGTATTTTAGGTAATACGCTTAGTTACGTTACAAAAAAAAATCCCTTTTTTACAATTATAACACAACATTGTATTTTTGCTTTACCAAAATACAAAGCAATGCTTGCAATATAATTAATTAAAAAATGTTTTAACTAATCGGGATAAAAATTACCATTTTTATTTATTTATTTATTTTTTTATTTATTATTTTTTTTTTTTTTTTGAAGCTTCAATTTAAAAGAAAGAATAAACGTAATTTTTTTTAATACAGAAATATGTCTAAAATTTTTATTTCGGACAATGTGAAAAAAAGTAATTTTTCAAATTATTAATTTACTATTTTGCGCACCATTGCAAAGTTAGAATAATTTTGTTGCTTACGTCTGGTAAATTTAGTAAATTAAATTCAATGTGTAAATAAAATGATGCTTGCTTTTAGATAAATTTTCAACTTAAATGATTTTAAGACTATTTTAAAATTGAAGTACCAGAACTAGAATTCGTAATTCTAATCAAGAAATCTCAATTCACTGTTTAAAAGTTCGAATTAAGACATAAAATAATTAACATTAAAACAAGCAATACTCTATACCTTATTCTATAGAATGCAACTTTTCACTAAAAATCTATAACTGTGCAGAAAATTTGGAAACTACCCTTTTTAAAATTTACCTCTAACTGTTTTAAAATGTAAGCAATTAATTCATCAGGAATGTTTTTTTAATTAAGAATTTGTAATCTTTTACGCACAGCTATCTACCCCTTTAATTAACTTTCACTCCTTTACACAAAGAAATTTTTACCTCATCATTTATTCAATAAATATTATTTTTCCGACAAAAATTATGCTTTAGGCCACTTTTAACGATTTTTCCATTTCCTTTCCAGTTTCCTCGATTGTTAATCATACGATGTGAAATGTAATGTCATCAAGAAGAAAAAAAAACTAATTGCATCAAAATTCATTAATCTTCAAATATGTCTGACAAAAGTAGTTTTAAAAAATGTATTTCATTGATTATGAGAAAAATTAATGAATTATAATAAGAGAAAACGCAAAGTGAATTCTATTAATTAAGGAAATGATATTATTTTAATTTAATACAGAAAATTATGTTTTCTAATTAGTTTTGAAAGCTCATACGATTAAAAATGTTTATTTATAATTTATAGTTATGTATATTTATGACTTAAATTAAAAATGCATAATTTTGGTTCGTTAAAATTTTAAAAGTCAAAACTTCGAAATAGAATTTCACTTGATTCTAATTTTTTTTTCATTTCTTAACAATTCTTTATAGCTTTGTGCTGAGAAAAAAAAAAGTATGCTCTGTCTAAACTATAAAAGTAGTATATAGTTTATAGCACTATAAGAATATCAAAAAGCACAGCAATTTTTTCTTAGTAACGCCTTTTAGTAAAATTAACAATAAAATATAGTTTTATTACTATGCTGTTTCGTAGTAAAATTTGATAATATTATCATATTACCTCAGAGCACGGCTTAAAAACCCTTTATTGGTTCAATTTACCAGAGTTATTACTTACCAAAAAATTAGCAAATAAATGGTTTAAATACCGTATAGTTTGATTTCAGTAATACAAATATGATTTTTTTTCACAAAAAATTTCATAACCATATAAAAAACGGTTATTTGACCAGATTTTTTTCTGCTTGAAGTTTTCTGAGGTAGTGCACTAAATTGGTATTAAACAAATTTAGACTTGTATTTGCGTTAAAAAAAACTGTCGTAATCTTAAAATAAACTGATACAACCAAACATTTTAAAGCCTGAATGCGCTTCTGTAATAAAACTTTAAAAAATGTAATGCACTTTTATAACTCAAAAGTTTTGTTTACGTCACTCCGTAGATTGTGATCTACAAAAGTAAAAACACCTTAAAAAAAAAATACGTTCGCAAATCCAATAACTGCTACATAAATGAAACTTGAAAAGTTAAAAAAATATGATTACAAGCGTTATGAAAAGTGGATTCTACATGGAAATCATAATATTAGTATCTTGACTAATAATACGATGCGAATTTGTCACAACTTTTATAGGGTATTGAGTATGTTTGCATTAAAGATGAACCATGATAATATACAATCAAGTTTAAAAAATTAAAAAAATATAGTTCTACTTACCACCACATTAAAATTGCAGCAAATTTAGGCGTTCAGGTTTTACCAAAAACATAACGGTTAAAAGAATCTGTCCATAATAAATTTACAATTGACTACATTTTTTCGGTTCAATTTGTTGAGTTAGTTTTATACAAGCGCCGTAAGTAGAGGGTAAATTTAACAACAATTTTTACATATCTTTTTATTTGCAGCAAGTGTCGTAAGCTGTTTAATTGAGTTATGTTTCTGTATAAGTTAAATCATAGTATCCAATAGTCAACTTTCATGATCAAGTTTTAAGCAATTATGTTCAAATGATTTAGTATTAGAATGATCATGCGGCTATATTAAGGTTGCCGTATTACTATAATGTGATTTAATGACCTCCATTTCATCCCTCTTCTTTTTCTTCTTCTTTTCTTTTTTCTGGTAAAATTGCACAAATTGTTTTGTCTATATCAATTTAGCTATAAAGGCAAAGGCTTACACTTGAAGCAATGCGATGGTTTTAAACTATATATAATCTTGTCGTGAAGAATTATTTGAGCTTTAGAACAGACAAATAAAAAAAGTTATTAAACATTTTTAAAAATTGCCAATTTGGCGACATTTTTCCTCCTAGAAGAAAATTATCAAAACTAAATATATATATATATATATATATATATATATATATATATATATATATATATATATATATATATATATATATATATATAAGCTCAAAATGAAGATAAAACAAAGGAAAAAAATTACAGACTAATGAAAAAAGGGGAAAAAAGTAAATTAATAATAATAAAAATAACAAAAACTGAAAGGAAAAAAAAGGATAGAATTCAAAATTCGGAAAATAAAGATATAATCTTTTCATCAGCCCACACGATTATATCTGCAAAAAAGAGTGCTTGCAGCTTATGCGCAATAAATGAAACTTATTGTTTTTCTTAATTTTCTTCGTGTTTTTTTGCTATATATATATATATATATATATATATATATATATATATATATATATATATATATATATATATATATATATATATATATATATATATATATATATATATATAGCACAAAATAATTGAGGATGATACAGACATAACAGAATAATAAAGGAAAATGTAGATATGATAGATGAAGATATAATAGAGAATAATCGACTTAATAGATGATACAAATATAACACAGATTAATCGATGATGATATGGGTATAAAGGAGAATAATAGACAATGATAAAGACAGAAAAAGAATAAAAGACGATGATACAGATATGATAGTGAATAATAGTCTATGATGCAGATATAACTGAGAATGACAGATTATAATCGAAATCTAACAGAGAATAATAGATCATAATACTGATATAACAAAGAATAATAGATGATGATACAGATAAAGCAGAGAATAATGGACAATGATACAGTTATGACAGAGATTAATAGACGATGATACAGATACAATAAAGAATAATAGACGATGATGCGGTTATGACAGAGGATAATAGACGTTAATATAGACATGAAAAAGAATAACAGATGATGATACAGATACATTGGAAATGATAGTCAATTATACAGATATAACAAACAATAATAGGCGATGATATAGAGAAAATCGAGAATAATAGACGATGATACAGATATAACCAAGATTAATAATCGATGATACAGATATAATAGATAATGACAGACGATGATCGAAATCTAACAAAGAATAATAAATGACAATGCAGATGTAACGAATAACAATCGATGATGATACAGGCATAGCGAAGAATAATTTAGGATAATATACAATCTATTCATAGTTTAACTATTAATTATTTAAAAAAATTATCTTTCTTTAGTGCATCTTTTTAAATAAAAAATCTCCTCAATAAAAGTTCAACTTCAATGACATTGGGCATTAATCCATAGACCACATGAAAACTATTTTATTTTCTTCACAAATATTCCTTGAGTACACCTCAGCAGGGGTTGAAAAATCTTTCCAACGGTTCTCAGAACTGAATCAAAGAATTTATTGTACTCCCCAATTCTCAGCAGCTATCTTATCCCTGTCCCATCAAGTTGCCGTTAGATTTGCGTAACTCTTCAAACAGCCCACTTCTTGTGTTACGCATTCGTAAGAAAACATTCTTTATTCTTCTAACAGTTGGTAAAGAATCTTTTGTTTTATTCACTTTCAAGAGAATGATTGTACCTTTCTAAATACTGCTGTTTGAATGAAAAAGATATTTTGTTTTGTAACGTATTTACAATTATAACAAAAAACCCTGTCTGAATTCAAGTGTAACATATTTTAGGTTTTTAAAGTGATGACGTGTGCTTTCTGTTGAGTGACATATGTGAAGCAAAACGTCATAAACATTTTTTATGACATGAGATAGTTTAATTAAATTTATTTTGTTTAACTTGAAGGTTTTTTTTTAATCAAAATATGTATAAGTTTTTATTCTAATAATATTATAAGTTTATAATGTTAACAACTTTATAATAGGTAATTATTCATAAACAGACTTATTAAGCTATTGAAAAACATCAACTCCTAAATTTCCCAGTGTGCAATTCTCATCTTTCTCTTTTTTTTGCATATATATTTATAAGTTATTGAAACATGTTCCATTTTTACCTGCATAAAAATAAATAGGTAAGTAGTAGAAAATTTAAAGCGAAATAGTGTAAAGTTAGCAATTTCGAATTGGTTTCAATGTAAAGTTAAAGAAAACAATAGCCGGATGTGACTATGCTGCACCAAACTCGAAATTTTCAGAAATATCACATAAGAAAAGAAGCTACGTTAGGGACTAATCCCAACACAAAATATGAGGAGCAAAACGAGTGGGAAAAAAAGGAGGAATATAACTATGGGAATAATCTTAAATTCCACCATTAGAATTTTTTGAAACGTAAGCCTCTTGAGGGGCTTAAAAGAACCGTATGATTCTTTTTATCACTTTCTATATATGATTCTTCTATCCTTGTGCACCGTTTTTTCGTTTTTCGTTTCTTTTAATTAGCAATTTATTTATTAACTAAATACTTTAACTTAAGTCATCTTGTTATAAAAGAACTTAGAACAATTCAGAAAATAATTCCTCTAATTTTTTTTTTTTTTTAAATTATGAGGCAAAATATGAGTTGAACTTAAAATGAGTAAATCAATGAAGCATTATTGGTGTTACCGTTAAATCCGTTATTTCATGAAATATTTAGACAAGTCATCTAAAGTATATAAAATTATTGAACTATACTATTTAACTAGAATAACGATTACTTGATTGTTTAAGTATGAAATACGGAACCTTTGAACCGGTTCTAGCTGCTTTCAGTCAGTTTTGAACCGCTTATAGTTGCTTTGCAGTGACGTGTGTGTGTGTACTGTGTACTCTTCATTCCGTTGCTTTTAGACGTAGTTATTAATATGAATAATAATTAGTTATATCATCTGCGTTTCCTTATTATTTATCAATTAATCATCCGCAATAGGGATAAAATGTATTTTTAGAGAAATTTTAGCTATTTATGATAAATTAATTTATAAAATGACTTTGAAATTGTTTATTTTTCACTTTAGCGGTCTATCATCATTAGTTATTTTATAAAATAATTACTTAAAGTACAATATTTTTCATATACTATATACTGTAACTGACTTGTCTAGTTATTTCAAGAAATACCTAATTATTCAACAATGAACTTACAAAATTATACACTTTAACGGGAACATAATGCATGCCATTAAAATAGTATATATATATATATATATATATATACAGCAAAGTAAATAAATACAAAAAAAACAGAAAAAAATTAAGAAAAACAATAAGTATCATTTCTTTATAATCATAAGATTATATCTTTTATTTTCCGGTTTTTTAAAAAATCTTTATCCTCTTTTTTTTTTTTTTTTTTAATTAATTCTTTTTCTTTCCCCAGTTGTTTGTTATTATTATTATTCCCCCCCCCTTTTTTTTCATTTGTCTGTAATTTACCTTTGTTTTATCTTCATTTTGAACATATATATATATATATATATATATATATATGTGTGTGTGTGTGTGTATGTATGTATGTATGTATATGTATGTATGTATATGTATGTATCGGGTGGCTGGGTGGCGCAGTTGGTTTGTCGTCGGCCTTCTGAGCCCAAGTCTGCGAGTTCGATCCCCGGCCCAGACACCGGATTTTCAAGATGCAGAAAATCCTCAGCGGCCATGTCGTATGATTATGCGGCATGTAAAAGATCCCTGGAGTGCCTTATTAGTAGCTATTGGCATTTCCGGCAAAATTACATTCCTAGTGCACTTTAGCATCCAAATAGAGTTTCGGTACTGCCATCTAGTGTGGTAGAAACTAGACGTCCAAATTAACAAGGCCAATGGTATCTCACCCACTGTGGTTGTCCTGAAAGAGTGGAGAACGCACTAGGTCTGCTCATCGCCAAGACTGATTGTGCAGCTCATTGGAAATAAAAATAAAAAAATTGTATATATATATATATATATATATATATATATATATATATATATATATATATATATATATATATATATATATATGTGTGTGTGTGTAACTGACTTGTCTAGTTATTTCAAGAAATACCTAATTATTCAACAATGAACATACAAAATTATACACTTTAACGGGAACATAATGCATGCCATTAAAATAGTATATATATATATATATATATATATATATATATATACACATATTACACTTATATGAACGTTAGTTCGTAAAATATATACGCTTAATAGTTTAATGAATGCCCTATATATTCAAAATATCGGGCTAGATTTATTGAAACCGGTAGGAATTTTACCTGAAAAATTCTTTCCATTTGAGAAAGGGAAATGCCATGAGCCAAAAAGAGCAATTTACTATACTCGGAAGAATCTTTTTTGTGGCACTGAAGGATGAATAATCGATTTTGAAAGATGGGTAAAAATCGATTATAACAATCGATTTGCTTACGAAAAAGAAACTGATTCTTTCTACATGGAGAAAAAAAATTTCTGGTAATATTACAGTACTTGTATAGTAATGACATTTCTAATAAAAACAAAATTGGTAATAAAACTAAAATATATGATATTTAAACCATTCGTTTGTTAATTTTTCCGTTCCTATGGTAACGGCTTACCGGAAATTCGGGTTTTTAAAATGTTAGTCTTTTACTTCACATTTAGTAAAAATACAATATTAAAAAAATAAATTTTACCAAAAAAATGCTTCTTTTTTTATAATTTTTTTTTTATTAAATCATGCTTTAAGGTCGCCAACCCCGTGGCCGTGGACCGTTACCGAGCCGTGGTTCAAATGGCACGGAGCCGCTAAAAGAACATTAAATCATTTCATTTTTATTTAATGTGGTGTATTTCTCAGGGGTTTGTGAGACTTTCTATGGAGCTGACTGACGTCACCTAAAGCCGCACCAATACCGTGCATGCAACTGTATTTTGTTTTGAAGGCAAGTTTAAATACAATTATATTAAAATTATTAAATCAAAACAATCTAAAACATAAACAATCAACGTCTGTCCTTTTCCCATTCGAGCCGCTATAAAATTATCAAACGTTGACCGGTCCGCGGTGATAAAAAGTTTGTACTGCGCTCTAAGGTATCGTCATTATTTTTCATTTTTAGGGCTCGATATTTTAACGGCTATGGTAGGAATGCCCTATAATTTTGACTCTGGTCAGAGGACGTGAACAGCACCTGAACTAGTACCCCTTTCTTAAAACTTCCACGTCTTAACCAATGAAGTAACTTTCTCCCAAGACAGATTTTGCATGCAACTTGCTGTGTATAAATGTGAATGACCGAAATCAAGAGAATATAGACTTTCACTGGTGAGTGTAAAGAATCACATACTTTGAAAAATTTAAAATGAAACCCGATTCTAAGACTCGAAACCTTAGATCATACTGACAATTTATTCCTAAAATTTTTGCCTTCGTTTGCCTAACTCTTCATAACTATCGATTTGCTCTGTTCAGCGCCGTGCTTGTACTAAAGAGGCCATAATGGGTTCGAAATTCGAATCACTTTTTTGTTTCTCACTAAGCTAGTAGAGAATTTTCCATTTATGCTAACAGAAAAACAGCCATTTCTGTAATTACGAAAAAATAAGAGAAAAAAAAAAAGAAGAAAAACGTTTATCATATGTTGCTGCAAAATTTTCCATTTATACTAACAGAAAAGCAACCATTTCTGTAATTACAAAAAAAATAATAATAATTAAAAAAATGAAGAAAAACGTTTATCGTATGTTCCTGGACTGATGAAAACGTATATATTCGATTTCGTTGTCGAATATATAAGTTCAGGAATGACGTTTTAAATCGTTTTCAAATTCAGACAGGCACTTGTAGAAACCTAATAAGTTTCTGAAAGAATAGTTTCGTTTTTTTTTTTAATCGTTTGCAAAATAACATTTTATAGCTTTTATTATAACTTCGAATTTATAAATTTAACAATAAAATTCTTTTCTCCCATTCTCATTTTCTTTCATCTCGTAAAAATTTTAAAAACAATGTTCTTTTTTTAAAGATTTTTATATCACAATTCTCTTTTGTAAAACTCAGTAAAAACTTCTTGACCAATTCCACTCGAATAAAGCCATTCACCAAGATTTATAAGGTCTTCAAAAAGCTGTTCATTTAGCTTGAAGCACGTTGTCCACGACAAAAGCAAACACAATTACAGTTACGAGTGAATTGTCACACATTTCCGCTGTCATTTTCGTACAGAAGACGGCATAACGTGACGATATAAAAAAAAAGAGAAAGAAAAGTCCTCTAAAAAAACACGCAATTCCATGAGTCAATGTCAGTGGGTCCGGAATATGATTTGATTTCCGTGATAGGAAAAGGAAAACAGAGATTTCACAATAGGATGTGTCGCACATAATCTTACAATTTTATCACTTGTTGGACATAAATCACAGAAACGTATTATATATTTGAATTTTTTTATATATATATACAATCAAGTCTCAGTTTCACAAGAGTCTCCACTGCTACTGAAAATCTAATTGGAACTTATTATTGTTTCAAATATATGTCGCATGTTTTTATACCATTTTTTTTTAAACCAAAAAAAAAAATAATAAAAAAAATAATTGAGTTAGGTTAAAATAAATAAAGTTCATAAATTTGAATCGATTTTAAGCGTTCAATATTGAAAAAAAATTATGGACAAAACTACCAGAGTATGGTAAAATGTACCGTGTTTCTGGCCCTATGGGAACACTAAAAAGCTCGGTAATTTCTACTGAAGTGCTTTGGTAACGATTTTGGTAAATTGGAATTGATCCTTTCAAAAATATGTTTTTATACTATTTTTTTTAAATTATGAGTAAAGTCAAAGTAAAAATACTTCGTAAATTTAAATGTGTTTTAGGCATTCCACACTGAGAAAAAAAAATCATGGCCAAAACTATCTAAATATGGTTACATTTACCGTGTGTTTAACTCTATGAGAACTCTAAGAAAGTTGGTAATTTTTACCGAAGTGCTTTGGTAATGATTTTGGCGAAATGAATAATAAAATATAATTTTATTATTCATGCGATAAAGTTTGGTAAATGTGTTAAGATTCGGTAATTTTATCATATCAAAGAGAATGGCAAAAATACCATTTATTCGGTTAAACTTACTTTTCATTTTGTAATTTTTACTAAATGTGTAGCAATTAGATCCATGATTTTATAAAACGGAATTTCCGGCAAACCGTTAGCATATGAATGGAAAAACTGCCAACTGAATGATTCTTATTCAAACTGACGCGACTGAACTGAATGATTCTGATTCATACTAACGCGACTGAACTGAATGACTGCCAACTGAATGATTCTGATTCAAACTGACGCGACTGAACTGAATGATTCTGATTCAAACTAACGCGACTGAACTGAATGACTGCCAACTGAATGATTCTGATTCAAACTGACGAGACTCAGCTGAATGACTGCGAACTGAATGATTCTGATTCAAACTAACGCGACTGAACTGGATGACTGCCAACTGAATGATTCTGATTCAAATAAATACCCTATATTTTGATTTTATTAACCAGAACTATGATTTTGTTTTCTTTTTTTATCAGAAATCTCTTTGCCATACAGTAGGTAATTTTGACTGAATTTTTTTTCTCAATATATAGTAAATATGTAATCACGTTTCAAATTTTAATAATAATAATAGAAATTAAAAAGCAATTAGGTAAAATAAAAATTAAAACTTCAAGCGAACTAAAATAGAAGATATTCTTATTTTGTCACAGTTATACTTAAGATACAAAATTATCGACAAAATGCAAAATTTGAGAGAAATTGGTCAAATAGTACTAATGAAAAAATAGTTTAAAAACGGGTCTGTTTTTTCTGAAATTTTAAAGCTAGGAAACTAACGGATTTTGTTCAAGCATTGAATTATGTTAAACTGCACAGTCTAAAACGATATCAAAATTTTTATACCTTGCGATTCAAAACTCTTTCGAATCTTATTTATAAAATAATAAATAATCATTAAAAAAAATTTGCATGGAATTATTTAAAAAAAAAATTAGAATTTTATCAAAAAATATTTTGTTTTGCTTAATACGTTCGCTAGATATGGTGAAATACTTAAAAATTTAAATTAAGATTAAATGGGACAAAACTTTCGACCTTTTCGCCCCTTTTCTGATGGTCAAAAATTTAAGTCCGTCCAAAAAAAATTATTTTAATTTTAGGAAAATACGTTTTGCGCTTCATTTCTTAACTTAATAGCTAGTTAACCTAATTAAATAGTATTTTTGAGGTCACACCTTTGAACCATAAAGATTATCATATAGTTTGAGAAAATGAGATCAATAAAACAATTGTAATTCAGGGTGATATCTTTTTGTTCTTTTTTCACTACAAGGCTAAAAATATAATAGAGGATAATCGTCATATTACTGCCGATATGTATTTTTAGAATCTTTTTCTGAAAATAAAATTTAAAAATTATTAGAAATCGTAAATTAACACTCACATAAGAAAAAATCGAAATCGAAAGCTGACAAACCCTTAATGAAAATACTAAAAAGGACAAAATAAAAGGGAATTAAAATAATTAAAAATAGTTTATTTTTGGAATAAAATTCAGTAAGTATTTCTGAGTAGTTTGTGAGTAATTTTGTAAGTAGTTTGTGAGCAATGCAATACTCACTAAATTCATAACATTCCTGTGATGCCAAAATAGTCATTACGTATTTCCTAACTTTGAAAATTTCTTAAACTTATTTTTTTTTAATCATTCTTAGTTGATTATTAACTAAACTAAATCAATTATTTAATTTTTATTTAATTTTATAAAAATCTAATATTTATATCTTATTCTTTTCTTAACAATCAATGTAACGCCTAACTTTTTATATCAATACAAATGTATAACTCATTATTTCACTGTCACGACTAAATCAAAAACTAAATCTATTCATAACTCTTTAATCTTTATTTCTTACCACAAAAATGTTTCAGTTACCCGGTTATACTAATTCTCACAGTCCTTTTGGCGATTCGCTTTCGCCAAATTATTTTCAAAATTAATATTGATTATGGGGGATTGGTTTAGTTTGTTGGCTATGTTATCTTTCGATAAATTCACCATGGATCTCAACCCATGCTCCTGACTGTCCGTTGGGAACAATTCACTTTACTTTTAATTTTGAATTATTGATTATCGGACTGAGGGAGGGGGCTTCGGCCTCTCAATATGTACATCTTTACAGAAATTCTGGATGTTAGGAGAATGATTTTTTGGATTCCTTTGAGGGACTTATTACTTCCTTTTTATAATTTTGAAATGTGGCCATATTAATTAGAATAAGATATACAGAATAAATTAATTTTTCCTAAACGATTTTATTTATTTTTCTAGGGTAAATATTGTAAATATCCCACCTTCATAGCGAAATTCAGATGTATCTCATACTGCCAGAAATTATACAGTAAAACTTGCGTAAGTTGACCACTTGTGGTGCATTGTTTTAGTGGTCAACTTAGACAAGTGGGCAACTTATAGAGGGGTTGGGTCATTGTTTATTTTTTCGTTTCCTATATCATGTTGCTATATATAATTTTTTTTTTTTTTTTTTTTTACTTGACTTAAAAATTTTATTTAGCAAATAGCCAAATAAATATCTTAAGAAATGTGTTTAAACCTGAATGAACTTCAATTTCTTACATATAATTCTAATATTTAACTAATTTTTCTAACTTTTCGTTAGTTATGCAAGTGAAGTGTTTAATAAAAATAATTTCTTAAAATATCAGAACACGAAAACACGTAACTTGAAAACTTTAACAAAACAAAATTATTTGAACAATTTAAAATTTATTCCGTTATTACTACACTTACAAACCTATTTGTTACAAAACTATTCCCTCATTGTTGTTTGGCGCTGTTGTTTTGAATGAAAGAAATGGTCAAAATCTGACTCCCTACAGTTTCCTCAGATGGTCAACTCACAAAAGGGTTTTGATTAGTTTTTTACACTATTTCACCAAACAAGTGAAATTTTAACATACATTGCAAAATGACGGAAAATTTTCTGAAATTTTTTTCTGGTCAACTTATGAGGGTTTTACAATAGAATTTCATAATAGTCCTAGACAAAATTGACTTATTTCAATGGTCAACATACAAGATAGACAGGTGGTCAAGTTGCAAAAGTTTTCCTTCTTTATATTATATAGGAAAAATTCTTGATAATTGAGGTCAACTTATGCAGGTGTCCAACTTACAAGGGTGGTCAACTTGGCAGGTTTCACTGTATTTCTATAATCTGCAAAGAAACAGCATTCGCTATTGATAAGAATTTGGACTCCTATCGTCAATTTCGTAAATAGTTGGAGAGAAATGCATTATTATTTATTTATAGTGCTTAAATAGTTCAATCTCTAAATCAGCTTAATATGACGTTAAGAAATACGACGTTATGTTATTTTCAGAAAAGCCGTCGTGACAATCGGAAATAGGAGAGAAAAATCTTATCTATAAATGACAAACCCGTTATTTGAGACGTGAGGAAATATTGGAACAACTCCTGAGAAAGCGGAAACGTGCTCATTTCGACAATCCATTTTCCCGTTCTGTTCCAGATCCGTAAAATAACAGGAGAGGGAAATCCCTTCTCGATAATCTGGACAATAATTGCGCTTCGTAGGTACACAAAGTTATGCTTTCCTGGATTCTCGCCGATAGGCTGCAATTCTGTACTATTATTATATGTGCTTTAGTGAGAACGTTTTCAGAAAAGGTTTTTGGGTTACCTTGCTGTAATTTATTAATACGATTCACTTATTAGCATTGATAACATTGGAAATAGTTGATCGTGCCTTATTCGGATATTTCAAATCTGAAATTAGTTTTACTATTAAAGTTACAGATTTTTACATGATTTTTTCAGTCTATTTTTCAGTCGAAATCTACAAGTTAAAAAACGTTATGTATAACAGAGGGCGCGTAACTGTTGTAACAAACTTCTAGGGAAGTTAAGGTGGATCATTAGGATTAAAACTGCATGGGAAACTATGCTCCAAAATGTCGTCGTACGCGGCTAGGGGCGCTATGTCTTAAACTCACGAAGAAACAGTTCGTAATAGGGGAAGCACCTCTAGCTGTGTATAACGACGTTTCCGGTGTGTGTTCCTATGCAATTTTGATCCAGTTGATGCACCCTAACTCCTGTAGAAGTTTGTCGCACCATTGACGCGACTCTCTGTTATATATAATGTTTTTAATCTTGCATATTTCGACACAAATTAGACATAAATTATCATTCAAAAAAAACTGTAGCTCGGAGTGAGAAACCGATTACAGATTTGAAATACGATACGAGAGTATGTAAGATTTGTTAAAGAGAATATCAAGCAACAGAAGAAAAAAAAATTGTTTCCTAGCATAATTAATTTATATCGATTAAGCTGAAAGTATTTATCAATAAAATAGGCCTTTCCCGTTCGAACAATTTAATCAAAACGTTTAAAGTTAGGATCGGAGTTTATGAAGAAAAAATTCACCTAAATGTAATTGATATTTATATAGTTATATGGCTTATATGCAAATTGTTAAATCAACGCTCTTATTACATATTTTTATAATTTTTGTTAAAAATAAGTATATTAGTATGTGAGTTAGGAAAAAACCGCCAATTTCTATCAAATTATTTTAAGGATTATTCTTCATTAAAAAAATGCTTTCAATTTCTATCGATTTACTATTGAAGAAGGTGTGATTAAAAACACCAAAACCTGCTTGATTGCGGCATGAAATTTGAAAGTGCTTTCTAATTTCCTTCTGTTTTCTCCAGTACTCAAGCATGTTTTGATGTTTTAACCAGACTTCCTCAATAGTGTTTCCTCAGATTCCGAAACACTATTTGTTTTTTCCTATTTTAAATTCTAATTTACGAGCCTCAAGGTCTGCATGTGTATACTTTTTTTGTAACAAGGATTCTAAAACTATATAAATTAAGGGTGGGTATAGCAGAAATCAAACAAGTTTTGGTGTTTCAATCCCAACTTCCTCAATAATGATTTCTCAGATTCCGAAAAAAAAACTTTTTTTTTTCCTCTTTTAATTTCTAGTTTGTGAATCTCAATGAGCATGTGCATACTTTTTTTCAACAAAGATTCTGAAACTACATATTAAGGGAGGTGATTGCGGGAATCAAACAAATTTTGATGTTTTAGACCCGATTTCCTCAATGATGACTTCGAAAGATTTTTTGTTACTTTCTCATTTAAATACTAATTTGTGACTCTTAATAAATATATTTTTAACAAGAATTCTAAAAATATATAAAGGGCTTTTATTACTGCACGCTTTCTGTAGTAAGTTACGTTCACAAAGCTCTAGTCTACTATTTCATCATTCAGTTGGAATTTATCAAGAATATGAATGATGTGAGATTTAAAAAAGCTTTATTAACTAATTCATATTTAGATTGGAGTTGCTTCCTACATATTTAAAGGCACTAAACTTGAATATTTATGCCCGAAATTGAGTAAGACCTTAAGGCATCCTCCATAAACTAATTGATGTGTTCTCGGGTTAGAATTCATTGTCGGTTTACCTTCCTGATTTTAAATCCATGTATTTCTAGGAAATATTCTGCGAAGAAATTTAATTTATAAACTATTATGCGAATTACATCTGAGATTAATGTTTGCATTTGAAAATATTTTTGCTGTATGCTTAATTAACTTCAAAAGCCTAAAGGCTTTTGTTCAAAACTTTGTTTCAAAACTTTCAGACACTTTCATGGCTAATAATTATGTGATAAGAGTTTGAAGTGTTTTAAGTTAAATACTTTTTTTTCCTAACAGAAATATTGATTTTAAAAATAAATCAATAAAATATATAAAAATTAAACTAGGACGTTTAGTATTTTATTAAAAAAAAAAAAAAAAAAAAAAACTTTGTTGCATTTTTATCAAAAAATGTAACAAAGCCTTGGAAGATGTTGCTCTTTAACGTTATCCGATGGGCACCTGTGAGCTTACGGGTTCAAGCAACATTAATCATGACACACTGCCCCTGATACCCGCTAACAGGGTGGGCTACACTCTCTCATTAGAAGAGAAAAACATCCATGCACTGGGCTGGATTCGAACCCGCAACCATGGGCTTCGCAATCAGGCACGCTAACCACTCAGCCACCTGACCGGCTAAACCAAAAGGAGTGAATAAATGGAACTACACACGCCACCGAACCAGGGTCAACTCTAACCTTTGACAGCCATATCAGGAATGCCGCGTAGTTTTTACCCCAGCCGTATGTCGTGGACAGCGTCTGAGCTGGTACCCCGTTTTCCAAACTTCCAATCCACAACCAACGAGAGAACTTTTAGCCTCAGCAGATTTAAGTTGTACCTTTTGCATTTACACGCCGGTTGTTTAATCGACTGCCAGGATCGAACTCACGACCTCCAGCTCTCCCCCAGCAATGTTAGAAACGCCTTAACCAACTGCGACTGAGGAGCATTTCATGGAACAACATCTATCTACATTGCAGCTCTCTTTAATAGTTTTTTTTAAAATTCGATATGGATAACATTTCATCTTCATTATCAGAGGGAGGAGAACCTTACATAATTAGCATCATCAACATACTTACGTAATATTTGGATAGCCCCTTAAGTAGTAATTTGTTTATTTTGATGACAAGGGGGAGAATTTTAAATCATCAAAAAGCACGCGTATGAAATATATGAGCGGACCCTTAATTAAATTTTTAATATATTTTAATTAAAATTATAATTTTGAGTTAAAGTAGTGTTCTGCCCAAGCGGTTACTATTTTAGTGTACTGGCAAATGATATTTAATTTGATAAAATATTTAAGAATAGTTTTATCCGGAAAAAAAAAATTTAATTTGAAAAATAAACCATGACAACAAATTGTATTATGATTTCGATAAGACTCAAAGGCGAAAATTAAGAGAACAACCTCCTTCCTATAGACCGGACACACTCTCTTCAACTGTTCTAAAAAGTAAATCTGATTTTTTTTAAAAAGCCAATCTCGTTCCTCTAGCTTGAATCAGGGCTGAAAGTCTATATATATATCAAGACGGAAAAGAATAAAAACTGTAATCAAATAAATTTCATTTTTAGCTTTTTTTCGGACATAATAAAATATCCATAACTACCAATTTTTTTTTAACGGATACAATTTATATATTTAATTGCTTCTTCCTGTTTAATCCTTTTCCCAGATCAAACAGTAACGAATCTACAAAAGTTTATTAGAATTTTTTGGCTGCTCGCTTAAAAGAAAAATTAAAATCATTCTAAAAAGATATTAAAACGCATCGTTTGATAAATACATCAAATTGTATCCTAGCTTACAGCTTGCACTTTTCCTAAAATTGCTGTGAATTATTGTTTCTATTATTAACAAACATAAGTTTACTAAATGCAGGATGGCACTTAACATAATGACACGGAAGCCTGAATGCATGCATTATTTTCCTTTGTTTCGAATTTGGGCTTTCATCGTTTTTCATTTCCCGCGTACCATCACTCACTTCGCTTCAATTCAAAAGTCAACTACCACCCGCCCTATTCAATTGTTTTCCCAAATGTATACGGAATAAGGTGTAATAGACCCCCACCAATAAAGTAGTAACAGCAGGTGATATGCCACGGTTTTGAGAACGTTCTTTTTTACAAAAGGTCATACAGGCCACATTCTACTTTCAGTTAAACTTGACCTGGCCTTCAATTGTACTTAAGAAAACCCCCAGAAGACCAGCAGACAATGGATTCTTTTAACCAAGAGAACAGAAATGTTTTTCAATATAAGTTTGTTTTTTTTTTCGTTTTTTTCCTGCCAGACGTTATGACTCAGTCTGCCGTGGAATGAGGTTATTTGCATTGATAATCAGCTTGAATTTCTTCTGGCGATGAAGTTTTATTCTTTTTTCCCATTCCCGGTTTATTTATTTAACTTATTTTTCTTCTTTTATTTTTCTTTAAACGAGAATGGCCGGTCATTTCCCCTTCAGATTCTGACGTTTTCTCTTTAAATATTTCTTGTAATTTAATTTGCATAATATTAAAAGGAGAAAAAAACTCGTTTTTATATGCAGCAATCTAGCATTCGATTACTTAAAAGAGTGTTTTCTGGCTATTTTTCATTCTACGCAAACGATATTTTAAATTATGAAAAATAAAGCATTGCCGCAACAATTGTGGTAAAATTACAGTAAAGTACTGACATTTTTTGTAAAATAATAATAATAATTATAATAATAATTCTGATAATAAAATCAAAATATATGGTACTTATAAACTATTCATTCGGTAATATTTTCGTTCATATGGTAACGGTTTGACGGAAATTCTGGTTTTCAAAGTTATACGAGTAGTTCTTATTAGCAATTCTTATTCGTAGTTCTTATTAGCAATTATTTAGAAGAAATAAAAAATGCAAAACTAAAAAGTCAATTTAACCAAATGTCTTTATGCCATGCTTTAAGGAATCATGATAAAATTACCAAATTTTATCGCATATTATAACTCTATATTTTATGGATAATGGGACCAAAATTATTACCAATGCGGTTCGGTAAAAAGTGGTGCTCTCATAGTCAGAAATACGGTATTTGCCATATTCTGGTAGATTTGACCATACTTTTTTCTCATTGCGTAGTGAGCCGGGGGATCATGGAAGTTCAGACTCCATAATTTCCTGAACAAAAGCATGAATATGGCAATGTGGTCAGCACTGCGCACGGGCCGCTTTTACTTCCCAGACAAGTTGGTGCCCATGGAAATGAAGTTGGGTGGACTTCAAGCCGCCACTGGGAATCAAACTCCAGTTCTTCCCAGTGTGACTTAACCAAATAGTTTTTTTTTTTATTTCAAAGCAAATTAAAAAACAATTTAACGGAAATATATAATTTTAAACCATACACAAAATATTCAGTAAAGCACAGTGTATCAATTATATAACAAAAATATTATTTATCTAGCCTGCAATCAAAATTGTCAGATAATATTTCATTAGATGCGATGTTTTCCCACATTTCTCTTCTTAAAAATCATGATTTACTAGTTTAGAGACACAAAAAAATTGTTGAAAATGACGCTTTTCTTTGTTATGTTATCACTGACTTTCACAAAAAAATATTATTCAATGGAGTAAAACTGAAAAACAATTCACTAGTAAGCTTTGTATTCAAATACATATAGAAATAAGAAAAAGAATCTATTATGAATATCTTCAGATTATATTTTCAATGATTTCAATACAATATGCGTGTTATAAAAACAGTGCTGACAGGATTATGTAAGTTTTATCTACTATATTTTATTTGACATTACAACTTTGTAAAGAATAAAATATGGTCTCCAAACATAGGAAATGCATAAATATTTATCTCCCTGTATAAATTTTATTCATTATTTTTCCAATTCCAAGAATTGGAAAAATAATGAATAAATAATGTACAATAATGAATCAAAATTTTTTAATAATTTTAAAAAAATTCACTCACGCTGCCTAGCTTTAAATAATTAAATGATATCCAAAAAAAAATTAATTAATTACAGTTCAAATTTAAAATTTAAAAAAATAAATAAGATATATAAATCTGTTCAACATATAAATGCTAAAGATTAAAAATTAAAAAAAAATAAAAAAAAATAAAAAAAACTTAATAAGTCAAGTAAAACAAATAAAAAGACGTCAACATAAAAGTTGGCAGAATATACCAATTAGAGACTTTATTAATTAAATATTTTTTAATAATTAATTAAAATTCAATCTTCGATTAAATTATTTTGTAACATTACACTGAAATACTTAAGAATCAGTGCACGAATTCAGGGATGAATAAAATGTGTTCTAATTCCACGAAAAAAACAATAGTGACTTTTTATTCTGACAACGACTGGAACAGATTAATCCTTTCTCAACAATAATGTTTAATGAAATTTTAATAAGTGTAGGAAAATAAAAACAGAGTAAATAAAATAATTAGTTTTTGTTCGAGAAATGAATTTTTAATTGCATGCATTGTTTGCAATTAACTGGAAGCTATACAATCAAAAGACTCTCTGGAGATGTTTAATAGTTTTAAGAAACAGATTTTAGTGAAAAATATTAAGTTCTTTCTTATTTGTTAACTTTTGGAAAGCTTGTAAAATGGTTATTAATTGAGTATAAATTTGTAAATAATAAAAATTTTAATAATTGGAAATGAAATAAATTGTTCTAGTTTGAATTCATTTTAATAAATTTTTTACTTATTTTTATTGACTTAAACGTAATATTTTATACCATTTTTTAAAATACTTAATTCTAATTTAAGTAAATTGATTCTTTGTTTCATTCGTGATTACGGTTTACATATTATCTTTGATAATTAAGAAGAGTTTTTTAAATTGAATGTGAACTAACTGTTATTATTTAAGTGGCATTCTAAACAAATGTTAAATTTACTTTCATTAATTCGAATAACATCTGTACATTTTCACCTGCATTTTGAAGCACGTATTTCTAATAAATTTAGTTATTAGAAATTTTATAATAAGTGTAAGACAAATTAATTTCTTCATACAATAAATAAACTACTCTTTTTCAATTAATTATTCACAATTAATAATTAAAAGATGGTGTGCCGGAAAGATGACCCAATAGTTTTTATATATATTTGATATCCAAATTTTTTTGTTCCTTTTCAAATTTTTTTCTTAACCTTGAACTTTTAAAAATTATGGTTCAAATTGATGAATCAAATTTATGGTACTTTTTACCGTAAAATTCATTTTTACCTTTATTTTTTCCATAATGTTTACTTTAAAATCACTAAATCACTGTAATAAAATTTTATTGTAAGGATTACAGTATGAATTTTTGCGGTAAAAATAGAATTTACCGTTAAATAAATTGATCAGATGCAACACTCAAAGTGCCAGTTACCATAATTGAGTTTTTTACAGTGTGGAACGCACTGCTATAAGAACAGCGGGCAATCAGCAATCGTTTCGAATTTATTCTATTGATTATGGAAGGAAGATGTTTAAAGAAAAAAGAAGAAAAATTGAATTACTGCTTCGTTATGCTGCCTCTCGAAGTTTGGAATTCGTGAATTTACTACCCAATTTCTTATAAAACATAAATAATTATTATTATTTTTTATTTTTATTTTATAGTCTGCTCTGCGATAATGTCATTTGATTTCGATTTATTTGACAAGTTCACATTTCTATGTTAACGCTCCCTACCATCCCAGCAGCAGTCTCAATAACCGCCTGTCAGTTTTTTTATTTTTTATTTTTTTATATAAGAAGGTCGTCGGAACTAACGATGTCTTTAAGAACGACCTTGAACCGAATGGCGGCTACAGGTATCAACGGACAAAATATAGTATTTTGCGTGATGCAGTTCGATTCGCTTCTGCCATTTTAAAGATAAAAGATCTTTTTTCCACCCCAAATTTTTTTTTTTTTTATCATTCTTAATTATTTTTATTTACCTTCTCTAAAAAACCTTCAATAATGACTCTACCTCATTGCCATAAATGGGGGGGGGAGGAAATTAAATACAGTTTTAATGTTCTTTAGAAGTTTCAATTTGAATTCTTTTTCGCTTTCTACTTATAGTTTCTTTTATGAAAAATTGTATAATTTAGTATCCTCTTGGGATTCGAAAACAATTATTAAAAACTTAAAGCTAGAAAAATTCATGCGATTCTGAATCCCTAGCCGTTTTAATCCGGGTTTTAATCCGGGTGAAGCGGGTTCGAATCCCTGCCATGACTAGGTGATACGATTACCGCACCCGGCTCGCACGACCACAATGCTGACGCGACCACAAAATATCCTCAGTGGTAGATGGATCATGGGTAAGAGTCCCCTTGCTGTCAGGCTAACCGTGGGAGGTTCTCGTGGACTTCCTTTCCATGTAACGCAAATGCCGGTTAGTTCAATGAAAAAGTCCTTCACGAAAACAATTTTCTCCCAATTCTCGATCTAGGAGTTCCCTTGTCTTCTGGATTAGTTTCAAAATTACAAGGTTTCGAAGTTGAACATTGATCGATGCAAATTCAAAATTGAACTCTATGGTTCTATGACGGGTATTAAAAAAAAAATATACGAAAAGGCATAATAACATCAAAACCAATAATTTCGTAAAATTTTTTACCAGTCAAAGGACACAACCAACAATTAAAATGGTTATTTCACCTTGTTAAATACACGGAACAAAGCAAGGCAAACATTTGTCTTCTGTTCATTATTGCTTGAAAACCCTAATTATTATTTCTTTTTAAATTATAAACTTAAAAAAATGCTTTTATTGGAATTTTTTTTTTTCGGTTCCTTAAGATTAATGACCTTATAAAGGTTACTCAACAATCTAATATATACTTATCAAGAAATATTGATCTTGCACTACATTACAAAGAATTGAATTATCAATAATAAGGAAATAGAAATCGTATGGTAATCGTATTCTTAAAAAGAAAATTGAAATAGTAAGAATAGTTTCCGTGATTTCGAATAAAATAAATGTGCAGTTTTGAGAAAAATTCGATCGATCTTTAGCGATGTGTTTGTACTGTCACGTCTGACATCTAATGTAGTCATCTTAATGTAGTCATCTTAACTTCTCTAAGAGTAATTTTGGAAGACATTTTTACATATTATTTTATCCTTATAAGCTTTTAGAAAATGCAAGAATTAGTTGATTTATTTTTTTATTTAGCTTATTTATTTTTTTTTTTTATTTATTTTTTTTTTTTTTTAAACTTTTTATGAAACAACGATCCAAATGTTAGAAACGGTTTAAGGAGTTGCTGTACAATTACAAAAGCAAACTAAAACACATTCAAACAATTCCTCTACCAAACCAATTGTCTTTTAAAAGAAGTGTAATAAGAATGGAGTTAGTTTTATATAAAACTGCATTATTTACTTTTACACTAGAAAAATAGCGTAATGTGGAGAAAAAAGTTTATATATCAAAATTAAGGGGAAAAAATAAATAAATAAAAGATAAGAAAAAATGGTAATTTTATTATTTGACATAACTATTTTTTGTTGTTTGTTATTTAAAATTTTTGCATTTGTTTATTACTTTTTCATGGACTAAGGGAATTTACAAAAACCAAAACTGCTCTATAATTCAGTCGCATTAAAATTGTTGCCTTTGTTTTACTCTTAAATATTGATAAATGTCCTTTTTTTAAATGCTAATAATTTTAAAATTATTATATTAACAGCAAACTATAAAAAAAAAAAAAAGAATACTTAGCCATGTTAGCGTTTTGCAATCATTATTTTTAAACAAAAACTTTTAAAACTGCCTTTTTAAATTTTTTTTTTTGTTTCCTTCAAATTTTTACTTAAATTCTTCTTCTCACTAGCTTATGATAAGTAGGTAAAGTTAAGTAAGAGGTGATAAGAGTCACTCAATCGTTTGTAATATTTATTTTAACCCCGAGGTTTCATAAATGAAATTAATCGAAATAACTGCTATACAATAATGCATTACCTTTTAGGCATTCTACTTCGTTAAAATAGTTTAGGTTAAAGTTAACAGATGGCGCAGCATGCAATATTTTAACTGACAGGGTGTTGTGCATTTGAGTGGATCTATTTTACTTGTATTTTTGATGCAGAGGCAGGTAGCCAAGTCCGCTTCCAATGTCAAGGTCAACATATTCGACTAACATATGGCGGGAGAGTTTGTTTTTTTATTATAACATTTAACGTGTCATTTTTTTTTTTTTTTCTTACCTGTTCGTAGGAAGGGAAATGTTGAGAAACCTTTGAGGAAAAATATGATTTAAAAAATTGTTTCTTGCTTTAAAATTTAGAAGAAATTTTTTTTTTTTAATATTTAGTTTTATGTATCACAAAAATGTAGATAATATTTTTTTAAAATTACAATTATGTTTTTTTTTAAAATTATTATGTAAATTTTAAACGAATTTTTTATTTTTCAGAATATATGATGAAAACAGGTTTAAAAAAAAGTTCGATTTTTGACTCGATTTTATAGATATTTTAGATTTCTACTAATTGTGTAAAACGTACATAGCTTTAAAACATTTTCATACTTCAATTATTTTTTCACTATCAGAATAATTTAGCAATTATATAGCTATGGTTGGATTCGATAAACATAATGTAATCGACATAACATACTGTATTTTATAGATGTATCTTATAGATAAGCATGCATTTATACTAAAAACTGTTAAAGGAGCAGACTCCGGAGTTTTAATTAAGAAAGAAGTAACAGCTCAGCTTTTTTTCTTCTTTTTATTTTTCGTTTCTGTTTTTTAAACCCTTTTTTTTTTAATAATTTAACAATAAATAGACTAGATCTAATAACTCCATTATATAGTCTAACAACATCACGTGAGGGTAAATTGTAGCATTTGTTTATGCCCCGTTTCAGCAGCCAAGCAGGTTCGATACACACGCATGACGACGCATGCTTGTAGCCAATCAAATCTTATCCAAAAATTGATTCAGCGTGATAATAAACCAGGCGTAATAATTGTAACGTTAACACGCTAAACACAACCACGTGATTGAGACGTAATCTTAATTTAAATTGTAATTTTAAGAACAATTAATCATGGTTATGCAATCTTCATTACAGAGTAATTAATTATCGTAATTAATTATACTTTTTCAAGTACTGATATGATATTGTGTTCTAATAACATTGAGCCTCTAATAACTCACAATTTCGCGAGGATCATTACTGCATTAGCAATTTTAAACTTTTCTCAAAATGTGGAAAATATCGAATAATGTTATCTGTTTTTTAAAGCCATTGAATTTGCAATGTTTTAACTTTTCCAATTGATTCATTGAATTCAATCAATCTAAAAGCAAGTGATTTATTACTTGCTTTAGAAGGATTTTTTTTTATTTCAAACTTTATCTTGTTATT
This sequence comes from Parasteatoda lunata, assembly GCA_949128135.1. NCBI lineage: Eukaryota > Metazoa > Arthropoda > Arachnida > Araneae > Theridiidae > Parasteatoda > Parasteatoda lunata. The sequence goes on from OX421975.1 coordinate 96,920,960, forward strand.
GATTACGATGAATCGATATTCAAAATAGCCGCTATAAAGCAAGCGATTTTTATTTTATCTTTTTAATGATATTCGGCTAAACGTCGCACATTCCATTGTAAAAAAAAAAAAAAAGCATGCCTGAGAAAATTCTGACATTAAACAATTCTCTAATACAAGTTTAAAGTGAAAAAGACGTTTTAATTTAATTGAAAAAGAAAGAACATTATTACTACACGCTCTATCCAAAAAGCATATAGCAATTAAATTCTCATTTCATCATAGTTTAAAATTACTAGACCGTACGTGGCATCAATGCCTGATGCGAATGAAATGAAAAACTTAATTAATCAGTTTCCTTTGAGATATGATCGGACTAATTAAAAGCTTTCAACCATTTTGTTTGTAGTGATACGGTACTTCGTAAAATAATATCTTAAGGTTTGTTTTCAGATTTAATTACATTCCCATTTTTATGATTTCGCTTTCAAATATATGTAGAATTTCGAGAACGCATTAAGAAATTTAATAAAGGGACTAGATGAAGCATATAATTAAACTTAGACGTTATTTGATATGCTGTTCGGAATTTTTAAAAAAAAAAAAATCCGCTAATTCAGGAAGATAAAATACATTTATTTTAGCTTTGATTAGGCAAAAAAAAAATCTAGCTAATTAAAGAAGTGTTTTTATAAATTAGTTGAACTTTTGTTTACTACTAACAGTAAGATATTTTTAGACATTGTAATTACTTGGAAATGACAAGGTGAAATGTTTCAGGAAATTTTGAATTGAAAAACTCTCCACTGTTCAGAGTAATTGAAATCGGCTGTTCAGAAATTGAGAAGCTTCAGATTTTTCTCCTAATTTTTAAAGCGTAAAAAAAATAATGTCTTCTTATTTATGTAAAAAATATATTAAAATTAAGTTTCAAACTTCGAAGTTTGTAAACTACTGTCTTCAATAGTATATGAAGGCAGGTATTTTATTTTATTTTATTTTATTTTATAACCGTTGTTGAACAGCCGACCCAATTTTTGGGTTTACGACTACTAATGTTCAACTCCGTAACCTTGTAATTTTGAACCCAATCCAGAAGACAAGGGAACTCCTGGATCAAGTATTGGGGAAAATTATCTTCGTGGAGGACTTTTTGATGGAAGCATTTGCTTTACATGGAGAGGAAGACCGCGAGAACCTCCCACGGTTAGCCTAACGGCAAAGGGACTCTACCACTGAGGATATTTCACGCCAGCACTATGGTCGGTGCAAGCCGGATGCGGATTCGTATCAACCAGCCATCGGTGGGATTCGAACCCGATTCACCTTATTGGAAGGTGAACGCTCTATCCCCTGAGCCAACACGGGTCATGAAGGCAGGTATTTTATTTTATTTTATCCGTCGTTAAACAGCCGACCCAATTTTGGGTTTATGACTACTAATGTTCAACTCCGTAGCCTTGTAATTTTGAACCAATTCAGAGGATAAGGAAACTCCTGGATCAGTACCCCCAGAGGTATTGATTTGTTATGATAACGATGATTAGTGACTGATGCAAATTGAATCTGTTGAGTCACAAAGTCCTCCTTGCTCCCATAACAAATTATACCTCTTGGGGTATTGATCCAGGAGTTTTCTTGTTTTCTGGACTGGTTCAAAATTGCAAGTCTACGGAGTTGAACATTGTTGTCGTAAAACCGAAAAATTGGTTCAGCTGTTCAACGACGGTTATAAAATTATAAAAAAAATAGTTGTATATGCCTTTGTTTTTTTTTTCCCCTTTAAATCTTATAGTTTGTGTTTATGAAAATTCTTCTAAAAGTATAAGTAATATATAAGTGTATAAGTGCTTGAGATATGGAATAAAATGTATTTGTAATTTTTTTAAAAATATAAAATTGAATGAGTAATCGAGCCCGTCTTTAGCAAATGTGAAATGTATAGTGCGCCAGAAAAAACGGACCACCCTGAATACCTTTTGATCTACTGGTCGGATCTTCACAATCTATAGCTCGATCTTTGTAGTTTGAGGTGATGACCTCAAATATGATAACTAATTAGTGCAAACGATATTTTAAGCTACGAAATCTGACACAAAAACGTACTCTCTCTGAATAAACGTAACTTTTTTTCGACGGATTGGGATTTCTGAAACCCAAAATATAGGAGATAGCTGCAATCTGGGAAATATGGTCCACATAGTTTGGTCAGGAAAACGATCCAAAGTTTGATCGCCTTAATGTTAATTTTACTTTATGTATTTCACTATGTCTCGAGAACTTTTTAAGCGAATTGAAAATGTTTTGCATACAATTATAAGTTTGAATAAAGAAAATTCGTTTATCCAAAGATAATTCCATGCAAAAAAATAAATAACAGTAAATATTTTTTATTATTAAATAATATAATCGTAAGGTATAAAAAAAGTTTTTGAAGTTTGAGCAAAATCGATTGAATAGTTACTGAGAAATCGAATTTTAAAGAAGTCGAATAGTATTTAAATAAAGTTAATTGTTACTTTGTTTAATTAGCATGAGTTTTTAGATAGCAAAAACTAAAATGAATTACATTATATAAATTGAAGTGTACAAAAACGTTTCTGCTGTTCTTGGAAAGATATTATCTTCACTTTAACGAAAGCTTAATAGGTAATCTGCAGATTGTCTATCAATTTACAAATTTCCTAAATATATTTACTTAGTGTGCACATTAGCTATATACTGGGGAAGAAATTTTTTGTTTCATTTATATTCATATATTCATTTGTAATTAAGGGATTTTAAATCTGAAATTAGTTTTGCTTCTCCCGCAGTGAACTGATCGTAAAGACACGGTTCCCAGTAGAACACCCAAGTAAAGCATCACTGGCTGCGGTCAGTAAGCAGGTGGGTGGCCGCTTAGATCAGCCTGCATTGGGACCGAGGGTGCGAGGTATCGGTCCTCGTTAAACTGTTCCGTCGTAAAGTGCTCGCGCAGGTCGTCGGGCTATCAAATCAGGGGAGCCACCCCCGCTGCAGAGGATTAAAACATGTTTTCGCATCATCCTCAGGGAGGTTTCCCAAACCGTCGCCAACAGCCCATTGTGCAGCTGTAGTGCGACATAAATAAGGTACCTACCTAGTTTTGCTTCAAAAGTTACAGTTAGTTTCTCTTTTTTAATGACATTTTTAGTCTATTTTTTCTCGAAATGTACAAGTTTAAAAACGTTACACATAAAAAAAAAATAAATAAATAAAAAATATTGCGTAAATGTAGCGACAATATTTCTAAACACATGATCGGGTCTAAAATTGCAAAGGAAACCATGGCCGTAAATGTCTTCGCACGCGGATAGGGGCGTTTCCCTATTTGGCCAGTTAAGAAGAGCATGAAGAAACAGTTCATAGTAGGGAAGCGGCTCTAGAGTCGTATGACGACATTCCCGGGCACGGTTTCCAATGCAATTTTAGCCCTGATCATGTGTCCTAGATCCCCTAGAAGTTTGTCGCAACATTTACGCGAGCCTCTGTTACATATGATGTTTCTAAACTTCAACATTTTGACAAAAAAAAAAAAAAAAAAAAGTCTGAAAAATGTCATTGAAAAAGAAAATTAAATTTAGCGAGAGAAATAAATTGCAAATTTGAAATCAGCGATACGAAAGATTTAAAGTATCTAAGATATCATGTAACAGAAGAAAACAATTATTTCTGTTTTTCGAAGTCTCTGCAGTCGCATGAAATGATACTTTTTTTTTCTTCGAATAATATGCTATGTTCATAACTGATATGAATTTACAACTGTTACTCATGACAGTTGGGCCTCTCTTTAGCCAGCGTTCCAAAATTATGCAAACTGTCAATATGGAATAAAGCCATAGTTTCGAGAAAATAAAATTCCCTTGTGGCCTATTTTTTAAATTTTTTTTTTTAAATATTTAAATGCTTGCTCTACTGCGGTATTATCTGGGCTTATAAAAATTTACAAGAAATGGGAATATTGCAAAATGCATTGATTTCGATAATTTTCATCTAGGTGGAAAAATATCGCCAAATTGGCAAATTTTCAAAAAGTTTAATAACTTTTTAAATGTTTTAGTTATTTGTCCGTTCTAAAGCTCAAATAAATCTTTACAGCAAGGTGGCATACACAGCAATAACTTATAGTTTTGCTTCAAATGCTAACTGTGGCTTTTTCATTTTTCATAACGAAAGATCTTCTAAAAACCATGTTAAGCGCTCTACTTTCTTCAAAAATAGCGCCACAAAGTTTCGCCAAAGGTTGCAGATGCGGTTCTTCTTTAAAATATTTTTTTTTTATTTCTTTTTTCCCCTCTCTTCCATCATGCGATTTGACAAGGCCGCCTTACACCTATTTATTGCAACATTAATAACTCGCCAAACGAGTTCGGTCATCATAGTACGTTGAGATTCTCCACCCTCATATTTATTATAGGTCGTTTCTCAACGGATCGTCTCAACTTCCTTTTTTTTTTTTTTTTTTTTTTTTTTTTTTTTAAAGTTCAATCCCCAAATTATTTGTAATCCTTAAATAATTGCTTCAAAGAACCGTCATTTTTCATCCGATGTGAGATTTTCTTCCCCTTGATTTTGACATGACTTGCAAATAAAATAGTCAACAGTCACTTGAAATTCTGTTGAACTACAGCTGAGATATTATTGGATGATCCAAAAATGAAGTTTGTTAAGAAATCACAACCTTTATTGAAAAGTTCGAACAAACAATATTAACTTTTTACGTAAGTGCAAACGACTCGCTAAATTTTTTTTTATTTTTTTATTTATATTTTATTCCCATAAACGACTTTTTTTTCCTCTTTTTTTTGGTGTTTTAAAAGATTTAATGTTGAGAGTAGGTCATTATATTACTGAGTGCCAGTAGTTTTTAAGTTTAATGTAATAAATGAAGAATTTACCATAATTTATTTGCGAAGCATCATTCGAACTAATATGCCACTTCATTGATTTATTTTCACGAAATTATACGGCATGCTCTCGATATTTCTAAGTTGAAGGGACGCAAAAAAATTTCGTGATATCAAGTTCAGAACTAAATATGTTCTAAAAAGTAGAAAAATGTATTCTAAAGCATTACTCAAAAAGTAGAGTCACGAAACATAAGAATAACTGCTATTAAATATTTATGTTATGATAGTTGACTACAAATCTAAATATAACAATGATAATTTTATTTTTAAAGAAGTAAGGCAAAAATAATTATGCATTAAGTTGAGAAGAATTCGCTTGCAATAATTGATGAAATGAATTTTACATCGTCATTTTTCCGAAAAAATTTAATTTCTATTTCGAAAAAAATTCCACATTGTTTTTAAATTCAACAAGGTTTTGAAAAAAAAAAAAAAAAACTCTTCGACTTAAGAATTTAAATAGGTAAATATATAATACCAAGGGGAAAAATAATTTTTTTACAAAACAAGGTTTTCGAGATATCGACAGTAAGTATACTATATTTGTACATTCTGTATTTGTCTTCAAGTAAAGTGATTTGTGATTACTTCTTATTATTCCGATTCGATATCAACATAATTTAGGTACAAAGTTGTTTTTAACTTAATAAAGCAAACAAATATTGTTTCAAATTACATAAGATCAGTGGTAAAAAAAACTACATTATTTTTGTAGTAAACTACAACTACTTTGTTACAAATGTAGTTAACTACAACTACTTTTTTGAATGTAGTGACTACAAACTACTTTGTGGAATTGTAGTAACTACTTTAAGGAGGCGAACTTTGCTGGAGAACTTAATTTGAGTCAGTCTGATATTCCAAAACATTTCTTACGATTTCGTTCATTTAGCATTCAGCTTTTTATGCCTTTTTCGACAGCGAATAGTTAATTCAAAACATACGAAATCATCGCTTTTCTTTCTTTCTCTGTAGCTCTAATTTCCTCTAAGAAATTAAGAGAATTAGAAAATACGTTCCCTTCCTTTTGAATATCATCAATATTTCACGAGTGTGTATTCGCATGTGTAAATGTGACCTAAGTGATTAATTATCTATTTCTCAAAATGACTAGTTTAAACATTTTATTTTAATTTTATAACGGTCGTTGAACAGCCGACCCAATTTTGGGTTTACGACTACTAATGTTCCAACTCAGTAGCCTTATAATTTTGAACCAATCCAGAAGATAAGGAAACTCCTGGATCAGTACCCCCAGAGGTATGGTATTCTATGGGAGACTTTGTGAATCGAAAGATTTAACGTGCATCAGTCACCATTTACTAGTCTTCGGCCGGCGTTGATAGAACCCACGACCTCTTTTATATGGGCCCAGTGCCCTACCAACCAGGCTATCGCGGCTAGTTTAAATATTAGTTATACGTGATTTTAAATAAGTAATTTCTTTTAACGCTCAGTTACAGTCACGGGGTCATTTTCATTGCATCCATTGACCGACTCGCGAAGATTTCTTGCATCAAATTCAAAAAATTAGTTGCGTTAAAACTGTGTTTCTCTTCAAAACTAACGTTTTAATTAGTTGCAAAGAAATCGTTACAAGCTACTGTTTTTTTTTTTTTTTTTTTTTTTTTTTTTTTTTTTTTAAATAACGAGACAGTGTAAATCTGTGTCTTATGGCCCCTTTAAAAGGATATGTACGGAAGAAAGTTGGTTGATAATAGTAAATTTGACTATCATGCCAGCAATAATAGCATCATGCCAGTTAATCTCTATTTTGATGTGATAAACTATGGAAAACGTGTTTTGCTTAATTTAATAACGTAAAGTCATTGGGAAAGGCAATAAATAATGGAGAAAAAAAAATGAAATTACTTTATCTTTATTGTGTCAGTAATCTTCTATAGTTTTGCGCATGATTTCTTAGTTTTGTTTAGGATTAATTCATTGATTATTTTCTTTTTTTATTCGCCCTGTACGAAGAACGTGTATTCATCAAGTAAACAACTAAAAATGTGTTGTTGTTTTTTAATTTCACTTTAAGTTTAAAAATATTTCATTAAGCTAAAGCAAATAAACAACTAAATTTTACGAATATCAACCAATACAAAGGACAGCTTGCTAGCTTGTTCCATAATGGTGTATGAGTTGCTTTTTCTATTATGGGAATCTTAGTCCGGAAATTATTAAGTAGCAGTAATTGACTTGTAAAGATGTCTCGTTAAATAGTTATTCTATAAAATTGTTTTCCATTTCTATTATTTCCAACTAAAGATTATTGTTAACAAAAATGAGGAGAGATCGTTGCCGTCCAGTCCGCAGAAAGCTATTAAAGAAAAAGAAGAATAAAATTATTTATTTCAAGGACATATTTTTGCTCGAACTGATTGACAGGAAACAGACTTCGCGCGATGAAAAACAAATGGAAACGAAAAAGAAAAACAGGAATCGTAATGTATGCACAGATTTCTTTTTAAATAAAAAAGAAAACCTTTTTTGGTACTTTTGGATTAATGTAACTTCGTCTTTTTTGGACTTTGGAATAGTGCCAATGTATGACACTAAAGAATACGCACTATCGCTCATTAGTTTCAATACACCCATTATTTTTCTAGAAATACATAGCTTTGAGTTCTCGCATGAATATTATCTTTTATTCGACCAAGAAAACATATTTCATTACATAATTCAGCTAGCACACACACATAATCTCTCCTTAATAAAAATAATCCTTATTAAAGCGATCCCTGTCCCGCAATTTGGGGCACTTAATTGTTAATTAGCCCAAAACTTCGATTTCGAATTAATTTTAATTGCACTGAATCGCCTCCCACAAATGATTTCGTATGCTTGAAATAATTATAACTCTGATGAACTTATCTAAATAATTCACGCTTAACATTATCTGTGTGATGCCTAACATGATCCAAACTTTGCTCAAACATTTTCGTTTTGTAAACAAGAAAAAAAAATATTTTTACCATTTTTTTTAAAATGATTAATAGAGATTTTTAAGCTGACGTCACTTCTCTTACCTGTCCACTGATAATCCATCAATGGATAGGAATACGTCAACCAATAGGAATACGTTTCTATTGAGATGGGAAAACGTAAACTATTAGAAATTTTTCGGCAAAAATGGTTAAATAACAATTTATTGAATGGTTATTTTACCATATTCAATCAAAACAGTCAAATAACCACAAATAAAATGATAATCAAACTGTTAAGTTTGAAAAAAAAAAACTGTTTATTAACTGCTTTCACTTAATGCGGTTAAACAACCAAAATTTTAATGCACCAACTAGAACCACCTAATGAAGGTACTTAGTTCTTTGCAACTGCGTACATATCATAGGCGAGCGGGCTTATCTGTCAATCTCATGACCGGCGGTACTGGAGTTCGAGTCCTAGTGTTGATACCACAATATTTCCTTCATTCCCTTCAACATATGAAGAATTTCCAGTATCCGGCGCTCTCCATTGCCCGTTAACTTACGAAAAACCGAGCTCCTATGTCTAGTTAAATAATTTTTTTTTTTAATTTTTTTTTTTTTTTTTTTTTTACGTTTTTGAAAAATGCTAGTTGTAAATGGTTAAAAAACCGTACAGTTTTATATTCATGGTTTTATAATCATACTTTTTTGTAAATGGTTTCAAAACCATAAAGGAAAAAAATGTTCTTTACCGTAAACTTTACGGTTAATCGGATGGACAGACAGCTGTCAGTTATTTTACTATAATTTTAGAATAAGAATTTTAACAGTGTATTGTCCAATAGGAATAGAGCAAACAACTAGTTACGATTCACAACCACAAAATTACGACAATTGTTTGATTTATTCCACTGAAGGATGTAGTTCAGCCTCTTGTTGGACATCGCTATGAATGATAAGGAAATAAATGGATGCAGTTTCACGAACCAACAGTTAAATAAATATTGTACTTAAGTGTTGGCTTACCGCCATGAGAAAACTTCTATAGAGAGCCCTATACATGAATGAGAAAAAAGTTATGGTAAAACTATAACTATTTAATTTATAGCTAGCTTCGGAGCAAAGTATAATATCATCAGTGACAATCAGGACTTATTAAATTTATATGAAATTGGCAATAAGTATCAACACTATATTTTGTTCACTTTTCATGAAAAATTAAAGATTACAAAATATGAAGTGGGGAAAAAATGCTGTAAATGTCTGTAAATATGTACTTGAATTAAAAGACACGAATGTAAGTTTAGCCATCGGCAATATGTGTCTTGGCAAACATTTTCTCTCTTGAACACTTAGATCGGAAAAGAAGAAAAAAAGAATTTCATTTGATCTATAAAATGAAAAGTAAAATATTATCAGTGGCAATCAGGGCTTATTTAATTTATAGTAAAGTAGTGATAAGTGTCAACACTGTATTTAGTAAACTTTTGATAAAAAAATTAATGATTACGAAATATGAAGAGTAGAAAAAAATACTGTAAATGTCATTACTTGAATAACAAGACACGAATGTAAATTTAGCCATCGGCAATATGTGTCTTGGCAAGCATTTTCTCTCTTCAACATTTCCACGAAAAGATTTATTTTCATTTGTTGAAATAGTATCAGATGTTTTGGCGAAATGGAAAAAAAAGTATCAGACATTTATTTGATACGAGATACTTTCTTTCTTCAGTGCTTTAGAATAATGAAACCTTCGTCTTCAGCCAAAACTTCAGATTCTTGAGCTTCTTGAAAGAAAATACGAGTAAGTCCGGAATAATCCTCTTGGGGACACAAGCAATTCCTCCCTCCCTCTCTCTTGCTTCTCAGAACAGAAATATAGAACTATTCACTTTCTTTCATGAAATGAAAAACCTCTAAGATAATCTCGACGGGAAATATCGTCCCTTTTTTTTTTCTTCTCTCTCCAAGAATTACGTATCAGGAATAAATTGTTCTTTTTCTTCATATTATCTGGCATCAATATGTATGTTGCCACCTGTAGTGTGAGAATTGTAAGAGAAAATAGAGTGCTGATAGGAATATGCGTGGAATATATCAACTCTCTAGGCACTGCTGCTAGCAACATTTATTGAAGATTTGATGTAAATTATTCAAAAATATGTAGAATAATGTGTAGATGCATTTTTTATGCATGTAGTTGTGATATTTGCGTATCATCTATTATCATTAGAGAATTAGAAATAACAAGATTTCCTTTCATAATTTTTTTTTTCTTTCTTCGCCATATAAAAAAATTTTTTAAACAATCTTCAGAAGAAAAAAGTGCATTTCTATAGTAAATGACTTTTTTTAAATGGTTTTTTGATATAAAAGCTCTAAAGTAGCAGTACAATGTTTATGTAAAAAGATAGTTAATCATTTGGGTACTTGCACTTCAAAAAGAAAAAGATCTCCCATACCCAAACATGTGACCTATGACGTCAACTCCAACTATTCTTTATCAGCAAAATGGCGTATTAAAGCAGAGCTAAGTTTCTCTACATAAGTTTGAATGTTAACTAACTATAAGTTAAGTAAATACAGCACCATATCGCACATCGAATTAGTTGAAATACAATTCTTTCTCGTCTACTTCTTTTACTTAACTTGGATTTATTATTTGATTATGTATTTTATTGTAACCGTGATATATTTTTGTTTTGTGCACCTGACAACTTCGATGCATAATTAGTTTATGTTCCACATGGCTTCGTGCCTGTCTTTGCGTTAAGTCTTTGTGTAAGTATATAGTGAAAGAATTGAAATATTTGAGAAAGAATCTTTGTGAAAGAATGTAGAATGTGTCACTTAAGATAATTGATATTTGATGGGCTTGGCCTACTCGTAAACAAATGCCACGTTTCAACATTCAATCAGGATCGAGATACCAACACTACGTCACCTACAGGTATCCCATTAGAAAAAAAAACCATTTAGCTTTCTAAAATAGTTAATTTATTTATTTTTTGATGTTAGTGATTAAAAAAAAACATAAGATTGCATGCAACGTCTATCTGATTCAATCTATCAGGAAAGTTTGTTTATAGAAAAAAAATTGACCTGATCGGCTTCATCAGAGATTCGGCGTTAAAATTTCGTTCATAAATAGACGATTAAAAAAAAAAGTTTTATCCAACATATTCTAAATGAATGAAAGAACTATTTGAAAGAAGAATCATAACAAATTATGAAAATTCTCAAAAATTTAATTTTCGTTAATTTTAATCCCAAAAAATTCCCCTTTATGGGGAAAAAACACTTTTAGTTATTATAAGCCTAACAAAAATAAGTATTATAAATTATATTGAATTTTCGGCGTTCTATGTGTACTTATGATTTTCTACCGGTATCTGATTTGTTGAAATATCCGCTATACAAAGATGTGTTCAACTCGGTCTAAAATGAAATAATGACACTTATATTGTTTGTATTTTACTTTTTATCAAAGATGACACTTAATGACAATAATGCATTGAATAATAACTTAAATGTCGATTGTATATCACTTTCTATCACTTAGTAAATAGCTATAACAGCACACGTCAATTTTCAGGCATACTCACCTCAAGCCAAATCAAACGAAAACAAGAAAAGCTATCGAAATTCACAACGTTTGTTGCATTTTTTTTTTTTTATGCTACCTCCTATTATACATAACGTTTCTAAACTTAAATATTTCGACAAAAAAAAAAAAAATAAAAAATAGACTAAAAATATTATTTAAAAAATTCGGTAGCTCTAGGAGTAAAATTAATTTCAAAATTGAAATCCCTACACCCGAATCAGGCAAGATTAAGTAATTGCATAAATGCAACAAAAATATTGTTTCTTAGTGTTATTTACGAAAAAGGGTTCAAACAGAAATAAAGTTTCTGTAGAGTCTAATTACTGTCTGCCTAACTAAAGAAACTCTCCTTGCTAGTCGTGGTTGTAGAGTGAACATTTAAAACAAGGTTGGACTGGTATCAACAAGAGAAGTTGTATTGTTTCCAAAGCAGCAGACAATGTGGCAGGAGTTCTGTAGTTAGACAGACAGTATTCGAAGAACTCCACAATACCTGCACGAGAAACATGGTATTCGTTGCATTAAATCTTATTACAAGCTCTCTTCTTCAAGGGAAAATAACTTACCCTGATTTAAAGCTTTGCAATTTTTATTAAATTCTAAAATATAAAAGTAATTTTAAAAATTTGCCATTTTTCATTTTACAAATTTCATCGATTTTGACATGCTTTATGGTGTTTTCATTTTAGTGATACAGTTTTAATTATCTTTTGTTATACAACACACCATTACATAAAAACATGACAACTTTGTTAAGTTTTTTTTAAAATAGGTTTTTTGAAGCGAAAAAAATAAGTTTCCCAACGATAATTGTTTTTTTATCCAGGAATTTAACAGTGCTCCTATAATCTAATTTTAAGCACCCGCAAAATTGCCCCGGATTACAAGGCTCTTCTAATTAACGATTTATTGTTTTGTATAAGTATATTACAATAACTGGGATAAATTAAGTATTGTTCTTTTCGTTGATGTTACTTATGCCACTTGCCAAATAGCAAACCTGTTTTGGGAACCCAAAGGAATTTTTAAGGCAGAGTGTACGTTTCTTGTTTTTCAGATGCGCCATCTATTGCCAAGAATGCGATTTCAACGACTCACAAGTCACAGCCTTTTTAACAGGGAGGACCCATTCATATCCATTCATTCATCCACAGATCGTAATTTTGACCTGAACCAAAGAACGATAAATTTCCAACCCCCTAACGTATTGTTTTTTTACGGAAAATTGGAAGAATTTGGGACCCCGACATATTTAACGTGCACCAGTCACCATTTAATACACGGTGATACCGGTGGTATTCGAAATCAGGATCTCTCAAACACAAGCCCAACGTCCTAACAACCAGCCTATTCTGACCCTTGTCCTCTTTGTAATTTAAGCGTCGTTAACTCAGGATACATAATAAAATATTAAGTATTTATATTGTTTCATCGTTTCTATTGTTATCATTTGTTGCCCATCCCGGTGATTTTACTTTATTAGATTAAGAAAAACACTTTTTTAGAAGTTCAATTCATCAAAATAAAGGTAAGTGGTTTTTCTCAGTATCATTCGGTAAATGTCAAGGCAAACTTTTCTTCTACGAACCAATTATTTATGTCTCATTTTTTTACTATATTTACATTTAATAATTGCTTTTGAGATTATATTGGTATTCGCTACATCTGTAAAAACTAAATAAATTTCCATCCTGATTTATAAGAATTTAATTCTGCATTGGAGCGACACTTTACCGAAAAGTCTGATTTTTTTAAATTATAGCTCTGAATTTTCTTCAGGGTCAACAACTTACCACATTAAAAAAAAAAATTGAAACGGGAAAATAATAATTTATTAATTCAATTTATTTATTTTCAATCCTTTGTTTCCGTTTAATTTCTTAAGAAAAGAAATGAGCATCATTCAATTTAATTCAGTGATTTGCGTTACTCTTATAACAGGTTTCACCACAACAACACATTTAGCAAAAAATACAAAACGGAATAGTAAATTTAACAGAATAAATGTAGTTCCTATTTTCTTTCGGATGTGGAACCCTAAATGATCAACCTTTTTTTAATTAAACCCCGAGGCCGAGAATTAATTAATAAATTTCATTAGTAAACATATCAACGAAAGAAAAACTGTTAATTATTTTGAAAATATGTAATAACCCTAATTTCATTAATTATTTTGAAAATATTTAGGGAATTAATGCGTTATAAAATTTTTTGAGCATATTTTTTCATCAATAAATTTTTTCATCAATATAAGTCTTAAAAATATGGTTTTATATCAGACAGTTGTATTCACAGACCTGGAGCGTCACCTACTGCTTAATTCTTAATTTGATTTTAGTGCATGCATAAACTGCTAATGAAAGAGCCGAAATATGATTTCTATTAAAATAAAGACGAAAAAGAACGAAAATAATCGTTGAGAATCGTTATCAGAGAAACATGGATCTTCATTGCTGAATTATGTTATTTATTCGATTTGAAATATTAATAAAGTTTTTCATAAATGGATTCTATACTTTTCATAATTCTTTCATTACATTTATTATTACAAAAAACACCGCTTCAAATTTTCTTTCTTCACAAGCATTTCAATGAAATAATTTCGCAAAAAAAAATAATAAATAAAACGGAAATATTAAATAAATAATGGATTATTAATTGGATATAAATTTATTTTCAGATTTCAAAAATCATAACTGGTAAAAAAAAAAATTGGAGCTCTCGGAAACCTGGGGTTCTATAGAACACCATTTAGGTATCATAATAAAATTACAAAGAAGGTATCAAGATTAATTAAGAAGGTATCATGATAAAATTATCACATTATACCACATTTATCAAATTTGATCACTTATTATAAAATCATATTTTATTTAAAGGTTTAGACCGGGATAGCCTGGTTGGCAGAGTGCTGGACTCTCGTTCGAGAAAACCGGAATTTGAATCCAACCGGCCGAAGACTCCCCGTGTAGGAAATGATGACTAATGCACGTCAAATCTGTAGTGTCACAAAGTCCTCCATGTTCCCATAACAAATTAAACCTTTGGGGGTACTGAATTGTAGATTGATCGTTTTCTGGTTCAGCTCAAAATTACGATCTATGGATGAATGAATATGTTTATCATATTATATGTAAATGCATCAATGGGTTCACCCTATAAACGGGTGTGACGTATGGATGTGGCAGAAGTTGAATTCTTGGTCAAAGATGGCGCCACTGGAAAACAAGAACAATCGCACCCCTTGCCCTAATGGTCTAGGACAACAACAACATTGAAAAGCTTACCAAAATCATAACCAAGAGGCAAAAATTACCGAGAATTTTGGTGTTCCCTCAAAGCCAGAAAAACGGTAAATTTTACCATATTCTGGAAGTTTTGACCATTTCTTTTCAGTGTAAAAATAATAACATGTTAATAGGTAAATATGGTAGGTGCGCAAATTCTATTTAAAACTTATTTTAACATTTTAATTCAGATTTATCCAAACATTATTGTTTATTTATATATTGATCTAAATTCAACTTTATTGGAGTGTAAGATGTTATGTTTTATATTTTAATTAATTTAGACAGCCTCGGTTGTCTTCTCAATTAAATGTAAAACATCGCAGACATAAGTTATTTTATTTCAATTTTTCTAATGTAAAAGTTCCTTAATTAAAATTTTCAATTAAACATTTTACAAGTCATAGTTCATTACACATTTCCTTTCTGTCCTTAATTTTTTTGGAGATTATGCTGATATGGGAACTACAGAAACAAAGTTTCGAGTGTAATTATTATAATAATAAAATTTTTTTCTTGCAGATTCTTTATACCCCAAAAAATCTAAGTGAGGAAAAAAAAAACACATTATAGACTGAAAGTTCATTTCAATAATACCTCAAAACATTGCGAAGGGCTCACATTTATTCCGGCTTTTTTTTTCAGTTGAATCTAATAGACACTTGTTCCTTAAATCTAATAGGTTAAGCCACGGTGGCTCAGGGGATAGAGAGCTCGCCTCACAATGTTCGTAACCCAATGACGGTTGGTTGATATGAATTCAGCACCCGGCTCTCACCGACCAGAATGCATTCGTAAAATATCCTCACACGGTAAACAGATCATGGATTAGACTCCTCTTACCATCAGACTCAGCGTAGGAGGTTTTCGTGGTTTTGTTCTCCATGTAAGCAAATGCCGGTTAGTTCCAACAGAAAGGTCCTCCACGAAGGCAAATTTCTACCAATACTTGATCCAGGAGTTCTCTTGTCTTCTAGATGGGGTTCAAATTTACAAAACTATGGAGTTGCACATTGGCAGCCAAAATTGGGTCGGCTGTTCTGCAACGGTAATTAAAAAAATTAATAAATTAAACTAATGAGAAACCGGACCGATAGGTCCTATTTTTTTAATCACCAATTTATTCTTTCTTTGCTTTTATTAAACTACATTTTTTCTTTTCAAAAAAAGAAAAAAACCATATTAGAAATAATGTACAGCCATAAAAACTTAATTCAACAATAAAAATAATATAAATATGCGACAAAAATTAGTTAGACATACTGACTTGACTTCACCGTGCTAGAAAATTCAATAAAAAAATTTATGTAAAATAAAAAGCGATGGGAAAAATTGACTCGTTTTTTAATTCAAGTCGCCACTTTTTTTGTTGATTCGCCACGTGGCGAGTGACGTCTGGTTATTTTCATTCCTATTCGTCATACTTTTGCGATCCTCGTATTATGTTTAAGACTTCTGAATGAAAATATTGTTCTCTTTAGAGTTGTTAAAGTTGCCTTGAGTTTTAACTCTTTTTTTTTTTTTTTTCCACGCAAGAAAAATTCTGAAAGGCCTAGATGTTTTAAGTACGTGTAACTAAAATGTACGATGTTTTGTGCGAAGGGAAACGTGAGTTATTGGATATTTCTGTACATATATCATAATGCTTTCAAGGAAAGGGGGGGGGGAAGTTAACGTCCAGGAGAACAACGGGTACAGAGTTTTATATAGAGTTGGTAATAGATTTATAACGTATTTTTTTCCTATATAACAATTCATTGTTTAGAAAAACAATTTTTTTTACTTTGTTCACTAAAGCTATAAACGCATTGAAAAAAAATATTTGAGAAAACAAATTTACCTTCCCCCGAACTTGTGAAGAACAATATCTTTATACTTTTATGTCCGTAAGAATGATATTTTACTATTATTTTCAGGTAATCTCCTGCTATTTTTGTGTCCACAATTACGATGTTAAGACTTGAAAGTTATTTTCAGTTATTTCTCTGTCTTAACCCTTCGATTCAGAATTCTTATCAAACATAGGATTTATACATTTTATCATTATTTTTGTATTATATTAGGTGAAAATTTGATTTAAAAAAATATTATATTTAGCATTTTAATAATTCATGGTTATGCAATACAACATGAAACATCGGTGTCTTTTTCTGTGTTAAAAGTAAAATCTTCCAAAAACAGCTCACTTCCAAACAATAATTTTTAAAATTTGCACTTATTTAAAGTTATTTAGATCTAACAGAAACAGCTATTCATCATTGGAAGTTCTTTAATTTAAAATAAATTGCTGGTAATTTGACTATAAATAAAAATCAGAATTCCAAACTATTTATTTTATATTTTAGTACAAATATAATTCCTGTAATCTAACAGATTTTTTAGTAACTATTAGACTGTTTTTTTACAATTAAAAACTGTCAAAACATATTTTTGTTTGTAATTAGAGCAAACAGAAAAAAAATGTATAAAAGGGTTAAGAATTTAATTGATAAAATTTTTAAAAAAGAGAACTTTTCTAAATTAATTGTACAGATATTAAGGGGAGTCGGTAGGCCATATACCAATAATGCTAAAACTAATCATTTTCGATGTACCGTTTCTCAGCATCTAAATAAGATGTTGCTTCAATTGTTTTTTCACAGAATATTTAGATATACATGTTTACACTATGATAAATGTTAATAGATATCTTCGGCAGAAATGTTTTTAAAAATTGAGAACTTTTAATTTTTCAAAAAGTTTCATCATTTTTGAGCAAAAATCTTTCATAACTCAAAAAGAATTCCTGTTAAAGCTAAAACATTATCACAGCTGTTATAATTTCAAATATCCCCAAAAAGATTTCAAACCAATATCATAAATACTTTCTTAGAAAAAGTACATCGAAAAAGGTCAGTTTTAGCATTATTAATATATGCCACACTAACTCCCCTTTAAATACTAAATTAAGAATCTTTACTTAACAGTTACTATGTTTTCATTATTGTGATAAAAATGTAGGCTGCTTCTTGGTGTATCCATAAAGCCATAAACCTAAATCATAAAGCCAAATCATCATTAAAGCCATAAACATATTGAAAAACAGAACCAGTTTCTCACGGTGAGCCTGAAGAATAAAATATCCACTTTTATGTCCGTTATAATGAATTTTAAAAAAAATTTTCCTCAAATTTCCACAATCCCACTTCTGTATTTCCACTTCGGTATCCACGATTATGATTTTGAAATTAGAAAGTTATTTCCAATTCCCCTCAATGAATGACTTAATCAGATGCAAAATTTATTTAAAATTTTATTAAAAAATAGAGGTTTGTTTGTCTAACTAGATTGTATCAAAATTAAATTAATTAAGATTTCTTATGAAAAAAATTATTTTTTACTTTAATTCTGCATAAAAATATAGGTTTTGTGGTATATACTTTGTGCATTTTGAGTATATTGAAAGACCGTTTGAGAGACAAAAAACTTTCTTTCAATGTTTGTGGAGAAACAATCTTTGTCTGTTATGATGATTGTTAAAATTTAATTTATTCAGTCAGTTTCCCGTCTACTTTATAGTCACAATTATGATTCTGAAAATCGAAAGTTATTTTTTGTTATTCCCCTAGGTTAAGAACTTAAAATATAAAACTTCCTAAATGTTTGATAAAATGACTATTTGTGAAAATTAATTGTAACAAAGTTAAAGATTCGTACTAAATAGTTGAAGACATTTACTATGACTAACAGCGACTATTTTTCCATAATTATGTTAAAGGTTTCGGAGAGCATTCTTTGTTCCCTAAAATCTTTAACATATTGAATCCCCGTGTAGTAAATGGTTACTGATGCACGTTAAATCTGTTGAGTCGCAAAGTCCTCCATGTTACCATAGCAAATCAATACCTCTGGGGGTACTGATCCAGGAGTTTCCTTGTCTTCTGGATTGGTTCAAAATAACAAGGCTACGGAGTTGAACATTAGTAATCGTAAACCCAAAAATTGGGTCGGCTATTCAACGACGGATATAAAATAAAATAAAATTATTAATAGGAATTATATAGGTATTTTAATTTTAGGATATAAGAATTCAAAAATAAGGTATAGGAATTCAAAGTTTGGGTATTTCTAAGTTCATGTTATTCTAAGTTAGGGTACAGGAGTTCAAAGTTTCGGTGTAAGATTTCAAAGTTTTAGTATTGAAATTCTAGAAAAAGCCATAAATGTCTCCCCTATGCAAAGATTACATTATAAGTCAATTCAATTTAACTTAGAACTGTAAATCCTTCCTTTTAAATTAGGTATAGGAATTCAAAGGTATCGGAAATTAGGTATACAATTTCAAAGGTAAAATAAAATTAGGTATAGGAATTCAAAGGTATAGGAAATTAAGTATACAAATACAAAGGCAAAATAAAATTAGGTATAGGAAATTAGGTATACAAATTCAAAGGTAAAATAAAATTAGGTATAGGAATTCAAAGGTATAGGAAATTAGGTATACAAATTCAAAGGTAAAATAAAATTAGGTATAGGAATTCAAAGTTAAGGTATCTCTAAATTTAGGGAAAAGAATTCAAAGTTTAGGTATAGCAGTTCAAAATCCTTTTAAATGTCATTTTTTGCTTGCATGTTTAATTTAGAAAAAAAAGAAGAAAAAAACTACACTCTACGATAAACAGACTGAAAATATTTCTCAAACTTTATTTGAAAGAATAAATTGAAATTACTTTAATACTTAATTTAAAAGTTTAGGCAAAGTTCCGGTATTTCTAAGTTTATGTAACTCTAAATTTAGGTACAGGAATTCAAAGTTTAGATATCTCTAAGTTTAGAAAAAAGAATTCAAAGTTTAGTTATAGCAATTCAGATTTTAAGTTTAGGAATTCAAAATCCTTTTAAATATAATTTTTTGCTAGCCTATTTAATTATATATATATATATATATATATATATATATATATATATATATATATATATATATATATATATATATATATATATATATATATATATATATATATATATATATATATATATATATATATTTATTTATTTATTTAAAAGAATATTTTGAATTTACTTAAATATTTAATTTTTGAAAAACAAGTCTCTTAAAATTGCAAGACAAATGGCTATAAATTTCGACGAAAACAAAGTCATACTAGGATGTCAGTTATAAATTAGATTCTGCATCTTATATGGTATGTGCCGTTTTATATTGCCCTAGATGCTTCGCCAAACGTCAGAAGAAATTGGAGTTTCTTTCACGTGTTGCTTAGAAGCCGATGTCAGTTTTTCCAATAAATATTTTTACACAAATATTTTAAGTTTTCGAAAAAATTTTCGAAGAAGAAGCACGACGATGTTGCTACTAAATTATCTATAACTCCCTCGGGGTCTTACCTGTTTAGGTCAGATGAGATGAATTTTTAGAAAGCAAAATGTCGTTATCCATTAATTTTTTTTTTACTCTGTTATTTTTAGAATTTTGATCGAATTGTTGTTAGAAAAGTAGAAATGTAAAGTGGAAATTATTAATGCAAATTTACAAACATCTCCTGCCGAAAGTCTTGTAACAACTAAATAATTGTTTCTCCGACAATGTTTCATGAGTAGTTTA
The DNA here is from genome assembly GCA_949128135.1 of Parasteatoda lunata. Taxonomy (NCBI): domain Eukaryota; kingdom Metazoa; phylum Arthropoda; class Arachnida; order Araneae; family Theridiidae; genus Parasteatoda; species Parasteatoda lunata. The sequence continues at coordinate 96,941,299 of OX421975.1, forward strand.
TTTTGAATAATTTTGTATAATTTTCTTTTTTATCTGGAACATTTAATGTCGCATCTTAAGTGAAACCTTAAATTTGAATAATCTAATGTTAAAGTATAGAGCAATTCTACATTTCTTCTTGTATTCTATAAAAAATTCTATTAAAGTTAATTTTTTGCACAATATATACAAACGTTAAGTAATTTTTTATGTGTATTCATTAAGTCCTTTTTCAAGCAACAAAAATGTAGAACAATTTGTTATTTAGATATATTTAGGCTATTTTTGGATAACAACAATGTAAAACATAATTTTTTATTTGGTTATATCGAAACCCTTTTTAATTAACACCAATGTAGAACATTTTCTTAAAATTTAGACACATAAAGGCTTTTTCGGGTTGCAACGTACATCATAATTTGTTATTTGGATATATCAAAGCCCTCTTTGATTAACAGTGTAGAACAATTAGTTATTCAGATCCATCAAGGCCCTTTTAGATCACAACGTAGAACATAATTTGTTATTTGGATATATCAAAACCCTTTTTGATTAACAATGTAGAACAATTAGTTATTCAGATCCATCAAGGCCCTTTTAGATCACAACGTAGAACATAATTTGTTATTTGGATATATCAAAACCCTTTTTGATTAACACCAATGTAGAACACTTTGTTATTTAGATCCATCAAGGACTTTTTGGGTTACAACGTTCAACATAATTTGTTATTTGCATATATGAAAATCCTTTTTGATTAACAGTGTAGAACAATTAGTTATTCAGATCTATCAAGGCCCTTTTAGATTACAACGTAGAACATAATTTGTTATTTGGATATATCAAAACCCTTTTTGATTAACAGTGTAGAACAATTAGTTATTCAGATCCATCAAGGCCCTTTTAGATCACAACGTAGAACATAATTTGTTATTTGGTTATGTCAAAACCCTTTATCAGTAATACCAGTATAGAATAATTCGTTGTATAAATATATAAAGGGTAATTGTGAGTGAGTAACAATAATGTAGAATAATTTGTTATTTAGCTGTATTAAGGTTCTTTGTGAATTACAACAGTGTAGAATAATAGTAAAATATTGTATTTAGGTATCGCAAAGAACATTTTAAATAACAACACAGTCATGGAATAATTTATTTTTTAAAAATTGATACGTCCTATTTCGATTCCTTTTTTTTTTTTTTTTCGAAAAAAAAATCATACTACAAAGCTACTAAGTCAGAAAAATAATTGGGGAGGAGGCCAGTGATAATATAATTATTTTTCAGTTTAAATCTTTCAGTTTTATAATTTATTACGAAATATAATAATGACATGCATCAATACATATAAAACAATTATTCTGATGCATTAGTAATCAGTTTCATCTACATTTTATACTTTATTCAACAACAACGGTTAAAAATTAAAATTTAAAATGATTTCAAAAACACGTTATTTATTCCATCATTTGCTCGAAAACTTTCTTTTTCCCACTTCAAAATGCTTAAAGTACGGCATGTTAAAGAGATTTAAAATAATAATTTTTCTTCCAGAAATGAAACAAACTATTTTACGCTCCGTCTCGAAAGAGACCCTGATGAATGTGAACTTTTTAAAGTTGATTTCATATTCTTTTACATAAAATTATAAGTACATAAATTAAATTCAAAATAAACCTCTACACATTTTACATTAAAATGAACTAGATTTTGGAAATTTTATTAGATTTATGCAATCGAAATAATTTTTTAATAACTACTAATATCAAAAAGTGAGGAATAGCAAAAAGTGAGCTAATAGTGTATGAAAGTGTAAAAAAATTGTATATAAATAAAAAATTTGAGAAAAATTTGAAGAAAAAAAATTTGAGTTAAATAGCGAAGCTCTTTGCATTGTAAATTAAATCAACTAATAATCTATTATCAGATGCGTAAACAAAGTACTAATACTGAAATATATATTAAAATTAATTGATAATGACATTTTAAAAAGCATTCTATATTTTTACGAAAGATTACCCAACACTAGTAACTATATATCAGTACCTTTGTAACCCTTTATAAAGCTGTGGGATATCCTACCAAATTTGTTAGTTTCAAAAATCGATGGGAGGCTATTTTTTCTCCTTTTTTTTTCTGGCCATCTACTGATAACATCAGAAAAAATTGCCAATGAAGGGGTTAATTTACATAAATATGGGTAACAATAAAGGTTTGTGTGAGGTCAAGCGATAAGTAAACAAAGGAGAGGATTTATTTGATCATTTCCCATCGAATTTATTTGTAGTTAAAAACACAAAATTTATAAATTTGGTTATTTATAAGCACAGAAGCTCACGTATATGACAAATTCTTTACTGTGGGTAAAATTATTGAAAAGCCCCTCTACCAAAAAAAACGTCTCTTAAATTAAACTAATTATTGGTCATAAACTAAACAAATTTCTTTTCATAAAGTAATCTTAATCCCAAAAATATTTCAACCTAACAACACTAAGAAAAATTTCACCCCATAAAGAGTTAAACATAAGGTTAGTGCTTTGTATATTACATGGTAAAAGTTGTCTACCCAACTACCGTATCTTAAAAATAAGACAATAATAAAGTTTAGTAAGAACAAATATTTTTACGGCACTAGAAAAAAGCATTATTTTTATTATTATTATAAGAAGTATAGCAAGTTTTTCTTTTTAATACAAATATGTATTTCTAAGCAAAAAAGAAAAAAAAAAGTATATTCTTTTTATTGCAAATCTGTGAGTATAATATACAATAAAAAAATCATTTATAAGACAAAAAGTGTTTTTATTATTATTGTTGTTTAGCGAAACAAATTCTTAAAGACAGTGAAAGCTGTTTAGTCCTTCGTATAGCTTAACCCCGATCGGTAGGAGAAAAAAAAGCAACGTTTTGCTATAAATAATACATAAGAAACGAAAAGTAAATTACAGACAAATATGTAACCACAATTCCAATTTCAAAGAAATGTTTCGGTTCCGTTCTAGGGACATATAATTAAATTAATCGTTCTTCGTTCTCCTTTTCAATTTGACCATTATTTAAAAGCATTACAAATGTCTTTTTTTTTTTTTTTAATAATATATGCGGATGATAGAAACGTTGCATACGGGGTGGGTGATAACAAAATAATTTTGCCAAAACATACCTCCCCAGCTTGCATACCATTCTAGAGAATGGAATAAAATTTTGTATAAAGGTATTATAAGATATGCGCTCAAGAATAATACAAATCACGAAGACGGAATTTCAAAATTTTCAAATGGCAACTGTTTTTGTTTTTCATGGAAACTTAAACGTTGAGATGAAAAACTTAAAACTCACAATGGAAAACTTATATAGGTGCCGTTCTTAAATAATATTTCAATATTTTTTGATCTTCTTCCTCCCCTTTGTCAAGAAACGTCACTCTTCATCAAACCACCCCTAACGTCCAAGTCACGTGTCACGTTAAATTACATAAGCATATGTTAGCAGTTCTGAGGCAAAGCACTTTGTTTTAGATCATGTTTCAAATTTTATTTATAAACTCTATGTAATGACATTAGTGGTGCATAACAGTGATAAATAAGATGTATAATTATTTCGGCAAAAAAAATATAAAAACAAATAATGTAAAAATATTGAATCGGCTGACTTTAAATGTTTTTATTTTGACCAAAATTTATTCTATCACTTTTCTTGTAATCACCCCTTTCCTCCTGACAAGCTTTCACGGTAAGCGTGACACCATTTTTACGCCGAGCGTGACACCATTTGTGAACGGCACCTAAATGCAGTTGATACAGTATTTTTTATAACGAATAGTGGTAACGCTAGACAGAGATGAAGTGAACAAAATACAGCATACAAATCACTGTGTTCACATATTTCTATAATATTATTGCTAATTAGAATTAAAAAGAGGTTTCAACTTTGATTTTCTCAAAGAGTGCCAATTTTTTCCTCAATTTATTTAATAAACTTTCTGATAAATTTATAGACCAAAAATACAGTTTTATTTTTGTGATTTTTTTATAACATAACTTTGAACACACATAACAAAAATTATTATATTAATTTCTCTACTTAACAGTTAGTTACATTACGAAAAATTAATGCACACCACTCGTTTAATAATGTCGAATTTCAATTTATTTTAAAACAATATTTTGATATTCTTAACTTATATAATTTATATTATTATAAGTTGATCCATTAATATCTATGACAACATTCTAAGATCGTTATTTATTTAGATTTAATTTAAAGATAATTCTAATGGTAATGGAAATAGAATTAAAATAAAGCTTCAGCTTATGACCCGTTTACCTTGACCACTAAATAATTTAAATTAAACAAAACATGTCATTTTTAGATAATTTAAAAAACTAACAAAAGCTTAGCTTTTTTAATCGATTTCCAACTAAAACAACCTTGGATATATGTTGCCACAACCAAAAGAAAGATTGACACGCATTTATCGTCTGCGAAAATAAAAACAGAAATTAAAATCTTTTGTTCAAAATTTTGTAGGCAGCAAGATAATTTATTCCTTTGTTCCGCCATTTCATTTAAGAAGGGGGACATAAAAAAAATATTTCGCTGAAACTGAGAAATTGATTTTAACTGCTGACTTTACCCTTTGCAGACGATTATTTTTCGAGTAAAAATAAAAGAAATTTCGTGGATAAGTATTTTAATAAGGAAAGAAAGTGGTAAAAATGACTGACAGTGAAAATTTAATATTCCGTAGTAAAATATTAAATTCGAAGCTGCGTTATTTTGTCTAGCATATTAAGGACAAAAAATAAAAATATTCTTTTATGAAGTAAGTATTTAAAATTTACTTTTTTTTTAAACTTTCTCGGATAAATAGTGTTTGGTCTGTGAAATATAATTTCATTGTAATTTTACATTCGCGATCGCAACGAACTATAGGGGGCGTTGTTGTATGAGACGAATACCTGTGATTTCTATATGAACAGTCATTCAGTTACTTTAGAGACGTCTTTAATGTAGTGTGTAGCATTGCAACGTTCCTTCTTTATTGTGGCTTATTAAATTTAAAAAAGAAAAATGTTTGATATTCTTTCTTATGTAAGCAAAAACAAAATGGTACCTCTTTTTTCTCAGAGAAGGAACATCCAAAGCACATCGTAAAAATATTTGTACATAAACAGAAAAGAAAAATGTATATTCTTATAAGAGTTAAAGCCTACTGCCTGAGAAATAGTTTTGCTAAATTTAATGATATAACATGAAAAGCCTATTTAAACTTTCCATAGTTTTAAGAATCATATTACTTCAAAAATTAAAATGAACAAAAAGTGTACATAAGCCTTATAATTTTATAAAATTCAGTTTTATAAAAAAAAGTTTTTTAACAACAATTTTTATTAAAAAATTTTAACTTTCAATAAAAATCCTTATTTAGAAACTGAAAAACGTAAGATAAAGAATGCTTATGAAAAAAATAATAAAAATAATATTCTTTTTTGACGCCATTTTTTAGTGCTACGAAAATTCGTCTTTGGGATTTGCCAAAAACAAAACAAGATGCTATTTTATTTTTTCAGGAGCGAAATATTTCACAAAAAAAAAACGAAAATGTACCAATTCTCATGACATGAAACTTTATTATGATGAACATACGTTTTGGAAATGTAATTTCATTTAGAATCTTATTTATTAGAGTTCGTATGGCGGCGAAAGAAAATAGAGATTGTTTTAAATCAATGTTAAACTCCATATCGGCCCATTTTCCACCGAAATTTCGATTAACTACTTTGATTTTAAATAAAGTATTTTGAATTTTGAAAGTGTTTTGATTTTAAATAAAGTGTTTTATTTTATGATTTGTCACAAAAATTTTAGGTGTAGATTAACTTCAAAACAGCCAAATCTGTAATTGCGGTGGCGTTAATACGGAAGTACCGAAATTTTATTCCATACTTTTCTGAATCATATTACTTCAAACATTAGAATATGCAAGAAGTATACATAATATTATACCATTTAATTTTTCAAAACAATTATTTTAACTACAATTTTTATCAAAAAATTATAACGTAAAAAACGTAAAATAAAAAATTCTTAGGATAAAAAAAAAACGATTTTAAAAATTCCTCATATTGAAATAAAAAACTTCCATATTGTTTCTTTTTTTATTCTTATAGTTCTTAATCAGACGTAAAAAAACCATTTTGTAGAGAACTATCATCAAATAAGAAAAAAAAATTTTTTACAAGAAAATTTTTTATTATAAAAATCATAACACTTACCTGACTTATAAATCTGGAGAATTCGAAACTGAAATGTTCTTCGCTTCAAAATTTTATTTTCAAATAATATATACATAGATTACTTTTAGAGAACATACCACACAGCAAAATTTTATATGATTATCGATATGAATTTTAAGATGTAGCTTTAAAACAGAATAGCTGAATTCTAGTTTAAATTATTCTTTCAAAAATAAAAAAAAAATACTTACCGAGAAAACGATAAAAATGTATTAATAATCAGCACAAATGATACTATTCGCGATCGCAACGCTCGAGTACACCATCTAGCGGGAGCCTGAAAATATCAGACATTAATTTATTTAGTTCCATCAAAAGCATTGGCAGAATCAGACGCCATTTTCTTAGCAGCAAATACGAAGCAAAATTTCCCTAAGGAAATGGCCGAAGAACTTGAAAAAACTCTCCAGAATATTGGTAAATCTTTCAGAAACAGAACACGCCAAACATTTGAAGAAAAATTCCTCAATTTTTAACTTCTATGATCAACAAACTTGCAACTGATAACTTCAAACTTCGGTATTGCATACTGTTCAGATGTGTGTATTACGGTAATATACATTTCTTCTGTCTTCAATTCATTACAAATTAAAGTGAAGTCAGCATTGCTTTCTTCATTCCAATGAATAAATGTGAACGTACAGAACTGTAATAGTTATAGAATATTCTTCTTCTTTATAGAATAGTATATATTTCTGTATCTACATAATTCAGAAAACAACAATAAAGTATCATCCTTATTACTTGAAATAGTATCATTTGTGCTGATTATTAATACATTTTTATCGTTTTCTTGGTAAGTATTTTTTAGTTTTGAAAGAATAATTTCAACTAGAATTTAGCTATTCTGTTTTAAAGCTACATTTAAAAATTCATATCGAGACCTTACAGTTATAAAATTTTGCTGTGTGGTATGTTCTCTAAAAGTAATGAAGAGATAATCTATGTATATATTATTTGAAAATAAAATTTTGAAACGAAGAATATTAAGAGGTAAGTGTTAAGATTTTTATAAAAAAATTTCTTTTAAATAATTTTTTTTTCTTCTTTGATGATAGTTCTCTACAGAATGGTTTTTTACGTCTGATTAAGAACTGAAAGAATAAAAAAAGAAACAATATGGAAGTTTTTTATTTTAATATGAGGAATTTTTAAAATCGTTTTTTTTATCCTAAGAAATCCTTATTTCACGTTTTTTACTTTATAATTTTTTGATAAAAATTGTACTTAAAATAATTGTTTTGAAAAATTAAATGGTATAAATGGTGTTTATGCATACTTCTTGCATATTCTAATGTTTGAAGTAATATGATTCAGGAAAGTATGGAATAAAATTTCGGTACTTCCGTATTAACGCCACCACAGTTACAGATTTGGCTGTTTTTAAGTTAATCTACACCTAAAATTTTTGTGACAAATCATAAAATAAAACACTTTATTTAAAATCAAAACACTTTCAAAATTCAAAAAACTTTATTTAAAATCAAAGTAGTTAATCGAAATTTCGGTGGAAAATGGGCCGATATAGAGTTTAACATAGATTCAAAATAATCTCTATTTTCTTTCGTCGCCAAATGAACTCTAATAAATAAGATTCCAAATGAAATTACATTCCCAAAACGTACGTTTACCATAATAAAATTTCATGTCATAAGAATTGGTTCATTTTCGTTTTTTTGTTGAAATATTTCGCTCCTGAAAAAATAAAATTGCATCTTGTTTTGTTTTTGGCAAATCCCAAAGACGAATTTTCGTAGCACTAAAAAATTGCGTCAAAAAAGAATATTATTATTATTTTTTTTTTCATGAGCATTCTTTATCTTACGTTTTTCAGTTTCTAAATAATGATTTTTATTGAAACTTAAAATTTTTTGATAAAAATTGTTGTTAAAAAACTTTTTTTTACAAAATTGAATTTTATAAAATGATGAGGCTTCTGTACACTTTCCGTTAATTTTAATTTTTGAAGTAATATGGTTCTTAAAACTACGGAAAGTTTAAATAGGCTTTTCATGTTATATCATTAAATTTAGCAGAACTATTTCTCGGGCAGTAGGTTTTAACTCTTATAAGAATATACATTTTTTTTTCTGTTTATGTACAAATATGTTTCCGATGTGCTTTGGATGTTCCTTCTCTAAAAATAAGAGATACCATTTTGTTTTCGCTTGCATAAGAAAGAATATCAAACATTTTTCTTTTTTAAATTTAATAAGCCACAATAAAGAAGGAACGTTGCAATGCTACACACTACATTAAAGACGTCTAAACTAACTGAATGACTGTTCATATAGAAATCACAGGTATTCGTCTCATACAACAACGCCCCCTATAGTTCGTTGCGATCACGAATTTCAAGTAATACGGATGATACTTTATTGTTGTTTTCTGAATTATGTAGATACAGAAATATATACTATTCTATAAAGAAGAAGAATATTCTATAACTATTACAGTTCTGTACGTTCACATTTATTCATTGGAATGAAGAAAGCAATGTTGACTTCACTTTAATTTGTAATGACAGAAGAAATGTATTTTACCGTAATATACACATCTGAACAGTATGCAATACCGAAGTCGGAAGTTATCAGTTGCAAGTTTGTTGATCATAGAAGTTAAAAATTGAGGAATTTTTCTTCAAATTTTTGGCGTGTTCTGTTTCTGAAAGATTTATCAATATTCTGAAGAGTTTTATCAAGTTCTTCGGCCTTTTCCTTAGGGAAATTTTGCTTCGTATTTGCTGCTAAGAAAATGGCGTCTGATTCTGCCAATGATTTTGATGTAACTAAATAAATTAATGTTTGATATTTTCAGGCTCCCGCTAGATGGCGTACTCGAGCGTTGCGATCGCGAATTGTATGAGCTCTTCATAAAAATTCAAGATATTAACCTTGCGCGTAATAATCTATTCATATACTACACTATGCCCTAAATCTTTAACGATCTCATAAAAAGTAAGTTTTTATCTTGTACGAAAAAATATTTTGATAAAAATGGTAGAAATAGTTTTTAAAACATTTTAATATTTATTACAGAAAATAAATAAATGAATATATAGAAAGGAAATTTTTAAAACGTGAAATACTAGCTAATTAGGAGAAAAGTCACAAAATTTAGCAAATGTGGTAAAATTTGATAATTTTCTCATGATATCTTAGAGCATGGCATAAAAACAATTTATTTCGTTAAATTTACTCTTCACTAAATGTGTGGTAATAAGAATAATAATTTTGAAAACCAGAATTTCTGATAAACTGCTACAACTTGAACGAAAAATTCACCAAATGAGTGGTTTAATTACCATAAACTTTGGTTTTATTTGGTTAACCAGAATTAAGTTGTTTTTTTTATCACATATGTCATTACCATACAGTACGGCAATTTTCCCAGAATTTTTTTCCCCATGTATAGAATATGTATGAATAGCAGATCGAAAGCAGATATGCTAAAGCAGATAGAAAGCGAAGTAGAGAAAGAATTTCGTCTACCGTTTGTGAAAGCTAAACCTGAGATAAAGAGCGGCAAACAATTTGGTGGTCCAATAAAAAAAAAGTATTATTTTTATTACATTGAAATTATTTTGTTTTGCATTAGTTTGATGGTTCAGAAATTGATACAAATAATTACTGACAACATCATCAAACATTTTTTCCCCCTTCATCGGATTGAAAATCGGATATTCCATTTATAAAAAGTAATCAAAACACCGAAAATTATGTGGACAAATTTGAAAACTACTTTACAAATTTCTCCACAGAACAGAAATGTTAACAGAACATTTTTTAGCCTGCAAAATAATTTTCCATCAAGATAGAGCTTTCATACACACAGCAAGAATGAGAAGGGGTTTTATAACGTTCCGAGGTAATCGAAGTTAAAAACTGGCCTGGAATGTCACTGAATCCAAATCCAATATGAACCATTGGAAACTCATATCAATCTTTGTTTATAGAGGTGATAAGCAATATCGAAGTGTTCAGGATCTGAAATGATAAATTGCTGTAACTTAGTTACAAATATCCTCAACAACAATCTTGTTTCTAGCATAAATCATTTTAAAAACCATTTCAGTCTTTGTTTATAGAGACGTCAAGCAAATATAAAAGTTTCAAGAATCTCAAACAATCAATTGCTGTAACTTGATTACAAATATCCTCAACAACAATCTTGTTTCGAGCATAAATCATTTTAAAAACCATTTCAGTCTTTGTTTATAGAGGCGGCAAGCAATATAAAAGTGTCGAAGATCTCAAACAATCAATTGCTGTAACTTGATTACAACAACAAAAATCTTGTTTCAGCATGAAGAATGTTCTAGTTCTCTGCTTTATAGCTAGAAGAATGTTCTAAAGTTCAATTATTAAAACTAAAAAACGAAGAGGCACTCTCACTATTAATCAAAATATTTTTGAACCATTTTATTACTTTTGGTCAATTCTGCTTCAAAGTCTTGTGATGGCATAATCAAGGGAAAAGGCAACGACCATAACTAATTTAACGAAACATTTATTCAACTAATACCGAGAAGAAAAATTTTATTTTATTTTATAACTGCGATAAAAGTACGCTTCCTGCATAATTTCTTTTAATCAAAATTTTCTTTTAAATATCAAATTGTTTATAGGCTACATTATTAAAAAATGTATCTTATAATAAATTTTAAAAACGTCATTTTGGGAAAATATATTTTAAAATACGCATTTTTTGAATAATTATATGGTGACTTAAAGTTTGGGGACGTCAGTGTAATTTTTATATATTGATATTTGCATTGTAAACAATAAAATAATTATCAATTTTAAATGCATGTTCGCTAGCAAATTATTACAAATAATTGAATCCATAGAATGATTTTTTTTTAAATCTTATGCACGAAATAAGATTATTTTGGATTTTTCGATAAAAAGAGATATACTAAAATATCTGATTTGATATAAACCTTTCTAAACATAGCTGAATAGATTATTTTGAGATTTCTTTTTTAAATTTCGCATGCAATTTTTAAAAATGTGAAACAACAAATCTTAGAAACATTTTTCATCGAAATATTCGTTATCAATCGAAGGAAGAAAAAAAACAGCTGTTCCAGAATACCGAAAAATTAGATAATGTTTGCCGTAAAATTTCACAAAAACATTTTTATTCAATATAACTTTTTTTTTCTTTCCATTTTTATGCAAAATTGTTTGATATTGATCCTTATTTTAAATATTAATTTAATTTTTTAAGCAAATAAAATATTTCGCAGTAACAAAATTCCATACCAGTCAAAGCATTTCAAAATTAAAAAATAAATTCTTATCTGTGGTTGAACTTATTTAGATCGAAAAACGAAAAAAAAGTACTTCATTTACAAAATTGAGGCGAGATGTTTTTACTTTTCCTTTAACATTTAATTTGATTTATGGCGTTACCATTTTAACTCTTTTTTTTCATAAAGACCAAAGATAAAAAGAATTTCAATTAAATATTACTATCAAAATGACAAATGCTGTTCAAATATTTGGAATACGAAATTCTCCACAACCAGAAATATTTGATTATTTAGAATAAGAATTTCTCGCCCACCCTATTTTGTCAAACAGCTACATCATATATAGTTTTTGAATTAATTTTCTTAACTTAATTTTTTTTACGCTTAAGACTGTTTTTGCCTGATGTTAAAGCGCAGGTAAATAAAATTTTTATATTTTAAAATATATTTTACAATTTAGCTCTCCTATAATATTTAATTTTAAAAGCATCTTGATGGATTTATTTTAATAAAAAATTATACATAAAATTGATGAAAAGACCGCATTTTTGAGATGTATGTATGTAATGGATCAACATGCATGTAATGGATTCAATGAATCCATGATTATTGGAAACGTTTTTGAAATACCGTTTTTTTTAAAAATATTTTTACTTAAACTTTATGCTATGCTATGAAATAAAATAAATGAAATAAATTGCTATGAAATAAAACAAAGTACACGTTAGCTGTTCTTAATAAAAAGAAAAGTATTGTATTCAATAAATGTAAAACTTTTGGAATCTTTTTCTAACCTTTTTTTTTTTTTTTACTTTTATTTATTTCTTATTTTCATTTTTTTATTTTCATTTATTTTATTTTATTTTTATTTATTTTGCTTTGCAGTAAAATAAAGCACGAGAAGGCTCTCGCGATCGCAACACTCGATACGCCATCTAGCGGGAGACTGTAAATATCGGGCATTAGTTCCCACATAAGCATTGGCAATGACGGTCGCCATTTTCTTAGCATCAAAAAAGAAGCAAAATTTCCATAAAGAAAAGGTAAAACTTCTTGAAAAAACTAATCAGAACATGCCAAACATTGAAGCAGAACACGCCAAGCATTTGAAGAACAACTTCTCAATAATTTTTACCTCTCTATTACCAACAACATAACATGATTTCATGATCACTTGCTGTTACAGATCTGTGTATTGCGGTAAAATAATTTTTCTGTCTTCAGTTCATTACAAGTTAAAATGAAGTCAACATTGCTTTCGTCACTCCAATGAATAAATGTGTTCCAATGAATTCCATACAGAACTGTAATAGTTATAGAATATTCTTCTCCTTCATAGAATAGTATATATTTCTGTATCTACATAATTCAGAAAACAACAATAAAGATTAATCCAAATTACTTGAAAAAGTATTTTTAGTGCTGATTATAAATAAATTTTTTATCGTTTTCTTGGTAAGTGTTTTTTAGTTTTGAAAGAATTTCAACTAGAATTCAGCTATTCTGTTTTTAAGCTACATATTAAAATTCATATCGAGATCTTACAATTATAAAATTTTGATGTGTGGTATGTTACCTAAAAGTAATGAAGGGATAAACTATATATATATTATTTGAGAATAAAGTTTTCAAACAAAGAACATATCATTTTGGAATTCTCCGGACTTATAAATCAGGTAAATGTTATGATTTTTATAATAAAAAATTTGCTTGTAAATAATTTTTTTTCTTACTTGATGGTCGTTCTTTACAAAATGGTTTTTTTACGTCTGATTAAATACTATAAGAATTAAAAAAAAGAAACAATACAAAAGTTTTTATTGAAAAATGAGGAATTTTTAATATCGTTTTTAATCCTAAGAATTCTTTATTTTACGTTTTTTAGTTTATAATTTTTTGATAAAATTGTTGTCAAAAGACTTTTTTTGAAAAATTAAATGGTATTAAATTATGTGTTTATGTATACTTCTTGATTATTCTAATATTTGAAGTAATATGATTCAGAAAAATATGGAAGAAAAATTCGGTACTTACATATTAACCACAGCTACAGATTTGGCAGATTTTTAGTGCCGCCAATCTACACTTAAAATTTTTGGAAAAAATCTTAAAATGAAACACTTTGTTTAAAATCAAAGTAGTCAATCGGATTTCGGTGGAAAATGGGCCGATATAGAGTTTAGCATAGATTCAAAACAAACTTTTCTCTCACCTGATTCTATAGCCATAATGAACTCTAATAAATAAGATTCAAAATGAAATAACATTTCCAAAACGGACGTTAACTAAGATAAAGTTTCATGTTATGGACTTTGGTACATTTTCGTTATATTTCACTCCATAAAATATTTCGCTCCTAAAAAAATAAAATTGCATCTGGTTTTGTTTTTGGCAAGTCCCAAAGACGCATTTTCGTAACACTAAAAAATGGCGACAAAAAAAGAATGGTTCTTTTTTTTTTCTTTTTGTTTCGTAAGAATTGCTTATTTTACGTTAAAATTTAAATGGGCCTTTCATGTTATACCATTAAATTTAGTAAAACTATTTCTCAGGCATTAGGTTTGAACTCTTATAAGAATATACCTATTTTTTTCTCTTTATTTACAAATATTTTTCAGATGTGTTCTAGATGTTCCTTCTCTAAAAAAAAGAGATACCATTTTTTATTCGTTTGAATAAGAAAGAAAACAAACATTTTTCTTTATTAAATTTAATCAGCCACAATAAAGATGGAACGTTACAATGCTACATGCTACATTAAAGACGTCTCCAGTGACTGTTCATATGGAAATCGCAGGGATTCGGCACATACAACAACGCCCCCTATAGTTCGTTGCGATCGCGATATCGTTTTCTAATTTTTTTTTTTTTTTTTTTTTTTTTGTTCTGTTATAAAATAAAACGCAGGAAGTATCTTCTTGGTGAAAAAAAATATTGCGTTGCGATAATTTAACGATTTTCGGAATCGTTTTCTAATTTTTTTTAAACGTTTACTTTGGATTATTCCAAAGTAAACGTTTATGCTATGAAATAAGTTATTTCTTTATAGAAATAACTTCCTTGTGGAAATTTTTATTTTGTGTTGCATGAGTTGCGCAAAATTTTAAAGCTAACAATTTTTTTTTCCCTTCCATAGAATAAGAATTCAGATAGTTTTCTTACATCTTAGCATAACGTTGAAAAAAAAGAACATATTTAAACTAGTATAACAAGATATGTAAGATGCATCTACATATTACATGTTTAGGCAGACAATAAAAATAAGAGAATTCTGCTGTTTCTGAGCTGCTTACTGCCGAGAAATCTTATTCCTTAAAATCTTCTCAATGCTTTCATCTTATTTACTTCTTTGTTTTACATTAAAAATGCATCGTCTTTATTAATACTTGATCTAAAGTGAAGCATTTTCAAATCCCCAGATGTCTTCTTAATGTGGAATTGTAAGACAAGCTCCTATGTACGGCAGCCTATAGAGGATCATAGTTGTGTTTTCTTTTTGGTAGAAACAGAGATATTTCTGAAAAGGAAGAAAAAATATGCTTCCTTGAAGGTTTTTCGTTTAGCTGGTAAGCATCTCAGGCAAATAATTTAATGCCAGTTAAGTCTCTTACATGATAAACTCGCATAACTTTTTTACTACTACTCTTAAATTTTCTTATTTTCATACATTCTTGTGGCTGGCTATCTTTTCTCATATGTATTCATAAATGCAATTGGATACCAGCAAGTGACCTTATCGTAGTTAAATCCTGGTATTTGTCGATTCCAGAAGCCAATCAGGTTCGACTTACACGTGATTTCGCTTTATCCAATTAATTTTAAATCATATTGTTAGGCATAATCACTTCACTTTTTCTCGAGTTGTAAGTACCCAATTGTTTAAAAAAAATTTTTTTTTCATTTTACGTATGTTCTTTAAAAAAAATTAACACTATTGAAAATATGTTCATTTATGTAACTTAACACAATTCATGTAAGTTTCTTATATTCATTCAGATGCTGATTTTACTATGTTTGCATTGATTGATCTTTTTTTTTTCTTCACAAATATATTTTTGTAGCTCTCTTAAATTGGACATTCATAATTCTCGGATATGTGACAGCATGTTTTGTCTCCTAAAACGTTGGAAAACTCTACATTCATATTTTCTCTAAGAAATATGTTTAAAATATAAAACAGGATACATTGAGGTTATGATAGTAAGTATTAAGTCGTGATAGACCCGTAAGTCTTATTTAAATCACAACTAATTTTTAAAGTTATAATACTAAAACAGAGTACAAGCTTCAAAAGCTATATTTTCAATAAAATGTAATAAAAGGATATAAAGGAGAAAATAAATAAATTTTTTCCAGATCTGATTCCGAAAAACGTAGGGCATGTCACTTTCGAAATACTTGAGGGAATTTTTCGATTCCCCCATTAATGTAGGGGATGTGTGAATGGTAATAGAAGTTTTGAATGAAAGCGATGCGCCCAACATTTTTAGATAGACAAAAAAATAATATTATTTTCTCTCTTTTAATTCTTTTGAAAAACAAAGCTTTAAAATTTTTTGTTTAATTTTATTATTTTTCACTTTTTAGTGTTCTGGTTGTTAGTTTGTTTATGACAGAAAAAAGGTGGAAATTTCGATTGGGGATAAAATGGAGATAATATTTGCTTGCACATCTACAGGAAATATTAGTAACTTGCGTTGACATCAGACACGGCAGCTGCTTTTGAAATTTTAACACTTTAGACCAGGATGGGCAAACTGCGGCCCGCCGGAAAGTTTTATCTGGCCCGTGGATAGAATTTAAACTTGCCAATCCGTGGCGAATATAAACATTATACATCCATTTTCTTGTCTACTTTTTTTAAAGCTATTTTCGTTCTATTTTTTTTTAACAGAGTTAATAATGATCTTTTTACTTTCTCTATTTATGTTCTACAAAGCATAAATTGATGGAAATAGCTAGCACAGACCAGACCGTTTCAGTTGGTAAAATGTTGAAAGAAGAAGTTCTTTATAGAATAGCCGTAGATTTGCGCCTGCGGGAGCAGTTGTATGTCAAAGTTTGAGTTTTACAAATCATTACCAAAAGCTAGTTTTCCAAATTTAATATTTCATGCCCACAAAATCAGTGCTATGTATACTTCATCTTGTATATGTGAACAAGTGTTTGTAATGATGAACCTTAGAAAAAAATAATTTCAGAAGTATACTAATAGACAAACATTTAACCTCCTTCCTTAAAATAAGTAGGGGAGTGTAGGGTACCCCCGCCCACTGTCAATTTCATATGTATAGAATATTTTTCCAAGTCAATGGGCCATAGGACATAATTGTTATATCAAAAAAAGATTATTTTCAAAGTTTCAAGTATTTATGCAGCTGGTAACATGGTAAACAATAGTTTTGAAAATGTGTTGAATACAGTAGTCAATTTTTTTTAATTTCTATTTTTTTAAGTTAAACTATTCTTCTTTTGGTTTATTCTTTTTGCATTATTGAATTAGATGATAAAACAATAGGAACATACAAAAATATTGATTATTACTCAATATTATACAGAAATATAAGCAATACTCCTTAAGTGGGCGGGGCTACCCGACTCTCCCCTACATGTCACTTGGAACATTAATATAAGGAACTTTTAAAAATGCAGTCACAATTTCATTCATCTCATTAAATATTTAAATTAAAACTTGTATATCGTTTTTTTTTTTTATTTTAGAAGTTTTTACCTGGCCCACCAAACTTTTTTCTCACGATTTTTTGCCCTTGACAATAAAAGTTTGCCCACCTCTGCTTTAGACAATAAAACAGTGTTCGAAATTTCTATTGAGTATAAATTATAATTGAAATTGACTATCTACAATATAAATGCCATTTAAATTCTACTATTACTAGTGAGGAAATTAGTACAATTTTCATTGCCTTTATTTTCATCAATATAAAAAAATTCTAGTGAAGGAGTAAATGTTCTTTGGAAATCTTTGTATTATTATTATTATAAATATGATTTTCTTCGGAATAAAATAAACAAAATTTTCGACATAGATAGATGAGCAGTGGTAGCTGAGGGAAAAGAACGTTCGCTTTCCAATGAAGTGAACCGGGATCGAATCACAGCGATGGCAGGTCGATAAAAATTCCACACCTGGCTCACACCAACCACAGTGCTGACGTAAATCATTCTCTGTCGTAGACTGATCATGGGTTACAATCTCCTTGTTGTCAGGCTAATTGTGGGAGGAATTCATGGTTTCCCTCTCGATGTAACGCATTTGCTGTTAGCTCCATCAAAATGGCCTCCACGAAGGTAAATTTCTTCCAATACTTGATCCATTAGTTGCCTTGTCTACTGGATTGGGTTCAAAATTGCAAGGCTACGGAGTTGAACATAAGTAGTCGTAAACCCAAGATTCGGTCGGGTGTTAAACGACGGTTATAAAATAAAATGTATCAATAGATAATAGATAATACGCTTTAAGAATCAGCTTTAACGTATGTCTTTGAGAAAATTTCGACGCATTGTTTTACTTTACTTTAACATTAGAAGACAACATGTCCTCGTCATAAAAGAATAATTAGTATATGCAAAATAAAGTTACGAAACAATATTTGTTTGAAAAATCTGTTTTAATACATTAATATAAATACAAGGGAAAAATCAACGTAAGCTACAAAAAATTCAAAATTTTTACACATTTAGCATCTTTCTTTGAAGCCCGGTGACTGAGTGGTAGCGCTTCGCGCTCTTGCGCCACAAGTCCTGGGTTCGATCCTCTGGCCGGGCAAGGTTGGCTCAGCCTTTCATCCCTTCAGTGGGTCGATAAATAAGTACCAGGCATGCTTGAAAACTAAACACTGGGGGTTCCGTGTTCGGCTGATCACCTGACAGGAACATCTATCTGCTCCTGCACCCCAGAGCCCAAAGTCAAGAAAACTGATATGGGTACTGTTTGTCTAAGATAGGTACTCTGCCAGACATTCGTCTGGAGCTGTGGCGGTGACTATGGTAACGAGGTATGATTATTTCAAGTAGGGGTACGGGGTCCCTTTTTAGGACTAGTTTCGGCGAGAGAAAAGGAGACCTCTTCATCGAAGCTACCCTCCCTAAAATGCCCTCTTCTTGTTTCCATAGCACCAGACTGCCGCAGACTTAGCGGCGGTCAGAGTACCTATCTTAGACAAACAGTACAGTAGGCCTTGGCCCTCTTTGGGCTGTCGTACCACTGAGTTGAGTTTAGTTTAGCATCTTTCTTTGCGTGATAAGGTACTTACAGCAAGAAAAAAAATTCTTTTTCAAAAATAAACATTGTTTGAACGGTTTTTTAAAATTGTATTTTGATAGCATTATCAATAGAAAGAAAATAATTGTCAAGCCAATTCTTCTCTAAATGTACAGTAAAGCACTCACGTTTTTTTTTTTTTTTTTTTTTTTTTTTTTTTCTTTTTCGATTGGCACCGTATATGAATATTTTATTAAAAGAATACCAACACAATTTAGTTAAGTTATATAAATAAATTAATGTAAGAAAGCTGTTTATTGATAATAAAAAAAAGGAACTGACTCTATCAATATAAGTATGCTGTGCATAGATATATTTCTGTAACATAGCTATATATGTATATATCAGTACAAGTAAGCTTTGTGAAGAGCTAAGTTAACAGAGCTAAGTTAATACATTAACATAAGAAAGCTGCAAGAATATATCAAAATAATAAGTCATATGAATAAGTTATTTGTTACATAAAATATGATGTGATTAATTTTCTCAGAATTGGACATTAGACTTTGAATAATCTCACATAATTTCTAAATATTAATGCGTTCTTTTACTTTAATTACAGTCCCTGGCCAAATTGTTAGACGCACTATAAGATTATATGTAAAATCTTAATTATCAGGGGATACTATACAGCTTTATTGTTTTCATGCGACGGAAACCGGTTTGCACTTGTTTACGTTCGTGCATCAATTGGTTAAATTAGACAATATATAACATAAATTCGATGATTGGATAAATTAGACGATATATTATATAAATATAGAATATTTATTATGTCAGGCATTATATTAGTGTATTATAATAATTAGACCAAATTATTATATGCATTGTAGTGTTTTTACAATTGCATGTTTTGCACGAGTTTATAGGCAATACTTTTATATTTAAACATACATGTAATGGGTTTTTATTCAAAAGATTTTTTATGCACTTGCTATGGCATTTATTTTTAAGGTATTGCATTACAATATTAACCAATTCATACACAAACGTAAACAAGTGTAAACCGGTTTTAGCCGCGTGAAAACAATAAAGCTGTATAGTATCACCTTATAATTAAGATTTTACATAGAATCTTATAGTACGTCTAATAATTTGACCAGGGACTGTAATATATTCAATAATCTTTACTTTTAATGAAAGAATTTGCGACTATAATTTTAGTATTATTATACAGTTATAAACTTTCTTATTGATAAACTCATTCATTCAATATAATTTACAATAGATGCGATTTCAATAGAAATTGTTAAGTTATTTTGATCCATTTTGGTATTTTTATCTGTCCCACCTTGCCACCCTTTTATCTGCCCCACAAATCTTGCCGGTTATAATAAATGATTTATTATAGAATCGGGTTCTCTATAATAGGTATATTCCTAAACTTCCTACGCACGCATACGAAGGCGTTATGAATTTTTTACCTTCGTTGAAAAAAAAAAAGTATTTTCGAATACATATTCAAAAGCACTTCGAAATAGAGTATAGTTTAATATATTCGTGTAGAGCTTGTTTGTTGCGCGTTAAACGCCCCATACTATTTTGTCATCAATCATCTAAGAGAGAGAGAGAGAGTCCATTGCAATTTCCTCCCTGATTTCTACAACTAAGAACCTCTGACCTTTGATTGTAGAATTCGCCATTGTGTTGACTTAAGAAGGACGGAAGTCATAATAACCACTACTGTTGGCAGCTGCCTATGTTATGTTGTGTTTCATCACGTGGATGTGACTTACTCCTGTTCCCTATTTTTTCATAAGGCATTCCGCAGTGTTACATCATACCGAAATTAAACGAACTCAAACAACAAACAATGGTTAAAATCACGATCATCCTTTTTTTTCTTTTCTTTTTCTAATTTATTTGGTGTCGTATCGCCTGCTTATAGTCATTTTAAGAAACACGATGAAAACGATTGTCCGAAAATTGTTCCAAATCAGCTGTGATTTTTATGGTTTATTTATTCATCCAGGTCCTCCAGATTGTAATTCTTTAAAAAAATATATCATTCTTTACGTTACGTTAATGTCATTCATTCTTCGTGGAATTTGTCATTTCTTTACAGCATGCTTGACATTTATATACAACGTTCATTTTTAAGTAATTAACATAAAAAAACACATATAATTTTAGATTAATATCGCATCGACTACTTGCATTTATCTTTTTCTTAATCATATATTATTGTCACAATCATATTTTATTGAGGGTGTTGTCTATTGTGCATTTTTTTTTTTTTTTTTTAATTTTAAGTTTTTGAGTGCCTTTTTCACGCAAAAACAATATTTTTAGGGGGAATATGTAAGTAGACTATAAACGACGAAGTTTTGGGATAGTTTTTTTTTTTTTCCTTTTTTTAACATTAAACTTTTGCAGTTGAGTAAAATATGAATCGTGAAAACACTGCCTCGATAAGAAATCATCTATAATTTTAATGTTGTACACTTTTTGAGTTTCATATTTATTGAGTTATCCCAGTGGTTTCTAAATAGTATTCCGCAAAACCCTAGGGTTCGAATCACGAGAGCTAAATTATTCAATGTTAAAATTGCTGCGGAGCAATACTTTATTATCATATAAGTTTGTTTGATAGAAAAATATCAAGAAAATCAAAATTTAATTAAACTACTGTTGAACAAAACTAATTATCTAATGTTAAAACTGATGTTTAAGAGCACTAAATCATCAAAATTTTGTTTGGTATTAAAATCTTAAGAAAATCAAAATTTAATTAAACTACTGTTGAACAAAACTAATTATCTAATGTTAAAACTGATGTTTAAGAGCACTAAATCATCAAAATTTTGTTTGGTATTAAAATCTTAAGAAAATAAAAATTTTATTTAATTACTGTTGCGCAATACTTATTATTTAATGTTAAAATTCTGTTGAACAACGCTATATCATCAAAAGTTTGTTAAGTATAAAAATATCAACAAATCTATACATAATAATAAAAGCGGCTGTGTGTGTGCCTGTCTGTAATCACAATATATCGCCCCAGAAGCCTCGCCCAGGCACGAAACTCGGCACATAATTTTGTTTTGACATAATGAAGAAGTATTTTTTTTCTTTTTCAAAAATTTGGATTAGTTTTTTAGTTATCAGTCATTTTGTAATAAAATCTATGCTTTTTCGTCTTCAAAGAGCCATATTAAAAAAACTATTAAAAAATGCATATACTTTTTTCCACTCTTATAAATGTATGCTAATGCGAACCTCACAATTGAAATATTAATTTTCGACAACTTAAACCAATAATATACGAAGGAATTAATAATTTAATTGTAAGGTTCGCATTAGTTTACATTTATCAAAGTGGAGAAAAGTTTAACTTTTGTATTAAAAGTGTGGCAACATATTCTATACGTAAATAGAACGCTTCGCTTTGATATATTTGTCGCTGTTCATAATTGTTATAATAAGTTTTTCTTCTTTCCACGCTCTATTTTTTTTTCTTAAGCGAAGACGATAATTTTTGTAACGATATAGAAATAGAAATTGATACCATAAAAAATTATATAGAAATAGAAATTGATACCATAAAAAATTAATTCGTTTTCGTGTTCTTTTCATGTATTTAGCATTTTAGTTTTTTTTTTTTTTTTCTTAAGCGTTGTAGCTATATAATATATAAAATAGGAATTTAATTGTTTTTGAAGGAACGATCACACTTACCTTGGATCTCTTTGGTTTTTCTATTCTTTATTTTAACAGTTTTTATTAAATGTAATTAGTTATTTTCAGAAAGTTTCAGTTTGCAGGTAAGCACTTAGATTTTAATATTGAAGTTTCATGATTTGCTTTCATAGTAATTGTTGTACTAAAGTATTCGTTGACTTCTTAAAAACCCGATTACTGACATGGCAGAACCGCCTTCCAAAAAACTTTGTATTTTGTCAAAGAAAAAGATATTAAGAGATTCTCAAAGAAGAAGGGCCCAAGAAACGTCTGTGGAACGTCAAAGAAGGATGGAACATGACCGAATTTCGACAAGCAATTCTAGAGCCCAAGAAGTATCGGAGAAACGTCAAAGAAGATTAGAAGAGGATCGTGTCTCAACTAGCAGTGCTAGGGCCCGAGAAACACCTGAGGAACGTCAAGGAAGATTGGAAGAGGATCGTGTCTCAACTAGCAGTGTTAGGGCCCGAGAAACACATGAGGAACGTCAAAGAAGATTAGAAGAGGTTCGTGTCTCAATTAGTAATGCTAGGGTCCGAGAAACACCTGAGAAACGTCAAAGAAGATTGTAAGAGGATCATGTCTCTACTAGCAGTGCTAGGGCCCAAGAAACATCTGAAGAACACGGAAGAAAATTAGAAAATAATCGTGTCTCAACCAGAAATGCAAGGACCCGAGAAACATCACAGGAACGTCGAAGAAGGCTAGAAAAAAATCGTGCTTCAACATCCCAAGCTCGATTGCATTTGTGGCAAGACAAGGAAAACTCTGGCGGACAGCTGGCCGCCTTAAGCGACTAGTAAATAAATAAATAAAATAATCAAAAATGAATTGAATTACTCTTGAACAATACTAACTATTCAATGTTAAAATTGCTGCTGAACTATATATATAACTAGACATACTATTTTATTTTTATTTTATTTTATAATCGTCGTTGAACAGCCGAGCCAATATTTTGGGTTTACGACTACTAATGTTCAACTCCGTAGCCTTGTAATTTTGAACCCAATCCAGAAGACAAGGGAACTCTTGGATCAAGTAGTGGGAGAAATTTGCCTTCGATGGAACTAACTCGCATTTGCGTTACATGAAGAGAAATGGAATACCATGAGAACCTCCCACGGTTAGCCTGACAGCAAGGGGACTCTAACCCCTGATCCGTCTACCACTGAGGATATTTCACGTCCGTCAGCACGGTGGTCGGTGCAAGCCAGGTGCGGAATTCGTATCGACCAACCATCGCCCCAGTTCACCTCATTGGAAGGCGAACACTCTATCCCATCGCGGCTCCTATATATACTATATCGTCAAAAGTTTGTTAGGTATTAAAAAAAATATGAAAAAATTAAAAATCGAAAACTTAACCTAAAATCCAAGTTTGCGAGGGCCGCGGCCTTTCAACATATAGAAAATTACTACACTTCGAAATAAATTAAAGAACAACCTTACTAATTTCATGATCTTACAAATCTCACCTTCTTCATTCATGACATTACATTCATAAAATTGCAAAAATATTTTTCAACTTTACTCTACCTAAGAAAAGAAAGTGTATAAATATCGAAATAGGAGTTCTTAACTTCATTGTTTTTAAATAAATAAAAACTCTAAATGCATTTTTGAACAAAATTATTCCATTTTGATAATGAGGCTAGTAGAAAGTTGCCAAGATAAAGTGTTAATAGAACTTGACACTTAATTCCTGAGGGTACAAGCTAATTCAAAAACCATTAAGCTCTAATCAGTTTTTATTCTTAAAAAAGATTTCTTTTACGAACGACATTGACATTTTCAGGACACCTTTTTTTGCAGAGAAATCATTAAGCGGATAAATCTTTTAGTAGAGAAAGAAGAAACGGATTTCGTTTTTATAAGGGCTGAGACTAAACTTCATTAAATACTTTCTTTAAGGTTTAAGCTCCTGTCCGAAACGAGGACAGTAAATTCAAAAGAAGAAGAAAAATAACCATTTCTTTTCTAAGACAAAAATCATTAAATTGATTTCTTCAAAATGCCTTTTGAAGAAAAAAAAAAAAAAGAGATTCATTCATATGTCAAGTATACCTTTATAGATTACGAGCTCTTGTAAAGAATATTTTTCAAGAGGGCAAAACTTTTATTCATTAAGAAATACATTTTATCCTCAAATGGAATTAATCTGCTTATTAATCTGAACAACAACAAAAAAAAAAAAAAACTGAAGAAATGTCTGTGATCTGAAACGTCAAGTGACTGAAAGAAAAAAATAAACTTGTTGAATGAAAATAAAATGCATTTAATGAGTTTTTTAAAGTGTGAAACTATTTCAATTAGGCTTGTGGCCGTTTTGTTTTAATTTATTCTAGGTAACAAGTTATTTTTTATTCAATATTGTGATGTTATGTAGAATAATGAAACTAATTTGAAAAAAACTTCTTAGTTTAAGCCCTTTTTATCAAGAACCTTTCATGCCCTTTCATCAATATTAAAAGTGAAGAAAATCTAAAAATAAAACAGTCCCTGGCCAAATTATTAGACACACTATAAAATTCTATGTAAAATCTTAATTATCAGGGGATACTATACAGCTTTATGATTATTACGCGACTGAAACCGGTTTGCACTTGTTTACGTTAGTGTATCAATTGTTTAAATTAGACAATATATAATATAAATTCGACGGTTAGATAAATTAGAAGATATATTATATAAATGAAGAATATTTATTATATCAGGTATTATATTAGTACATTATAATAATTAAACCAAATTATTAGACGCACTGTAGTGTTTTAATAATTGCATGTTTTGCACGAGTTTATACGCAATATTTTTATACTTAAACACACATGTAATGGGTTTTAATTCAAGAGATTTTTTATATACTTCCTATTTGTATTTATTTTTAACGTTTTGCATTACAATGAGAACCAATTGATACACGAGCATACCTTCTTCTTCTGCTTGAGCTTGTCAGATATGTAGCACCTCTGCATTTTGTACCATGCTCCAAGCCCAATTTTTCCTAGTTCCATTGTCTTGGGTCGCCTACTTTGTTTATATAGTCTGACAGTCCCTTAATTGAGTTAAGGTGAAGCTCTTTAGGATATGGATTGCCTAAAGTAGTGAGGCGCGTATGGGCGAGGACATCACACTCGTATAGGATGTGATGTGCTGATTCTACCGCTTCACGGCATTTCCGACATATTGGTTCTTGTTCGAAAAGTTCCATTCTATGTAGATGTTTCCTAAAATGATAGTGCCCAGTGATGAAGCCTACAATTGTTTACATCTTCAATCTTGGGAACCTAAGGATTTCAGAAGCAATTTTTGCAGATGAACTGCTGATCATGCTTTTAGCATGTTTTTGTCCAGGAGAATTGCGCCAAACTTTGTTCATCTCCTGTTTTTCCCATTCTAGGATGGCCTTCTTTGTAGTCTTCATGTTGATTCCACAGAAAGGTTCCGTTCCTATTGGATTGAAAGAGGATCCCTGTTTTGCAAGTTCATCGGCTCTTTCATTTCCTTTAATTCCTATGTGTCCTGGTACCCAAATAAGAATAATTTTATTTCTTTTTGCCAGTTCTATTAGGAGATTCTTGCATTCCAGAACAATTTTTGATTTAACTTGGAATGAGTAAAGAGCCATCAAGGCTGCTTGACTGTCGCTGAAAATAAGAATCCGCTTACCATGGTAGCCTTTCTTAATATTTATCTGCAGACAGTTGACGATAGCAAGTACCTCCGCCTGAAAGACAGTAGCATATTCCCCAAGACCTTCAAAAATATTGAATTTTGGTGTCACGCCACAGACCCCCAGTTCTGAGAGGTTACCTTTCTTTGATCCATCGGTGAACCAGATTAGATCATCATTTTTTGTATCAATCGTGTTGTTATTCCATTTTTCTCTGGTAGGAAAAACTACCTCAAATGGTCTTTCAAACACGTACCTTCTCTCCATGCAGTCAGAAAGCATAAGGAGAGTTGGATGTTGGATTTTCTTAGTAATACTGGTATGACCTCCAGATGAGGGCTTGTCATACCACTGATATTGCAGTTTCATTCTATATGCAGTCATTCTGGCAGTGCTGCACATGAAGATATCTAAAGGAGTCAGGTCCAGAATTGCCTCAAGTGCTCTGGTAGGGGCTGTGGACATCGCGCCTGTGATACACAAGCAGGCCAGTCTTTGCAGACTCCCCAGCTTGTCCTTCACAGTTTTCTGTTCCACTTTGCACCACCATATCACTGAAGCATAAGTGAAAGCGGGCCTGACAATTGCTGTGTACATCCAAAACATCATTTTTGGTTGTAGACCCCAGTTTTTACCAAGCATGCGTCTGCACATCATTATGCATTTTTTTTTCTTGATTGATTTTGTAGTCAACATGTTTGTTCCAGGTGAGTTTTTTGTCAAGGATTAAGCCTAAAAATTTCCCCTCGGAAGCAATATTGATTTGAATGTCAAAAATTTTTGGAATAAAAAAGCCATCCCTTTTTATTTTACGAGTGAATGGTACTAGATTGGTCTCCTGTAGATTTATATCCAGATTCCTCTCCCTGCACCATTTGCTTACATAACTTAGAGCGTTTTGCATTAGTTGGCAAGTTATGTAAAAATCTTTACCAAGGATGAGTATGACAATGTCATCCGCATATCCCTGGGTATAGTAGCCTATATTATTTAGATGTTTTATTAGGCTATTTACAACCAGATTCCAAAGTAATGGTGATAGAACACGTCCTTGTGAACAGCCTCTGGTTGTTTTCTTTTCTAATGTCTCATTGAAGATATTCATTTGAATGACTCTATCCAAAAGTAGGGCCCTAATCCATAAACATAAAGTTTGGTCTATCCCTGTATCCCTTAAGGCGTTAAGGATGGATAGGTGAGAGGTATTATCAAAAGCACCCTGAATATCTAGGAAAGTGGCAAATGCAATTTCCTTTCTCTCCAGGGTGTCTTCAATCTTAGATACTAGCTTGTGTAAGGCTGTCTCTGTGGATTTTCCAGGTTGGTAGGCAAACTGTAGATTATGCAAGGGGTTATTGCTACACAGGTAATCCCTAATATGCCTATCAATACTTTTCTCCATAATTTTGAGAAAGAATGAAGATAAGCTGATTTGTCTGAAAGACTTAGCCTGGTCATAGTTACTTTTGCCAGGTTTGGGAATGTAAACAATCCTAGTCTTCTGCCGTAGCTTTGGAATATGTCCCAGTGCCAGACTTGCTCTATAAATTCTGGTTAACACAGGGATGATAGGATCTCCTGCCTTTTGGATCATTACAGGCATGATTCCATCAGGTTTAGGGCTCTTAAGTGGTTTGAAAGTGGAGATAGCCCACCTGACATTGTTTTGATTGATAATATTCTTAGCATAGGTCCATTGATTTCTTTGTATTCTTTTTACAGAGCCAATGAAATGCTGTCCTTAATTGCTATCCATATCAATTGCTCCTGGAAAGTGAGTTTTGGCCATAACTTCCATTATCTCTTTTCCAGTAGTAGCAAAGTTACCATCCTTATCCTTTAAGGTGCCAACCATTATGGGTTCATCCCTTCTAAGAATTCTTTGGAGTCTAGCTCCTTCAGAGATAGAGTTTACCTCTTCACAGAACTTTCTCCAGGATTCTTGCTTGTAGTTTTTGTTGTAGTTGGTGAGGGCTCTTTTATAGTTGTCCCACTCACCATGTTTCTTTGCTTTGTTGAAAAGTTTTCTGACGTTTGCCCTTTCAGTTTCCAAAGAGTTATTCCACCGAGGACATTGGGGCTTTGCTCTTCTGGTACGTATTGGGCAATTTTTATTATATGAACCTAGAATTTTGTTCTGCAGAGTTTCTGCTGTAATTTCTAGATCATAATTATCTCTAATATAGCTTTCACCCTGTTCAGTCAGCCCCATGATATCGTCTTGGAATTTCTTCCAGTTTGTTCTCATGGGGTCTCTGAAGCAGCGGTCAAGGTTTATATTGGAGTTTATTTCAAAATGGATGTTTTGATGGTCGGAACCTGATGGTCTCCCATCTACTTTCCATTTTGTGATGTTTTTACTAATAGCCGGTGTTGCTATAGTAATATCAATTACTTTAGAACGATTAGAAGTTATAAAAGTAGGAATATATCAAAATATCTAAATTGTAATTAAGAATAAATTCTAAAAGACACTCACCTCTTTTATTTGTGTCTGTGCTGCCCCAGACAGGATGGTGAGCATTGCAGTCTAGCCCTAAGACTACCTGCAAGCTGTTTTCTGCACAAAACTGCAAGAGTTTGTGCAGTTCTCGGTCTCTTCCCTCTATGTTGAGTCTGACTTTCACTGCTGCTAAATCCCTATGAATAAAATCTGTTAGAGGTAGAACCTCAATATTTTTATCTATTAGGATACAAGTTCTAGCTTCACTATTAAAATCATAAATGAGCTTACCTTTTGTTCCTTTGAGGCCACTGATTTTTCCCCTGACAAGCCAAGGTTCTTGGATCAGGGTCAGGTGAAAATCCTCATCAAGAAATTTCTTGGTGAGGTTCGTGGTGTCACTTCTACTGTGGTGGATGTTGGCTTGAAGAACCTTCACCCCCATCAGTTTTGTGAGGTTTGTTTAGGACTTTGGCTTGTACTTGGTGAGGTCCGATATAAAATTTATATCCCCTTCTACCAAGTTACACGAGCATACACAAGTGTAAACCGGTTTTAGTCGCGTAAAAACAATAAGGCTGTATAGTATTATCTGATAATTAAGATTTTACATAAAATCTTATAGTGCGTCTGATAATTTGGCCAGGGACAGTAGATATATAATATTATTAAATCCTAAAAAACAAAAACAATTGTTATAACGACGTGTTTTTCTTTAAGAAATAATTTTTTAAAGTGAAATACACTTAGAATTTTCATTCTCAAAATTATGGTAAAATAACCGGCAGTTCTCTGTCCATGTGATTAATATTAAAGTTTGCGGTGAGGAACATTTTTTACCAGTACGGTTTTTAAACCGATTACAACTGGTGCGGTCAAATAACATTAAATGCAAAACTATACGGTTTAGTAAACATTTACGACTAGCATAGTTTCTAAACCATAAAAATGAAAGTTAAACGAACTTTGGAGCTCTGTGGACCATTTATTCATAAATGATAGATCATCGATTAAAGAGTGAAGGACTCTTCATGTATTGGAGAAATATTGCAGTATTAACGCTGGGATTCGAACCCTTTTTCAACTGGTCATTAGATTGAGCGATAAGCCCTCTCAAATATAATATGTACTATGTACCCAGCTCAAGGAACAAAATGGCATTGGTGGCTAATTGGCTAAGGTGGGCCTAGTTGGTGCGGGTAGAATTCTGGTTGTTTCACTGTATTATGAAAAAACAATCCATAAGCGCATTTTCTTACTCTTAACAGTTTGAATACCATCTTTTTAATGGTTATTTGACTGTTTTGGTTGAATATAGTAAAATAAAAATTAAATAAACTGCTACTTAACCATTTGTAGCGAGAAAACGATGTTTTTTTATATTTTTATTTTTTTAAATAGAATTTCAGAATTTTTCTGAGTGAAATAGAAAAAGTACAGAAGAAACTATCTTATAAATGGATTCAAAAGTGTAATAAATTTTTTATCATAATGCATTTACTTTCATTTGGAATTAAAACTGAAGTGAAGCTAAAAATAATTATTTAATAAATTAATTATGAAATTTTAATTATTCAAGTGAAGAAATAATGGAAACTAATATTTTCTAGTCTTAAAAAAATTCTTTTATCATTTTTTTTTTCAAAACTAAATACAAAAATTAGATAAAAAAGCATCTTATATAAAAAGATTAACAATTACGGATTTTTTTTTTATCATCATACAGTTATTTTTATTTAAAGCTTCTTTATTTAATTAACTAAGTTCAAAATTTTAATATTTTAACAGCAGAAATTATAGAAAATAATAGATGCATAATAATTTTTATGCTTAAAAAAATAAAACCAATTACAATAAATACTAAGTTTATTTTAAAGTAATTTTTCCAAAGTAATAACAAAAAAAATGAGTAAAATAAATTATAAATGCTTATATAGTTGTTACCGATTTTATATCGTCATACATTTGTTTTTTCCGAAGTTAAAATTCAATAGCTTGTTTATTTAATAAATTTAATTTTAAATTTTAATATTTTAAGAGAAAAAATGTGAAAATAATAGATTTTAATACATTTTAAGTCTTAAACAATAAAATCTATTGTCATATTTGCTATATTTACTTTAAAAAATGATTTCTCAAAATTAATAACCATGTATTAGACATAATTGACAGGATAGGATTTAATATAGCCTATAAGTGGATTTATAGTCGTTATAAATACTGTACTATCATACATGTTTTTATTTAAAACTTAAAACCTTATTCATTAAAATATTGGAAATACATTCTAGCTATTTGAAGTTAAAAAATTTTGTTTTACATCAAAATATATATATGTATTAAACAATTTGAAGTCTTTTAATTTCATAGTATTTTTTAATTACCATATAATTTAAATTACTGAAAACTAATCCAAACAGTTATAAAAGTAAATATTCTTTAAATATTTGTCTTAAAATATAAACATTCCGAATTTTAGCGAAGCAGTTCCAAAGTATTTAATGACTAAAATAATTTACACATACCAATTTTAAGTAATGGTTGATAAGTATTATATATTGTTTATCATATTGGTTTCATTAAATGAATAATCTCAAGAAACACCAGTAAGAAGACATTATTTTAATATAAAAATTTCATTTGTTTTAAAAATTACATAGGTAAAAGACGAAAAGTATGTGCGCTCTAAATTAGGTGCCCATTCTCAAGAAACGCCAGGCGTGAATGAGAAAAACGAAAAAGATTTGAAATAGAAATCGTTTTCTACTTAAGATTGGGTGCCTGTATTTCAGTGTTTGAAACACGTCAACTTTTCCCTCCTTTATAATTTTTAAAGCAAATGAAGTTTATTTATATTTATTTTATAACCGTAGTTCAACGGCAGACTCAATTTTGAGTTTACCACTACCAACATTCAATTCTGTAGCCTTGCAGTTTTGAACCAAATCCAGAAGACAAGGAAACTCCTGTATCAAGTATTGGGAGAAATTTGTCTTTGTGGTGGACTTTTTGATTGAGAAATAAACCACAAAAACCTCCCACGGCTATCCTGATGGCAAGGGGACTCTAACCCATGATGCCTTTACCACTGAGGATATTTCGAGTCAGCTCTGAGGTCGGTGCGAGCCGGGTGTGGAATTCGAATGATCAGACAACGCTGGAATTGGAACCTAGGAAACCTCGTTGGGAAGCGAGTGCTCTATCCTCTGAGTTACTACGGTTGCCAAGTTTATATATTATGCACTACATTGGTTGCACTCTTTTATTGTCTGGTTGATAGGGCACTGGAACCATGTCCAAGAGTTCGTGGGTTCGATCCCAGTCCGGCCGAAGCCTCTCCTTGTAGTAAATGATGACTGATGCACGTTAAATCTGTCCAGTCGCAAAGTTTTCCGTGTCCCTTTAACAAATCAATACCTCTGATGGTACTAATCCAGGAGTTTCCTTGTCTTCTGGATTGGTTCAAAATTACAAAGGTATGGAGTTAAAAATTAGTAGTCGTAAACTAAAAATTAGGTCGGTTGTTCCACGACGGATATAAAAAAAAAAAAAAAAATAAACCGATATCAAGTATGAGCAGCTGGGCAATGGTCGCCAAATGTTCCTCAGTAGAACCTCACAATTCCTAGGCTTTTCATTAGTAGTTGAATCAGAAAATCAACTCCTAAATGAGGTAAGATTTAATGAAACCTTACCTCATAAGAAAACTTGAAATTTATTTAAATATCAAACAGCTAGTTAAAGTTAGTTTTCGAACTGTTTGCTTGAAAAAAAAATGTTTTTTTTTTTTTGTTCTGATTTTGTAAAAATATTAAATATTATAGAACCAGTGCTGTGGGCGTAAATATTAATCAGAATCACTTCTTTTAAAATAAGAAATGAAAAGAATTTTTAAAGCGAATGAACATATTAAATTTCGGGTTTGATTAAATCTTAAAAATAAATCTTGCTACATAATTATTCTACAGCAATCAGTTGTGTACAGAGGGGAGGCAAGGGGGGCTACAGTCCCAGGCATCCCGTAAAAAGGGGGCAACCAATCAACTTTAATTCAGTAAATCTAGTATATTTTATTTTTTATTTTATAAGCGTCGTTGAACAGCCGACCTAATTTTGGGTTTACGACTACTAATGTTGAACTCAGTAGTCTTGTAATTTTGAACCCAATCCAGAAGACAAGGGAACTCCTGGATCAAGTATTGGGAAATTTTGCATTCGTGGAGGACTTTTTTTGCTAGAACTAACCCGCATTTGCGTTATACGGAGAGGAAGACCACGAGAACCTCCCCCCGTTAGCCTGACGGCAAAGGGACTCTAACCCATGATCCGTCTGTCACTGAGGATATTTCACGTCAGCACTGCGGTCGGTGCAAGCTGGTTGCGGATTCGTATCGACCAGCCATTGCCGGGATTCGAACCCGGTTTACCTCATTGAAAGGCGAACGTTCTATTCCCTGAGCCATCGCGGCTCAGTAAATCTAGTATAATATTACCAACTTTTCAGATTTCTTTTACTAAAAAATGAATTTAAAGCATGGTTTTGTAATTTCTAATTATAGTAAAGCTTTTAGTACCTTATTATACAGTTTTATCATATTTTGTACTGCAAAATATGAATAAAAGCCTTGGTGGCCCAGGGTATAGATCGCTACCTCCCAATGAGGTGAACCGGGTTCGAATCCCAGCGATTGCTGGTCGTTACGAATTCCACACCCAGCTTGCACCAACCACAAAGCTGACGAAAAATATTCTCAGTGGTAGACGGATCATGGGCAAGAGTCCCTTTGCCGTCAGTCTAACCGTGGGTTTTTTCGTGGTTTCCCTCTCCATGTAGCGCAAATGCGGGTTAGTTCCGTCAAAATGTCCTCTACAAAGTCAAATTTCCCCTAATACTTGATCCGGGAGATTTTTTTATTTCTTTTTTTTTTTTTTTCGTCTTCTGGATTGAATTTAAATTTCGAAAGGTATGGAGTTGAACATTGATAGTCGTAAACTCAAAATTCGGTTGTTGTTCGATGACGATTATAAAATAAAATATGAATGAATTTTTTTTTTTGTTCTTTAACATCAGAGGCAAGAAGGTATGTAACTAAATGAAAATCTCACTCAAATTACTACTTAGTCACAGCAAAAGTACATGATATGCAAACTTCGAAAGTTCAAGTTTAATCGTACATGGACTAAATAAAACCTCACGTGAAGTGTAATGATAGAACTAGTTTCTAAGTTAAGTTTTAAGTATATAATTTGGATGAAATACAGAAATAATAAAAAGGACGATACAGTTAAAATGCCCTCAATACATTTTAGGACGATGCTTCATAATACCTTTGTTATAAAGAGACCAGTTTTCGAAAACATTACCTCAAAAAATAAACTTCTTCATTTTTCATGCCGAAACTATTAATTTCTTTTTCAGAAGTGGCAACTGCAATGGGTATTTACATTTCTAATTTGAAGGAGAACTGCTTGAAATGATTCCTCGCTGATATCCCGAGGCAAATAATTTTACACCGAATAAGTTCTTCATCTTGAGATATCTTGATGAACTATATTTAAAGTGAATCTTCATACCTTAAACTGTTTGCTATCATATTTTGAATGTTTAACAGTTTCAGCACGGAGTTTATTTAATCTGATGCGATAAGGAAATCACTTCGACTCCATTACTTTATAAATATTTTTCTTTCAACTTAATAATAATTTGACTTGGTAATATAATTTGGCGAATATTTTAAAATGAGTTGTCAATACCTCATTTTTGTTTCGCGGTAAACGAGTGCAAATAAACTTCAAATTTAAATTTTCTGTAAAGTTTCATGCAAAATTCTTCGTAAAGTTTTTTTTAAATAAAGAATTATATAAAAGTGTACTTAAGTTAGAAATAAAAATGAATTAAGTTGAAATCTATAAAATGGCTGAAAAATAAAATATTCTGTACTATTGATACTTGGAGCAAAATGAAGTTTATTTTGAATTTTTTTGCACAGTAAATTTGATGCAGAGTGGCCACTAAATCACACTCTTAATTACCGAAAAGTTGCATTCATAATTAAATAAATGGTGCTTCTTCTTATTCTTAGCACTACAGACTAGAGCAGGCCAAACGAATTTCTCTTTTCATTGGAGTATTAGTCAGGTCACATTAAAAAAAAACGGGAAAGACCTCCACACAGATAACTCGATGACATTAAAAAAAGATTAGTGATGCTTAAGGAATGTACAATGATTATGGGCTACCAAGTTCAAGCGATAAAAGTGACATCGGGCGGAAATCTGCAGAATTATTATTATCTCTTAAACCGTACGAAATGTATAGCATAAATAATTATCTTGTGCACACAAATGTTAAGAGAAGAACGTTTAAAACACGTATATGCTTGTTCCAAATTTCTTACAGTGCAATGAGATGAAATGATCTGGGAAGGGGAATCAATTATCATAAGATAATAAATGTATCGAAAATTAAAGCATTTTGTGGTGGATTAGTAGTTATTTTTAATAAAAGTGTTTCGTTTCAGCCCAATTAGTAGAATAGAGGTTTGTTGCCGTGTAAGAGAAATAGACATGTATTAATAAAAAGTTATCCATAATATTTTTGAAAACATTTCAAGGTTTGCCTAAATTCTCTTTCTCTATACTTTAAATTTTAAATTAAGTAATTGGAAGGGAATATGCCATTAAGGATTTCGTTTACGGTGTAGCGTCCTTTAAGGCCCGTTTATACGATCCAAGTCCTTGAATCCGAGGACTTGGAAGGATTTCTTTCTCCAAAAAATTTGAGCATTAGTCGACACTATCCAAGTTCTTGAATGTCTTACATGAATTCAAATTTACAAAATAATTAAAATAAAATTATGATAACACAAATAGATCCTAAAAGATTAATTTATTTGGATTAAAATATATGAAAACGGACAGCAAAATGGCATGTATGCTTCTTGACGTCACAATACGTTAGAAGCTGATTGGTTAAGAGAGGAAAAACTTGGATGCAAAGTAGAATATACTCTAGGCTAGACGAAGATAGCTCAAGAAAATCGAAAATTCAAACTGCATTCGTTTGACCACATTTTATTTATTTATTTATTTATTTTTCTTGACCACCCTTATTTTGGACATAATCTTAAAAATTAAATTCGGGAGCTAACTTCGCATTTTTACACCAAATAAATAAAAATCCAATTTTTATATTGTACTTGTTTGACCATAAATGACCATCATTTAGTTTTTTTTTTTTTTTTTTACCACCCTTATTTTAAAAATAAGTCTTGGAGAAAGCGTGAAGTTAGCCCCCGAAAATGAGGAAACTCAAATATACAAACTGCATTTCTTTGACTACTGCATTTCTTTGACTGTAAGATTACTGCTAAAATAAGAGTGGTTAAAAAAAGTTAAAAGGTGGTCATTTGTGGTCAAACAAATGCAGTTGAAATTTTAAATTTTTCCTGATTTTTCGGAGGCTAACTTCATGCTTCTCCAAAGTTTTATTTTTAGGATAAAGGGTGGTAAAAAACGCTAAAGGGTGGTCAGTTATGGTCAAACGAATGCTGTTGAAATTTTTTATTTTACAAATTTTCGGGGATAACTTCAGGCTTCCCCCAAACCTTACTTTTATGATTACAACTAAAATAAGGTGGTAAAAAAAAAACTAAAAGATAGTCGTTTGTGGTCTAACGAATACAATATATAAAAATTGGATTTTTATTTATTTGGCATAAAAATGCGATGTTAGCTCCCGAATTTAATTTTAATGATAATGCTCAAAATGAGGGTGGTAAAAAAATATTAAAAGTGGTCATTTGTGGTCAAACGAATGCAGTTTGAATTTTTGATTTTCTTCATTTTCGGGGGCTATCTTCGCATAGCTCATGCTCAGATCTAAGCTCCAAACAAAGCAAGTTTCCATCAATTTCAATCAATCTCGGTCCAAGAACTTGGATCGATTAAACAGGCCTTTACAGGCTGTTTATTTACAGATGGTAAACAAAAGAATTAAAAACATCTAAAAGCTGAAACATTCTTTAAAGTTACGATCACGTATACGATTTTTTTTTTATTTCTTTAACTTTCTATATTCAATAATTCTATCAATCAAATAAATAATACATCTAGACGGAACTCACATCTTATTTTCTTGATATGCTTTTAATAAAATCTTCATGTCTAATATATCTGTTACCTTCACCCTATTTATCTTTTCTTATTCCTTTCACAGAGAAATCTACAAAAGGAAAAAGAATAAACAAATGGTATCCATTCTCATGAATAATGAATGAAAACTTCATTACTTATTGTTTTTCTACAAAAATGTACACACTTTTTGAAACGTTTGGAAAATGGAACGTTTTATGTAAATGGCAACTGCATTTTCTTTTTATTGCTTTAAAAGTATCTAAAAGTTTCTCGTAGAAATAGCATTTTAAATTACAAGTGTTATTTTTATTGTACGTCTTTTAGGTGTTTATTATTGTTTTGAAATTGATATCTTAAAACAGCCAAATAGCATTGAATTTGTTTTGCATTATCTTTGATGTACAATTATGCTACAAAAGAAGTTTTTAATTTATTTTTTTCAAAATGTCTTCAATTAAAAAAGGAGGATTAGAAATAAAGGAAGACGCTCGCAATGTAATAGTTTCGGTTTGGGCAATGTACTAGTTTCAGCTTTTAGATTTTGAAGAGTCTGTATTGCCGATCCCGAATTTCTAAACTAAAATTTCGTAAAACTTAGAAACAAATGTAAAAAAAGGCTACTTAAGGTTCAAATTTTTCATTTCATAATAATGGAATCTGAAGTAGCCATTTCGAAAATTAGCTTCTGTTACTAAAATTGAGTTATAATTTAATATACAATTTCCTTTATTTAAAAAAAATCATAAGTGCG
This sequence comes from Parasteatoda lunata, assembly GCA_949128135.1. Classification (NCBI taxonomy): domain Eukaryota; kingdom Metazoa; phylum Arthropoda; class Arachnida; order Araneae; family Theridiidae; genus Parasteatoda; species Parasteatoda lunata. The sequence continues at coordinate 96,978,807 of OX421975.1, forward strand.
ATTCGCACGCAAAAACATTAGTTTTTTTTATTTTATTATTATAAATTACCAGTGCCATTTTGTTCTATTACTTCTTTTCTATAATAATCCATTGTGTTTATAAAAGTTTTAAAATTCATTTACTATCTTTGAAAATTCACACGATTCCCAAAATTTTAAATTGTTTGTAAAACGCCAATAAAAATTATTATTTTAAAATAAGTAATTTTCAATGACAAATACAAAATTTTTACAAAATCGGCCTTATCAAGTTTGAGAAATAAAAGTTTAAAAATGACAATATATTGCAATTTTAATAATCAGGAGTTAATAAACCAATTTCAAACTCAAATTTTGTATTAATTTATTTAAAATGAAATAATATGACAAATTAATTAAATATGTATGACAAATTTTTATATCTTACGATCCAAAAATTCTTAGACCACTATTAAATAAAATAAAAACTAATGAATTAGTATTTAATATTATTTTTTACTTAGCATTATCTTTGAATAGATCGCGTGCAAAAATGCTTCGATACACTTCAAAAAAAAATTTCAACTATAGCAAAATATATAAAAAAGTGAAAGTAACATAAAGGGCACCAAACAGTCGAGCGCTCTCTAGCATTTACTATTAAACCCTATTTCCCAGTTTTAGATTCAAAAATACAAATTCGTCAACAAAAAAAAAAAGGCATGCATATTCAGAGAAAGTACGTTTTCATTTCATTTGTAAAGTGAATTACAATATCACTTGCACAATTAACTAGTATATTTAAAGGTTAGGCCTTCGAGCAATTAAGATTGAGTCCTAGTACATAAAAATTCGGTTATCGAAAGTAATTCAGAGTGTCTATTTTTGTTTGTTGTGAACGGTACTAACACAACAAAATATTAAAAGCGTGACTTTAACAAACTGTTAAAAAGTAATTTTTAATCTTTTTAGGATGAAAGGTTTGAAACTGAAATATTTTTGCTTTATTAAAAAAAGGTTTTTAGTACAAATATTTTCGTGGCAATAAAAAGAAAATGGCGACACAAGTTTGCCGTAAGGTTACATGCTTTCTGGGCATAATGAGCCAAAATAGCGCAATGGTTAACTTGAACTCGGTTTGTTTCAAATTCTCTGTAAGCTTAACTTCAAATCTATGACAATTTAAGTCTTACTTATATTAAATCCTACTTAAACAAAACTGATCTATTTTTAAAATTCGTTTCAAATTAATGATCCTCTCAGCAAGAAAATCGTAACTTACATACGAAAATCCGATAATTACATAAAAAGTTAATCAGAATTCAAACAATTTTATTTCAAATTGGCAAACTCATCATAAAAATTAAAATTTTCAAAATATGTAGGTCATTAAAATTTATTTATTAGCACTTTGTTTGAAATTATACTTTGTAATCAAAAAAATCGATAATAAATTAAATAAAAAATAACAATTCCATCTCTATTTATTATTTCTTTCTCTCTCTCTCTCTTTTTTATTTTTTTATTTGTTTGTTCTCAATAAAACTAAAAGCAGTTTCTTCAAATTGTTCATATTAAATTATTCCGAAATTGCTTTTTTCGTAAATTTTCTTATTTATTTGCTTTTTTTAAAAAAAAAAATTAAGAGAAGGAAAAATATTAAAACTAAATGTTAAACAAACATATAATTTTTTTTTTTTCATTTTCAAAAGCAGATTGGGAAGGAAAAGATAAAAAAAGTCAATAAAAAAAGTAAGAAATAGGTTCAAAAGATTGTTAAAAAAAGAGCATCAGGTTTCAGGTTTTTAAAATCTTTTAAAGCAACATGCAATGGTATTTTTTTTAAGAATCAATTTGATTCAAACAATAAATTGAATAAAATAGAACGGAGCATCTAAACGGGAAACATATTTTTTATCAAAAATTTTTCCATTTTGTTTTTCCACAATCGCAATAAATATCTTACATACATTTCGTTTAGCGCTTCCTTCGCTGAATAATGGATTACTTTCTCATTTTCAAACCACAGCTGTATTTTATAACAAAATAAATGAAAATTAGAGGTATTCTTTTGTTTAAGAAAAGATAATCGTGTTATTTATTTGAAGTATGACTTCGGGTGACTTATAGTGAGTTCGTTAAATAGAACTGGAATAACTAAAAAAAATGAAGTTTTTATATTAGTTTACATTAACTTTGAAAAAAATTCATTATAATTTCAACTAAAGAGAGTGTTTTTGTTTCCTTTTTGAAGTCTAATGAAGCAGTTTGAATCAAGGACTACTAAACCAAAACTAACTGCACTTCTTAAACTTTAAATTTTATTTAAAATGCTCCTGAATAATGACTTTCTAATTAGGATTAAAATTTTTAACTTTAATTGTTTTTGTTGATGTAATACTCACGAAAAATATAGTTTATCTTGACTGAATAAAAGTAGTTGTACAGTATATTTATGTATGGGTAAACTTGTATGCGACTCGTATGGGTAAACTTGTATGTAATGCGAGTCTTAGTTGCCTTATTTGCGAGATGTACTTTATGAACTAAACTTTTTTTTTTTCTGAAAAGACATAACCTATATCTACCCAATCCATATAACTTTAAAAGCTGCAGGCAATGTAATAAACTGCATTTTCAAAATTTTCAATTTTTAGGACATTTTTTATATCTTTTTTGTAGGTACTCAAATGTTTTTCTTTTTTTTCCCTCGTCAAACTTAGTTTATAGCGTTATTTGATGAACTTATCTAGGGTACGTGTCTTTAAATTTTGAGAAGTGTAACAGACTCCAATAGCTGCTCAAATACTTTCAATTCAAACGCACATGAAAATTTGATTATTAAATCAAAAATCAATTTATTTTTTTTACTATGAAGTTTCTTTTAAATATTTCTGATAAGTTATTTATTCTGATAAACTATGTCTTCAGCCCTATCATAACACGTAGATTTAGGTTCCCGCTCTAAATGATAAAATTTAGGTACAATGAAACGTCCCGGGTAAGAACAACTCGATACAGCGACCTCCTCTATTTACGACCACTTTTGGGAGGCACGTAATTTTGTGTTGAAGAAAACCTTTAGAAGAGAAAATAAAACCTTTCCCAGTCACCAGGCAAACCTCAAATCAAATTTTACATCAATGTTAAGGAAAATTTTATGATTAATATTTTTAAACAATGGAAGACATGCAGTTCTTAAATTCAGCAAGCCATAGTTAAAATTCCAGAAATATTTATTTTAAAGTCCAGATGTAGGAAATACTAATTTAATTTTTTTTATACTTTAAATTATTCTTCAAACAAGTTATTACTTACATTCTCTTTAACAGCAGTTTAAAAATTCTTACCACAATAATAAAAGCCTTAGTTATGATTCCAGAAACATTTAAAATGTTTCTTTCTTTCCAAGTACTCCAGATGCATTTGAAAAAGGCACTTGGAGAAATATATCCACAATTCTATTTTCGTAGATGCACATTAGTTATGATTTATTTACTTTTTATTCGTCTGTCATCAACTTTAACTTTTCTAGATGAAAATAAAACGATTCAATTTTTTCATTACTTATCGTCTGCCATTATATAAGCATTAAATGTTTCAACCATTGAATTTCTACGCATATTGAAGATAGTATGCTAATAAGCGAATTCGAGAACTGCCTTCAGAATAATGGAACTCGTTAACTTGAGAGGGAGGGAAAGAAAATTCGAAATCGCTTTCTGAGAGAGACAAAAGAAAAGACGGCGTTCCTCCTCGTCTCATCAAGCGGAGTGCGTTCTTCTTTAGTCACTTTTATAGAAAATTCCATGTCTTAAAACTTTTGGGTGGTTGCTTCTGTTCGAAATGAATGCATAAACAACTCTCCCAAATGCAATTGTTTATTTAAATCTTAAGTGCGGAAACAAGTTATCTCACAACAATAGTTCTTTTCATAACTGATCTGCTTCCAAAATGGCGCCACGTAATGAAAGGGTTGCCATCATCAACGAACAACATTTAAAATGAATTGTAGTAAAGGCTTTGACTATACCATGCTTAGTTAAGTAAGCTTAGAAACTGATAAGTGATATATTCATTGCGTTCTTTTTTCTTTTTTTTTAAATGAATGTTTGAAATAGTCGCCTCTAATGTTGCAAGTTTGGATATTATTTATGATTCCTTTTCTCGATCTCATTTAACAATGGAGTTCTTGACATGAAGAAGTTAATAACTAAGAATCACGTTAAGACCTTTTAACATATTAAATGGGGAAAAACAGTTATAAATTTCGTGATATTTAGTTGTTAGGAATTTTTTTCTTGGATTTTTAATTAAGCCAAAAAATTCACAAGAACATGTTAACTGTGTAGAATTAACATAGTTTCTATCCTAAAATGTAGCTTTGTTTTAAAAATAACTTATGCAAATTTTACTTGCTAATGAAACTCGGCACAAAAAAATTACGTAATTGATTCCACTTCAAATAAGCTTACAATGAAAAGACAAGGAAACTCCTGGATCAAGTATTGGGAGAAATTTGTCTTCGTGGAGGACTTTTCTTTAAAAACTTTTTTAGTCGATTTTTTATTACTTTTTGCATTGTTGTTCTGTTTGTTAAAATAAGTTTTCTAAAGATAGCTTTGAAAAGAATATTTTAGTTATCATTATTTTTTCCTTATAAAATTTTTTTCTACAAATATTTATAGGAAAAACAATTATGTGCTTCAAATTAATTCCAGTTGTAAATTAAGTTCAAAATTTCTAAACGAGATGAAAACATTTTACATCAATTTTGTATTTATTTTCGTCAGACTAATACAAACCTTCTTTGAAGAGGCGGATCTTTTCTTTTATAGTAACAGCAAAAAAATAATAATAAATAATTAAACTTTCTTTGAACATCGTTCGTGTTCGGGTCTGATCATCGGCAGCTCTGTTTCGTTTTCATTCCAACGAAAATCATTATTCGGTTTATTTTATTTATTTTCAACTCAAAAAAAATAAATTCATAACTAGAATAGTAAATATTAGACTAAATAGTTCAGGACTGCGAATTGAAATGTCGGACATAAAACCTAATTTATTGATGAATGATAAAACGATGTAAAAAAAAAAATTTCAAAATAAAGTAGTTCTTTATTGGTTAATACTTTTGCAATTGTTTTTATATACTTATATGGATTCAGGGTTAAGCAGAAAGAAGGTTGATCATGTAGGGAGGGTTCCGTAGATAAAGAAAAAAATTGGGAACCGCTGCCGTAGACTTTCGAACTCTTTTTAGCGAAACTCAGACTTATAAAGAAAAATTTCTCAGCAAATGTGAATGTGTTAACAACAACAACAAAAAAATGAATAATACAAAATAAACTGAAAACATTTATTGTGTAAAATGAATTTTCTTTTTTCATCAATAAGTCTTAAATTTTATGTTTGGCAGGTTTCATAGTTGTCATTTGAATTCTCAAGTCTACAACAATTTTTAGTCTAGAAGTTTTTAGCAAACACATAAATAAAATTGAATAAAACAACTTAATTGTGGAGTTTAAAAATTTTATAAACGGCGAGAATGGTTATCGCGGGAAAATAATTTTTTATTCTTGAATTTGGTTACATTCTTTTTAATTTTAAAGTTCGATGAGAAGTACAGATTCATTCATTTGTAAATGAATATCGTTTTAGCAATTTATTTAATGTATTCTTACTGGAAAAAAATAGTTTTAAAAATTTGATAATTTTAAGTCATTTTTATTCATTTCAATTAATCATTTTTATTGGCATTTTATTTAAATAATTTCACCAAAATAAACTAAATAGTAAATTATGAAAACCTATTACAGGTTTCAGAAATCATTGTTGGTTTAAATAATAAAAAAAAGTCTTAACTTACGGAACTATCTAATTCAATCAAAAGCCTTTTTGGAACAGCTGGTTAGACTATAATATCATTCAAACTTGCAACATCCATAGAGAATTAAGTTGAACCACATGATTTTCGAACGTGGTAGACTATAATATATCATTTGCAGCATTCTTAAACTGTTAAGTTGAACCACACTATCGCTCTTCTTAAATTTGATTAAACTGTTTTAAGGCTCAATTTAATCCTAAACATGGTTTGATTTAAGACCTTAATAATTTTGCAGCAAATTTGCACCGCGTTATGGTTCAACTGAACTGATTTTTCTGCGAGTGCAACGGGTATTATTTTCTATTCTACTTACAAAAATATCTTATCATACAAAATAAATGCTTTTGAGCATTTAAATGATTGAGCTATAAAAACAAAACAAAATCTGAAAAAATAAGAGGCCAAAGTGCAAAGAAAAAAAAATCCATTTAGAACAAACGACTTTACATAATCCCCAGCACTAACCTTTTAACAGGATAAAAGGACATTAACCTAGTCTTAGTTCGACACACGGAACAAAAAATTCTAATAACCTGTCAAGCTTCATAATGAACTCGGAACATGTATTCCAGAACTTAACATATTTTTCGAAAGCACTTAAAGTCTCGCATTATTATTATATTTTATTGCCAGAAAATGTTACAATAATTTTCCCTCAACATTTTGTTCAATACAAAGTTTAAGTTATATGAATTACTTTATTTAGTATATTGTGTCAAAATTTTTTTTGTATGTTAGTGTTTGAACAATAACACCTATTTAATAAAAAAAAATTTATTTGATAAAACATGCGACACAAATTGTTTCTACACCGCTTCACGACCCTAATCACAATTGCGACATGTTGTTTAAAAAAATATGGTGAAATACCTTTCTGAATTTGGTGCTGAAGAACTATGAAACTTGTGTGAATGAATAATAAAATATTTCAAATTAACACCAAATCTAGCTTTCACATGCACCTTAAAGGATGTATTTAAATCTAAACACTAATAATAAAGAATGCTTACACCAAGCTCACGCGCATTTACTGTGACGATAAGCGTCACATTACACTATTCGTGAATTGTTTTTGTCATCGAAAACGCCAAATTTGGCTACGTTTTTTTAGTTTATTGTCGAGCACGAGAGGTAAGTTTGTTAATGTCTGGCACACTGCTAAACATTCCACCCAAGCAGAAGTTCACTATTACGAAAGGCGTGTATATTTTTATTTGGGCAATAAAGATAGTTATTTTTCTCACAAGAAGATTTACATAAATCTATTGATTATATTACATAATTTTATATTGTTTAATTTCTGTTCTATTAAGCCTAATTCGAAGTCGTTTAATATTCTCTCTGTGATGTGCGTAGGATTGGTAAACAAATTAATTTTATTTCAAGAATTATTAAATGAATGCATTCTAAATTTATAGTTCTTGATTTGTATCGAAAAAATAACTTTACTGACTCTTATGTGAATTATAAGTTAAAAAGTTTGGTGCTTTATACACAACAAAAGTAGTTATTTTACACCAAAAGAAATGAATGAACATACGTGCTATTTACTACACCAAGAACTGTCCTAACTGTTTCATTACACTATTTTTTATGTAAAATAGTTGCCACCTTCTTTTAGTGTTAATGCACTCAATAAATTACAGTGCAAATAATTAAGTATTCTGACTTAGTTTTACATTAAATTTTAATGATATACAGAATATTCTATAACGACTGCCCTAAATAGATATTTTTAGAATTCTCGTTAACAATGAAAGAAAATATATACATGTTAGGGGTTGCAGATTAATATTTAAGAAAAAAAAACAAGAAAAATGCTAAAGAAATCTAACGAATTACTACTGAAGAGAGAGAGAGAGACCGAAAACATTAAAACCTATTTGATTGCTAGAGAAAACAAAGAGTAGTTGAAAGACGGTTATTAGAACTGACAAGTTCATACTGGATCATACTGGCAATTTTCATACCGGCATTATTGACAGATTTCGATAGTGTTTTATTTTTTTGCTTGTTTGAATACTTCTTATATATATATTAAGGGAAGCCATTCGTTTCCCTGTATATTAGATTAGTCATTAAGGAAATTAGCATTCACATATATCTACTACTATTATTATAATATAGATCAATTATTTGAGTACCAGTACAGGAATTTCAGTGTGTTTTAACTTAAAACCGCTCATGGAAGATACCTTTTTAGTAACACAACAAATTTAATAAAACAAAATAAACACATAAAGTAAAAATCACGAACATAACATCTCTATGCGAGGACAACATATGCACACTTCTACCAATCTAAAAAGAAAGTTCTTGTCAGTTCTTGTTCGTTTTTTCCTCTCGGGGGAAAAAGTCTAATTGTTCTCCTTGTCATAAGTTTGATTTCCCACCTTTTTATAGCTCCGAATCTCACTACCACATAAATTAAACCTTTTTATTTAAAAATTATAATAATTTTAAAATGAGCTTGTTGTTCTAATTTTTTGATCAATAAGTCATGCTTCCGAGCTAAAATATAAAATATGGAGGAAAAATAAAACATTCAAAATTATTCTAAAGCAATAGTTTGTAAACTAAATCGTAAAGTGAAATTTAAAAAAAAAAAAAACTCTTTCAACTTTATGAAAGACATTTTTTTAAATTAATTGAGCCTTTAAACACCAAAAAAAAGCAAAATTTAGAAAATATAGATTAAATAAACTAAATGCAGTGTAGGCTTTCAAATCTGCCAAATTTTAAAAAATATATATTCAAATAAAATAATTTAATTTAGTTCAGTGTTTGAATATCAAAACAGACAAAGTTAGAAAAAAAAAGGCTGAAATAAATTATTAAATTACAATAAGAAAAAGCTTAAACTCAATGTAAAACAATGGAACTTTTCATTCTAAAAGTACTGCACACTGTTCCACTAACACTAGACTCAAAACTGAGATATAAGCCGCTTTTGATTCAAAATACTTTACTTTTGATGCAAAATACTGAATTATTTTGTATTATTCAAACTTTTGCGTATATTTTGTGAAACTATTGATTTTAAAGAATAATTCTTGTATTTCTTATCAATTCTTTAAGTAAACAATTTAAAGAATAAATGTACTAAACAACTAAATATCTAATAAAAATATCTATTCATTTGTATAATACATAAAAATTTCCTTGCAGATTACTAGAAGAAATTTATGTTAAAAATATTTTTACAAACACTGCTTTTCATTTGTATTTAAATATACATTGAAATTTCTTTAATGTGATTAGCTAAAAACACATTTAAAAAAAATCTCAAAAAGAAGAAAAAGGTTTTTCGATTCCTGAAAGCATAAAGACTGCCTCAAAAAAGCAAACTAAAAAAATTTGAATTCTAAAATATAAATTTTTTTTTATCGGTCAAAAATGATTTTGTATCACCATGGGGAAAAAATGCCGCGTTTGGGGATATTATATGCAGTTGTATCATTTGGTTAATGTTTAAAGCGTTATTTTATACTCAAATATTCCGAAAAGATTTTAGCCTTTAGGCGTAAGCAATTCAAAATCGATTCGAAAAAACCATTTTTTGGGGAAATTGCATTTTGATTCAACCTTTAAGGTCTTGAAATATTTCACTAGCTTCGATCCAAAAAAAATTGTAACTTCGAATATAGCTTTAAACTTTACAATTTATAAGTATATTTTTTTAGTTTTTTTTTTTTTTTTTTTTTTAAATAAAGAAGTTAAAAATAAAAGGAAGAAAACGCAAAATAATTGTTAATAAGTAAATATTATGCAAGATTTTATCAGTAAACCTAATACAGAATATTTTCTATGAATTCACTATTAAAGATAAAAAAAAATCATATAAACGAAAGAAAAAAAAGACGTTTTGAGCTAAGATGTTACGCTGACGTTTTCATCAATTTTAAATACTTACTATATATGTTACCGGCAAAGTATGAAATCCGGCATTTTATAGAATGCCTAAGTATTGTATAGAATGCCTAAAATTAGCCGGCAAAGTATGAAATGGTTTATATTTCACACATTGCCTAGGTATTCTATAGAATGCCAAATGTTATTTAGGCAAAGTATGAAAAAAACGTCCAGATGAGGTTATGTAAATAATGAGCATGTTACTGTGAATGACCAAAATCGGTGGTTGTTGACACCGGCGAATGTTGACAATCACATAGTCGCTTTGGTGAATGTCCGAAATATTTATTACATGCGATTTGATATTAATTTATTCGTGGATTTAAATACATTTGTTCGATATTTTAATACTTACTGACGATAGATTAGAAGAAACATCAGTGTTTTTAGTATCGGGCAAATATATACCGGGCAATGGCACTTAACTTTAAAAAAACATCAGTGTAGGGTAAACCGGGCAAATATATACCGGACAATGGCATTTGACTTTAAAAAACATCAGTGTAGGGTATACCGGGCAAATGTATACCGGGCAATGGCACTTAACTAGACCTACTACTAGACTTTTGGTAAATGTCCGGTATAGTTAAGTGCCACTGCCCGGTATATCCTACACTGATGTTTTTTAAGGTTCAGTGCCTCTGCCCGGTATACATTTGCCCGGTATAACACTGATGTTTTTTTTAAGATCAAGTGCCATTGCCCGGTATACCCTATACTGATGTTTTTTTTAAGGACAAGTGCCATTGCCCGGTATATATTTGCTCGATACTCCAAACACTGATGTTTCTTCTAATCTATCGTCAGTAAGTATTAAAATATCGAATAAATGTAATTATATTCACGAATTAATGTAATTATATCCACCGATTTCGGTCATTCACAGTAACATGCACATCATTTACATAATAACCTCATCAGGACGTTTATTTCATACTTTGCCTAAATAGCATTTGGCATTCTATAGAATGCCTAGGCATTCTATACAATGCCTAGGCAAAGTATGTAATAATACTCACATTTCATACTTTGCCTAAAAACGTCAGGCATTCTATACAATGCCGGCGTTTCATACTTTGCCGGTAACATATATAAAAATCTAATGATAGTGTCTCAGTTTTCCTTTGTTGTCAATCCATTTTTATTGGTTGGAAAATCACATGGTACGATCCAGTTTCGCCACATTAATTTTCATATTAGTTTGGTTGTCATCAGCATAAAATTTATTTAAGTCATAAAGTTATTGTTTCCCTATAAATATTTTTGTTTCCCTAATTTAAAGGTCAAAATTACCTGTACTGTTATTATTACGTTATTTATTTTGTTTGATTTCTAAATAAAGAGTTTAGGAGGATTGTTTTTATTATTATTTTTTTTTTTAGAACAATATAATTCTACTTTACATTTTAAGAAAAAGTTATTTAAATCTGCGCTTGATCTTATTAACCGTTTAACAATTATTATTTTTTGGTGCAAATTACATTAATAAACTATTATAAATTACGGTTAAAGAGATTCGTTAATAATTCGTTAAATGAAAAACAAAAAAATCTTCATTTTGGTAAACTTCTGAACTTACCAATTTAAAAGCATTTATATTAAATGATGTGTATATTTCCGTTACAGAAAGAATTTTTTTGGATTCCGTCAATAATTTATTATTGACGCAATCAGTATTTGGTGATCAGTTCCTGTCTAATTCAATGCGCTGTCATTGAAAATAACACTTATTTAAAAGCTAATTTTTCTTAATTAGTAAATTAAGAAAAGTAATCTAGATTACTTTTTTAATTGAAAACGTAAATTAATTAAATACTGGACAAAATGGTTGAAAATTGAACCGATTTTTCTGAGGTATAATATCTAGAAAATTTCAAACGACCTTTATAAAGTGTTTAATTAAGCTGTGTTTCTGTTTAATTTAAGCGGTTTGGCTTCAATTTGGTTGACAAAATTTAAAAAATTAATGCGATAGTTCAATATAGCCTAGCTACCCTACATGACGCGCGTATAGTTTTCACAGAATTTTTTATTAACTATTTTAAATAGAGTGTAAAACATTTAGTATAATACCGAAGCAATTTATTTATAATGCATTCAACACATTTATTAAAAGATATAATAATAATTTACACAAATATTGATGTCAATTAAAAAGTATTAAAGAACACACTTTATAAGTGCTCTGAGAAAAAAGTATAGTCAAAACTTCGAATAGGGTAAAATTTATCATGTTTCCGGATCTATGGGAACACCAAAAATCACAATAATTTTTACCGAAACACATTGGTAATGATTTGGTAAAATTAAACATTAAATATGGTTAAATAATCTGTGATAAAATTAGGTAAATGTAAAAACATTTGGCAATTTTATACTGATATCTTAGAGTATGGAGAAAAAAAAATTTTAATCGTTTTAATTTACTTTTCAGTTTTATATTTTTTTATTAAATACGCGGTTATAAAAAGTATAATTTTGAAATCCAAAATTTCCGTTCATATGATAAACTGTTACCATGTGAACAGAAAAATTACCAAATGATACTAAAAATGATTACCAAATGATACTAAAAATGATTACCAAAACAATCGTTATAAATACCGCTTACTTTGGTTTTTATTGCTAGAATTATGGTATTTTTACCACAAATGTTTAAATTAATTCATTATTAATTTTACCAACAATACTTTGCTAAGAAAGAGTTACTCTTGATTAAGTAAACCTAAATTAAACTCGTAAAAACAATTGTTTTCCTTAGATATTGTGAAAAATTTATTATATTTGAGAATTCATTTCAGAAGTTTAAATAATTCTAATCATAAATCCATAAAATCGTTTTTACATCATACAAATAAAAATGCATTGAAAGAATATCAATGGATTTGAGAATGAAGAAAAAAAAATTATTAACAATGTAAAAGAATAAGAAAATTTTAGTTTTTTGAAAAAATACCTTGTTGTTACGTATGCCTGTTAAGGCAGAGGGGTGCGCTTGTTCTTGTTTTCCAGTGGCGCCATCTATGTCCAAGAATTCGACTTCTGCCCTACCCATACGTCACGCCCGTTTATAGGGCGGACCCAGTTATACATCCATTCATTCATCAACAGCTCGTAATTTTGACCTGAATCAGAGAACGATCAATCACCAATTCAGTACCCCCAGAGGTATTGATTTGTTATGGAAACATGGAGCACTTTGCGACTCAACAGATTTAACGTGCATCAGTCACCATTTTACTACACGGGGAGTGTTCGGCCGGTGGGGTTTGAACCCACGAACTCTCGGACATGAGCCCAGCGCCCTACCGACCAGGTTATCGCGGCCCGGAAAAGAAAAGAAAAAAAAAAAAAAAAAAAAAAAAAAAAAAAAAAAAAAAACTTCAAGATTCTAATTATAAATAGTAATACAATTTCGGTAATTATTTATGAAAAAGTAATTAAAAGAATAATTTAAAGAATCAGAATAAATCTATCAAAAAACATTTTTTTTTAGGATTTCGTGTTCGATTTTTAGAATTTTTACTTGAAGGACCCCTTAAAACTCTATAGTTAAATTGAAAATAGATTTAGTGGTTGCATTTCTCTTAATTAAAAGATGTAAAAAGTTGTTTTTTAAAAGATTCAAAGATAATTAAGCTCAAGTGGAACAATGCAGTTCATACAAATGTCTGAGGCAGAAATCAAAATAAAGATATCAAGGTTATCAAAATCATTTTCCGGTTTATTGATAACCTTAATACACTTTTCAGAGACTAAACATTAGTTAAAACACGAAAAAACGCTTGTCCTCCATAGATAAGTAAATATTTAAAGTTAATGACAAGCAACATATTCGGAGTCACGATGTGGCAGCACTTATTGCCAACTAGCAGACGATTTCAACAAATAAAATTAAATTATAGAACTATTAACCTCAAACATTATCGACATCCTAAACATTCTCTCGGTAGTCATGACTAAAAAACATGCAAATCGAGCTCAGGGTCAGGGCTTTTACGTGGGTGTAATCAGTTCCGCAACAATAAACAATTCAGCTGGACTATATGTTTCTTTTCAGGAACAATTAACAAAACTCAGTGAACCTGTTGACCGCGTTAAATTGGAAAAAGTTCTTTGTTGTTTGGCGCGTAAATTGAACACTGCCATTAGTTACTAGGAAACTCCAAACGATGTCAATGTCCCCTCTGTTGCCACTTTGGAAAACAATATAATTGTATTTGTATTCCGTTTTTTTTATTCAATTCCTTAACAAATAAGATTATAACGATGTACTTTGTATGAAAATGAATTCACGTTGCCATTTTTTTTTTGGAGGCCAAAAAAAAGGAGTTCTTTTTTCTTCTTTCGTCTTATTATTAATGATTCCTTGCAAATTTGCAAGAAAAGTTTTCGACTGTGTGCCGCTAATAAGTAAATTCAATTTTTATTTGAAAAAAAAAAAAAAAAAACTGTATCTCTATTCTGAAACTATTCCTCATTAAATATTGAGACAAAGAGGTATTTCTTTTGAATTTCTTTTCTTATTATTTATTTCTTTAACTTATTCCTTTTTTTTTTCGGTGTTCATTGATCAGTGTAAAAGCAAGAACAGCTTATTGAAATTATTTGTTATTCTTTATCTAACATTACATTTGCTATTGTAATTTCAGCAATTCACCTCTAATGTTCTCGTTTTTCTTCTGTGTAGCGTGTGTTTGTTTGTTTAACTATTCCATTGAAGTTGCAGTTAACTTTGTAATAATGAATTCCTTAATCTCTTACAGCCCGAGCTTTAAATAATGGTAAAAAAGGCAACACTTATTTAGAAATATGTAGTTTAGGATAAAGTAAACTCATAAAAATGATAATGTACATTTTTAAAAGGATTTAAACGAACATAATTATTTTTAATAATTACATTAAATAATTGTAAATTTTAATTTTTAGCATTTTTTTTTAATTTTATTTTTTTTTATTTTTTTTTTATTTTTTATTAAACGACTTAAAACTCCTCATGCACCACAAAGTATAGCATGAGGCTTACAATTGTAAGTAGAAAACAAAAGAAGAAAAATTTACAAATTTAAATTAAAAACAAAATTCCGCAAGGCAGCAAGACTTTCAATTTTTTTTACCAGTTCTGATAAGACAGGAGGCCTTATCAGAACTGGTCAAAAGTATTGAAAGTCTTGCTGCCTTGCGGAATTTTGTTTTTAATTTAAAATTTTTCGCATTTGTATGATATTTTTATCCTGTATTCCTTCACATTTGGGACAAGAAACAAAATGCACTAAAATCAAATAATAATATATTATTTATATACCTTAAAACTGTCCAAAAGAATACCTGAATCGAATTTTTTAACATCGGATAAACTAGACGCGCTTTAAAATTTAGACTTAAGGAACATGATAGATATGTCCGTTATCAAGAATACGAGAAATCATCAATTCTGCACATTAGCGGAATCTTGGGTATAATTTAAATTTCGACAATGCCGAAATTATTTCTACCCCAATTACATCAGCTCATCTTAATGCTCTGGAATCTTGTTTTGATCATATAATTGCTGATTCCCTTGTTAACGACATTAGTTCCTCGCCACCTCTCCATAACGCGTGGAAATGCATTTTGCCCTTTTGGCCACTGTGGTTTTTCTTGTTCCGTTTTTTATCTTCTTTTTTTTCTCTCGGCTACTGTGGTTTTTCTAGTATTTCTTCTCACTCACTTCTGGCAAGTCTTGAAAATGAGCGCCTGTTAATGAGCGCTTGAAACAATTAAACTATTATTTCCAATTAGTATATTTTTGAAGCGAAAGGTAAGCCAAGTAATATATTACCGCTTCAGTTTCTATGGATTATTTATTTATATTGAAACTAATTAACTGCATGATTAACTGTAAAGCATGATTTCATACAAAACCTAATCTTTAAAAATTATTCATTACTTTTTAATTGGTATTCAATTTTTTTAACTATCGAAATTTTTTATTAGTTTTGGATCTTTTGTACAGCAATCGTAATTTTCAATAAGAAAATCGAACTTTTGAACGAAATCAATCAAATAAATGCTGAGAGACAAAAATTAAAATTATTTTGATATGATATACTAAAAAAATTGTTTTGTGGTCTTTTAAAAACTGTGTTTAAAAAACTGTGCCATGAAACAATCTAAATGAATAAAAATATTAATGAGTTTTAGCATTTCCATTTTTACTACTCAATTTTTTCCTCTCCAAAACTGTATCTTTCTTGTTTTTTTTTCCTTGGAAAGCTGTTACTAAGTGGCAAAAAAACAGAAAAGCTCAAACAATAAACGTAATGAGAGTATTTATATCAAGTTTTCTGGAAGAAAAAACAACAACTGAAAAAACTGAGCCTGTATTTTTTGCTATTTTATTCTTTTTCTTTCATTCTAATGGGCGTTGGTAAAAAAGGTGAAAAAGTTCTTATAATGTGAATTGTTGTTCAAGTGCTTTATTTTTTCTCCTTTTTTTTTTAAATAGAGAAAAACTTTTTTTTCAAACTTTTCTTAAGATATAGCCATTTATCTTTGTATGATGGCATTCGTTATGGTCTGTAAGTTGTTGATGATGGTCTTCAATTGTTTGGGTAATAATACCCGGGGTTGTTGTTCTTCAGCCACTGACTACGTAGATTGTGTTTAGATTAGATGGTCAAGCTCAAATAATTGGTCGTCATCGTATGCGTAATGTTTTGTTCAAGCCATAGAATACACATTTAGATGTCTTTACAATTCGTAAAACGTGGAAAGACAATGACTTCTTCATTTTTGTCAGAACTGATAAAAGATATATCTTCATTCCTTAATGGATGAATGCTTAGAAAAGTTCCAGTCTGTTTAAATTAAATAAAAAATAGCATTTACAAGTTTTAAATTTTTAATTATTCCATTCACTGCTATTAAGTAATTTAAAGTGTTTTCAAGCTCAAAATCAGAATGAAAATTAGTCGCAGCCAAGCAAGAGGAAATGTAAGTTACGTCTGAGTGTTTATAAAAATTTATAATCATGTGAAATATGGATGTAAGTTAGTATATATTATTGGTGTTGTTATATCAAAATTATGAACTTTCAACTAAAATGCTGAGTAAATATAAAAATGTTGAAAAGTGTACAGTCGTAAATTTTTTATGGGGAAAAAAACATTTATACACTTTTTATTGGAACTGCAATTGCTTTATCGTTTGGTTCAAGGGGTACACCTTAAACATTCTGTGTAATGAGTAATTCTATGTCATGTAAATTTAAGTTTTGAAATAGGAAGCAAAAATATACTTTCTCGGGAAAAATCTAGTTACTATGAAGTGATTGTACAGAACATTTTTTAATAATTATGTCAATAAACCTAGCTGTTATGATAAAAGTAACTAGTCTAATGTTACAGAGAATTACCCGTTGAAAAGAGATCAAATGGTTGAATACGTCACTAAGTGACAAGTCTGGAGAATATGGTGGATAAGACAGAACCTAAACCTTAACTCATCTACTTCTTAGTTAACTTTTTTAGTGGTTTTTAAAAAAAAATGGGGGTTTGTATTTCATGTCAGAAAACAATTTTTAATCCATTGATTTTTATTCTGATAATAACAATTTCAAAGGCACATTTAAAATGAACTTTTTTTACAACATAAAATTTAATACGAGTTTCGCATGTGCAACAGAAATTAAATTATACCGAAAATTATATATACGTATATATATAACTAAAACTTTAATTAAATAATTCAAGGAGTTTTTCTTCGAAATTTATTTTTTAAGTCCTATTTGTTTAAAATGTGTGCTAAATAAAGTATATAGGAAATCATAATTTTCGCTGCACTGCTTATTTATTTAAAGAAGTTGCAACTGTTTGATTTTGCGCCGTGGTTCCTCATGTAGTAATTTTGTTTTCTTTTCAGAATTTAATTCAATTCAGGTATGTTTTTTTTAAAACTGAATTAAGGTTTTCAGGTTTTATTTTTAAATTCAAATCAAGTATAGTTTTTCCAACTCAATTCTAATATTCTGGAATTAGTTTTTTTAATTCTATTCAAGTGCCTTTAACACGATGTATTCACATTTTAAAATTGAAATGAGATTTTTAATTCTGGTGCATTTCTTTAAGCATACTGTGAATGTGGAAAAAAATTTCAACTCAATCTTATAGTTTAATTTTTTTTTTTTGAAGAAGTCACCTAATATCTGATTTTATAGGAGATATAAAGAAGGACATGTCAAATTGTCCTTCTTAACATGCAAGTTAAATAGTTAAAATGTACATTAATTAGTCGCCAAGCTTATACGGAGTGACGAAAAACACTACTGTCTAGCAGCAGATTGGTGTAAACTTTATCAATTATTGGTGTTAAGATTTAACTACATTCTTTAAAGTCTGTGTCTATTCGGTACTAGCTCGAAATGAAGTAATCATTCATTCATTTTGGAGTTTTTCAACCTCCAACTCCGTCAAATACACTACAATTTTTAAAAGTGTAGCTAGCTTTTAACACATCTTTTAAGGAGCCATTTTTAGTAAAATCGAAATTAATTTTTTATGGAGAGTTATTCATTTTATAAGAAAAATATTCTAAAAAATATGTTTTTAAAAAATGCTTTTAAAAAAAGGGTTACAGAAATCGATATACGGCAAAATTTAAATTGAGAAAAATTTCAGACTATCATTTAAATTAATTAACATAATCGTGATATCAATTCGTAGGAAAAGAATATAGTTTAAGTTAAATAACAATAAATAAAACTAAATTTAATGGAACTAAGTTATTAGCATCTGTATCGAAAATATTTTAAAATTCTTGTTCTAAACAATTTCGAAACAAAAGTAAAGTTAAACTATGTTCAAAAAAATAATTTTTGAACTTTAATCGTTACATTTAATAGAAGAATAGTAAAATTAATGTTAACCTATAACAAGCTAAGGAAGTTATTTATCACTTCGAAAAAGGGTAAATTATACCTCATTATCTGCACTTTTCCAAAGAACCCAAATTAAGCACTTATTATCTTCCTCGAATTCCATACAGTTACGGTTATAATTGTATATAATTCGTTTGAGGAATCCAATTTTTAATTGAGGTTAAGAAGAAGAAATCTCGTCTGAAGAAATTCTCCGCGAGACTCTTCTTACCACGTGGGCAGAAATAACTGTCAATAAAAATCTTAACTACAGTTTAAATAGTTTATATTTTCGACTGCTTAAAGTATATCCCTTGGAAAAGTATGTTGAAATAGATGAAGTTTAATTATAAAAAGTATGTTGTACTGACGCAGAACAAATGATCTCAAAAATGTTTCCACGGAAATTCAAATTTAAAAGAAGTTTATTTAATTCTTACATCCCCATTTTATAACACCTTCCGTTTATGTTCCAAAAACGCATCCCAAACAAACATTTCAAAAATGTTTAAAATGGTTTCAAGTACTGCGATGTATAACATGTTGTGCTGCCATCTATTTGCTAGAGATAAAACTAATATTTAATTTAGAAAAGACATAAAGGATATAAAAAACATAAAGCGATAAAGATGTGATTGATGTTCAGCAATATAAATAGCTTAAGTTAAAAATTTTAGGTGTCCTGTTCTGATGCTACTTAACATATTTACCCTGGTAAGAGGAATTCCAAGCTAATATAATTATGTTAAATATAGTTAATTTCGTTCAGTTAAGTTAAGTCCAGATATTAATTTATTACAAATAAGTGATTATTTACAACGGAGCCGCGATGGCTCAGGGAATAGAACGTTTGCCTTCCAATGAAAGTGAACACGCTCGAATCCCAACGAGGGCTGGTCGATACGAATTCCGCAACCGACCACAGTGATATCCTCAGTGGTTGGCGGATCCTGGGTTAGAGTCCCCTTGCCGTCAGACTAACCGTGGGACTGGGAGGTTCTCGTGATCTTCCTGTCTATGTAACGCAAATGTGGGTGAGTTCCATCAAAGAGTCCTCCTCCACGAAGGCAAATATCTCCCAATACTTGATCCAGGATTTACCTTGTCTTCTGGATTAAGTTCAAAATTACAAGGCTCCGTAGTTGAACATTAGTAGTAGTAAACTCAAAAATGGGGTCGGCTGTTCAACGACGGTTATAAAATAAAATAAAATCATTTTAGAAAACTTTAGATATCGTCGCTAAATTATTACAATTGAGTACGGAATGGCGCATTCGACAATTTTTTAAGCTGTGTTTTAAGGATAATTTTTAAATATCTGTCTATTGTATTAAATTATTTTATAATATTTTATTCTTATCCGCTTTTGTTCGGTTAAGTTTGTCCTCTTTGCTATGTTGATGTTTGATTTGCAAACTAAGTTTATTTAAAGAATTAGTGTGTATGTACAGTGTGTAGAAAAAGAGACCACCTTGAGTAACTTTTGATCTAATGATCCGATCTTAAGACTTGTTAAGACTCGATCTTAATGATTCGTGGGGGTGATCTCAAATATGCTATTCAATTAGTGCAGACGATAATTTAAGATACGAAATCAAGCACAAAAACGTACTTTCTCTGAATAAATATACTGTTTTCTCGCATTTATGATCCCCAAAATATAGGGGGTAGCCGCTATCTGGGAAATATGGTCCCCATAGTTTGGTTAGGAGAGCGGTATTTTTTGCATACAATTCTGAAATTCATTTATCCAAAGATAATTTCATGCCAAAAAATAACTTTTAGCAAATCTTTATTATTTTTTATTATCTGATTTAATAACAGTCGAAAAATTTTGAATTGTAAGGTATAAAATTTTTTACTTAATTTTAAAGAATATAATTTTACATGGCGAAATACAAAATTTGAGTGTAATCGGTCGAATAATAAATAGTACCTGAGAAATCAAAAAATTTCCTTACTTTTTTCTTTATTTCGAATAGAAAGGAATAAAAAAGGGGAACGAAGTTAATTTTTTAAGTAGCAGCTTATCAGAGACGAACGAACCCATAAACCAGATAACAGACGAGGAAAAAAAAATTTTTTTTAATTTTTTAGAGGATCGGAGATGCAATTCCTAATACGTAGCAAATAATTCGAACCAAAGGGACTTGCAGTTCTGAAAAATGAATGGGAAAAAAGTAACATAATAGGAGAGAAGATAGTTTTTTTCATTAAACTTTCTTATCTGATTTCTATTTTTATCTATTCCATTTTATTTGAAAATTACTGTCGATTCAACAAGGATTTCATACTAAAAAAAGGAAGCTAAACTATTCCAGATCCTCTCTTACGCTTCTTCAAACGGAAAGGAATTTCCTATTATTTTTGGAGTAGTTTTTGCATACTTTTGTTGGCAACAGCGGAAGGAAGAACTCAAATACCGGAGTCTTGTTCGGAGAGGAAAACCGGCAGACGATTCGGCTTCAGCTGTTTCCGGGAAAATGGAACATTTTGCGTTCGATAACCGTAGGAATTGTTACCTTTTATATAATACGCATATCTTTTGACAAAGCGAAATTAATAAATAAAAAAATAGAGTAAAATTTCTCCTTTAAAAAAAGGCGTATTAATACTGAGCGGAACAAAAAACGAAGCGATGCTTTCATTCTATAACACAAACCAACACGCATTTCCACGTCATGGTATTGCCTAGTTCCCGTTTTAAATATAAATTTTTAGAATTATCGAAAAGTGAAACCATTTAAAATCACCTGCATAGTCTTAAAGCATTATTTAAAAAAAAAAAAAGAAGAAAAAAATAAAGAAAAAACAATAAATATTACGAAGAACTGACGAATCATCAATATGACAGATTCTTGATTTTTGCGTAATGATTTTTATTTCATTTTAACACCAAACACACACTAAAAAATTCCAATCACTGTGGCAATAGTACAATAAAAAAAAGTCAATGCGTCAATAAAATATTTTTTTACATAATTTTTTAAAGCATTAGAAGACAATAAAAATATCAAGGTCTTTAACAGGGCCGGGATAGCCTGGTTGGTAGGACACTGGGCCCATGTCCAAGAGGTCGTTGGTTCGATCCTCGCCGGACGAAGAAGTAAATGGCGACTGATGCACGTTAAATCTGCCTTTACGAAGGCAAATATCTCTCAATACTTGATCCAGGAGTTTCCTTGTCTTCTCGTTTGGTTCAAAATTACAAGCCTACGGAGTTGAACATTAGTAGTCGTAAACCCAAAATCGGGTCGGCTGTTCAGCAACGGTTGTAAAAGTAAAAGTCTTTAACAAGTCTGTTAAAAATATTGTAAAATCTGCTTAAAGAAATATTCTTTCATTATATTTACAAAATGAGATTAAAATATAATTTTCTTTTTGTATATTGTTATTTTTTACAGAAAACTGAATCATACTTAAAATATCAGAGCAATCAATCATATTAGTTAGAAATTTACAGAAAAATAATGAACAAGATAAATTTCTACGATAATCCAATGATAATACAATCAAAAATATTTTGACATTTCAGTAACAGAAATATAAAAAGGATTATTTTATAATTGCGAAAACGTAGAAAAGTATTTCAAACTCTTTCCATATGATGCCTTTATAGGGACTTTAGAATATTCCAAGATAGAACGAATATAAGTAAAAAAGAAGAAGAAGAAGAATAGGTCTTCGTGAAATCTTAGGGTTTACGTTATATAAAACCTACTTTACGGCAAACTTTGAAACCAAGATTATTTATTTTCGTGTTTTTCCTCTCCATGTAACGCAAATGTGGGTTAGTTCCATCAAAAAGTCCTCCACGAAGACAAATTTCTCCCAATACTTGATCCAGGAGTTTCCTTGTCTTCTAGATTGGGTTATAAATTACGAGGATGTAGATTAGTAATCGTAAACTCGGATCGGCTGTTCAACGACGGCTATAAAATAAAGCAAAATCTCGTAGGTTGACTTATACATCGAGATATACGGTATATGATTAGAAAAAATGAAAAAAGCTTCAAAAAGAATAAAAATATCTTTCTTTAAAATTATTATTAATAGAAATTTCTAAACATGTCATTGCAATTTTTAATGTTTAAACGAGCAAGCATGATTATATTATGTAACTTAATAAATGCAATTATTTTTCAATATTCTCCTTTTTAAAAAAAAACTGCATATACAAAAAATCTTGTCACAATCCATGTTCTTTGAGGTCTCGAACGAATATTATCATTTCAAAAATGTAACGAAGAATTTATCAAAATGATCTTTGACAGGTGGTGTTAGATTTCATCTTTTTACAACAATCATTTTAAAACTCATCAAAAAAATCCTACATTTTTTTATCAGGCATGAAAAGATTTTTGATGGGTTTCTTTTCTTCTCACGCCTTTAGTCGAATAAACAATTTGACACCATCTGTACTGAAACTCAAATTAACCCTTTTCAAATTCGTTGACAAGAATATAATAACCTTCACTTGAACTTGAGTCTCTTTACTTGAATGTGAAGCTGTTTTCTCATATTTCGTTCTAAACCCGATGGTTTTAGGCTTGTTGTTCCCCAATGTTTTATATAACCTCTAAAATTTCGGATCAAATAATGGTTTAAGAACAAAAAAAAAAAAAAAAAAAAAAAAGCGGCACTCCGAACGGTAATACTTTTTATCGCATAAACCATTTTAACCGTAAAATTTTACGTAACAAAATAATCTGATGTACCGTTATTTTTACAGTAATTTTTATTGCAAAATCACTGTTATTAAATAAAATTATTGTAAAAATTACTGTATACAATTTTACGATAAAAATGTATTTTACGGATACTGCCCTCGAGATGCCAGTATTTTTTTCCCTTAATTTGACCCGGAAATTTTTACAATGTGTCAGGGTGCGTAGCCAGATTTTTCACTAAAAAATAAACACCTTTTAAGTACTTTTTAAGCACTCAACAAATATTTTTAATCACTTTCCAAAAAAAATCATAATTAGGATCTGTGCAGTAATAAATAAATAAATTCTATCGTTTAAAGTTCTTAATTTATAAACATAAAATCAATAAAATTCAAAAAAATTTTCAAAACTTTACATAATTATGATAAAACAACTAGTTTCTGATAAATATTACAGAGAAAACTCGGAAGATCTGTATATTTTTTGTAATTTTAAACGACAATCGATACGGCAAAGAAAAAAAATCTCTTTTTAAAAAATGGAAAATTAAGCACTTTTTACAAACCTAGAATTAAAAAAGCATCTTCAAAGACTTTTAAAAAACGTAAATCAAAAATAAGCACCTTTAAGCTTTTTTAAAAAACGCTACGTACCTTGTATGTGTATATGTATTTGTATGTATATATGTACCTTGTATGTGTATGTGTATATGTATTAACCGTGGTGGAATTAACGGCTAAATTTCGTCCCTCATCCCTATTACTATTTCTAATATAAAAATAAGCTTAAAGTACACACTATCCAATATTGTTATTGTAGTTGTACTGTTTACAATATGACGTGTTATTTATCATTCACTTAGTAAATGCATTTAACAGTAGCAGAAAACAAAAACGAGTAATATAAAAAAAAATTTAAAGTCAATTCCTATTTAGGTCAACAAAGAAAAATTTTGTTTTAGTTATCTTTTATTAAATAATTAAAATTTTTTCTGCCAAATAAAACTAAAATTAATTAATCAAATTTAATGAATGAATTAATATTTGAAAAAACTGTATCAACATCAAGTGTCATCCACTGCAAGTTTTAAAAAACGTATTTGAACTTGAGTGGATGAATAAAAGTGGAAAATTTCATTAACGATTGAAAATTTGAACAAGATATAGGGAGGGTGTGAACTAATAGTAGGAGTTGAATAAAAACAAGATAACGCTCAAAACATTGTTTTTTTTTTTGTTTTTTTTTGCATTTCATCTCCTTAAATCGATTTATGGATCACGACCTTTTAAAAAATGATAAAACACAAAAAATCTTTTGAATGATAAAGTGACAATGTAAATTTAAATACAACATGAATAATGAAATTTCCTAGAAACCTGTTCACTCATCCTTTGGTAAAAATAATATAAACTTGGAAGATTTCAAGATTCAAAATTTATTGCACTCAGTACTAGTTCTGTATGAGCTATTCATACAGTACTGTTCAAATTATCATATAATCCAGTTCCCCCCCCCCTAATAATTTAGAGATGTAACGCAAAAATAAGAATTCATTAATTTATAAACAAGTTTTATGACTGCAGCATATTTCAGAAACCAAACAGAAATTTCTCTTCTTATTCTTAAAAAAAGGTGGATTAAAAGAAGAATCTTCAGACGGTTCTTTCATGCATAGGCAACTTTTTTTTTTTTTTTTTTTTTTTTTTTTCTTCAATAAATCCTGAAGTGCCTTTTACACCGATTCGCCATCTTGTTTCGGATTTTATACTTCACGGCAGGCCACTTTTAGACTTTTATTTGGATATGACTGCCTCCGTGCCCTTTTATACCATTTTAATATTGTCAAATCTTCTTTGCGTATTTTGTATTTAGCTGCACACGATATGACTACTTTATGCTTTTTCAAATGCTCCGCATTTTAATTGTATTGTGGGAAAGTATTTGGAAACTTGTAGCTTAATATGAGGTACCAACAGATTGTCATTAGACAAAAAAAAAATTATAAAAGACTTTAAAACAAAAACGTTATACGTAGTAACATTTTTCTTCATATAAAGGTCATATATTCTCTTATATGACAATTTTATTGTTGGTAAAATCCACAAGTTAATTCACAATTTCATTAAGAACCATGTTAAAAATGTGTATGTTGGAACAAAATCGTGTATTTTTCCAGTTAAAAATGTTAATATAAATATGTATGTTCTTGGATTTTTTTTATAAATTTTTTCTGTCTAGCGATTTTTAATTGTAAATGTCTCTTAGTAGCTGAAATATCAGTCGATCGTGTACATATAGAACCAGAAAAAACGATTTGATAAAACACTATATTTATAGAATCGTTTGCTAAAATATTGTAATCGTCTCACTTTAAATTAATACTGTAAAAAAGAACGAGTTGTAAGGTACTTTTATATGTTATTAATTATTTTATAGCAATATTGTACAAACTATCAAATTTATTACAACAAAGTTTTTTTTTATTTTTTTTTTTTTACTTTAACATTTGTAAAAAAAAGACATTAAAACATCAACATGGAACACTTATTCTTAAACAAAAAAGAATTGAGTAGAAAATTTAATATTGAACAAGCATTTTAACTGCATAACACATTTAAACAAGAGAAATAGTTAGTTGTTAGTTAAGATCAGTACAAGTACATTCTTTTTGAAATCTAATGGTATTGTACTTGCACTAGATTGTAAGAAAATATCAAGTCACTGTACTATATCACACTACGCTTCTGAATTTCATTATACCACTTTAAGAAAAACCTTCATAAAAGTAATTGGTGACATCTATGCGTCAAGGGCAAATTAGATCAAACTAGAAAAGAGTGAATCATCAGATAAAGATATCTCAAAGAAAAGAGAACATCAATGATTCCAAAAGAAGAATTAATTTCCGTCAAGTTCGTCACTCTAGGATGGAGAGGAAGAACTATTGTTCCATCAGAGGGAAAGAGACAAATTCTAGAGAATCTTATTCTTTTTTCACTAAAGAAATTCTCCGACTGAGTCGTTGACTTTATTCAAAAAACGTTCTACAAGAGTGCTCTTGTACCTGAAATCATTCTTGTTCTCTTTGTGCAAAAAGAAAAGTCCTTGTAGTTTGAGTTTGAAAGCTTAAACTTGATGTTTTGTATGCCATTTCTTTTGTCTATCGCTCAGGCGTTAATAATGCGAGATGCTCTTTTGAATTAGCACTTGAGATAGTTTCAAACGAAATTTAAGTATCAATTTAGCGATTTCAATACTCGCCAACTGCATCGAATCAATTGAAGTAGCTCGCGGATCAGCAATTCAATCCCGTGTTTGTGCTAAATAAGCAATTTAAAAAAGTAATTTTTGAGTACTTGTTTTCAACTTAAATAAATTTTATAGGAATTGTAATTTTGAATATTTCGGAATAAATAAAATTTCTTTTTTCATGCAAAAGTTGTTGTTTTTTTTTAAAATTTCATACAAAGCAATAATTTAAATAAATATATTCAATTACAGAAAAAAAAAACATTTTAAAATATCACAGAAATTTGCACGTAACAAGTTTTTTCTAAATTTTATAAAATTTTTCGTGCTGGACCTCAATAACTGAGAAGTATAAATAGATTAGTATTGATTTCGTTCATTAAAAGGGATTGAACAACCTTCTAATTTGAAACTTAATTTTTTTTTATAATTGTTAAATAACGTTTTTTTTTAGAAAAGTTATTATTCTCAAGTAATAGTTTTTACGTCGATCTAAAATTAATAGCAAACTATTATCTAATGATAATACGGGGGGAGGAATTTTATTAACAGATCTTAGGTACTTTCGTATCGCTGATTTCAAATCTGCAATCGGTTGCTATCTCCAAGCAACAATTTCTTTTTTTAATGTCATTTTTAATCTATTTTGTTATTTTATCCAGGGAGTTGCATAAATGCCTGATCTCATTTTGTTTTATAACCATCGTTGAACAACCGACCCATTTTTTTAGTTTTACGACTATTAATGTTCAACTCCGTACCATTGTAATTGTGAACCTAATCCAGAAAACAAGGGAACACCTGGATCAAATATTGGGGGTAATTTGCCTTCGTGGAGTACTTTTTTGATGAAACTAAACCGCATTTGCGTTACATAACGAAGAAAACCACGAAATCCTCCTACGACAA
Source organism: Parasteatoda lunata (assembly GCA_949128135.1). Lineage (NCBI taxonomy): Eukaryota > Metazoa > Arthropoda > Arachnida > Araneae > Theridiidae > Parasteatoda > Parasteatoda lunata. Next base: position 97,006,291 of record OX421975.1, read on the forward strand.
AGGGACTCTAACCCATGTACCGTATACCACTGAGGATATTTTACGTCAGCACTGTGGTATGTGCAAGCCGGGTGCGGTATTCGTACCGACCAGCCACCGCTGGGATTCGAACCCAATGGGAGGAGAGCGCTCTATCCCCCGAGTCACCATGACTCTCAAAGGAATGTTCTGACTAACTCGTAGGGGAGTTAAAGTTTATCCTCATGATCAAAACTGCACAGGAACCCATGTTCGGAAAAGTAGTCATGCGTCGCTGAGGACGCTTTTCTTACGTGAACTTTTTTTTCGTATGTTTCTGTACAGGCCATAATACGGAAGCGCCACTAGCAGCGTAGGACGACATTTCTGGGTGTGGGTTACTTTAAAATTTCAATCCTGGTGATTTGCCCTAACTGTTATAGGTTTGCAGTAACATTTATAGAACCTCATATAATATGTAACGTTTTCAATCTGGTACAGTTCGATAAAAATAGATTTAAAATGTCACTTAAAAAAATCTGTAGTTTTATGAGCAAAACTAATTTCAGATTTGAAATCTCCACCCCCAAATTAGGTAAGATCTAGCTTTTGTATAAATGCAACAGAGCATTTGTTCTCCAGTGTAATATTTAAAACCCTTTGAATCTCATGAAATTAATTCTTAAATTTTATCTGAAAAATATTTCGAATTAAGTGTTCTAAATTTACTCTAGAAGAGTTTTATTTCTCTGAAAGTAAAAACACAAACAACTGCATCGTTTCTAGGCCTTACTATTTCAACACAATAGAGAGGATCCGTGTAAATGTGAAACAAATTCATAATGCTTTGTTCGCAAATGTTGCTTTAAAATTCATCAGTTTTATTTTCTTTGAATAAGCACAGGCTCTAGGACACCAATGTGCATCAGTGTTCACTTAAGTTTTTTAGCCAGATATAGTTTTGTAGCATGTTTTGATTATGTTACTGTGAATAATTTGAAATAAATTACTTTAGCTTCAGTTTGATGTAACGTAGTAATGTAACATAGCTAATGAAGTTGGTTAACATAATAATGTAGTTGATGTAACATAGTAATGCAACATAGCTAATGTAGTTGGTTAACATAGTTGGTGTAACATAGCTTTCTCTTGCTCTTGCGCTGTTAAATTGCTCATAAAATCAATCATAACTTGAAAGAAAAATTGGTGTTTCGAAATATATGTGTACTTACTCAAATAGTTTGAGTTAAAATTGAAATACTTTGAACTGGAAAAAATATTTTTAAAGAAAACTTATTCCTAGGTACTTTACCAATTTCCAATGTTTTTCAAGTTTTTTTTAATCAAAAAACATGAGGCAAGAAAACTTTGAAATCAATTTTAGATCATTTCAAAGATTAATTAAATTAAATTACTTCGTTTTGTGTGCATAAAGTACAATTAATTTTCTATTTAAGACACTTAAAAGTTTATTTTAAATTAATAGAGTCTATAATATTAAGAAATTTAAATATTTAAAATAAAAAGAATTAAAAACGAAATAAAAAATGTGAAAGTAGTTTCCTTATATAAAACTTATAGTCAGTCTTAACACATCATAGATATGAAGAAATGATATAAAAAAATAAAAAGAAATCATATTAAAGAAATTTGAATATTTAAAATAAAAGTAATTAAAAAAAAAATAAAAAAAATGAGAAGTAGTTTCCTTATATAAAACTAATAATCATTCTTAACACGAAATGATTTATCATTTTAACCTTCAACTGATGTAAAGGAGGAGAAATTTTAATAAAGTTTTATTATTTCCACAAATCTCAAACAATTTGAGGTGTATTAAAAAGCAAATTTCCTCTTATTGAATAGACATATTTACTTATAATTAATCTAATTTAACTCTTTATTTATTAAATTTCAATGATCATTTCAAGACTGTAATTAACAAATTTTCTGTTAACTAGTAAAACTTTTATATTTTGTAAACTAAGGAAATTAATAAATTCTTGTTGATTTTATCAGTGAATGCATTATTTAAATATTGAGGTAATATACGTGAATTTGTAAGAACAAATTAGAAACTGCATGTTAGTGAAACATAAGATAGTTTTTAGAAGTATGGTGTAGAAAGATACATGATGGCAGCAGAGAAAATTCTTTAATTGAAAATTTTTTGTATGAAACATTCAATTCGCTGAAGTTGGAAATTGTTCAAAATTTCTGCAATCCTCCAAAAAAAAAAAATTTTTTTGAAAATCTTAATTTATTCAGTAACTAAGCTTCAACAATAAACGAAACATTAACTGGGACCTTGACTTAATGATCCGTACCATTTACCACATTAATGATCAGTACCATTTTGAGTCCTGAATCGCTTCTAGTACTTCATGTATCTTACATTCAGGTTCAAAGAAAACATATTAACTTTAAAAAATCTAAATCTGCAGAATAAATGAATTCAAAACATGTAATATTTTTCATCAAAAATTAATAAAGGGCCGTTTAAGTATTACGTAAGCACCTAACAGAAAAAAAGAAAATTTGCTTTGCTTCTTAGGAGAAAGAGGGGTGGGATATGAACAATGCTTCCGTAAGACATTTAAATTCCTCATTTTTTTTTTTTTTTTTTTAAAAGTAATGTAATATTTTACTATATTACATTACTTTTTTTTTTTTTTTTTTTTTTTTTTTAAGAATTACGTATGGAGAAAATGCGAAATTAGGGGAAATAAAAAATTTAAGAAAAAAATAATTATAATTTCCTCGAAGAATTTGAGTTTTGATATCAAAGGATTTCTAAAGAATATTCAAATATGAATTAGCTTTAATTTCGTAATGAAACGTAAACTTCGTTCAATGCAAAATTATACATATTTTTATTAGAACTTAATCCTCAAACTAGATTACTACAGTAAATATCAAAATTAAAGCAAAAACCAACTCTCATACTTAAACATGGGTGGAAGTAAGTGATGTGGCGTTACGTAATTAAAATGTTACGTAAGCATATTTTTGCTGATTCGAATCAGCAAAAATATGATTGCGTAACATTTAAATGGGTCTTTATTGAAAATTAAGATTAAAGAAGGCCGGGATAGACTGATTGGTAGGACGTTGAACTCGTGTTTAAGAGAACGGAAGAATTCCGCTGGCCGAAGAAACCCCTATATTAAATGGTGACTGGTTGTCAAATCTGTCGGCGTCACAAAGTCCGCCAAATTCCCATAACGAATCAAAACCTCTGGGGGTACTAAATTGGAGATTGATCGCTCACTGGTTCAGCTCAAAATTACTATGTGTGGATAAATGACTGGATGTATGAAGAGGCCTCTTCATACATCCATCCTGTAAATCGGGCTATAACGTGTGTGTGATTGAAATCGTATTATTTGTCATAGATGGCGCCACAGAAAAGCAAGAAACTCACCCTCTTCCTTACAATTTGCTTGGTTTCTCAAGCAGGCTTGACATTTGGCGATAGAAACGCCAACAACAAGATTAAATAAAAAAGACAGCTTTGCTCATGTAAAAATTTTATTTTGTAAGTTTTCTAATTTAAAATACGAATAAAAAAACGTAGGTTTTTAAATCAATAAAAATCATTACATTACATTTTTCGTGGTACAATTTATGTGGAAAAAAAAAAGTAAAACGATTCTTCGCCGTGACGATTCTACTTTGAGAATGGGTGATAGGCTGGACTACTGAATCCATCAATGCAAAGTTATAACAACTCATCAACATGTTTATTTTCATTTAACCCTTATGTAGATGAAATCCATGCAAACCAGACGCATGCGTAGATGCGAGGAAGGTCTTCAGGTATCAAAAGATACAGCGCGTAATTTTATTGCTGTGTATTCGATAATTTCTTACCAAATCAAATAAGTTTTTGTTGTGAGAGAAAAGGGAGCTCTCCTCACATTTGTAAGCATAAATTATTTAATAAATTTATATTTATTTATGTGTTTCAATCATTTCTTTTTCGATACTTTCAATTTCATAAGAAACTTGTAAGTCGAATTAATATCCGAAAGCATTACTGCAGTTTTTCTTTAACACAAAAATTGCTAAAAAAAATAATCCTTAAAAAAGAAATTCTTTGAAAACGACATGAAATCATAACGTTACTACAAAAGCTCTAAGTCTGGTAAATCTTAGGTTTTAATGATAAAACATAGGATTCACCAAATGGGGGTTTTACCGCTACGGCTTGATAAACGACGGGAATGGAAAAATATTAAAAAATACTTCGGACTTTTACCAAGCCACTCAGATAAAAGCTAGATTTTATTGCTAAAATCTTGGATTTACTAGACTTCGGGTTTTTCCGAATAACTGTAAAAACCCTAGATTTTATCCAATAAACCAAGGATTTACCAAAAAAGCTTGTTAACTCTGAGATTTTACCGCAAAAGGTAGGTAAAATGCCGAAATGGAATCATTAAAACAATTTCGGGCTTTTACTAAGCTGCTTTGGTAAAAGCTAGGTTTCGCCGGTAAAATCTATGATTTACCAGACTTTAAATTTTTGCCTTATCAATCAAACGTAACATTATGGAGAAATTAAAAATAATTGATTTTTTCCCCGTTAAGAGATTTGAGGCAAGCAGTACGTCACGTGATCTGTGTCAATTTAAATCAAAGCATTGTCACAAGTAACTATTTACTATATTAATTTATTCATCCATTCAAATTTTTTTTTTCACTGCAACCTCAACGGAATAATAAATGCGAATGGTGAAAGCAGAGATTTCTGTGGTTTTGCTATAGTTAAATTGTTTCGTAATCTTATGGTGACACATGTTTACACAATCGGTGATTTCTCTGCAGCTAAAATACAAAATTTTCTAATGTAAATATATATGATGAATTAATTGATAGCTTTCGTCTGAGATAGTTCTTGCACGTGTAAATAATTATAAGCTCATAGATATTATTAACGTACTTTTCAAAAAGGTTTAAAAACAATCCCGATTGTAAACCATATCTATAAAGGATATTTTACACTAATTGTCCTCCATTTTTTCTAAAAAAATACTTTTAAGTAAATAAAAGGAATAAGAAAATCTGGCTGAATTAATAACATGAAACTTTATTTGATTACTGTAGGAAACTGAAGAAAAAGTTTCCTAGATTAAATACAACGGTTTTAAAGTTTTTAATCGACTTTAAAAATGAGACCAATTCCTAGGAAAATATTATTAATTTTAGTAAGAAAATATAATTAGTGCTTATATAAATTAAATAAAATATGTACTATTATAGTTAAAGGTATTTAATTTAAAATTACATTTCATAATATAACGATCAAAAGAAGAAGAAAAACTTTATCAAATATACTTTTACCAAATATTGAAATTGAACCATTTATTGAAATTGAAAACCATTATAAAAAATGAGATGTCTGACATGCACACTTGCAAGTTTATGGAAAGTAGTTTATACAGCAGAGGGCGCTGTATTCTCTTCTGCACTAAAACTAAGTTTTGATATCCCATCTACTTTCTCGCCATTTGGCTAATTTGTTCTTTTTTGCTTACTTTAGTCGATATGTTTATTGTTTAAGCTAGAAAAAGTTTCACTCAAATAAATGTTCGTTCGCAGCACATTCAAGATAAAAAATTACCTAGCTATGGTTTGTACACAATAAACCACCAAACCAGAAATTAAAGTTTAGCAAAATCAAGGTTGCCAAATTAGCAATTTCTTTGGAAATTAGGTAAAGAGTATATTAAAAAATCAGAATCTAAATTATTTTAAACGATATTGCCTTAATTTTTACCAGAATCAAATAATGAAATAGATGTCTTCGGAAATATCTCGGCTTAAGAGAAGCAAAAATAAGCCAATATTGACGTTCTAATCGGAAATTTTTCGGTCCTCTTCCGGGCGATTATTTATGCCTATTTCTTTGCTAAAATAACCATTGATGAACATCTTAATACAAAAAGGTTCTTCAGCGAGCATAGAAATTCACATCTTTCTAATTGATTTTTCAAATGAGCAAGATAAATTTTTGTCAGGAATTATTATTCATTTTAATTAGTTTTAGTTAAATCAAAGAATGTGTGCGACAAGAAAGGCTTGTTACAATTTATGAATTAAATAATTTTCACACTATTCGTATGAATAATAGTTTTTTTCACATACTAATTATAAATATTTTTCGAAGTAATTTTTATACGATCAAAAACTTTTCTTCTTGTGTTTTATAGGATCTAACTCGGGGGGTTATGCCTGCCGCCTCCACGTGGTGCCCCCTGGATACCCCTCACTGGGTAACTAAATGGCAGGCAAACGAAATGATGAGTAAAAGAAAAGATTGTGATACGGCATCATCCTTCGCGCCGGTGAACAAGGGATGCGTTCAGGAATTAGGCAGAGGTTCCTGTTCGAAAAATTCACTACAGTCTCCAGTAGCACATGGTAAGCCTTCGGGTGAGCCCAGTGCTAATCCCGCTGCTTTGCAGACTACCTTGAAACCCGGTGAGGCGTCCAAAGGCACAGACCCTTCCTCTGTAGGAGTCTCTGGTTCCCAGAGGCACTCGGAGGACAGTGTGTCTGGCGCCACTGGAATGTCCAAGAGCCGGAGGAGAAGAATTAGAAGAATGAAGGCCACTGAGGCGAGTGGAGGAGCTAAGAGACCTAGGTCTTCTGATGCGACGCCCTCACCCAGTGTGCCAACACAAAGTGAAAAGAAGCCCAGGGAGGATTGTGTTCCTGGGAGGAAAGCCCAATCCAGGGAAGCGGTTCCCCCTAGCGGGGATAGCAGAACTGGAGAGGGGGATCCAACTGGGAGCCTCCAATCTGGAGTATCTTTTGCATGCGCTGCAAAGTCGATCAAGATTGCCATTGTTCGGGAGGACTTTCCTTCGGACAGGCTTTCTCTGAGAGACTCACATGAAATACTCAAGGTGATCTTAGAGCAAACTGACGCCATCCCAGGTGGTGAAAGGATGCCTGAGATCTACAGCAACAACCTTCTCAGAGGAGCGTTGGTACTACAGTGCAATGATTACACTGTAGAGTGGATCAGGGGCCACTTTGATAACAGACCCTTGGGCGACCTCATGCTTAAAGTCTTAAGTGCTGATGAGTTGCCCAAGCCTGTAAAGGTGGCCTTTAAAACAAGGGAGCAATTCTCTGAGCAAAGCACCTTCTTGTGGCGTCTTCAGAGACTAAACCCAGGGTTGAAGTCTATGGGGTGGAGGGTTCTGCAAAGTGCTGTGGGACCTAACACCTCTAGATGGATCTTTGAGGTGGAGCCTGAAGACGTGTTGGCTATCGAGAGGGCAAATTTTTGTGCACTCACTGGCATAGATCGTGGGGTTTTTAAAATCCTACACGATCCCAATAAAAAGAAGGCAGTTGAGGCTCCAACAACATCGGAGCCCTCTGCAGAACCTGTTGTCCAGGAAGTCATGGAACAGGAGGATGAACCTTGGCCGGCTAATTCCCCTGATTCCAAGGTAAGTTCAATTGGTGCTCTTGATTTTTCAGAGCTAGGGTTGGACTCCAGGTCAGACGTAACCTTACGGCCTGACTCGCCAGCTTCTATGCTTGATTTAGATGAAGCAATGGAGCTGATAAAGGAAGATATCTCTTCTAAAGTTAGCCAGGATAGTTAGAGCCATCCTGGTTTCACATATACTGCTAACCAAATAGATACAATCAAGGTTGGCCAAATCAATCTCCATCACAGCATTGCTGCCTCTAGCCTTATGGCCAAAAGGTTAAATGCTGGAGAACTAGATCTTGCTCTTATACAAGAGCCCTGGACCCGCAAGGGTAAAATAATGGGTCTCAATGTTAAAGGTTTCAATATCTTCTATGATACCCATTGTGACCTTCCCAGGACCTGCATTGTAGCTAGGTCCAATCTAAATGCCCTTAATCTTGTTAACTTTCTTAACAGGGATTTAGTTGCTGTAAAACTAAAATTCTATGACAAAAAGAAAATCTCTGACTTTGTCATAGTTTCAGCCTATCTCCCTTATGAGGAAAAGGACCCACTAGATGACACTACTAGGGCCCTAATTGCCCACTGTAGTTTAAACTATAGAATCATCCTCGGCTGTGATGCAAATGCTCACCACACAGTGAGGGGTAGTAGTAATTGTAACCAGCGGGGGGATGTACTTATGGAACACATCTTAAATCTTAATTTGTATGTCCTTAATAAAGGCAATGAACCTACCTTTGTTACCTGTAACAGAAGGGAAGTCATTGACCTTACTTTATGTAACTCTAGTTCAGTAGATTACATTAATGATTGGAAGGTACCTGGGGCAGTCACTGCTTCAGATCACCAACTAATTACTTTTTCTATTAAAGGCCTCTCAGGACTGAAGGTCGTAAGGAGGAACCCCAGAACAGCTGATTGGGGTTCCTTCAGAGCAGCTCTGGAGAGGAGGATGGGGAGCTTCTCTGGTAAGTACAATAATGTTAATGATATAGAGTGGACTGTTGACCAAGTGCAACAAATCATACTCGATTCATATCATATTTCTTGTCAGGTTACGTCTACTAGCTCCCCAAGGCGAGTTCCTTGGTGGTCTTCTGAGCTTAGTAAATTACGTAAAAAATGTAGGAAACTATTCAACAGAGCAAAGAAATCTGGAGAATGGCAGACCTACAGAAACGCTCTAACTGCCTATAACAAGGCGATCAGAGCATCCAAACGTCGCTCATGGCAGACTTTCTGCGATGGCATTAACACCACTTCTGCCACTGCAAAGATTGCAAAAATTCTTACTAAAGACTTCAATTGCAATTTAAATGCCATCCGTCTTGCAAACGGAAGATACAGTGAATCAGGGGAAGAGGCTCTTGGAGAACTACTTGCAGCACACTTCCCTGGATCTCATCCTGTGGAGAATGATAATCCACATATTACTACTACCTGTAACAGGTATGACTGGGAGGCCGCCAAGAGGGTGGTCTCCTATGAGAAGGTTGTATGGGCTATAAAGTCGTTTAAGCCCTACAAGTCACCAGGTATGGATGACATCATACCAATGATGCTTATTCAGGGGATAAATACTTTAGCCCCTACTCTATGTAGAATTTTTCGATCCTGCATAGCATACGGATATTTACCTCTCTCTTGGAGGAATACTAGAGTGATTTTCATACCAAAACCAGGTAAAGATAATTACTTTGAGGCTAAATCATTCAGACCAATCAGCCTCACTTCGTGTCTGTTGAAAGCGATTGAAAAGCTAATTGACAGACACTTCAGAGACACTGTGCTCATAGAAAGGCCATTGTCCTCCACACAGCATGCCTATCAACCAGGCAAGTCCACTGACACAGCTCTATACGAACTATCCTACCTGCTTGAGAAATCAATAAAAGATAAGGAGATAGCTCTTGCAGTATTCATTGATATTGAAGGTGCTTTTGATAAAGTCCCTTTTGAGACTATCATCAATGCACTTAGAAACAGAGGCATTAACTCAGTCATTACCAGATGGATAATGAATTTGCTATCCTCTAGGTATGTTTGTTCCTCTCTATTGGGTGTAAGCATGAAAGTGCAAGCAACCTCAGGATGCCCACAGGGAGGGATTCTGTCCCCTATCCTATGGTGTATGGTAATGGACTCTCTGCTAGTTCGGTTAACTACTCTCGGCATTCCCTGTATCGGGTATGCTGATGACGGTGTTATTGTTGTCAGAGGTAAACATGGAAAAACAGTCTCTGATATCATGAATAATGCACTTCTAGAAGTAGCTAGATGGTGCTCTGAATCAGGCTTATCTGTCAATCCATCCAAGATAAGCTATGTAGCCTTCACACGAAAAAGGCAACTTGGTCTAGGTAATGTATACTACCTGAACCATAAATTGGAACTCAAAGAGAAAGTCAAATTTCTCGGGGTTTACTTTGACTCCAAATTAAATTGGGGCCATCAACTTGATTACTGTACCAACAGGGCCAGAAAGATTTTCTGGTCCTGTAGAAATGCTATTGGTAGAACCTGGGGATTGTCCCCCAAAATAGTTTACTGGATCTACTCAATGATCATTAGTCCTATAGTCACTTATGGCGCAGTCGTCTGGTGGTCAAGGACTAGATTGAGTTCCGCAAGAACCAATCTAAACAAACTTCAAAGAATGGTCTGTGTAGCCCTGTCAGGATGTCTCAGGACCACTCCTACAGCTGCTCTTGAGAGCTTACTCGGGCTTCTTCCTTTGAACTTACGCATTGAGGTTGAAGCTCAAACAGGCGTAAAGCGTCTTATGAACCTTGGCCTATGGAAAGAGTATTCCAAGCACTTGTCTTGGGGACATCTTGTTTCACAAGTGATGGGAATACCCACTTCTATTATGCCTAGTGACCTTATGTCACTAAGATACGCGTTTCATAAACCCTTCAAGATCCATTTTCCTACTAGAGATGAATGGTTCAACTCTCCACGGTGGCTTAAAGGCAAATGCCTAATTTGGTACACTGATGGTTCTAAGATTGGCACCAAATCAGGAGCTGGAATCTACTGCTCCAATGACGGTACCAAACTTCACTTTCCCCTGGGAAATTATGCCACTGTCTTTCAGGCTGAGGTCTATGCCATTATCTTGTGCTGCAAGTTATGCATAGACATGAGATATCAAAATAAGACTATCCGCATCTGTTCTGACAGTCAGGCTGCTCTCCTATCACTGGCAAGGTGTAAATTCACCTCTCTGTTAGTGTGGGAATGCTTCTCGGTCCTCTGCGACCTGTCCGCTCATAACAAGGTATCCCTGCATTGGGTACCTGGACATATGGGTATTGGTGGAAATGAGTTAGCTGATGAAGCAGCACGGGCTGGCTCTAATGCAATTTTCTGGGGCCCTGAACCTGCACTGGGAATTTCTCCCTCCTCATTTAGGGCAACCATATTCAAGCTCTACGGCAAGATTGCCCATGAGCAATGGCGCGCTGCTGACGGTCAAAGACAAGCTAAGGAGCTGAATCGAGACTGTCCTAGCATACGTCAAAAGGAGCTCTTAAAGCTTAATAGAAACAGTTTAAGGAAGATCATTGGTCTTCTTACTGGTCATTGTATCCTCAGGAGACACCTACACATTATGGGTATTGAATCCAATCCTATTTGTCTGGGTTGTCATTTAGAAGAAGAAACATCACGACACATACTTTGTGATTGTGATTACTATTCCGCTCAAAGATTTGAGCACTTAGGGCAGCACTGCGTCAAAGCCTGGGAACTGCAAGAGGTTCCTGTAAGGTGTCTGCTGAATTTTATTACAGCTATAGGGCTTTCTTGCTAATCATGATTAGGGTTTGGGTACAATAGACCTCTGGTCGATGTGCCCTGCTCGTCAGAGCTGCCCAACCTCTAAGTCTAAGTCTAAGTCTAGGATCTAACTTTTAACCAACAGGAGTCGTGGACGTATAAATTTTTCTGACTAGTTTGGCGCTAGGCCGACAGTGTCAACCACTACTATTTATCTAAACGTGCCTCGAAATAGAATCTAGTTAACATGTCTTATATACTAGTGGTAGACAAGCTACAGTACTCCCCCACAATAATTTTATCTGTGATAGAATTGCTGATGGGGGAGTACTGTAGCGTGTCAGTTGAGGTAGGCGTGTTCAGATCACGTCCGGGTCACCAATGTGGGGCTAGGCTACCGACAATGACAACCGTCATCTATCTAAAGGTACCTCGAGATAGAATCGAGTTAAAATGACTTATATACTAGTGGTAGACACTATATATATACCGTCATCTGATCTATCTAAAAGTAAATAGGTAACCTCTAACAATAGATTTTGCTTCTAGTCAGTAATATTTTAAAAGCCGTTTCTCAGAAATGGTATATCATTAAAAATAGTTAACTCGTGTCCCAGGAATATAGAACATCAAACTGGAGCTACAGCCCCGATTTAAAATAAAATGAATTTTATAATTTCTTGTTATTATGCAATAACCTCGACACGACTGATAGGAATGCTGTTAAATCATCATTATCCTCATATATGATCTTTTTTGACAAAAAAATGATTTATTTGTAAGGAGTGGTTAAAAATTTCCTTTAGTAATGATTGATTAACATCCGGGTATCTAAACACATTAAAATCTTTTTGAACCCAAAACAGGTTATTGGAGATTTGTTTATGCATTCAAAATTAGTTTTTATTTGGCAGAGATGCATTAATATTATAAAATTAACGGCCATGAACATTTTATTTCAAGATAGCTATTTATTTTTAAAAATTTTAAGGAAGTTTTAAATGGATTCAAACTTATAAAATGTTTTTCTTGACTAGTATATGTCAGATAATCATATTATGCTGTATGAAAAACATCGGATCTTATTTAGCTACGATCCTGTTTTTTGATCGCAGGAAATCTATCGAACTTAGGGGATTTTTATAAAAGAATGATTCATCATTAGCGATTCAACATAGTTATTCTTGCTTATGTTGTCTTAAACTATAAAAATCCTAGGATACGATTCTGCTTTTGAAATAACCCTTAGTATTGATACATATTTAACTTATCATTCACCTGATTCATCATACGGGTCCTACAATGGCAAAACTTTGTTTTAATTATTTATTTTTATTTATTTATTCTTATTTTTTTACCTTTAGTTGAACTCTGAAAGCATTAATTGCAACGTGGAAAAAGGAAAAGACAGTTTAATAAATTTTCTTTAAACAAGAACAATTAGTCTCAAATCTAGAGTGATATTTTTCGACTCGTTCCTTTTATTTTCACGGTTAAAAACAATAAATAAATAGACGCATAATGAAAGATAAAATTACATTATTTCACACCGAACAGATAACATTGTCAACGAGCGGTAAACTGATAATTTGAGAGACCGTAAAACCTTGTTAAAAGACAACAGCCTACGCAAAAGAGATGCGTTTCTCAGTTTCACCACACCTAATTATCAGCCACTTTTTTCTCATTGACCTCTGCATAATAGTGTCACATTCAAGCTATAAGCAAGTTCTGTTGTGGAACACGAGGCTTGCCTGTGACGTCAAATTTTCATCTACGTTAGGGAATGACGTCATCTGCTGTAGTTCCTGGCTGCATTTCTACGGATTCAACCAAGTAATATGACGAGCAGATAGACAATTTATCATAGAGGAGTGATTGTTCGCGTTTTTCTGGAATTGCTATTTGTCACTAAACATGAAGGTCGTTCTAGTTTTTACCAAACACCTGTAAAGATGAAGCAGAAGAATTCTAGATTTACGAAAGGGAATTACGTCACCACGTCTAATTTGTTATGTTGAAAGTGAGGTCCGTTTTGTCAAATAAACTGATATGACGATGCTTTGTATTCAGATTGTTTGTAAAATTAGTTTCGTATTCGCAGAATGTTTGTTTTCATGCTATCATGTACTCGAGATAACGTAATTTGGTCAAGGCGCTGTGTTTCTGAAATATATATCTTTATCTCATATTTGACTTGACTTCGGAATTTAAAGTGCTATTCATTTAAAACAATGCTCTTGCATTTTAAAATACTTGCTCTTTTGTCAAACATTTGCAGGTTTGAATTTTCGAACAAAAGAAATCGATAAGGCTTTAGGAAAAAATTGCGTTTAACTAATTATAATTTTTTTCCCCTTCAAATATGCTTCCAATAGCAATTGAATAAGCAAATGCTTGTTCATATATACAAGGGAATTGTATAAAATTATTGTTATTTTCAAGGGAACTCTTAGATCGAGTATTGGGAGAAATTTTACCTTCGTGGAGGACTTTTTGATGGAGCTAACCCGTATTTACGTTACATGGAGAGGAAGACCACGAGAACCTTCCATGGTTATCCTAACGGCAAAGGGACTCTAACGCATGATCCGTCTACCACGGAGGATCAGCGCTGTGGTCGGTACAAGCCGGATGCGGGATTCGTATCGACTGGGATTCGAACCAGGTTCGCCTCATTGTAAGTCGAACGCTCTATCCCTTGAGCCATCGCGTCTCTCATATGTATAGTTTTTTTTTTTAATTTTATTTTATAACCGTCGTTGAACAGCCGACCCAATTTCATGGGTTTACGACTACTAATGTTCAACTCTGTAGCCTTGTAATTTTGAACCAATCCAGAAGACAAGGAAACTCCTGGATCAGTACCCCCAGAGGTATTGATTTGTTATGGGAACATGGAGGACTTTGAGACTCGACGGATTTAACGTGCATCAGTCACCATTTACTACACGGGGAGTCTTCGGCCGGCGAGGATCGAACCCACGACCTCTTGGATATGGGCCCAGCGCCCTACCGACCAGGCTATCCCGGCCCTCATATGTATGGTTGATCGTGTAAAGCGTAACACAGATGCAGCTAAGGGTAAAAATTCGGCGTAAAATTCCCGGTTTACCGCATTCAATTAATTTTTACGCCTAAGCTTGAAAAAGCGGTCATCCAATATTATTATACCTATAGTGATTACAAAATAACGCGTTCTTTCAATTTAAATTTTACTGAAACAAACAACAAAGGAATTTAGAATACTCCAGCAAGCATGCTATTCAAAAGATGCTATAAAAAATAAGAAAATGCAATATTTTATACTAATAATAGCCCATAAGGGATAACGCTCAAAAGATGTCAAACCTTACACTTTATTTATGTTGTAACATTAATTTTCTTAAATTTGTTTTAGGATCACTACCTGTTAGAATTTAAAAATTGCACAAAACTTTTATGAATGGTAAATTTAAACACAAATCACAATAATAAAATTCCTAGAACATTAAGCCTGTTCACACATCGCCTCGTAAGCATAATATAAGCGGAGGGATACACCGGATGTTTTCTAAATTTCTTCCAGTAGCAGAAAGTTTTTTATTATTTACATTCAATCAACCATTCCATAACAATCCATCGAACTTATAAAACCTTATCCGGCTCGCACCAAACAAAGTGCCGGTGTAAAATATCCCCAGCGGTAGACGGATAATGGGCTAGAGTCCCCTTGAAGTCAGGCTAACCGTGGGAGGTTTCCGTGGTTTTCCTCTCCATGTAAAGCAAATGCGGGTTAGTTCCCATCAAAAAAGTGCTCCACGAAGGCAAATTTCTCCCAAAATGCTTGATCCAAGAGTTCCCTTGTCTTCTGGATTGGGTTCAGAATTACAAGGCTACAGAGTTGAACATTAGTAGTCGTAAACCCAAAATTCTATCGGCTGTCCAACGACGACACTTATAAATAAATTAATATCTTGTGTTCTTAAAAGAGAATGTTCCTGAATGAAAAAAAAAACAAGTTATCAAGGAATAAATTCTGGAAATAAATCGGAATTCCGTTCTGGAATTGAACCTTGAATAGAGGGATTTAAAGAAACGGATATCAGTCACTTAAATGGCTTCCCATCTGTAATCTCCTACCTTCATTTTCACCTAATACACCTGTCTACAAAGGTGTCCGATGTCGCTTTATCACCTCCCGGGTGGAGGTGTCACCATCAAAGATCATTTTTCATCAATATTCCTTCTTTTAAGTGAATCTCTGAGCAAAATGAAGCTTGCCTTTGCATCACGATAGTCATCTCTCTCTCTCTGATGGTAGAATGCCATGTCCGGAAGCCCGGAGTGCCAGATTCGGCGATTAAATTCCTTTAAAGAATAGTTACTGTAATATAATATCGTAATCATGTTTTTCAATTTATTTTTGCTTGCGAAATAGAATAGTTGATGGTCATGAGTTGATGCATTGCCCATTATCCTCCCATATGTGTTGAGTTTTCTATTCAATTTAATAAATAAATCTTAACAATCTAGAAACTCAACTTGTCTATTGCTTTTTGATTTGCTCTTTTTACTTTTAGTTGATCTTCGAGAAAGAAATGGATAGTTTCTCTAATTTCCTCATTTTGCATGACTCGTACATTTTGCTGAAAATATGCAAGAAAATACGAATAATTCTACTTCTATATCTCTTATTCTTCTTACTCAGAATTAAAGCCCATAACAAGCCATGGATGTGACAGATATATATATATATATTTTACATCGGGATTTAACCAAACGCAATAAATTTTAGCGTGTTACTCCGGTGTTCTTTAACACATATTTAACGTTATCCATAAATATATCATGGTCTTCTACATCGCCCTTTCTCTTTTCTCGAATTGATTATGTGAAAATAACTCTCGGTCAACAAAATCATAAATATTTCTACGCACACTTGCAACAAAAATATCATAGAATAAATAAATATTCACTTTACATTAAAATTAGTGTACTTCAATCAAATTCATCTCGTAATGATACTTAAACGAATTTTAACTAACAAAAATATCAGGGAAAAACTGATCAGCTAATCATAGATTAAATTCAATTTTGTAAAATAAAACCATAACCCCAGACTTTATTTTCCAAATCGATTTTGTATAAACAACTTTCTTTCAACAAAAAAGTATATTTTTCTATGTATACCTGCAACAAAAATAACATTGAATATTCAAATTCTCATTTTATATTCACGAAAAATCAGTATCTTTCACTCAAAAAAAATTTATCTCGAAATTATACTTACGAAATTTGACTAAAAATTTCTTTCATATTTTCAACTAATGATAGATTTAAGTTCAATATTGTAAAATAAAACCATAGCCTCAGTTTTTATTCCCCAATCGAAACTATTACAAATTTTAATTTTCACTAGTTTTTTGTTTATTATGACACATAATTGATTAAATCAATTACACGTGAGCATAATTAACCGGGATAAAAAATAAATAACAGTAAAAAAAATTTTCAAAAAAGTAAACCTTAATTTTAAAATTCCCGTAACAAAATTAAGAGCACATTATTCAGTACTGAGTTTAAATAAATGAAGTTTGACTTCTTATTCAGCAATTATTCATTATGCAAAAATGCATAATTATCATAAATCAAAACTAGTGGCTTCAAATATCCCGTCAAAAGCAAAATATTTAAAAAAAAAAAAAATAAAGAAATTTCACTCGTGAATTTGGCGATGCAATCAAAGCTGTTGGCGAAGTGAATGCTTTAGATACGGGGCTTCTATGTAGAGGGGGAATTTAATGAATAAGCGTTGTGCATACTTTTTGCCCCCTTCAACCCCTACGCATTGCTGTTGCTGATCTTAGCATTTAATTCATGAGGGGTTGGTGACCGTGAGAACTGGGGTGAAAAAAACGTAGTAGGGGTGGTTATAATCGATTTATTTATCGATCGGCATTGATGCTGCTGATTAGGAGAACGGGAAATTTTCGCTGGCCCCGGTGGGTGGAAGTTTTGGGCCCTGGAGTTCACCGCCTAATTCCAGCAGCTGGCGGGGGTATTTGCTGCTATAGTCCAACCAACTCCTGGTCCCTCGAGACAATAATCCTCGCGTGAATATAAAACAATTTTAGAAAATACGAGAATGATACATTATATTTAAATTGCAAAAGTTATTTTTTTTTAAAAAGAAGAAATTTTTAAATTTTTTTAACTGTGTAATTTGCAGCATTGCCAACAAAAAATTAAAACGACACAGTTTCAGTAACCTAAACTCAAAGCAAAGCTTTAGTTTTAAATTATATATACTATCTTACGTGGAATATATGGAATAATGTATAATGTATATGGAATAATGTAATTACGTGGAATAATGACCAAACAGATTACTTAAATAATTAAAAAAAAAAAGAAATTTCGAGGGGGGAAAAAACATTACTTTGGCGAGATTCATACCAAAAAAAATCATTAAAATCAATTAAAGATTTACAATTTTTGCGTATTTTTGTATGCCTAAATAATTATTAAACACACGTAAGCATTCGAAAAATTAAAATTATTAAAAAAAAGTAATTTTTAAAAATTTACTTGATAATTAAAAAACTGGATCTTAGATCTAATTTTTTAATTATTGAATTAGATTCTTCTAACAAATTGTGGATTTTCTCCATATTAACAATTTGCACCAATTACATACTAAGAGTAAGCTTTCTATAGAAAACTTTATACTCATAATTAAATGTTACAGATTCGCAATTAGTGGTTGAAAAAATTACATATTTTCTTGTCGTTAACAACATACCTTTATTAGGAAGTAGTTGAAAACAATTTTTTTTTTGAAGTATAGTTATAACGAATTAGTTTTGGACTGTTGTCACTACTTAGTTACTGTAAAGAAATGAATTTCGCAAGAGGATACAATTTACACCTATGTTTAAAATTTGGAAAGAAGAAGAAAAACGAATACTGAGCGAAAAAAATTGATTAAAATTATTTTTTTCAAATTTTTCCTTTTAACTTTCAACTTTTAATACGTTCTTGACGACAAATATTTACTTAAAGTATTATTAGAAAATTATTAAATATCCCTAGCCGTAAAATAGCTTGGCCCCTCATTGGAATATTAGCTCAATAAGACAAAACTACGGCAAACAACGTTAAAGAGCACCAAAAAAAAAAAAAAAAAAAAAAAAAAAAAGCTTTTTTTTTTAGCACAAAGGTCGCCTACTTGCGTATTTATTTGGCTCAATAAGAGTTTAAAGTACCGTTATTTTCCTATATTGATCCTATATAGAATTGTCCTATTCACCCGATATTTTATAGTCATTTTTCTGCCAATATATGCCCTAGATTGGTTGTATATAGGTCGATATTGATCCTATATAGAATTGTCCTATTCACCCGATATTATATAGTCATTATTCTGCCAATATAAGCCCTAGATTGGTTGTATATAGGTCGATATTGATCCTATATAGAATTGTCCTATTCACCCGATATTTCATAGTGATTATCCTGCCATTATAAGCCCTGTATTGGCTGTATATAGGTCGATATTGGTCCTATATAGGATAAATATTAAAAATCTAGACTTCTCAATATTGGTTCCTCGGTGCGTGTTCATATACATGATAAAATTTTTCTAGGGATTTGTGATTTTAAATATTAGCTTAAGTTAAATTAAGAAAAATTATTTCGTTAATGAAGTTGTTTTATATACTGCGCATAAGCTGCAAGTATATAGAAACTCATAAAATAAGTTAGAAGCATAGCGAAAACATATAAAAAAAATATAAAGATTTTTTAACAGAGTAGAAAATAAAATGTTTTAAAATTAAATATTATTAAAAAATCAAAAATTTGGAAAACAAAATAAAGAAAAGATATAATATTGTCATCAGCTCACACGTTTATATCCGCAAAAAAAAAAGAGTGCTTTCTAATATTGTATTAATATAATCAGAGCAAAATATATCAATACAATAGTGTGAGGAGCACAAAAAATTTTTCAACAAATATAGAATAAAAAATTAAAATAAAATATGTATTATACATAACACATTAATCCCTATCCTACTTTGTTCAAAAATTAGCGGTTTTCTTTTAAAATTACGAAAGAAAGTAGTAAATGCAGTTGTTTCGTTACTTGTAACGGGTAGTTACGACCACTTTTAAAACAGTTATAAAATAATAAATAGTAGTTAATAAATAACAATTAAATAATCGTAATTATAAAAATAGCATATTATTCGCTAAAAAGCTCTATTTCATGAGATGATGCCTTTCATGAATAAATATATCCATATAATAAACAGTTTTAGGATAAAATAAAAGATAAAATTTAATTTCGAAATTCAATAATCGTAGTCATTCAAATATTACAATGCAATATGGTAATTAGTTAAATTTTAAGAGCTTATGAAACTGAAAAGTTACTTTAAAAATAAATCATTATTCATCCAACTAAAAAAAATCATAAATCGCAAATGTATAATAAATTTAAACAACTCTATTTAAACAACTATTTAAAATTAAACTATTTAGAAGTTTAACTAATTTAAACTAGTCTGAAATTTAAACAAATTGTAAATAGTTCTTTAGAATTCAAAGTTTGCATACCTTCTAATTCCTTTGAAATTTAATTTAACTTTGTTTACTTGATACCAAGGGACCTTTTTAAACAATTTTTAACGATAGTAGAAAATAAATAGACGTCTAAATTTCAAATAAACGTAAACATTAATAAATTAAATTAAAAGTTACACTTAAAAACATTTAGAAAATGGAAGAAAAATATCATTTACTTACGTAATTAGAAAAATAACATACTTTTGAAAATATGCGCTTAAATTTAACGTATCTGATCACAAGTCACATATGTTTTTCTTGATTTGTGTTGTAACAGTCCTAAAGGAGTTATATTTTTTTCTCATACCAGGAATGTTTAAGGGATTTATTTATTAGAGTATCTCTTGCATAAATAAAAATAATAGAAAGTAAATGTTCTATTATTTTTGTTACATTTCATATTTCCTATTACATTGTGCAAAGAGTTGTTTCATTGTATTTAAATATTTATTGCGTTAATATTTATTAAGTTAAGTAACTTGACACTTTTTACAAATTGAATCAAACTAAGGAACTGTCAATAAACAGCTCATATAAAAATTCACATTTTATGGGTTGTTATTTGTTATTTTGGGCTCTTATTATTAAATTATAGGCTGTTATTTGGGATTTTCATTTTTTTTTTTTTTTTTTACCGCTGTTAGGAATTGCGAAATGTGAAGAAAATAATATTTTTTTCAAACTTGATTCAACATTATAACCGACCAAGTTAAATCATATTCTCGTGCAAATTGATTCTATTTAAATTTGATTATTTCAAACTACGGTTCAACTTTAATAGAAGTCTAATCCAGTCCTCTATTAAAGTTGTTCTTCTACTAAAGTCTTCTATTTTAGTCTAATTTAATGTCATTAATGTGTTGCAGCTAATTCGAATGGTAATATGGTTCAAAATACGGATATCAATGCAAGGTTATTTGGTTCAAAGTACCGATATGACATGCATTGTATTATGGTTCAAATTACGAATATTAATGCAAGGTTATATTGTTCAAACTACCGATATGACATACATTGTATTATTGTTTAAATTATGGATATTAACGCATGGTAATATGGTCCAAAGTACCAAAATTATATGTATTGTATTATGGTTTAAATTACGGATATTAATGCATGGTAATATGTTTCAAAGTACCGATATTATATGTATTGTATTATGGTTCAAAATACGGATATTAATGCAAGGTTATATGGTTCAAAATGCCGATATGACATGCACTTATGATTCTAATTGTCGATATAAATGCAATGTAATATGGTTCAAAGTATAGATATGACAGGCATTGTATTATGGTTAAAAATACGGATATTAATGCAGGTTTAAAGTACCGATATGACAAGCATTGTATTATAGTTAAAATTATAGAAATAAATGCATTGTAATATGGTTCAAAAGAATGATGATACGCATGGTATGGCTAAAAGTACCTATTTTGTAGTTCAACTTTAACGTTAATAGTTGCCACGGTCCAATTTAACACGTTTTAAGTAGTGCAGCAACTTCACACAGTTGTATGAACCAAAGTATCGTATTGTTCAACATTGAACATTACTGAAAATGTTCGTTGTTTTTTCAGCCAAAATCGAACTCTCGATTCTTTGTCATTGACCATTAAAATTAGAACAAAAAATCCTCATTAGAAAACTTGAAATTGTTTATTTATAATAATCATAAAATAAAGTCTGTGTATAAAACGGCTTTTCGAAAAATAATTTTGCGTATATTTTTCTCAGAAGACATTAACATAATCTCACTGCAGTAAGTTTTACTTATCTTCCTATCATAAAACAGTTTTTTTTTTCATTATATTTTTTGTGTAATTAAATGGGCTCACGTGATGTCATTTCACATTAAATAAGGATACAATTAAATGACACACAAGTGTCGTTTATGGCCCTCATGGCGCTAGATAGCCGCATAAAAATTGTAGTCCGTCTTCTTTTAAAAGAGGACTATATTTTCGTCACTAATGACGCTTTCGAAAAATGTCCTTTCGATAATAGTCCACCAATTCGGATTAAGGTTTGACAGCAACTGCAATGCCAGCATAAATTTATATTTAAGAAACAAACATTTATTTTTAATTTATTGAAACATTTAGTTATAAAGATATATTGTTATCCAATATGCACCAGAGAATGTTGTTATTTGCTGTTGCTTTAAATGAAACCATCTCATTTCGTCTCTCAACAATTATTTTTGAAAAATTTACATGCTTGTAATGTCATAAAACAAAATAAAGTGATTTGTACACAAAATTGATAGTTTAATCGGATACCTGCAAGTGACGTCGTCGTCGGTAAATCGTGGATTCAGAAGCCAATCAGGTTCGACAGACACGCGTGACGTCGCTTACAGGTATCCAATTAAATCTGCTTTAAATCTATGGTTAAGCATAATCACTTCTCGAGTTGCAAGTAACCAATTACTGAAGAAAAATTGCCACACATATTTTAAGCAAAAAATTTTATATTTTATTTAAATATAAACAAAAAAAATGTTTAGCTATCGAGAATGGATAGAAATATAATTCCTATAATATTTCTATCGGTTTCATTTAATGTGTAATTTAAAAATGTTTTCATGCCATGTTTATATCGTACATTTTTGCTTTATTAAAAGCGATGATTTTGTCGGTTTATATTTGGTTAAAAAGCCTTTGCCATTGTCTATGTTCTGGAGGGATTCTAAATGATAAATCGATGGAATAACTACATAAAGGAAAGCCGCAGCAAATACCATGGAAATATTATCACCTGAATTGTAATTCTAGAATTCATTTACTCAAGCACTTTTATTTCAAAGAGTAATCAGAACTCCAACAACTGTGTAATATAATATGTAAGCATATTTCCCCAAAAGAAAAGTTAGAACACCATCTGTCACTGTTAGCCTAAATATGGCTTCCTTATTTACAGAATAGCTTCCTTGTTTTCAGTTTTATACAGTGTGTTATACAGTTCAGTTTTATACATTAATGTGATCGTATTGGTACCGAAAGTTTTGATTCTAATTAACGGTTAACTCTTGCACGCAAAATTTTTACTAAACATATTTTTTATACTTTTTTAATTATTTTCTACTAACTTGGGACATGAGTGAGGGAAAATATTATATCTAGCATTTTAATAATTTATGGTTATAAAATCCAGCGTGAAACACCGACGACGTCTTTTTCTGCGTTAAAGGTAAAATCTTCTAAATACGGCTCACTTTCAAACTATAAATTTTAAAATTTTCACTTATTTACCGTTATTTAGAATTGAGAGAAGCAGTAATTCATCACTGAAATTTCTTTAATTAACAAATTAGCTATTGATACATTTTTGAACATGCATGAAAAAAAATTCAAATTGCTAATTTTTGGATTTCATATTTTAGTTTATAGTTCCGATAATCTTAACAGATTTTTTAGTAATTATAAGAATTTTTAATAATTAAAAAATACAAAAGTATATTTTTACTTGTGATTAGAGAGTCAGAAAAAAACACATATAAAAGGAACACCGGTGTTCCATCTGCATCTAAGAGTTAAATCTATTATCCTGGTATCTACTGAACATAAAAAATGACATAGACAAAATATTCTCAGTTTTTTTTTTTTTTTTTTTTTTTTTTTTTTAAGCATATAAATATGTTATACGATTTATTAAAGCAAATTTACTTTAATTTCTAGGTAAAATTCTTATTTAAAGGTAATTAAAGTAAATGAAGGTATTTTAAATCAAATTTAATGTTAATAGAGTTATGTAAATTTAGATCTCTTCATTGATTCTTTATTGCTAGTAAAAGTGAAAGAAAACACCTAAAAAAGAGATGAAAAATACTTAGTAATTTCTTACTATATATAAAAATCTAATGATGGTGTCGCAATTTCGTGAGTTTTTATTGGCCGCGAAATCACGTGATAGGATCCAGTTTTTCCTCATTCATTTAAATATTGTTTTGGTTGTCATCAGCATAAAATTAATAATAGTCGTAAAGGTATTGTTTTTCTTTAAATATTTTTGTATCCCTAATTTAAACTTATTTTCCAGTACTGCTATTATTAGCGAGAATATTAAATTATGGTTGTGAACTCATCAAATTTGTTTGAACAATCTAATGTTATAAGAATATAAATGTTATTTTAAAAAATGATTACTTCGAAAAATCACTTCCGTTCATCAAGAGATCCAAATGTTTATAATACCAATAAATAGTAATATTTGGACTTGGGAAGTAGAGGCACAAGAGTAAGCAAACAGAATTCCTTTTAGTACATATATGTCAAGTGAATAATTTTAACTTAAGTAGAAAAACTGTTTTCTGCCAAGAAAAGACAATTATTGCGAAGCAATCATCGGGGTTGGTGAGCGGCAGCGAACAGGGGGTTTAGCCCCCTAGTAATTTAAATAAAGATGAGGAAAACAAAAAAACATTGGTATTTTTATATGACACCTGAGAATAGAGAATTTCTTAATAACAGAACGCAAAATATTGTCACTGAGCTAGCTCTTCTTACTTTCCAACTGAAGGATTTCGATTTCAGTTTTAGAAAAAATTCGATGAGTATGACTCTGATATACGGTGGCTGTGACTCGAATAACCGAAAACATTTGCATTTAACCGGTTCTCTCTGAACACTGATGTTTCTCCTAATCTATCCTCAGCAGATATTAAAATATCGAATAAATATAATAATATCAATGAATAAATTAATATCTAATCGGATAAAATAAATATTTCGGACATTCACCAAAGCGGCGATGTGATTGTTGACGTTCACCAGTGAAAGTCGACATTCTCTTGATTTCTATCATTCACGGTAACATGTACATTTAAAAGGAAATTTAAATATTAAGTTCAAGGTAAACACTTAATGCTGTTTTGTTTAATTTTCCATTTTAATTAAATATTAATTTAGTTATAACGCAAGTTTACTGGAAACAAAATGACGAAACCTCTTAATTCCATCTACACCAAAATGAGCGTTCGGACAAAAACAAAAAGGTAGTAAAATGTTTTTTTTTTTTTTACATATATATTTAAAAATTTACCAATAGTTTATTTTGTTAATTTAATAAATTTCAATGATGAATATATGTTTCTTTTAGATCTAAATAACTACAAATAAGTGCACATTTTTAAAAAAATATTGTTTGGAAGTCAGCCACGTTAGTAAGATTTTACCTTAAATTCAGAAAAAAAAATTTTAAAACTGTTTCATGCTGTCTTTCATAACTATGAATTATAAAAATGCTCAATATGATATTTTAAACTTATTTTGATCCAAATAAATAAAAAATAATTTTTAAAAAATATGTTCAATAAAAATTCTGCGTCAAAGGGACAAAATTCTGCGGCAACTACGAAATATAATCACTTAAAAAAAATTAATTAAAAAAAATAATAATATTTTTAAAAACCACGTTTTCGTAGTGGAGAATAATAAATAAAAATCAAAAATTTGAAAAACGAAAAACTTGGGGCGCATGAAATACTTAACAGTAACAGTATATGTGCCCATGAGAATATGTGTATGAATATCTGTAATTATATCTGAATGTGGATGTGAATGTTGAATACGTTTGTGTATATGCATGTGTATGTGAATGTATATGTGGTTGTGCATGTGTAAGAGTAAGAAAATGTGTATATGTATGTGTATATGCACTGTTATGTATTTCATGCACCCCACGTTTTTTTATTATTCTCCACTACAAAAACGTGGTTTTTAAAAATATTATTTTTATTTTTATTATTTTATTTATTTTTTTTTTTTTTTTTGTACTCACTTCCAAAATCTAAATTTTTTCACTCACTGTACACAAAACTTTTCAACTGACATGTGACACTAATTTGAAATAATCGAATCGACAACAAAAGACAATCGCGAAAATATTATTTTTTCTTTAATTTTAATTTTATTTTACTTTGTATGTCTTTTTTCTTTTCATTTTCATGCATTGTCATATAATTCTGATTTATATGCCAAATTTGAAGTCTGTAGCTAGTCGGGAAGTTAGTTTAAAATCGGTCACAAAATTCCACCCGGACAGACATACACGAAGGCAAGTTAATATAAACGTGGTAAAAAGAAAATTGAATGTTAAGTTCAAAGTAAGCTTATTGCAATCTCGTTATATTTTTTTTATTTTAATCAAACGTTTAATTTAATTATAACGTAAATTTATTTGAATTAAAATGATGAACCCCCTTAACGTCCTCAACACCAAACAAACGTTCGGACAAAAACATTCACCTTTTAGCTTTTAATACGGGTCATTTTACAGCATCGTAAATTGACACGTATCATCGGGCGGACAAGCCAAATGCAAATAAATAATCCCTCCTCTCTGCCCCAAACTGGCGCCTGTATAATAGCTTTCTCTTTTACACGCAAAGTACTATGAGCAATACTTAATACTCCTCACCTACTGCTCAGCGTACTCAAATCCACACGACAGACAGGATCCGAAATGATTATCAACTAATAGGAACAACAATAGAAATAGGAACAAAAAAAATATTGCGAGCACATTTATAATTGTCCCCCTGCCTGCCTGCGACTATGAATCACGAGTAACCAAACAAAGAAAAAGAGAGACAGACATTGTATGATTGTTCGGGGGGAGATTTTGAACTGCACTGATACACCCCCCCCCTCCACAATAGCGTCGTTTGTGGGTGGCAGTCACAGTGAACCAGGAGTAATTAGATTGATTTTTCAACCCCAATCAAATTAACGAGGTGATTGTAGAGTAATTGAAGGAGGTACGCATTTTCGAAATTCGAGTACCTGTATTTTCAAGGTAGATTGAAATAAAAGATGTTGCCTCATGACCTCCATATAATCAATCCACTTTTCTATCTTTTCACTCACTTTATTGTGATCTTAACGTTAATAGATTTTTTTTTCTTTTTCTGTAAATTATGAAATTTTACTAAACTCATTAAAAAAACAAACACAAAACTAAACGTTGAGAAGAGATAAGTATCATTTTACATTTATTTTCTCGAAATATTTAAAAAAAAAAAAAAAATCGAAAAAAAAAAATTACTAAACTCTACTTAACTCATGAACAAACAAAAACAGAACCAAATGCTGATAAGAGATTAGTATCATTTTCCATTTCTTTTCTCGAAATACGAAAAAAAATTTCGAAAAAATTACGAAATTTTACTAAACTCATGAACAAACAAAAGAAAAACCAAACGCTGAGAAGAGATTAATAACATTGTGCATTTATTTCCTCAAAATACAAAAAAAAAAAAAAAAAAAAAAAAAATGTCGAAAAAATCACGAAATTTTACTAAACTCGTGAACAAACAAAACCAAAACCAAACGCTGAGAAGAGATTAGTATCAGTTCCTAGAAATACAAGAAAAAAAAAAAAAATTATTTCGAAAAAATCACGAAATTTTACTAAACTCATGAACAAACAAAAACAAACGCTGAGAAGAGATTAGTATCATTTTCCATTTCTTTTCTCGAAATACAAAAAAAATGTCGAAAAAAATCACGAAATTTTACTAAACTCATGAACAAACAAAAGCAAAACCAAACGCTGAGAAGATATAAGTATCATTTTGCATTTCTTTTCTCGAAATACAGAAGAAAAAAAATTTTTTTTTTCAGGATTGACTAATTTTTATTACTTGAAGGTTTCGCTCCTTTCGTCAACCCCGTAATTGAATCGCATTCATCATTGTTTATTTATTCTTAAATGTCAATATTTTGCACTAACACACTGAATATTTTGGTTTTAAAACAAACAATTATTTTAGCTTTATGTCAGAACATTTTGTTAATATGTTAATCATAACGAAATTAACAATGTCCTGCTTAGTATCACTTTGCGTTTCTTTTCTCGAAATGCAAAAAAAATAAGAAAAAAAAAAAAGAACTTCCTTTTTTCAGAATTTACTAATTTTTATTGCTGAGTAACTCCGCCGCTGCTCGCTCCGTTCGCCAACCTCTGTAATTGAATCGTATTCATCATCGTATATTTTTCTTAAACGTCAATATTTTCTACACGAACACTGAATATTTTGCTTTTGAAATAAACAATTATTTTAGCGTTAAATATGTTCATCACAACGAAATGGATAATTACCTGGATTTGAAAAATAATCATTTGAACTTGGAGAAAAAAAAAAAAAAAAGTTTAACCTGAAGAACACCGAATCTGAGACTCAATAAGATGAAATAAATGCAAAAAAAATTTGCGCGATTAAGAAACTCAGAACAATTCAAATAGGAAAAGGTTCTTATTGATCTTTATTAAGTTTTTTTATTTATTAAATTTCACTCTAAATATTAAGATTTATATCTGGCAACATGGTCTCTTTCTCTCTCTCTCTCTCTCTCTATCTGTCATTTTTTTAATTTTTGTTGCCACTTTTGACACGAGTTAATAAAATAACAAAATAAAGATCACGAGAGGGAAAAATAAAATTTTTACAACGATGGATAAATAGTCACTATTTAAAGCAAAAAAGCTGAAAGAAACTTACGATAAATCTCTTAAATTTGCTACAACTATCAAACAAATAGGAATTTCTAAAAAATGAAAATAAAAATATTATTTAAATTGTAACACAAAATGGTCCCATCAACACATTAAATTTCAATTCTGTAGTTGCATTTGAACAGACGAACAGTTTTTTTCTTTTTCTTTTTTTTTTACTTCATGTTAACAGTAACTTGAACTAAAAATCGAATCGTAATTATTTAATGAACTCCTTGCACACTTTTTCTACACAACTACAAAATTCTCGGATATTTTTTATTTTTTTTATTCTGCCTTAATCCCTGCTCACTTTCCCACACACCTTAATAATTTCCAGTTTTCATGTCTTATAGTTGCAGCAAAATAAAATGTAACACTAAGTCGAAAAACCCATCGAGGGCGGCGTTTGGGATATTTTAATATACAAAGAAACTAATATTTATTTTTGATTTTAATTAAAAGTAATACAGAAATAAAAAACAAATAATGCACATTATTGATCAAAGATTATACTAATCTTATTTTTTTTATTTTTTTTTATAAACAATTATTCATGTTCCAGATTTCACTCAATTTTTCTGAACTCATTAAAGCAAACATACAAAAGCGAATCATTCGTTGTTAATCTAAGATTATAATAATTTTGTGTGGATGTTTTTTTTTTATTATTTCTTTATTTTCTCTTAATACAACCCATCGCTTTCCAAAATTCACAAATTTCTAATTTTATTAAACTCATTAAAGAAGAAATACAAAAGCAAAAATTCGTTAGAATTCAAAAATAGTTTATTTTTGTATTTTCAAGAATCACACATTTTTATAAAACTCATTAAAATAGATATTTAAAAATATTTATATATATATATATATATATATATATATATATATATATATATATATATATATATATATATATATATATATATATATATATATATATATATATATATATATATATATATATAAATAATCAGTTAATGATCAAAGATCAGTCTAATTTTAAAGTAATGTTCAAGAATTCACTAAAATTTATTGACCATCATTAAAGAGCAAAAAGATATAAACGCGGCTGTATTAAAAACTTTAAGAAATTTATATTTATTTTCTCTGAAAGTTTATTTCCCCTCCACAGTTAATAAAATTTTATTCGAAATTCTTTATGTATTTACACAAAACTATAATTGAAAAAAAAGATAAGAAAAAAATTCTTTGTGAAACCAACAAATTTTAATCTGCTTCCAGATTTCAGAACATAATCGAGAATAAATACAGAATACTTATTTATTTTGAAGAGACGAATTTCAGCACAAAAATTTGTTTTGAAAATAACTTCTTCGTGTTTCTATACATTTAAATGTTGATTTTCTTAAATTCACGAAAAAACTTATCGAACATTTCGTTTCACTCAGTTCCTAAAGATTTCCGCGTGAAAATAATATATATTTCTAATAATATTAATAACGATGCGCTTAACCGATTGACACAGTTGGAACACCGGTGTCCCTTTTATATATTTTTTTTCTGATTCTCTGATTACAAGCAAAATATATTTTGGTATTTTTTTAAATATAAAAACAGTCTAGTAGTTACCACAAAAAATCTGTTAGGTTATGGAAATTAAATTTGTACTAAATTATATAAAAAATAAAAAAAAATATTAGGATTTTTTTTTTATTTATTTATATTCAAAAATTTACCAATATTTGATTTTGTCAATTAAGGAAATTTCAAAGATGAATAATCGTTCTCTTAGATCTGAATAACTACAAATAAGTGAAAATTTGAAAAATTATTTTTTTGGAAGGATTTACCTTTAACTCAGAAAAAGACACTGATGTTAAATGCTGTATTTCATAACCATAAATTATTAAAATGCAAAATATAATATTTTTTCACTTAATCTACAAATAAGTGAAAATTTGAAAAATTATTTTTTTGGAAGGATTTACCTTTAACTCAGAAAAAGACACTGATGTTAAATGCTGTATTTCATAACCATAAATTATTAAAATGCAAAATATAATATTTTTTCACTTAATCTACAAATAAGTGAAAATTTGAAAAATTATTTTTTTGGAAGGATTTACCTTTAACTCAGAAAAAGACACTGATGTTAAATGCTGTATTTCATAACCATAAATTATTAAAATGCAAAATATAATATTTTTTCACTTAATCTACAAATAAGTGAAAATTTGAAAAATTATTTTTTTGGAAGGATTTACCTTTAACTCAGAAAAAGACACTGATGTTAAATGCTGTATTTCATAACCATAAATTATTAAAATGCAAAATATAATATTTTTTCACTTATTTTGACCTAAATTAATGCAAAATAATTAGAAAAAAATTGTGAAAAACATGATTAATAAAGATTCCGCATCAAAGGACTGATAACAAGCCTGGCACGAAATGGCTCTGTAATTAAAGCCAGAAAAGTTGAGTTTAACTTTCACCTTAATTTCAATAACTGAAACTAGAAATCCTGTATTCAAATATTGTATTTTTCTTCAAATAAAAAATTAAGTTGACAATCATATCATTTTCCTCTTTCACCAGATTTACTTGGCCAAGATTAGTGATGACACATTGGCGTAACTAATGAGTAAGAAAATTAAAGTATGAGCTGAGTAGCTTTCTCGCTTGATATCAGCCTTAATAAGCCTTACGCTTCTTTTCTTTTTGGCAATTTAAGTGACGTCGTAGATTAATTCTGCTGGAAGTCGGTAGCTTCTTAGACAAGTGGTGAAGTAAACTGAATTTATAACACAGCCTAATGTTTACTCGTGTTTAAAGGAAAGGAAAGTTAATTCAGGATTCTCTTTTAAAACGGAAATTAGTTTCCTCTGGGGTTTTTTTTTTTTTTTTATTTATTTTTTATTATTTTTTTAGATGTTTATTTTAAGCATGATGCGAATGAAAAGATTGTGATGGATAAAATAAAATTTGTATTTTATTTGATAAATTATGCAAGCATAATTGATTTTAAGAGAATTCTGAAGAAACCTATGACCCGATTTTAGAGAAAGTAAAGTCCGGAAAGGAGGGTATATGTTAATGGTGTTCCGTAATGAACACACTTAATGTATATTTTTAGAATTCTTATAAAAATGTACTCAAAAAAGGTTACTAGTTAGGGAACACGTTAGGGAAACAAATTAATATTTAAGAGTGAAAGAAGCATATAAGCTAATAAACTCTGGTGAATGAAAGACGGTATGATAAACATCAAAACCAGTTTGATTGCCTTATGAAACTTCGAGGGTTTTCTGTAATGTTTTTCAACTCTTTTTTTTTTCTACGGCAACCAAACAGGTTTTAGTGGTTTCAGTGCCATCTTCTTGAGTTATTATCAGTTAAATTTTGTTAGCGTTTCTGCTTTCTCATTGCTCGAAGATTAATTTGTGATCGCTTTATGCTGCATAGTTTTTTTTTTTTTTTTTTTTTTTTTTTTTTTTTGAAGGATACTAAAAATTAAAAATAAGATTTATTATTTTGCTGTATTCTTAGCACTTGCATTTTAAAATAATTATAATTTTCTAATTTCCTCCTCTTTTTCTGGAAATCAAAAACACACCGTCAAAGGAATAATCGCCGAAATTTGTATAGAAACCACCAAAAAAGTTATATTTATCATACATCCTAAAAAAGCAAATAAACTTCAAAGGAGGTCTTGCTGTCCTCCTCTATTGTCATAGCAGAACGTGACTACTTTTCCCCCTATCTTTCCTCTTCAACAATATATAGTTTGCCTAAAGTAAGAACTCCCTTAGCCATTCGTCTGGACCAGTGGCGGTGAGTATGGTAACGAGGTATAACTATTTCAAGTAGGGGTGTGAGGTCACTGATTAGGACAGGTTTTGGTTCGTGTCGGCCAGAGAAAGGGAATCTTTTTTGTCGGTGAAGAGAAGCTACCATCCCTAAAATGCGCTATTCTTGTTTCCACAGCTGCAGACGGCCGCAGACTTTATGGCGGGGGGAGTTCTTGACGAAGACAAACTATACCAACACTTTACAATACAATACAATAAGAGGTCTTTTGACCTTTTATGGTATGTTGGTTGTTAATACATTACTTCATTGAATTCGGTATGATGGGTCTTTCTGAAATTTAAACATTTTAATTACAGGTAGAAAAAAATTGTGCTTCTAGTTAGAATAGAATTTAAGACAACAAATAGTGCATTCAAAAGCAGACAACTGCCTCCATTTGCAAACGAATTTTTCGCCGCCGATAACAAATAATTATATTAAAAAATAAGTCGAAAAATGATGTAAACAACAACAAAAAATTAAGAAAAAAAAGTTGAAATCAATGAATTAATACAAGAAATCTTCTAGCGGAAGTTGAAACTATCTCTGCAAATACTGCCCCCTACCGTTGAGAACACGAAGCAGGGCGGTCGAGAATAAATTCAAGGGCAATTTCTACTCCAAAAATGCACATGCGAATGTTAAAAAAATTATTTAACTAATAACTTATAGGCACTTAAGTTTACATAGACTTGTTTTAGAATTTTGGGATCATTTTTTTAAAAAACTTTAAAATTGTATTTTGAAATCAAAATTAAAGTTTTATGTGATTTTTTTTTTTTTTTTTTTTTTTTTTTTTTTAAAGGATAGTAAATAGTTCTCGAAAACGAAAATTTGATTTTTACCGTAAGAAAAAAATAATTTTTTTCATAAGTAAATGTACTTCAATACTGTATTTATAAGAAGTACATATTAATTTCATTCATCAAAAGTCAAATCTTATTTAATATATTAAGAAATTTAATTTTAAAATTTCGCATCGGCATGTATTTACATGGTTCGATTTGCCGCTTTCTTTCCTAATACTATCAATGTTAAAATAGAATTTCCGAAAACTGATGGAGAAAAAAAAAAATTTTTTTTGAGGAAAATTTTTTGCATTATGTAGCTTATCATACCAATATACTAAAATAGAAAAGCTTCAATTTTGAATTTTTCGTCCCTTTCGTTGATTTTTCTATTCCACGGCAGATAAATAGTTTAAAATTAAAGCATTGCCTAAAATGTAAAGGCACTTTAACTTTTGCTTGACGATAGAGTTTCGAAAAATACTGTTAACCTACCAATCAGGTATAAATATTAAACTGCTATTTTACTATCTGATCAATTTCGTGCTATTGGAAAAAAATGGTGTTACCACATACATAGGTTAGACGTAATTTAATTCAGGTAGAATAAACAAAAAATATGCATTTTTATTTACAAATTGCGATTCACTCTGCGAAATTAAGTAATCAAAATCGAGTGTGAGATTTTCCTCGATTACTTTTTGTGTTCCTCAACTTGTTCGTTTCATCATGACGGCCTCGAGGAGTCGAGAAAACATCTCTGTTATTTTGCAATGTTTTCTTAACAGAATAATCCATTAGAGTTGAAAACATTCCACCATGAAATGATAGCTCAACTGATTTCTAAACGTTAGTAAAAATGACGCTTTCGCGGTTCATCGCTGCATTTATCAACACGTTATGAGGGAAATGTGAAAGAAGAAGTTAGCGGTACATTGTGTTGACGACATGCTTAGCTTGATGATTTTGAGATAACAAAATCTATCTTTTCTAGATGTAATTGTAAAAGCTATTGCATTTAAAGCTTTCTTCACAATTGATTATTTAGTATTTTGTGAGTTATATTTATCATATTATATTTACTCCTTTTTACAATTATTTTATTTTCCTAAAAAAAAAGGCTATTATTCAATGTCAGGCAATAATGTTTCGAATATTTTGATTTTAAATCCAATTCGTAAGACAAAAAGAACTACTTTGACGTTAAAACTCTTTCTTTCAAGGAAGATAGGTGGCGTACCTTATTTTGAGATGCTTATTTTTAAGGTTAACATAAGCATAAAATTTAGAATAAATTTCACAAGCAGTAAATATAATGATAATATCGTTTGAAGTAGGCTTGGTGTCTTTTAGTATCTTTGTAAATAAAATGTATACAGTTTTCATTTATTCTTTTATCTTATTATTGAATTGGGTACTTGCAACTCGAGAAGAAGTGAAGTAATTATACCTAACCACGTGATTTAAAACAGATTTAATTGGATATCTGTAAGCGGCATCACGTGGTGCGTCGAACTTGATTGGATCATTGGATCGACAAATGCCACGAGTTACCTACGATGGCATCATTGCAGGTATCCAATTGTAGTGACACTTAACCGCATATTTTAATCTATTAACAATATTAAGAGCAAACCTCTCAAAACCTTCCACCATTAGCAAGATTGCAATGATATTCTAACACAAAAGATGCACAGTGCGGAAAAAAAAGGAAGAAAATGGACACTCCGAATAACTTTTGGTAAAATAATTGGATGTTCTTGTTCAATCTTAGAAATTGGAATACTTAACCTTAAATATTCTAATTAATTTGTACAGACGATATTTTTAAGTTGCGAAAACAGGTCTGAAACATACTTTATTTGATTAAACATGCTTTTTTTAGACAAATTTGGATTCTTAATCCTCAAAATGTAGAAGTAACCGCAATCAAATATATACCTCTCAGGCAAAAAAGTTATCGAAAGTTTGAGCTCCTTAATATTAATTTCACTATTTAGGGTAATTCGCCTAAAGTTCGAAACTAAGAAAATAAATTAAAAAAAATTTGCAAAACTTGTTTACCTCTATTTGCAATTATAAAACTTGTTAATTCAAAGTTGTCATGGGATACCTTTAAGTGACGTAATGTGGGTATCTCGATCATGATTAGTTGTTGAAACGTGGCATTTGTTTACATTTACAACTGTTCCATTCTATTTCGAGTAAGCCAAGCCCGTCAAGTATCAATTCTCTTTATTATTTCACAAAGATTTCCAGCCTTTCACTATTTACTAAACAAAAAGACAGTCACGAACCCATGAAGAACATAAACAAGCTAATAATGCATCGAAGTTGCCAGGTGCACAAAACAAAATTATATCAAGGTAACATTAAAACACATAAACAAATAATAAATCTAAATTAAGTAAAAAATGTAGAAGGGAAAGAATTATATTTCAACTAATTCGATGTGCGACTCAGCTCAGTATTTAATTAACTTATCGTTAGTTAATATTCTAACTCAAGCAGAGAGACTTAGCTCACTTTAATATGCCATTTTGCTGTTAAAGATTAGCTGGCAGTGAAGTCATAGGTTACATGTGTGGGTATGGGAGGTCTTCTTCTTCTCAAAGTGCAAGTACCCAATCGTAAAATAGAGTTTGTCCGTGTAAAAAAACCATTTTTTAAAATTATTTATTAACTAACGTGATTATTAATTGATAAAATCTAAAATTAGAAGAGAATCGGATAAATAGTTTTTTTAAAAGAATTAAAAATTAAAACTTAATTGAGATGAATAAATACCCCAAGAGAGAAATTAACTCTGTATTATGGAAATTTAGGGCAGCGATTCAGGTGTAAAAAATTCTATTGTTACATGCATGAAAATTCAAGTTGATACAAGAGCAAAATTGTGATTTCAGACAACAAATAACTAAATCAAGTGACTACTAATTTTGTCATAAGAACTCATTAAGCTATGACAGTGACGATATCTAAATTTAAATTATAATTACTCTATGAATTGAACCAGCGGTTAAACTTGCTGCGTAAGACCATAACCGTAAGTTTAAACCGTTTCCATGACAACACAACTAGCTTTTCTGGGGCAGTTAAAATAATTATTTTATGATTGACACTCGCAAATTGTTTGTTTACATATTATCAGTTCGAAATGTGTCATAAATATACTTGTTCAAGCTGCAAAATTCTAATAGCTTTTCATTATTGTTCGGATAAAGGAGATGGGTGTAAAATTAGAATTAAAAAACTAAGATGTATAAGTTGTTCAAATAATCTAAGAGAAATCAAAGAGTAAAGAAAAATGTAAGTAATAAGTTTATAGAAGTTTGTTTTAGTTAATGCTGATTGCAATTGCACTTAATGCTGCAGCATATATATTAAGTTTTTAAAGTCAAATGACCTAAGTGAGTTTTTACTAAATTATTTTTTACCGCTTGGAATGGTATGTAAATCGCATTTTATCTCTCTCGTCAATCGTTGTTTCTGATTATTCCATTAACAATTTTCATTTCTCCAAATAATATTTCCTTGTAATCTTCTTAAGACCCGGCGTTTCAAGATATTAAACAACATTCGGTTACAATTTTATCGTTTAAAGAAATATTATTTTAGCAATTTTTTTTTTTTTTTCTCTGTATCCCTTTCTGTGTAAAAATACGATAGGATCTTACATTGGTCGAAGTTTTTAAATAGAATGAAAAACAATAAGAATGGAAAAAAAATCGGTAAAATCCTAGTACACGATACACACTTTGTGCAATTTTGAAAAATGTCGCCAACGCAGAACTGGTTGTTGCCAAACTTACCTACACCCTGAAATCACGTCTTTACAATTTTCGCCAAGAAGTGCCGTAGACAAAAACGTAGAAATTCGTTACCTGAAATTGGCAAATATATAAACATACCGTGAAAAAAGCAAATAAATCATAAATAAAAAGCCCTGACCAACCAAATCTCGTTAAATCTACAGCTACAGATTGAAAATTTAATCGCCCTTCCAAACTTCGCCAAATCCTCTGTGTAGCGCAGCGGTTCCCAGATGGTGTTCTGCGGAATTCTAGGGTTCCATAGAAGGCTCACATGGGTTCCGCGAGTTTAAATTTTTTAATCCAGTCATGATTTTTGAAACATGTCATTATATTTATATCCAAGCAACAGAGAATCGTTTATTTGATATTTTAGTTTGTTTTATGAAATTTTTTAAGTAAAATAACAATTAAAAAAGAACTAGGAAACTTTTTTTAAAAAAAAAAAAATTATTCTAATTACAATATATTGAATAAATCATAAAAATGGTACGCATTTATAAGAAATTGCACTTTTATTTCTCAACGAACTTTTCAATTCGATATAAAAGGATCAAATTCTAGAGAATTATGTTTCTCTGATAAGCATTCTCAACGTTTATAACAGCTTTTTTTTTTCGAAAACTAATAATTTAGCTTATTTTATTCGTTTTCTGCTTATGCTTACGCCTAAAACAAATTGAGAACTAGCATAAATACCACTCTAGACCTGCAAAGTTAACTGTATGACATAAAACTTATATCTTGAAGTCTATTATTGGTAAAACGATGATTGAATAAATTTTATTCTTTACGTTATATATGATCAAAATAATTTATAGTTTATTATTATTATTACTTTTTTTTTTTTTTTTGGGTCACAGTTACTAATTTTATTTTTATGTTTGGGGTTTCGCCAAACGATGCTCAATTATTTAGGGTTCCGTTGCCGTAAAGAATTAGGAACCGCTGGTGTGGCGTATACTATTATTAAGCCGGAAATTCAATTCGAGTAAAATTTTAGAAAGATTTAAATCATATAAATATCTTATTTTTTGAGTATAGTGGATTTTGTTTCGTAAACAAAATTTGAAAAATACATTATAAAAATACCTTACACCATGTAAATACTTAAAATTAAAAGTTATCGCTTTTATGTAATAATTAAAAACAGTTAATTAAATTGTAATTTCTTTTTTTTTTTTTTCAAAAATATATTTTACAGAATTTCTAAGTTTATTTTCCTCTAAGTTTTATATTTATGTAAAAATTGCATTTTCTACAGTTCTTTAAGACCCGGGTCACAGGGCAATAAATTTGACCTGTTATTGTTACTGTGTTACCAGCAAGCCTGCTTGGTGAAACCAAACGAATTTAAGGCAGAAGGTGCGTTTCTTGTTTTTCAGTGACGTCATCTATGGTCAAGAATACGACTTCAACCACACACAAGTCACATACCCTTTATA
The DNA here is from genome assembly GCA_949128135.1 of Parasteatoda lunata. NCBI lineage: Eukaryota > Metazoa > Arthropoda > Arachnida > Araneae > Theridiidae > Parasteatoda > Parasteatoda lunata. The sequence continues at coordinate 97,044,458 of OX421975.1, forward strand.
GGGTGAACCCATTCATTCATCCACAGATCGTAATTTAGACCTAAACCAGAAAACGATCTATCTCCAATTCAGTATCCCCAGAAGTATGATTTGTTATGGGAACATGGAGGTCTTTGTAACCCGACAGATTTAGTGTGTACCAGTCACCATTTATTACACGGGGAGTCTTCAGTTCGCGAGGATCGAATTCACGACCTAGGACATGGACCCAACGCCCTACTAACCAGGTTATCTCTGCCCAAAATTGACCTTATAAATATTCATTACTAAAGAAAGTACCCGAAGAGCAAATCGTATATTTGCTGGTGGTTGGTTCTAATGCCACTTGGCAAGCCTGCTTGGTAAAACCGAGCAAATTTAAGGCAGAGTGTGCGATTCTTGTTTTTCAGTGGCGCAATCTATGGCCAAGAATTCGACTTCTGCCACATCATACGTCACACCTGTTTATAAGGCGGACCCATTCATACATCCATTCATTCATCCACAGATCGTAATTTTGACCTGAATCAGAGAACGATCGATCTCCAATCCAGTACCCCCAGAGGTTTTGATTCCAATCGCATATAGTTATGTTAAATGTATTTTAGTGAAAATTTTTAATAAGCACAGTACTTTTTTATTTTTATTTTACGAAATCAGTGATTTATTCCTAGGCGATGTAGCATTTAAATTCGGACGGTAGCAGTTCAAGTACAGAACACAATAGGATACATGTTAGATATGTTTGGAACACAGGAATAAGTTTATATCTAAATATTGAAAATCTTAACGAGTGTTTCAGCGGTTATTGAATCTGTAAATAAATGTATATTGAAGGCAATATATTTTATTTAGCATTATATTTTTCTTTTGTATCGGCCAATTTTCATACAGACACTCTTGTAGGAAATTTTCCATTTCAATAGATTCATCATATTTAATGAATATCAAAAAAGACGATAACCCTTTCTCTGGAATCGGTAATATAACGACACCTGGTTTTATTTTTCCTTTAATTTCTTTTTCTTCGAATTCTCTCTTTCATTGAATGTCAAATTTAAAATGTAAAACATTTAAACTATTTTAGAATGCATATTTTCGTCATGCTAAGGTACTCTCAAAAACCATTACCATGCATCATGTACTCTTCAGTTTTTTTTTTTTTTTTTTTAAGAATATTTTTAAGGTATAGGTAAGTCGTGTAAAAAAAGTAAAGAATGAGGAAAAGAATGAAGAATGTCTTTATTTTTCACTTTCAATTGATCCATTTTTCTTAGTTTATCGATTTCTGTCAGGTGGTAGTCGTTCTAGAGTCTTAAACATATGAGTTATGTCACAAAAATCAAAGTCATTTGAGCTCCATTGACAACGCACTGCTGATTATTGAATCATATTCTCTCTTTTAGAAGAAAAAAAATTATTGAGAATGTTTTCTATTATTCTCAGAGAATAGGAAAATTTATCATTCATATTTTTTTGTCACGAGACATATGTTGGAATAATTCTTTTAAAATTTTATACAACATATAATCCATTGCTGTAAATTAATCTTTAACCTAACTTTTAAGCAATATTTTTTTCAGAAAATGATTTCATTTGAAACGAACTCACAATTTACAATCTAAGAATGTAAAATAATTTTGAGTCATGATCTGTCTTATTTTATTCCACAATAAAATTAGAATAATTCAATAAATACTAAATATGTAGAAATAATAATAATTCTTATTTTTATAAGAAATAGTATGCTATATATTAACAATAATTTTTTCTTGAATGACTCACAATATAGGGTTGTAGAATAAAATAAAGCATAGAATAGAGCGCTTGCTTCCCAATGAGGTGATCCAGGTTCGAATCTCTGGTCAATATAAATTCTGTTCCCGGCTCACACCGATCACAATGTTGACGTTAAATATCCTCAGTGGTAGACGGATCTTGGGTTAGAATCCTCTTGTCGTCGGGTTAACAGTGCGAATTTTTCATGGTTTTCCTCTCCATATAACGCAAGTTCAGGTTATTTCCATCTAAAAGTCCTCCACGAATGCTAATTTGTCTATGCTTGATCCTCAGGAGTTCCTCTGTCTTCTGGATTGGGTTCAAAATTACAAGGCTACGGAGTTGAACTTTGAAAATCGTAAACTTATAATTTGATGTAACAAGCATAAATTGCTTATTTAAATCTGATTTATATGAGCCGTGGTGGCTCAGGGGATAGAGCACTCGCCTCCCAATGAGATGATCTGGGTTCGAATCTCATTGATGGCTGATCGATACGAATTCCACACTCGGCTTGCACCGACCGCAGTGCTGATGTAAAATATCCTCAGTGGTAAACGGATCATGGGTTAGAGTCCCCTTGCACTCTGGCTTACCGTGAGATCTTTCGTGGTTTTCCTCTCCTTGCAACGCAAATGTGGGTTTTATCAAGAAGTCCTCCACGAAGGCTAATTCCTCCCAATACTTCACCCAATCCTTCAGAACAATAAAATGAAATTGAAGCAATTAATGCTATATATATATATATATATATATATATATATATATATATATATATATATATATATATATATATATATATATATATATATATATATGTATATATATATATATATATATATCGTCCAAAACATGGATTTCCAAAGTGGAGTATAATAATTAGCCTTACATCCTAAAAAATGGTATTATGGCTCCCGAAATCGTGCTTTTTTTGAATCTGTATATGATGGCTGCTAGCATTGAAGATGTGTTTTTTAAAAATATGTAAAAGGGAAAAAAAAAATAAATTTAATATGTTAATCGCACGTGCCATGGAAATACCTGTAACGTGCCACTCAGTTGCACGCGTGCCATAGGTTAGCCATCTCTGCTCTAAAAGTACGTTAAGAAAGAATTTTTTTTGCGCATATGTTGTTTCACTTGCGCTGATGACGAATAAAAAAAAAGAAGAAAAAGAAATTGCTAATATTTTCTTAGTAGGTGTTTATTTTACAATGAAAAAAAGATCCGTTTTATAACAAAGTTATTGATTTAATTAATAGAATTTTTTTTTCTACGCGTATTGATTATTGTTTGACTATCATTTAGTTAAGTAACATGAATTCTCTTTAATTTTAAACAGTTTCCAAATTTTGCTGTTTTATCAAAATCACTAGAAAATTATGTAAACAGTCAGTCATCGGTGTATGATCATTATAATTACAAACTTAATTCATTCTATCAGTTGCTGTCTTATTGCAGACAGCGATTGCGAAAATTTCAAGGGTAAGTTCTCCGTATTGTGATCTGCGGCAGAATTGGCAAACTTCCGAGCAGCGACAAAGAAAAAAAAAAAGAAAAAAAAGAGCATCACAGAGGGGGGTTCAACTGGAAGGGCCGTCGTAGGCACCCTTCGGCAATTTTCTGCATGTTTTTTTTTTTATTTAATTTGAAAATTAGCGATTGCAGTTGGCGCGACAGATTACGATACAGATTGTATATGTATCTCCATTTCAAGAACTGTATTCCTCATACATGTATACAATATATATATGAACACGACATTTGTGGTTTACAAGTTTACTCAACTCTCTGACATTGGCCCACAATAGATTTCTCACTGTTATCATCTTTTTCTATCGCGTATATAACGGACACGTACGTATTTCGTCTAGGAGACATAAAAACCGCAATGGATTTCTTTGCAAGCTAAGCTAAACACACAGAACGTCTAAAAATAATGGATAAAATTAGTGATTCCAAATCGTTTTAGGCTATGAAACTTTAAATGTTTAACATTCTTTCGATGGAACCTCGACTTAATAGTTAAAGACAATTGTGAACTTATTTACCTATAAAAGATTGCGTTTTTGGAAAACATTTAATAAGCATGGCATTTTTTCAGCATTTTATCGTTAATAATGTTAAATTTGGTTTTATATCCATCAGTTTAATTTTTGATGTATAAATAAAAACTGAAAAATGAATGAAATAAGCGGAATGATGGATTTCGTTGATGGGAAAACTAAATAGAATGGCAATAAACAGTGAAAATTGCAAGCAGTGAAACATATTTCTTTATTTCCAATCTAGTTTTTATTATTATTGTCACGAGATGTTATAAAGAGTTAAATTGAACGATGTATGATAATACTACAATGTTACCAAAACTTTTATTTAGAACTATTCGCTTTTCGAAAATAAATTAACTGTTATAGTAATTCACTATTAATTGCTAAAAGTTTACTAATTTATTTATTTACTTTTTCTTCTTCTTCATAACCAACGTTGAACAGCCGACCCAATTCTGAGTTTCTCCGTAGCAAAAAGTTCAACTGCATAGCCTTGTACTTTTGAATCCAATCTAGAAGACAAGGGAACTCCTCGATCAGGCATTGGGACAAACTAGCCTTCATGAAAGGACTATTTGATGAAACTAACCCGCATTTGCGTTACATAGGGAGGAAAAACACGAAAACCTCCCACATTTAGCTCGACGACAAGAGGATTCTAACCCATGATCCGTGTATCAATACTGTGGTTGATGTGAGCCAGGAGGAGAATTCGTATCAACCAACCACCGCTGGAATTCAAATTTGAGCCACCTCATTGGGAGGCGAATGCTCCCCCTGAGCCGCCATGGTTCTAATCGCTAAAAGATTATCATAATTCAATTCCTTTTAACCGTTTATTAAAATATAAATAATTATAGAGGGAATAGCGTGAATAATTTTATACCCCTACCAAAATTCGAATTCATAAATAATGCAACAAATTAGACAACTAAACAAAACAAAATATTAAACACACAACTCAATCTCATGTCTTTCAATAACTTTCAGATATATTCATGATTCAGATTTAAATGAATAGTTTTAAAATCTAGATTCATCATTCAAGTAATAAAAGTAAATTACGCTATTTAAATTCATAATTAAACTAACAAAACCCAAGAAAGAATGAATCCACTCATCTTAAATCCAACACTCATAAATATGCAAATATATCAAGTTTATTTGTAAACTAATAAATATATTCATAATACTGATTGTCTAAGAACACAGAGTGAATATTTATTCAAAGTAACATAAGTTGTCAGCAACAGAGAAGAAATTATCTTTATTATTCTGTACCAAAAAACAACATCAAAGAACGTATTAGTTCCTGCTTTCAAATGGCATTGAGTTTTAACTAACGCTTATGCGTAGCGACAAAAGCCTATAATTTAGTCCCGTAAACACATATTTAAGCCTTTTATTCTTTTGAAATGTGTCTGTATCCTTGAAATGTTATGTTATTGATTTATATTGATTAATACCATCATAGTGTTAATACCACATTTTCAAAACAGACATAGAAACTTTTGTAGACTTTGATTTATTTGTATTTAAAACAATATTTTATAAATTGTTTGATTCTGTTAATTAAAAAAAAAATTATTTAATTCTGTTCTTCATTACAATACCATTTCATTCCATTATACATCATAAAAAAGAGAAGATAAACACGACTAATGAACGTTTCATAATTATGTTCAATCAAATGACAGTGTGATATAATTGTGGACAAGGGAGTTTGAATCAAGTATTGGGTTAAGCTAGCCTTTGTGGGGAACTTTTTGATGTAACTAACCCTCATTTGCGCTACATGGTGAGGAAAACCACGAAAACCTCACACAGTTAGCCGAACAGCAAGGGGAATCTAACCCATGATTCCTTTACCATTGAGGATATTTTATGTCATCACTGCGGTCGGCGTGAGCCCGGAACAGAATTCGTATCAACCAGTCAATGCTAGGTTTCGAATCTGAGTCACTTCATTGGGAGGCGAACGCTCTATCTCTTGGTTCTGTAATTGTAAATAAGCCATTTTTCTGATTAAAATTCAATGAAGACTCTCGTTCTGAGTTGAGTCACGAATTTTTAAGAGGTCTCCAATCATTCAGCCCTATTATCATTGATTGATTTTTGCTAATAATGTAAAAATTTAACAAAATTTATAACCCATGAACAAAATGTTTTATAACCTTTAAACAAAATTTATAACCCATTAAATACTGTAGTATTTCTGAAGTTGTATAATTTGGCAATGTGGCATGTGTTTTCAAACTCCGTGGACACGTTGTAAGAAGTGAGCTTATTGGAATTACATTTCAGAGAATTTGGGAGAATCAGGTAATGAAATTAAACACAGGCTTAAGACACTGCCTTATTCATTTATCAGCACGTATACATTTTTTAAATCCTTAATCAAAATTGATAACTCAGTGCATAAGTATTGCTCCATTTTATATAGTCAGGCTAATTTAGGGACACGTCCGAAAGAATTTAATGGCATAATATTAACCCAAGAGAACTGTTTAGAACATAAACTGTAATGAATACAATATAACCTTAAAAACCTTTTATACAATTTTTGACCCTGTTTCTCTTATCAGTCATAAATGTAAATTCAAGAGAAACACACAAACAAAACAAAATTGCTTGCATGGCTGGATGATTCAGTATCATCTGTTGTTAAATAGGGGCAAAAATCAGATTGTAAAAAAAAAAAAAAAAAACTTAATTTTTCCACAAAACTAGAAAGTTATTTTGGAACAGATTTTTTTCCTTTTTTTCTCTTGCGCTAATCCTTTGCCATTTACGCAGACAGAGCCTTGAATTCGATTCACCAAATACGCTTGGTGCAACGAAAAAAAAAAAAAAAAAAAAACTTAAGCGTAACGCTAGATCATAAAAAAAAAAAAGTAACAGTATAATAATATAAAGAAGGTGGGGAGAGATTTTGGGGTAGATTGAACAGCTGGTGATAAAAGCGGGTTCTCCCTATCCCCGACCCACCTTTCCAATGGAATATAATGGGGAACAAGATAGGGGGGTATAAGTTTTTGAACGCCAGGTTGTGCCACTCGTGGGGCACTTACAGATCAAAACATACGTGGGCTGGCTTTTTATTCTTGGTTGCAAAGCACCTTCATATTTGTCTATTTTCAGTTTTTTCTCTTTGTTGCTAAAATGCATTTTTTAGCATCGTAAATGGAAAAATTATGTGCTTTCCTCGCCAAAGAGTTCTTGGCATACCGAGATTTGCACTTAGCCTTCAGTTTTTTTCCCCCACTCAAGCCTCAAAAGGATGTTTGAATGATAAACAAATCAAACTCTTCAACACTTTTTTGGACTCGTTTTCATTTGTGTGAATATAAGTAACGGAAATTTCTTGTGATTTCTTCCGTCATCTGTTCATTTCTATGTATTCAAAAGACATTTTAAAAAATACTTTTAAATTTTTGGCGTCTTTTTAGTATTGTAGTTACTGCTCCAATTTATCTCAATTGTGCTACGGGAAAAAATCCCTACATTTGCGCCAAACTTTTTTCATTCACTAGACTTACTCGATAAAATATTTATTTTTGTCGGAGAAACTAAAAAGATGATGATCTAAATTAAATGAATAAATTTATTAAATTATTTATACCACATTTAACAAAATAATTTCTAATTACAGCTCTAAATATATTGCCAAAAAAATACAATTTTCACTTTAAACTACTTCGCTTTAAACTTTTATAAAAAATTTCACTTCAAATTACTATTAAAGTGCGAAAATTGTAGTTTCGGCATAACTAAAAACCAGCAAAAAATTGTGTTTCAGATATATCCCACTCTAAAACATTTAACATCCAATCCCATCATTGTTTTTGTGTTATTTTAGGTTTAAACCGATTATTATTATTATTATTATATATATATATATATATATATATATATATATATATATATATATATATATATATATATATATATATATATATATATATATATATATATATATATATATATTTTAAACTACTAAGTATATAATAATGATAATCAAAAAATTACAGTGATAACCACCATAATCTCCAGATTTAATCATTTACGATTTCTTTTATAGGAATCTGCGAGAAGACCATACGTTTAGCCTCTAAAGTCAAAAGAGCTTAAAGCAGAGTTAAAGGCCGAGTCCTTTCTAACCCGGAATAAGGTGAAATGAATTGGAAATGTCTACATCGAATCAAATCTACATTGGATCAGATCTACATCTTCAGGGAATCGGTTCTACTATAATAATAATATAAATCTATAACTATTATAACTGTCTTTACTGAAATGTCTATGTATTATCATTGTCGATGTTATATAAATAAGGACTGCATGTCGTATTATTTTTTGATGGAATATTTGTTTAATTATTATTATCATGATATTTTGATATTATTATTATTTAAATATTCATTCATCGACAATTTTACGTGCTAGGTTTATTGTATGATCTCAAGAATCAATTACGTGACTGAAAGAACTTGTACAAACGAATTGTAATTTGCATATAATTTATTTACTTAAAGATAAATTTTTTAAGAAAAATTTGTAAACATTTATAATTTATTTTAATAGTGATCAAAAGTTTTATTTTTTATTGTTAGGTATAACTTTTACTTTTAGTGAAACTATACAAATTCAAATTCGGAAATCGCAGAATTGATCAAAATTAGTTTCATAGTTACGGAAGAATAAATGTTGTATCTTTAACTTTTTTTTTCCTCGAGGACTATTTGAATAATATTTTTAAATTTTTGGATTACAGCATATAAAAATATGTACATATATTTACGTGGTGCACAAATTATATCTAATAATAAAAAAAAATTTCGATCGTTACCAAATTAAATAATAAAAATATTAAGTAATTATACTTCGTATTAACGGCGAGGTTTATAATTGAATTATTAGTTCGCTTAGATAGTTCTATAGATATGATAAAAATCAAAAAAGGAAAAATATTTGATTTCGAGAATCAGCGTTAAATTTTAAAATTTCTGTATTCGGAAGCGCAGAAAACTATTGAAAAAAGTAACGTTTATTAAGAAAAAGAACACCTTAATGTCTAATTTCTTAATCTAATCGTCTGCGTTTTATTTTATTTTTTCACTGACTTAAGATAAATTATCTCCATTTTTTATCGTTTTCGTTTCCTAAATTTATGAACCACTGATTTAAGGGAAAATTTGGCTTCAAAGAGAATATTGAAATGAAAGAAACGGCCTATGCTTTAAACTGTTGAGGTATGTAACTGTCTAATTTTTTTGTTTCTAACTCGTAACTTTTTATTGAGGAATGTATTCAAAGGGTTTTTTACTGAGTTGCTCTCTAAGGACATCTATGAACATGGCTGGTTCCGTAAGAATTGAAAAGAAATTTTTAATTTTGCAAGCTATCTTATTTTTTTAAATTTGTTAAATATTTGAAATGAAGAGAATAGTATCATTGGCTTTTTTAGTGCCACATGCATCAGAAACATTCCAAATATTTAAAATATCTACTATCTACAGAAATGAATAAATGAAATTAAATTTTAAAAAAAGCTTGCATTCTACAATCTTTGAGTACGAGGACTCTGGAGTTATCAAATGCAGAATCGTTCCACAGACAAATTTTTCGTTCGTCAGCTCGAGCAAATAATTCTCTTTGGATAGTTTTCCGTTCCACTGGCTTCATTCTCTTCATGTTCACTGAAGCGTCTCATATACACTCGACTCCGTTTATCTCTTGTTGTCTTTAGTTCTTAATTTGGAAGAAAACTAATCTGCTTAAAGTAGGTTTTGAAAGTCATTTCCTTTCTTCCTATAAGCTTTGGCTACTGCACCACACGTGTTTTGGCGGCTTAAGTCTACCGCCATTTTGTCAATAGTGAACAGAAAAACGATTGTCTTAGAAACGTCAGTTTCATATGTTGATATTAAATCTTCTCGAACAACTTTGGGACTTTTTGTTTTCATTTTATAAATAAAATCTTAATTGTAAATATTTGCGCCCAGATTTCCTAGTTGAAAGGAATGTAAACATTCCTTTGTTACTTATGAGCGATAAATTCTTTAACTAGAATAGAGTTAGAATTTAAAACAAATTGCAATTTATTACTAATAAGTAACCTTTCATTCCAGCAAAAAATTTTAAAAAGATTAGTTAGAGATATTTCCATCTTATGTAGATTCATGGAAATAATCATTTCTCTTCTTTATTTTGATTTATAAAAAAATATTTTATTTAAAATAAATCAATAAAATGGAGGTTTTTTGTACCGGCTGGGCCTAAAACAGTGAAAAGTAAGGTTAGTTACCATAACAGACATTGCATTAAGAAAACAAAATATAGAATTGGTAAAGTCAATTAATATCTATTGCACATCACTAGACTCCATGAAGAGGACATTTAAAATTGCCAAAGTACATAATCATTCTTTTTTTTTTTTTTTTTTTTTTTTTTTCCTTGAATGAAAAATATCGGTTCGTAGACATTTTGAATCGTACCTCCACTTCTAGTTCATTATTATTTTGTGATTTTAAATTCTATTTTATTCCACAATGAAAATATGTTCTTCCATGTGTTTTACTTAACAAAAAAAAGTATGTAGGTTTATGTGCAAAAACAACACTTAATATACATTTTTATGATTCTAGTCAAAAATTAAGTTACAGAAGTATACACGTTGGAGGTCCCAAATAAATGTTTAGTCGAGGAAAAAATAGAAGCGTTGTCGAAATCTAACGAATCACTACTGAAGAAAGCGGGGCAGAAAATATTAAATCATGATAGCCGAAGAAAAGAGAGTGGAGTTGAAAGGCGATAATTGGAGATACTTCTAAGTTTCATTAGCCAATAAAACTGGTTTATTGTTTTTTACTCACTTAAATATTAATTTTCGACCTCGATTTTTTTACATTTTTTAGAACTATTTTGACAAATATTCTGAAAATATGTACTATAAAAGAGCAGGGTGACGGAATAAATTATATTTTGTCAAAAATGTTATTTTTTAAAAACTTTTTTATAAATTTATTAATTATTTTTTCAAGTAAATAACAAAAATAATTTAAAAATTATTCTACACACTTCTTTCTGCGTTTATTTTTCCCCTTCTTTTTCATTATTAAAATAATATTTAGTTAAATTGTTGAATTTATAGATGTTCGGTTCGGTGGGTGGTTTTATTTCTAAGATTTATGCAGCTACAATCCAGAAAAAAAAAAAAAAGAAAGAAACAGAAAGTTTTTAAGCATTTCTATCTCAAATAATTTAAAAACTATTGTCACTTCAAGTAAAAATGAAACAAACAATTTCATTGTACACAGGTAATTCAAAATTGCTGAAAATGCTTCCGTTGCGCATTTCAACAGACATACTTCTTGTCTCTGAAATATGCTAAGTGCGTGCATTATTACTTTGCAATTTATTCGTTTATGGATGCGGTTGCACGTGCGGAAGGGGTGTGCAAGGTGCACGCAATGGTCTAACGGTCGCCTAATAAATTGAAGCAGTCCACTTTCTTTGTCACGATCATTTCTCTATGTCACAACATCTGAATCAATAAAGAACCGAAGTCTGCTGATTGAACGTTAGTTTAGATATATAAAAGACGGTCAACGGTTTAGGAACGAAACAGGTGTTCTTTAGTATTTGAATAATAGCTGATGCTTGAATTTTTAAGTTTTAGTCGTTAGGCGTCCCTAAAAAGTTATGATCTATGACAAACTAAACACATCTATCAGTTAATTCAGATTGCGTAAAGCAAACACAAGCAAAGTCGGGTAATGCAAAATGGTACAATTCAAGTATTTTTGTTAATATTTTTGGCTTAAAATTTAAGTTCACTTTTCGTGGATTTTTTATTCTTTTGAATTCTAGCAGCAATTAATGTAACTATCATAAATAAAAACGAATTTTGAATAGAGCTAAAAATAAGTTTTCAAAACACGACATTAATTTTATATATACTTTTTAAACTATGACTGGTACACTGTAAAAAATACCGGATTAATTTACGGTGAAAGGTATTGGCACCCTGGGCGCATTATCCACGAAATCTATTTTACTATAAAATCCATTTTTACAGTAATATTTATTAAATTATAGTGATTCAGTGATTTTATAGTAAATATTACTGCAAGAATTACGGTATATCAGATTCATTGTTCCGTAAAATTTAACAGTAAAAACGGCTTTTATATGGTCAAAGGTACCGACACATTAAGTGTCAGTATTTTTTATCGTAGTTTGATCCGGGATAATTTATAACATAGGAAAAAAAATACTTCAAATATTGCGTATATTGTCATACATAGAATGTTTTTTTTTTTTTTTTTTTTTTTTTTGCGAAGTTTTCTTTTAATAAAAAAACAATTATTTCCGATATTTTATTTTACAATCTTATAATAATAAAATAAATAATTCATAAATTTCTTTGCCATTTATGTAGATGAAATACAACGTTCAGCTCTATTAATCCTTGGATATAGCAGCAACTTATAAAATAACCTGTACAACTTAGCTACCCAAAATGTGAAGGAACTCCAAAAATGCGCTACTTCTGAAATCGCTTTCTTAAAAAGTATATTTTTCTATACACACTTTTCAAAAATACTATTAAGTTGTATAAAACATTTAAAAATACTTCAGGATTTGGATTACTGATTATTTTTACAGCAAAAGTTTGTGTGTTTGGCAGAAGCTGAAGGTTAATTTTAACTTATTTCTCATATAGAAGTGCGAAAGTAGATTTCCTTATTTAATATATCCTCAATAAAATTTAAAATATTTTTCACACTCTTTAATTGAAATATAAAATAATTTCAAGAATAAGTAAGTTTTTTTTTTTTTTTTTTTTTTTTTTTTTTTTTTTAAATAGAACAAAATACTGTTTATAAATACAATGAGAGTTAAAATTATTTCCCTATTAATTTCCTTTATTTTGAGTTGAATATGCATAAGCTGCATTTGATACAAGTGCTAGTTAGAGAGTCGCGGTGGCTCAGGGAATAGAGCATTCGCCTTCCAATTAGGTGACACAGATTCGAAACCCAGCAGTGGCTGGTAGATACGAATTCTGCTCCCGCCTGGCACCGACCATAGCGCTGACTTAAAATATCCTAACCGTGGAAGGTTATTGTGGTTTTCCTCTCCATGTAATGCAAACGCTGGTTAGTTCCATCAACAAGTCCTCCACGAAGGCTAGTTTGTTCCAATACTTGAACCAGGAGTTACCTTGTCTTCTGGGTTGGATTTTAAATTACAAGGATAAAGAGGTGAATACTGATAATCAAAAACTCACAATTGGTCGACTATTCAATGTCAATTATAAAATAAAATAAAAGGTCTTAGTTAGAATCTCCTTTTCGCCAAGCAAACCGTTGTAAATTTCTGCTATTTTTCTTTTCGTGTAATGCGAATGCTGCTTAGATCTGTCAAAGAAGTTCTTCGCGAAGACTAGTTTGTCCTATAGCTTGATCCAAGAGTTCTCTTGTTTTCTGGGTGGGGTTCAAAGTTGCAAAGCCAAAGAGCTGAACATTTTTAATCGTAAAGCCAAATATTGGTCGTCTGTTTAACGCCAATTATCAAACAAAATCATCGTAAAAGAAAATACTTTTAAAAATTAAAATCATACTTTTTGCAAAAACTCGAAGCATAATAAATTCCCAGAACCTTGTAGAAACAAGTAAGTGTTTTTTTTTTTTTTTTTTTTTTTTTTTTCCACACAAAATTTTAAATTCTCTAATTTGGAAACTAGAGTAGTTTCCTTTAAGGTTAAAAATCGAATACCCTTTAAATTATAGAGTTTCAAATGCATTATTATTATGAATCGTCTAAAATTTTTATCAGCCACAGTAAATTATCGTTGAATGTTAAAAATCTAAACCTCCAAGAATAAGACAAGAATCATAATTTAGCTGCGGCGATCTTTTGTCTCCTCTGGATGTGATCTCATAAATATCGCGTCTTTCGTGGTCAATTATCCTTATTAGTTGCCCGCTCTTGAAATAATGATTAAAGACCATAGCGAGACGTTATACCCTGGGGGCTTTTATCCCTCGTTGGGGCCCCAAACTGAAAAGTTTCTAAAACTAGACAATATTCTTTCTGAAAGATCTACCAGTAGGAAATTATAGTTTTTTCAATGTTTTTTTTCTTTCCCAATTGTTTAATAGTAATGTCATATATTTTTAACAAATCGTTCTTTTAAAGACTCGAGTCCGAAAACTTAAAAACCGAGTACACTCGTGCTCGAGATTGGTAATCGTATGCGAGCCCGAGACTCAATAAATAAAAAAAAAAGTTTATAACTCACAAAAATATAAGCCAAAATTCGCGAAAGAAAATGGCAATATACTTTTGATAGTACTTGCTGTTCAAGAGTGAGAATGTTTCTTAAATTATTAAACTAAAGTTTTGCTTATTTATTTTTAATTCAGAAATGAACCAACCAAATGTTTGAATACTCTCTAACTACCTCAGTTTTTTATTCAATTAATAGAAATTTATGGATGCCAAGTAAAATTAATTCTAATTAAAAAAATATTACCTTTAAAACAAAATCATTTCTCGATTAGTCTATTGAAATGACACAATAATTTGTTTATCTAGTTTGTTAATTAAATATCAGCAAAGTTGTTTTTGATGAGATAAATTTAAATCTTGAGAGATGCCTATAACGAAACAAGCTATGAAAAATTAGAAAATGATTGATTAAAGGGCCATATTTAGAATAATTGTGTATTTGCTCTCCAAGAAGAAGAAGACAACCAAAACCTACCTATGATGTCAGCATCAGCAAATCTTTATGAGCAATATGGAGTATTAAAGTTGAGCTAAGTTTCTCTACATAACTTAAAATGTTAATTAACGTTAAGTTAATTAAATACAGAGCTGTATATCACATCGAATTTGTTGAAAACCAATTCTTTCTAGTCTACTTCTTTTACTTAACTTAGAATTATTATTTGTTCATGTATTTTATTGTAACCATGATATATTTTTGTTTTGTGAACCTGGCAACTTCGATGCATTATAAGTTTATGTTCTACATGGCTTCGTTCGTGCCTGTCTTTGCGTTAAGTTTTTGTGTAAATGTATAGTGGTAGAATTGAAATCTTTGTGAAAGAATATAGACTGTTTAACTTAAAAGAATTGGTACTTGATAGGCTTGGTTTACTCGAAATGGAATGAAAAGAACAGTTGCTAACGTGAACAAATGCCACGCTTCAACAGCGAATCAGGATCGCGACACCTACACTACGTCACTTGCAGGCGTCTCACTGCATCAATAATAGCATTCTTTCAACTTAAAACATGATTTTTCATAAAATAAAACGCATCAAAACACGCTTCGGTTGACTAATTATTTTACAGAAATAAGTTGTAATTGATTTTGAAATTCACATGCCTCAAAATATTGTGACTGAAAAATTTATCTATGCTTTAACATTACGAAATAGAAGCTTTCGTCAAAATATTATTTCTTGTTTAAAATACTAATTTAGCTTATTAAAATATAACAATGCAATCTCAACTTATATTGTAACTACTAAAAAAACTTTATAAGCAAGGAATATCTGAAAATGAGGACTAATTTAAAAGATAGAAATAGAACGTGAATCGAAGATAATTAATGCATGAAAAGTTGAAATACAGCTTCCATGAGTTCCTGGAATCTATAAATTATAAATCCGTGCATAGAATGGATAGCCAAACAGGATATTCTTTTTTAACGTTTCTGTAAAAATGATTATTTTAATAAATTTTATTTGAAAACGAAAATTTAAAAATGTAATTAAGAAAAAAAATTTCGAACCGAAAATGTTGTCATTAAAAATCGTTTGCTTTAAAAATCACGCTCTGTTTCTCACTTTAAAATATTGTTTTATAAATTAGATACAATAATAGTAGTTCGGATAACAAATTATTTAAAAACAATAATGTTTTATCCAAATTGTCTTGTCTGTGCTAAAATTAGCACACATTTTACATTTGTAATAACAGAACAACTTCTAATGTTGCTAAAAAGATTTTCAGACACGTCTGTGAAATAATTCACTACCATTAAAGAAGAAAAAAAAAAGACACTGAATCGAAAGTGATTAATGTATAAAATGGCTGATTTCATAGTTTCCATGAGACTAAGACGAGGTGAATAACCAAACTAGATCTTCCTTTTTTCTTTTTTCTTTTTTTTCATGTCTGTAAATTTTCTCCTTCAAGTATTTTCAAGCGAAAGCAGTTGGAAAGTGAAGTAATCATCGATGCTGAGTCATGGATCGATAGCTGATTTCAGATTAGAGAACGAATCAGGTAAAATGGAAGAAGAAGCAATCACTTTTATCACGATGTTCTAAATTACACTGCATTTTAGTAATTGTGAACAGTAATTACTATCCATAACTTTTCCAGCTCGCAGTCAAAAGCTCTAATGACGGTAAAAATTATTGATGTTTGTGTAATTAATAGTACTTATTAAATAAATAATCTGTAGTTTAAGTTACTTTGAGACTTTTAAAATACAATGTAAATATTTTGTTTTGTATATTAGTGATTTACTCACCTTAAATGTTCATTTTATATTAAAATATTTCTGTTTTGTTAAAAATCATTTTTCTTCTTATTTTATAATATAGTAATTTATATTCATATTTTCGACAATAAAAGTTTATATATAGGTTTCAAATAAATTTTTGAATAATTGGTTACTTGCACTTCAAGAAAAAGATCACAGATACCCATACATATGAACTATGACGTCAGCGCCAGCTGATCGTTTATAAGCAAAATGGCGCGTTGTGCTAAGTTTCTCCACATAAGTTAGAATGTTAATTAACGTGTAATTAATTAAATACAGCACCGTGAAGAACATTGAATTCGTTGAAATATAATTTTTTCTCGTCTACGTCTTTTATTTAAATTCGATTTATTCTTTATTTTTGTATTTTATAATCTATATTTACTTTGATGTATTTTTGTTTTGTGTATACCAGGTAGCTTCGATGCATTATTAGTTTGTTAATGTTCTACAAGGCTTCGTGCCTGTCTTTGTGTTAAGTGAGAAATAAATAGAGAAAATATTGAAATATTTGTGAAAGAATCTCTCTGAAAGATGAATTGATACTTAACTTGCTTGACTTAATCGAAAGAACAGCTAATAACATAAACAAATGCAACGTTTCTACAGCCAATCAGGACTGAGATACCCACACTACGTCGCGTGCAGGTATTTCATTCTGAAAAATGTTTTGATTTTCTACGAATACACACAGAATCAAACAAAATTTAAGTTTAGAAAATAATCTCAATCTAAGACAGGTAATATATAAAAAAAAATTTAAAGCCATTTTTTACTTAGGTCAACAAAGAAAATTTTTATTTTAGTTACTTTTTATTAAATAATTAAAAAAATTTCTCCTATATAAAACTAAAATTAATTAATTACATTTAATGAATGAATTAATATTTGAAAAAACTGTATTATCATCAAGTGTCATGCACTACAAGTTTTGAGAAATGTATTTGAACTTGAGTGGATAAATAAAAAGTATTTTAATAATTGAAAATTTGAACAAGATATGTAAATATATGGGAGAGTGTGAACAAATAGAAGAAATTGGAGAAAAAAAAGAAGAATTTCATTAATTTACATTTAAAAAAAAGGCGCGTGATATCAGCAACTATAAAAGTATAAATTTGGTGACTCTCCCAGATTCCCACCACATGTGCTGCTACCACGTAATGTTCTTTATTGAATTTATCTGACACAGCGAATATAAAATAATTAAATATTTAAATGTGCGCAATAAACTATTTTTTTGTTCAAATAGTTAGAAATTATCACTAGTGTTATCTTTAAAATATGTGAAAAACTGAATCGTTTATAGTAAAATTTAAAACAATGATTAACGCTTAACCAATCAAAAAATTCCATTTCGTTTTTCGTTCATCCCTTTTTTATTACTGAATTAATATTTGAAAAAACTGTATAAACATCGAGTGTCATCCACTACCAGTTTAAAAAAGTGTATTTGAACTTGAGTGGATAAATAAAAAGTATTTTATTAACGATTGAAAATATGAACAAGACATAGGGAGAGTCTTAACAAAATAATCTATTGCTGAAAATATTTGAAATAAATTTCGTTTGAACAAGCAAGCTTATATTGTGTTTAGAACAACATTCAGATTTATAAACAATGATGTAAATTTAAATATTAATCTAATAGAAGGAAGTTTAGTTAATTTTTCAAATTTATTCAACTTGTTTGTTTAACAATAATTAAAAAGAATTACTGCTTTTAATTAACGTAATGAAAGGAAAAAGTAACGCATTCAAATATAAATGAATTATGTGAACCAAATGGAAAAAATTGGATTTGTTTCACAAAAAGATTTTTTTTTTTTTTTGACAAAAAGATTTGTTAATAAATGGTTTGAATAAAATATGCTATAGTAAAAGCAAACATTCGTTTTAACTTAAATCATAAAATATGTATTGCTTTGCAATATGATAAATCCAGGTGGAGTCCATTGGGAAATATTCATTCGCTAATGCGCGAAAGAAGGAAAAAATACTTATGACACAACTGAAAGAAAAGCTTTAATTACGTTATTTTTTACAATACAATAGTTCGATCCTCGCCGGCCGAAGACTCCCCGTGTAGTAAATGGTGACTGATGCACGTTAAATCTGTCGAGTCTCAAAGTCCTCCATGTTTCCATAACAAATCAATACCTCTGGGGGTACTGATCCAGGAGTTTCCTTGTCTTCTGGATTGGTTCAAAATTACAAGGCTACGGAGTTGAGCATTAGTAGTCGTAAACCCATGAAATTGGGTCGGCTGTTCAACGACGGTTATAAAATAAAATATAAAAATAAAAGAGTGATAAAAATTTCTCAGACAAAATGGTTAAATAGATACTTAATTCTTGTTTTACCATGTTCAACCAAAACAGTCAAATAGCCATAAAAAATGGTATACTGGCAGTTAACTGTGAAAAAAAAGCTTATTCTCTGTTTTCACCTAATGCAGCTAAACAACCAAAATTTTATCTGCACTAACTAGGTCCACAGCCAATGTAAATCGAGCTTGGGGTGGGGGGGGGGGGTGAAAATCTTTTGAAGTCACTTAGTTCTTAGCAGAAAGGTTCATCGAGAGGATTAATTTGTCAGTCTCATAAGCTGTTGGACGGCGATTCGTGTCTGAGCGTTGACAGCACATTATTATTATTATTTTACTTATTCGATACATGAGTAATTTCCAATGTTTTATACTCCTCAATTGATGAGCCTGGACTATTGTAATACGAAATTCTCATTTACACATAGATGATAGCACCACAGATCAGCTGAACACAAAAAAGTCTAGTATTCCCATCTCTCACAATAGATGGCACCACTTAATAACTAAGTAAGCCACATTCTACGATTCAACAACACATCTCAACCACAACCTAACTCTAATATCCATTGCCTAACAAACAGCCTAAAATAGCTGAACTCTTATTTTTCACGGTTTTGAGACCGGGTTAGTTGTAAAAAGTTACAAAACAGTACTGTTTTGTATTCACGGTTTTTTAACCATATCAATTGTAAACGGTTTCGAATCCGTAAAGTAAAAGAAATACTCTTAACTTTAAATTTGACATTTAATTTGATGGACTGATGGAAAATTAGAAGGAAATTTGATGGACAGTTAATTTGATGGAGAGATGGACCGTAAATTTAGGAAGAAAATTCTAAAAGTGTACATAAGTTTCAGTGCACTTGTAATTTGTTTGTCAGTCTATGAATAAAAATGTATTGATGAATGAAGTTTAAAATTTCATTTGTTTAATTTCTATAATTTTGACCGAGCTGCCCCACTAGTTAAATTAAGTATTTTCTTTCTTTTTCTTATTTTATATAATGAACTTAACTCAGATAGAATACCTTGGAATCCACTTTCTTTTAAGCAAATGTGTCAAAACTATTTACCAAATGTACATCAACAAAAAATTCATAAATAGTGAAAGATCTAAAAATCATTTTTTTTTAAAAAAAAAGTCCCCGTTTCTCTGTAAATTACAGAACGTGCAACTAATTTTTAATATAGGGTATGTTTTTGCCAGACATGGATGTCAACTGCAAAATTTTCCAGTTAATACAGTTCGTTACACCCATTCTTGCTTTTTTGTTTATTTTATTTTTTTTCAATATAATTAACTGACTGCACTATTAAAAAGCCTCATTAACCTACACTATACATTAAAAAAAAAAAAAAAACTAGAGAAAATTACTTAACAAAAGTATATTATTCAAATTTAATCGATTCTGTTCCAAAGAAATCAGTATTCAGTGTATCGGAGTTTTCTTTTCTCAAAAAAAAAAGGGGGGGGGGGAATAACTTCGAAAAGACACGGTTTGGGTGGTCGTGAATATTTGATTTTTTTAAAACTCAATTTTTATTTATTTTTTTTCTTTCTGTCTGCTGACACTGCGTCATCTGATTTGGCTTTGGATACGAGTTTTTTTTTATATTGAATTTAAGGAAAAAAATGGAATTTAGTCAGCTAGTAAGATTTTCTTTTTCTTCCTTTGAACTTTCTTTGCGTAACGGAATTTTAAGTTTCGGTTATGGAGAACGGAGAACTTTCTTTTTCTTTTAAATATCTCTTCTATTATAAACTACATTTCATATATCTGGGCTTTATTATAAGTTATAGTCGTTTTTCATCAGGGATAAAAAAAAAAAAAAGACGCTACACAAGTATTAATGTCTGTTTACATCTGATCAGAAAAAGGCGCGACAAAATATCGCAGGTAGCGGAGATAAATTGGGATTTCTATCTTCTTTTCTTGATAGAAGAAAATGACGAATTTTATTTAAAATATAAATTACAGCAGAAAAAAAAAACTGTCAGAAATTGCTTTGCATTCAGAAAATCAATTTGGATTTTCCAACATTTATGTCTGTACTATTGTCTAAATCCAATTCTTTTTGGATATTGAACCCTAAATGATCGAGCTAATTTCCGCGGAACCCTGACTTATATATGTTACGGCCAAAGCCCAAAGTCGGCCAATTCGCGATCTGGCCGGCCAGTCCGCGAATTGGCCAAGAACGCTGTAAATTAGCTGGCCAAAGTCCGAAATTGTTCTTGATTTCGGGAATTGGCCGCCCAAATCGCGAATTGGCATGGGAAGATCAGCCAAAGTTGGAAGAAGAAATCATTATACCGGGACGGGACACTGAACCTTAAAAAAAACATCAGTGTAGGATATACCGGGCAAATGTATACCGGGCAGTCGCACTGAACCTTAAAAAAACATCAGTGTAGGGTATACCGGGCAAATGTATACCGGGCAGTGGCACTTAACAAGACCTAGTATGACTAGACCTTTAGTGTATGTATGACTAGACAATTAAATAGACAATTTAATAATGATTATTAAATTAATGATTATTTAATAGACAATTTAAAAACTTCTATTTTTTATATTTTTAAATTAGAAGATTTATAAGAATTATTTATATAATTATAGAAGGCCGCCAAAGTAAAATATTCACTGATTGTTTCAATTATTTCGGACTTTGGCCAGCCATCCTCGGCCACTTCCCGATCTGACCGGCCAATTCCCGAAATCAAGAAAATTTCGGGCTTTGGCCGTAACAAATATATCTCTTTAGAGGACGCCATACCATGGGAGAAAATTTTGGTCGCAAATTCCCTTTCATCTCTATAACTAATTTAAAATATAGGAAAAGTGATTTCAGAGAAACCTAGAGTAAGCCATGAAGTTTCAAATACTGAAAAGAAATTTTTAAAGTATAAAAATGAAAATAAATTATGAGGAAATAACTTAGGATTTCGGAATGGAGTAGTTCGCTCCCAAAAATTAGTTTGTGTTTTGATATTTCGATATTTTTTTTCTTCAGCAATTGAAACTTCGTGGCTTACTCTAGGTTCGCCTGAAATCACTTTTTCTTTCTTTTAAGTTTTAAAATAGCATAATGGGTAAGAGGAGAATTTCCGACGAAAAGTTTCTCCCGTGGTATGGTGTCCTCTTAAAACGACCCGAGCAAATAAAAATGTACCACAATTATTATTACTGTCTATTTATCTTGTTATTACAATTTAATTTATTTAGAAATGGATATTTTTTTTTTTTTTAAACCATAATCAGGAAATTTTTTTCTACCACATTTTGTTTCCGATAGAAACAAAGTTGATCCTCAAACATGTGAGGTGAATGTTAGTTTCTAGGATTTTACAGCTGTGACCTTCAACCTCTTTGCATCCCCATTGTGGGCAGATGTAAAAAAGGAAAAAAAAGTGTTTTTATTTATTTTTTTTTAGGCAAGGCTAAACGGTATGAAAAGAATGAACAATGAAATAAAATTTCATTACAAATCATGTATAATTTTTTTTCTTTTTCACAAAAATTCGAAACAAAATTATTATGAATTTCTTTCTCTTTTTCATAATTGTTTTGAGGATAACGCTTTACAAATTTCGGAAAAAAGTAACGATATCTTTCCGCATTATTGTTACAAATACTTGAATTGTTTCGTAAAAAAGGTAAAGAAAAAAAAAAGAAAAAAACAGTAAAAGTACACAATTTAAAAAGCAAAGTACAAGTAAAAGTACGTTCTTTTTGCTTTTAACGAAGGTATAAGATTTGCCATGCATGCTGGGAAACATCTCTGAGGATGATCCGAAGACATGCCATCACAATTGTGATTCTTTGCAGACGGGATGGCACCTCCGATTCTGTAGTCCGACGCCCTGCGCGCGAAGTCTAGCATTTACGTGAACCAATACCGCACACGCTCGGTCCCATCGCAGGGTGATTGAAGTGGTGACCCAACCGCAAACTGACTGCAGCCAGTTATGCTTGACTGTGGTGATCTGCTGGGAACTGTATCTTAACGATCAGTCCACTGTGGAGCAAAATAACCCCTTGCAATGGTATTCGATTTTAGAGTTCTGGATAATCGAGGTTTCGCTATATGTATGTATATATATTCCCATCCCTGAGTGCCGGTATTTTTTTACCGTAATTTGTTATAGTGAAGACACTAGTTAATTGTATGGAGCTATATAAATAATTACTATCATTTGTTATTTACTTTATTGTCGTGATATTTTTTTAATTACGTCATTCTAATATTTTACATTGCTATTTTAATTAAACGTGAACTTATTTTCTTTCTCAGTTCCCAATTTTAAAAAAAATTAGCGCAAATTATCGTTAAACATGAACCTCGTCACAAGAGTTCAAAAAACATGCTGAAGAAGATAACCAGTTCAAATAGCTTCTTAAATAAGTTGCATTCATTTTAAGTTCATAAACGAAGCGGTACCGCAGTCGGAAACCGGATAAATTAAAACTGTAGAAACATAAATCGTTTTGAATTTACCTTATCTATTTGTTTTTTAATTAAAAAAAAAAAAAAAAACCGTTGGCAGCAGTTTACCTTGACCTTCCTTCTATTCACTTCACGTCAAAGTATATGACATACCCGGAAGTCAGGAGTCACATTTTTAATCGACTCTTCTTATTTCCGTTCGGCGAGAATGAGTGTTTTTGCGTCAACAAGGTTTTTTTTTAAAAAAATTAATAAATAAAAAGATTAGTGTTATACGATAAAGATAGCTAATTAGCCCATTTAAAAATGACTCACTATACGAACTTATGAGTTGAAACGGATTGCACGGATTACACCGAGTAGCTGTCATTCTTGAATAAAGAGCAGGAAATTGATTTCTAAAGAATGTGGTTAATGAAGGTTATGAAATTTCTGAACAAATTTTTAAATTAGTTATTGTGAATAGTTAGATCATATTTTCAGCTATGCACTCTCGTCTAGGCTAGAAATTTATGCATTCCTTGATCAAATTATGTTTAGCCTATGAAGTTTTATGTTCAAAGTAGAGTTGAGTACTGATTTGATGAATCACTGAAATGATTCAGTGATTCCCATCTCCAATTTGCAACGTATTCGAATCAATTGTTTCGAAACAGTTGATTAGAATCGGTGATTCAAATCAGTTGTTTTTATCGAAATAGATTTAAATTATAATAAATACTTGTTTCTTTAGTTTTGTTTCATAGTGAAGCTACGTCATATACAGTCAAAAAAGTTTTGTAAAACCTAGGAAATTCGTACGCATTCGTTATTAAGGACTAAGATTTTCTAATTCAAGAATTTGATGAATTCAGATAAAAATAAATAAATAATAATAATAAAAACATGTTTTTTTTTGTAGTTTTTTAAAATTAATCATAGTTAAAAGTTTTATAGCAATTAGCAACATATACATGTTCAAAGCAGTGAAAAAAAATTACACAATACTAATTAGACTATATTTTTATTTGTTCTACCTGTTGCATTGGATATAAATTTCTTTAAAATAATTATAAAAATTTTATTAAGAATTTTTTAATATAAAAGAAAATTGGACGTGGGAGCTGAAGGAAAAGAGTGCTCTCTTTCGAAATAATCTTCTCGAGTTCGAATCTCAAAAATGGCGAATGGAATCACATCACTTCAGCTCAACTCCAGAACACAATACTAGAATAAAACGCATATCTCTAAAGAGATTAAGGCTTAGTATTATTCCTTTACAGTAAAGTTATTCGAGAAATGCTATGTGTAGCGTCAGCGAGGAATATATAAGAATATATATATATTATATATTCTCTTTGGGGTGTCAGAACTCAACAAGAACAAGTTTGATCTGATACTTGATTCAGGAGTTCGTTTTTCTCCTGAGTTGTGGTTCTAAATTTTGGAGCTGCGCAGGTTACGGTAATTTTTTTTATCTACTATCTGGAAAAGGTATAATATTGTGTATCAATAGATGTGTGAGCTACATTTTATAGTTTGCAATCCTTAAAGAGTCTTGGTGCAACATATTTTCAGAAACCAATCTTTGAAAAAGGGAATTTAAAAAACGATCCCGGAAACGTTCCAAATATATCATTTGCTTTTAAACTTAAACATTGCGTTCCTTTTAATGCTTTTAAAGTTTTATTTTTTTAAATTATTTTTTTTAAAGTAAATCCTTTAAATCTAGAAAAATATTGTTTAGGTTATAAAATGTGTTAACACTTCGCACGTTCATTGTGATATTTCACATTCATTTTGTCCTTCATTATTTTTATTACTTTAAAATCTATCGAATAAAACAAATTTCCAGATTTTAAATCTATCTAATAAAACAAATTTCCAGATTTTAAATCTATCTAATAAAACAAATTTCCAGATTTTAAATCTATCTAATAAAACAAATTTCCAGATTTTAAACTAGTTTTAAAAAAAAAGCATGCACTGAGAAGCAACTTATCCAAATTATAATAATGTAACTATAAATATAATTTATGAGATATTAATTACTTATTCCCTCCTCCCGCTGTAATATTTTTCAATGATACATAATTAATTAAGTCCTATCTCCCTATAACACTGCAGCTTTCTGAGGTTTCGATTCAAATAAATCAATTTTCTTGTCAATTAGAATTGTTTTCTGGTTCGAATATAGTGATTTAGTTGTAAAAGATATTAATCAGCCATTGTTTTTACGTTCGGAATTATTTCTAACGAAGTTGTCGTGAGAATATATATATAATGACCTGGTATGGAACTGGTGATTTTCTCTCATTATCAAACGTTATCATAGCATTAAGACTGCAGGTTATTCACGTATTTTTTCTTCCCAATTTTTTTTTTTTTAGTAATTAGTATAGCTTTGGGCAATGCAATCAAGTCAAAGTCGCACCATGTCCAAGATTTGATAAGAAATCACAAATTGCTTAAATTAGTCTTGTAAATAACAGCCATATTTTTAAGTCTTTAAATTTATGAACTATGCTTTTAAAATAGCGTATAACCGAAAGCAGCTCTAACATAAATGTTATTGCTGATGAATATATATTTAAATGAGTAAAAAAGGAAAGTTTTTCAAAATTTAAAAAAATAAATAAATGAATAAATAGAAAAGAACAAAAGTTTCATAAATTAAATTTTTCATAAATAAAAAAAAATCTTTGCCTGTTCATTGTATCATTAAATATCTTTACTTTTAATTAAAAATATTGTTGTATTTGATGAGAAAATATTTTTCCAACTGGAAAACTCAATTTTTTACAATCCCATTTCTTTCTTTCGTTTTTTATTTATTCTACATATTCAATTGAATACTAAAGCGGTTCAAGGCGTATGGGTTCGTATACTGCCCTCGCAATAATGCTCTAAATACAACTTTATTTAACGAAATAGATAGTTTTGCCAGAATAGTAGGAACTGTGGTGGCTCAAAGAATAGAGCATTCGCCTACCAAATAGGTGACCTAGTTTCGAATTCTGGCATTGCTCGCACTGACCATAGTGCTAGCGTAAAATATTCTCAGTGATAGACGGATCATGGGTTTGAGTCCCTTTGCCGTCAGACTAGCCGTGAGAGGTTTTCGTGGTTTTCCTCTCTATGTAACTCAAATGTGGGTTAGTTCCATCAAAAAAAGTCTTCTATGAAGGCAAACTACCTCCCACTTCCTGATCCAGAAGTATCCTTGTCTTCTGAATTGGGTTCAAAATTACATGGCTGCTGAGTTGAACATTGGTAGTCGTAAACTCAAAACTGGGTCGGCTGTTCAGCGACGGTAATAAAAAAAGGAGGAGCGGCGGTGTTTGACTCCCAATGAGGTTTGAACCCGAGCGGTGACTGGCTGTTACGAATTCTGCTCACAGCTCACACCAACCACAGTGCTAACATAAAATATCCTCAGTGGTAGATGGATCATGGGTTAAAATCCCCCTGCTGTTGGACTAACCGTGGGAGGTTTTCCTCTCCATGTAACGCAAATGAGGGTAAGTTCCGCCAAAATATATCCTCCACGAAAGCTAGTTTGTCCCAATGCTTGATTCTTGCTTTCTGGGTTGGGTTTAAAATTTCAAATCTACGGATTAGAACATTGATAGACGTAAGCTCAGAATTGGGTCGATTGTTTAATATGGGATATAAAATGAAATACGAATGGTAGACCCGTATCTCTCATCGATGTCGGGCTAACCGCTGAAAATTTCTCGGAGATTTCTTCTCCTTTAATGCAAGTATTAAATAATTTTTTCCAGAAAGTCCTCCACGATACGTAAAAAACCCAGTCTGTTTCGATTTGTAATTCAAGAATGGCGTCCTTGTATGCTATTCTGTAGTGTCCTGATCACGAACGAAAAATAATAATAAAGTTTCAAACTTATAGTCTTTAGGCATGTATTTAAATATATTTTAATCTAAAGACAATAAATATTAAAATATTTTATCAACAAAAGCAGTTTGTGTTCGCAAAAATTGTTAATACATATAATTTTTTAGAGAACAGATCTTAGGTTGTCCTTAAGTGGCACCATTCCCAATTTCAGAACCTGTGCACATTTATAGCAACAATTATACACTGGCCCCAGTTGGGCTCAATATGGATCCAACTAATATTAGGATGTCAATATTTTGTAATATTGGTCCTAGAATGGTCTATGTAGGGCCTACATTGGCCAACATAGAACCTATATTGGCTAAATAATGGATATAAAATATCGGGTACATCTGACAATTTTATATAGGGCCGATAAAATATCAGGTGAATCAGAAAATTCTATATTGGTCCAATAACGGAAAAAAAAATGGCCCTTTGAACCCTTATTGAGCCAAGGTTCATGAATATTGGCCCAATAAGGGCCCAAGGTAAAAATATTAGAACCAGGCCAAATTAAATTTATGAATAAATCAGACTGACAACAAGTAATTCAGAAGCCAAATGATTATCTTTGACTATAAATAGACGTCAAAGTATCCCATTAAAACAACATTACTATGCATTAATTTTATAGTCATTATTAACTATAAAGTTTATGCAATGTATTTTTATTACATTATTACCATAAATTTAAAAAAAAAAAAAAAAAAAAAAAAAAAAAAAAAAAAACCTTTTTCCTTTACCATGTGCATACAATTAATATATAACATTTCTATTACAAAAAGCGAAATATTTCATTGACAAATCGAATGATGCTTTCTCTCTACATCATCATCCTTCATATACACTGTAAAAAAATGGGCACTTAAATTTCAAGAAAATTATAGAAGAAAATCATCTAGAAAGAACTTTTTTCTGTTTCTTTGGTATATTCTCTGAGCAAACATTTTGTCAAAGTGACAAAATAACTGTCGTCACTTCTCGGAGGAAACGAACTGCGTCAAAATTAAAGAAATATTTCGCCATTCTAGTTTTTTCCTTTAAAAAAAAAACTTGAAGCGCTTCATGTAGCGAACTCTTCTAATAATAATTTTATCGTGAGCACCATATAAGTATATCAATGTGTCCCAAGCAAAAGAAGAAAGATTGATAGAACAGAGCACTAAATTACACCCAGGCTTGAAGCAAGATACGAACCCGGGATCTATCTGGTACGAGCCCAATTCCTTGACTATCACACAGTCGGATCGGCTTTATCGCCACTTTATTTTCGATCGTCTTGTCTTCATTCTAGTATCGTCATTCTACTTAACAATCTCCCACAATGCACTACGATGAGGTTCCGTAATTGAGGAAACATTTTCGTCATATTTGAGAGTTCGTGTTTCGTCACAAATTACAAGATTTCGAGAAGAAATGATTCTCAAAATTAACGAAATGCATCTCAAAGATTACTGCTGGATTGTCAAATGTGAGAGTTCTATTTTCGACAGTGTACTCAATATTTAGTCAATATAGCGCTGGTTTCTCACACTAACAGAAACGGATTTCTGTTAGTGTGATTAAAAAAATGTCCATTGGGAAGGTCCAGAAGCGAAATATCAACTCTTTTTCATAATTATAATGTGGTTTATTTAAAGTCACATAATGTTAAATAAATGAAATTTGTATTAAAAAAAGTAGTGCTTATTCCACTTAAAATTTTTTTTTACAAATTTATAATTTGAAATGCAGTTTTTTCACAAACAATACTTCTGTTTTTTTTATCACAAAACCATTTTTTTCTTCTCTTGAGTGATCGAAAGAATATTTTGATAAAGGATATGAAATGCACTCGTTACATTTTGTTTTACGTAGAAAAAAAATCGATTTTCTCGTCTCGTATTGATCAGTTCTGCAAAATGTAAACTCTGCCTTTTTCTAAGTAGGGTAACTTTATAAATGCTATAAAAAATGTTTTAGACAAAAACCAATTTTTGCTTTTAGTATTTATTAAGCCTTCTCACGAAAAAGAAATTAGATGCAAGTAATTTAAAGAAATTTGTAGAATATTCTAAAAAGGAAGAGCGAAATATAATTTTTAAATATAGAAAATAGAACTAATATTTGTTCTGAAAAAGCCAAATACTTTTGTACACAATTTATGTTTTGTTAATTTTCGAACCCTTTTCTTACTATTTCTGTCTCATCAGGGGGGCTCAGTGATCTCGCTCCCCCCCCCCCCCCCACACACACACATATTCTTCTTAACTTAATTTTGCCTAGACAGTTTTTAGTCCCGTTTAAATTTTTGTTAATTTGAGTTTAATGCACTGTAAGAAATACATTTGTTGATTTGAGCCAGTATGCACTGTAAGAAATCCCTGATCAAATTAAGGTATTAAGTACCGGCACTTTGAGTGCAACATCCATGAAATATGATCTGTAAAATCCCTTTTACCTTAACATCAATTTTTACAGTAAAATATTATATCGTAAATTTAACAGTAATATTTATTTAATTAGAGTGATTTAGTGATTTTACTGTAATTATTACAGTAAAAATTACGTTACGTCAGATTTTTTGTTCCAAAATATGTTTCGCTAAAAATTGATTCTGAGGTAAAAAGTACCGACGCCCTAAGTGCCGGTGCTTTTAACCGTAATTTGG
The DNA here is from genome assembly GCA_949128135.1 of Parasteatoda lunata. NCBI lineage: Eukaryota > Metazoa > Arthropoda > Arachnida > Araneae > Theridiidae > Parasteatoda > Parasteatoda lunata. Next base: position 97,074,152 of record OX421975.1, read on the forward strand.
ATTGAAATTTTATTATTTTTTTTAAATTTATTATTTTTTTTTGGAGCCTTATCCGACTGTAATACCTTAAAACTGCATTCAATCTAATCTGTTTGATTCTAACTATATTATTTGATTTCGAATACATTAAGTCTTATTAGGAGTCATTCGAATATTAGGCAGGCACCTAGGCAGACAGGGGGGGGGGGGGGTATGATTTGATTATTTTTGCTGGCAAGGAAAGAGAAGGGGTATGAACATGCCTCGTAAAACACTAAAATCCTCTTGTTTCTATTTTATTTTTGAATGAAAAAACAAAACAAAAAAAATCTAACTAAAAATATGTGAAGAAAATTTCGTAAAATAAAAAATAAATTTGGGGAAAGAAAAAGTCGAAAAATGTTTCTTTAAGGAATTTCAAAATGTTATAAAATAAATATAAATGTACATTTTGTTTAATGAAAAATCGCATCTTTTATTTGAATTAAACCTTAAAATTTAACCGAATTTCTTAAAATTAGATTGCTATAGTATTTGTCAAAGTTAAAGCAAAAAACGACTGTTTCACGGAAGCATTATTGAAAGGGTTTGTAATTTACTAATTTTTGCTGACGAGGGCGGAGGGGTGCTCTAAGCTCAAAGAACACGTTTACGTAATGTTTGAACGGCCACTTACTGATTTGTCGATACGTTTAAATTTTTCCCCTATAGAAAGATGAACTTATCTGAAATTTTTTTTTTTCTCATTTGACTTGGTTAATTTTATTCTTAAAAATGTAGGATTTTATACAACTTTTTTTAATACTTAATAGAAACCTAATTTTACCCTGATAAATGTAATTAAATCCCGCACCTAACTCCATCACAAACTTTTAATTTGGTTTCAATTTGAATTGATTGTTATATTGGTTATTAAAAAAATTCATTCTAAAGTACAAAGCACTAGCAGACGATTTTCATAAGTAAAGTACTGAATAAACTATAATCAGAATGTTTCGAATAAGATGATTCCGATCATAATGTCAACATTACCATGCTTATGACAGATAATTGTAGATCAGAATATTTTCTGGAAACAAACAATTAAAAAAACATGTAATTTTTTTAGAAAAGTTAATTTGCCTAAGATGAGGATAAAGGAAAGGAGATGTATAAAGGAAAAGTAAATTTTTGTTCTTAAAAAGTGAATTTCGTTATTAAAACGGAAAAAAATGACAGCATACGATTCATGTCATTACACTGAAACAATTCATTCACTATAAATAAGTTTTCTACTAAAGTTTTCCAATTGCATATTTCAACAACAGATAAAAATTACTGTTATGAAAAACTGTTGTGAAAATGATAAAAAATTATTGTTGAAATACATATTGTTGATACGTTTAAATTATTGCTGAAATATATATACATATATGAGAAAAAATATTTTTTGTTGTTAAAAAACGAAGAAAATTAATCATAGATTGTTAAATGAATTGTTTTTGCTTAATGGTGAAGACATAATACCAAACAATTAAATAACCAACATAGGTATGCTAAATCCTAACCATTGCTAGTTATTAATATTCTAGAAAACAATAATTCCAGAGAAGAAAATCTGGAAGATGAACCTGTTTAATTTGAATTTTGTTTTGACTCAACCTCAGGTAACCCGTGAATTGTTGAAATAAACCGGTCATCAGAAAAATATTGAAGGACGCTCTCGTTCTTTTACAATACGACATACACTACTGGTGAATCATTTTTCTTTCAAAACGGTGCGCTGCAGGTAGCCGTATAAATCCGCCAAATTAAAAATATCAACAAATTAGTGCTAATATTTTTTCTAACCTAAGTTCATATTTTTGTCATTGTAAGAAATGAGTTTAAATTACATGGATGGGCATAAAGCTTTTACAAAAATGGTATTGAAATAGAACTATATTTTATCGCGGAGGCTTACAGATTACGCGAACTTATGCGTAGTCAGTCTGTTTTTGAAGTACCACATTTGGCTAGTTTTCGCTCAACGAAACTTTTCTCGTGAAAAGAGTGCTGCGCATCGTGATTCATGAATTGAAACAGAGATCGGAACTGACTTTTTAATGAGGAAGTGATGGTAGAAGTGATATTGCTTTTAAAGTTATGTAGGTGGAGCAATTGTTTAGATTTTTTTTTTTAGTTCTGACATTTTACGTGGATGTTTGTTTTAGGTCGTAGTATTTCATTTTTTAAAAATTAGTCATTTAATGACATTTTGAAATTGCATGTTCAAAATTGAAATCATGTGAAATAAAAATTTTGAATTTGTATTCTGATATCAAATCTCTTATCAATGATCAAATATGTAAATCTTAAAACAGCAGTAAATAAAGCAAAATAAAATCTGGAAATACAAGAGCAAATAAAAAAACAAAGGCTTAGAATAATGTTATCAACTAAAGCATGAACAAATTTATTACTCTTTTTATACATTTTTTTAAAGAAAAAAAAACTAATGTATGCATTATGTGAAATAACTTAACTTTAAATAGACTAAGTGCATCCTTTTTTTTTTTTTTTTTTTTTTTTTGTCTTTACGTTACGATTTATAATGCTGAACTACTATGTAATAAAATGTCATATAGATTAATATTTTCTCCTTTTTTCTGATTATGGATTCTGTTTTATCAACTCTGCTTAAGAATGACCTGCTCGCTATTGAATATCAGCAACACAATTTTTCTTTTAAATGCATCGATCATCTAAGCTAAATTTAAAAGTACACTAATTAAACGATCGATATTCGAATTCTAAGTATTCTTTTATGATAAACAAGTAAATTAAAATATATATATAAAAGTTATGTATGGAAAAGATTTGTAAGATCTTTGGCTGTTTTTCTTAAATAAAATGCGACGTGCAGTTCAAGTATTATTATTATTATTATTATTTTTTTTTTGAAAAAAAAAAAAAAAAAAAAAAAAAAAACATTATTGAACTATGGCTACTTTTTAAAATCCCTCTATATCTTAAAATTATTTTAGACTTAGATTTTCTGTATGATTTCAAAACAGTAATTATACAAATTATGCTAAACATAATTCAATTATTATTATTAAAAAAGAAAGAACAATTGAGTTTCCGATTCTTTTTTTAAACATCTCTCTTCAATTTTAACTACCTTTTGGACTTCGACAGATTTCCAGCATCTTTTAAAAACATTGATTTGTAAACAAAATCCTCTGATTGGCTGAATTACATTGCGGAAAAGGAAGTCTTTTCCTCCTTTATCTTATCATTATGTGATTTAACTTGGTGTTTAGCACTTCTTTATCGCCCCACCTACACCAATCACCTTCAAGTTCCTTTAGTGTGACAAATTATAGAGACCCATTGAAAACTGCAATATTAAATTAGGGTGTTAACCACAGATTTGGGTGATTTTTGAATAAAAATATCATTTTTCGAATTTCACGAGAGCATTTATTGGCAACAAATCAAATCAATGAATAATTTATAAATAATAATAAGCTATATAAAGTTTTACTTTTACATACGAATTATGAAAATGAAGCATTTTAGCTAAAAACTTAAACAAATATTTTTACTCATATGCTTTAAGCTGTTGAGTAACAACGTATAATAAATTCGTGACATTCGTTCGTTTTTTCTAAGCAAGAACTTGAAATTGAGAAGGGGGTTAAAGTCATGTTTATTTTTGTTAATCTTTGGTCTAAAATAAATTGAAATAATAATTTAAATTTCTCCATGCAAGGGTGTCAAGAATTTTACGTAGATTTGGACATTTTTGCCATCGACATCCAATAGAATTGCATTAATAAAATTATTCAAAACATAAATTTTGTAGTAAAAGACAATATTTATTAGATAATAAAACATTTAAAAATAAACTTTTTCTTATTAGTTTTAATTTTTGTCAAATTATATTGATTTCTATTTAGATAAAACATATTTGCATATTGATTCAAGCTGTTTCAAAAAGTCATCAAATATATTGTTTTACAAAAATTGAAAGAAAGTAAACTAAAATAAAAAAAAAATAATAATAAAGTGCGAAAAAATACGTTTTTATAATAGTATTTTTTTGCACCTTTCATTAAAAAATATTCTTAAAACCTACCCCCTCTCAGCTAGAACAATTCTATGTTCTATTTCTCTATTTCCATAATTACTATATAAGTATATATTTGATATTTTTAACTTAATGTAATGTATTTGATCTAAGTGTTCTTAATGTTACAGGGACCTTCTTATTAATTATAGTTAATTTTATGGTAAAAAATACAGTTAAAATTTTTCTCAGTCACAAGATTCTCCCCCCCCCCCCCATAAATGCTGATTGTTTCATTTCTGAGATTAAGTTTGAGCCTTATATCATAAACAATGTAAATTGAATTTCCCGAATTTTAAAAATTCCAGTTTATCAAAACGTCTCAATTCTTGGCATTAATTCTATTTTTTTTTTTTTATCTGTTAACAAAATTACAAAATTCTGTCAAACTTATTTCCAGAATTTTTGAAGTTCTATTCAATCAAAGCAATTAGTTGATACATTTTATTTTTACGATAGCTCCACTAGTAAGTAAAGATATATAAAAAACATTATGATGTAGAAAAAAAAAATGTTTAAAAAAAAAAAAACTAAAAAGAAATTGTAAATTTTGTTTTTAACTAAGAATTTTTGAATTGCTAAGATTTTACCGTAAAATTTAATACCGTAATTTTTACAGTAAATATTACTGTAAGAATTACGGTATATAATATTTTTTGTTTCGTAAAATTTCACGGTAAAAATCAATTTCATGTTAAAAAGCACAGGCTGTCTGAGTGCTGTTACTTTTTACGGTAGTTTGATCCGGATTTTAAGGTAAAATTTTAAAGAATTCTCACCCACATTTCTCCCCAAAAAAAGGTAAATTAATTTTAGGTAATAAGCTCAAGGAATTTCTTTTTATAAATCTATATCAATCCCAAAAATATTTTAACTTAGCATTACTACAAAAAAGTGATCCCCATAAAGGGTTAAATAGAATCATGTTTCTGTTTATAAGTTTAATCAAAGTATCATGTAATAAAATTCAAGATAATATGGATCATCTTAGAATCACATTAAAGTTACAACATATTTGAATTAATCATACTTAAACACATTCTCAAAATTTCTGTTGCAATTGGGTACCTGCACTTGAAGAAAAAGACCTCTCATACCCACACATGTGACCTATGACGTCAGCGACAGCCCATCTTTATCAGCAAAACGACATATTAAAGTTGATCAAAGTTTCTCAACATAAGTTAGAATGTTTATTAACGATAAGTTAATTAAATACAGAGCCGTATCGCACAATTCTTTCTCGTCCACTTCTTTTTCTTAACTTAGATTTTTTATGTATTTTATTGTAACAGTGATATATTTTTGTTTTGTGTACCTGGCAACTTCGATGCATAATTAATTTTTTTATGTTCCAAATGGTTTCGTGCTTGTCTTTGTGTTAAGTCTATATGTAAATATAGAGTGAAATCTTTGAGAAAGAATTCAGAACGTGTTACTTAAGAGAATTGATACTACACGGACTTGGCTTACTCAAAATAGAATGGAAAGAACAGCTGCTAACGTAAACAAATACCACGTTTCAACAACCAATCAGGATCGAAATATCCGCACTTAGTCACTTACAGGTATCCTATTGATGTAAGTACAAGATAAAGTAGCTTGACTGTGGTGAATTTTAAATATCATGAATTGCCTTGAGCAACTGCATAATGCCGGATGACAGTGAATAGGTCATTTTTTTTTTTTTTTTGTAGGAGGAACTATTAAAATTGTGTTTTGCTTAATCTGATAACGTAAAGCCACAGAGAAGAACAACAAAGAATCTATAAATATAATAAATAAAAGAATTTGTATGTATGTCTGTGTGTCTGCATACCTGATTGCAGATATATACAGTAAGCTCAAAAAATATGAGATTCAAAGTGAATCTAAATGAGTAAAATTGTAAACAAATTACGAAAACCGATTTTTGATTCTTTATTTATAGAACATTTTAAATTCAGAGACATTTAAGAAATAGAATATTTTCCTTGGCTTAGCCGATGCCAGTGTATTAAAATAAACTATTGATTTTTCAGCTTTATCAAATATTTTAAAGATAACTTCAGTAACGTTTGCTAATTTACATATTTAATCCGAAAAGTTTTTTTATCGAATATTCTGTAATACTTAATAATATTTTATTTGTTATGACAGGTTATCTGAATGATCAACGTGATCGTGGTAGCATAAGCAAACTACATCACCAAACTGTTATTCCTAAAGTCATCTGAAACCACGTATTTAATTTTGTTTACAGTTATGCTTTTAAAATGCACTTTTATAACACTAAATAATTTAAAATTAACCTAACATTAATAAAAAAAAAGGTCCTATATATAAAAAAGTTGAATTATGTTTCTGTTTAAGTTTAATCAGAATATCATGTAATCAAATTCAAGAATTGAGATAATATGGTTTAACTTAGAATCACACTAAAGTTTCGGCTAATTTGAATTGATCATAGTTCAACACATTCCCAAAATTTATGTTGCAATTGAGCTATGGTTAAAAAAAATTAAAAAAATATTTTTTACCCATTAGCAAAATGGGTCTTGTTTTGTGCTTGATGGCGTGCGCACTTTATTTGGACGTCATCACACTTTCAACAGTGTTCGAGAGTGATAGTAAGCAGTGCGCATGCGTCGTCATTGCATGCGTTGCTATGGTGACCGCGGCTGTTTGATAATTTTTTTAGAATTTTTTTTTTTTTTCTTTTCTTTTTATTTTCACCAGCAGTTATCCTTAATATATTTACATAATAATATTTTAAAGTATTTTTATATTCTTTTTATTAAGTTATACTTACTGTCTTGACGGTGATTTTTAATATAAGTATGAATACTGAAGAAGGAAAAGTATTTTTTGACGTCTTGAAACATGTTTATGGCCAGGATTTGAAAACCAATCCGACGACAAACCCATGATTTGAAATGTTGTGGCGTTTATTGGAGTCAAACCAGAAAAAAAGAGCATGTGACCAATGGGTAACCAGTGATCGTAATAAAGCGATCATAATTTTTATATATATTTTTTTTCTTCATTTTTTTAAGTTTCCCTTTTTTTCCTATTTTATTTAATTTTTACATCCATTATTTAAAATCTTTAATTTGTTGATGAATAAAAACAGCGTGATGTAGCTTTCTCTTTTTTAAAATTTCAGCTAAGCATCGACTGAATCTGTTTTTTTATGTGTATTAATTGAACTCTTTTTCTGCATTTCTGATTAAAAAAATAAATTAAAGCAGGGTGATTTATTTTTATTTATTTATTTATTTTAAAAAGAAAGACTTTTTTTTGTATAGAAAGATATTTTCTGAAACATTATTGCCTTATTTAATGTTTTTACAAAGCCTGTAACATCTAGAAATATATACGAATTGTTTTGATAACTAAACTAATAGATTAATTATATTATCAATGTTTACATCTTTATATAAAATGAGATAGCTAGGTTACTGTTATCTAACTCGTAAAGTCCAATTAAACATACATAATGGTAGATTAAGAACGTAATTCCGTAGCAATATCATTAATATCAAAGGGATATGGCTGTCTTATTCTTCGTAATCATCAGTCATTTACTATTACAACAATGTACTGATCCAATTAAGATTATTTCAAAACTGTTGGAATGATGAATGATGCACGATTCTCTTTAGAACATGCATTGTATCTAAACCACACTTTCTTCGTAATTTATATTTATTTTTGCTGCCATTATAATATACTTATGAATTATAAGGATTAAAATATCTTTAATTGATATAAGAATAGAAGACATAAATTTAGTATTATATACCAATTCATAGTTTATAGTAAAAGGTTAAGTGCGACTGTTATTTATTTTATTTATTTATTTCACTTCGACATTTTAGTTTCTCTAAAAAAACGTCACCTATTTTTTTTTTTTTCATTTTTTTTTTCAGAGCAAATATTGATTAACACTTTTACTCACAAATACATTTGGCAAAATGTTAACTCAATTTTTTTGAAAGAGTAAATATGTGTATTTGAAAACAAAAGCTAGGGTATGAAATTTTTTAAATAATATAAATTTTAGTATAAAATAATATAACATTAATATAAAATTTTATAAATTTTTTTAAAAATTTTATAAAATTAGACTTAATTTTAATTTTCTCTTATAAAGGTTTCACGAACTTACAACATAACAAATAATCAATGATTTTATTTCTAAAACGTATCAGTAAAACACGATTTCAGCAGTGAAATAATAAAATTAGATTGAATTTTCTATAATATGTGTTTTATAGGCATATTACACAACATCATTTCTAATTATAAATCATTAAGTCTTAGCTACATTTGGTGGCCAGCTTGGTCACCTTTCAAAATTATCTTGTACATATAAACTTCAGTGGTTATCAAGCCGAATGGTAACTAAGCCGAATGAATGAATAATTAAGCACAACTGTATTTAAAAATTCAAATCCTTCAACCTCTTCTTCAATTCTAACACCTTAATTAGTTTTAAACAATATATTAACCAAATTTTTTTCAACGTCTGCTCGAAAGAAAGTACTTTGAATTCAATTTCAACTATTTTCAAGAGATATTGTCAAAGTTCTCTATGTATTTAAATTTAGTAATAATTTAAAATCTGTCCAACAGCCATTGAATCACACAAAACACCGTAAGTAAAAGTAGTAGGAATATAGTAGTAAAAGTAGTAGCAGCAACACCGCAAGTAAAAGTAGTAGCAATATATTAACCAAATTTTTTCACCGTTCTGCCTGAGCGAAAGTACTTTGATTTCAATTTCAACTATTTTAGAGATATTGTCTAAGTTCTCTTTGTGTTTAATTTTAATAATAATTTAAAATCTGCTCATCAACCTTTAAATCACACAAAACACCGTAAGTAAAAGTAGTAGGCAGTGGAAGTAGTAAAATTATTTCTCTGTCGTGAGTAACTTGTTTCTATACTCCCTCACTCACCTTTCTAGCCTTAACTTGAGTTATCGTATATGCTATATTACTCGAAAAAGGCAAACTACGTTACCAATAATAGGTATGGCAGTATGCAGCACCGTTTATGTTTAAAATTTTCTACAGCGACTTTAAAAAGGATAAAAAATAAATCTAAATAATTACTTCTATAAAAACACTTAATTTTTATTTCTATAAAAATACAAAATTAATCTAAGTAAATACTTGATGTATTCAACACTACTTAAATTACTACTTAACACTAGAAAGACTGAAATACCTAGATTCCCCAAAAGCAGTCAAAATTACTGCATCGTGAAAGAATAACAAATGTAAGAAGAAATTTGTTTAAAATTAATTTTTAATATTTTTGATATTATTTTCAGTTATATAACAAGTTATTAGTAAATATTAACAATAAAAAAAATTACATGTTGTGCAAAAAGTCACGAAATTCTAAGAAATTGTGTCATTATTGTTTTTCTAACTGAAATTAAAAAGCAGTCAAAATGACTTCCTTGGGCAATTTAGAGCTAAGACAAAATAAAATGAATCTAAATAAATACTTAATGTATAAAATTTTGTATTTTTTTTAACTGTACTTAAATTATTATTTAAGACAATCTAACAAAATGAATTATAACTATAGTGTTGTCAATAAATAGAGAAATACAAAGTTTATGGTGCGACATCAGAAAAATAATGTATAGATTATTAATTTTGAAACATTTTATGAATGGCAAAAATTTATTTTCAAAATTACGCTGTCATAAATTATGTTCAATGATAGGCAATTCCTCAAAGCCCGTATATGAACTTAAATGAGGAGTTCTGTAATCCACTTTTACATTGCATATTACATTACATTTTTATTGCAATGTAAAAGCGGAATTTTCCAAACGTCCTCCGATTTTTTAATATTACATTCTAAAATTCAACTCAGAAGTTTCCGCGTAAATAAATAATAATAATAATAAAATTGAATAAACTCAGTGATTACCCTTAAACTTAAAAGATTTCGTATTCTTCCTCCGAAATACCCTTATTAGTTATTTATGGTATGTTAATTTTAAAAAAGTAAATGAAATAAAAATAATTCTCCGGAAACGAATATTGCAACGATAATACAAGAATTACAACTTCCTCTTCTACAGGTAATAAAGTGACTCACAAAAATTTATATCGATGATTGAAATGGAACGTGATTTCCGACACTAGAACAAAAAACACAAAAATACCCTTTTATGGAATTCCGTAAAACCTTAACAGTGTCTTTTCTTGCAGTTCGTCATAAAAAAAACGTCACCGCTGTGAGTTTATTTCCGAGTTTCTCAGTAGGCATTGCTCATTCTGCCTCTTCCGACTTGGCGTCATTTGGCGCACTATGTCTTGTACAAGAGGCGAAAGAACGATGGCAACCATTTGACGCTTGCACCGGTTTTTCACAGTGCAGTGTATTTTCACTAGGAAGGAGGTTGAATCTCATTGTAAAGGATTGGTGACAATTTCATCCTTATTATTTTGGAAAAAAGAACCTTGCTAAATTTATATGCGTGGAAAAATACTTCATCTCTGCGCACCTGATATTGTGGGATTTGTGCTCGTTTACGTGGATTAATTCTTTTGCTTGTTTACCGATCATCCTATCAGTGGTTTACTACAGTGTGTATTGTTCTGTCAAAAGTGGAGTGTTAGTGGTTTTATTCAAAAACCTTTTAGCGGAAAGATGCGGGATATCAAACGAATAGGATTGTTATTATATATAACTATTTCAGGTATATATATATATTTTTAAAAGTATTAAATCTATTTGTGTATGAACGAATTTGGAGTGTTATAATTTTCTATTTTTCTCCTAAGCCTTTTTATTAATTTTTTTTTTAAAAAAAAGTTTAACAATAGGTAAGTATTTAATTAAAAGGAATGGTATTTTTAGTATTAAGTTCATATTCTCGGTTAATTTTCATAGGTTTACTTATGAATAATTTAGTAGAAGAATTTTGTAAAATACATTATAATCTATTTCACAGAACAAGTTGCATTTTCAGCATTGTTTAAGCACGCATTTTTTATTGATCAAATCTCTATTATAGTCAATTCTATTAAAAATCGTTGCAAAGTTGAAGAGTTTCTCTAGTAGAAGAATTATATGTTATTCCATAATCTCCGTAAAAAACATTTACAAAATCGTCTGCCTATTGCCATTATTAGTTTTACTGAGTGGCATAAACAAACGCGCTAATTTCTTCGATGATGTTTATCAGTTAATAGTTAAGACCTATTGCTGTAAATTATTAAATGTGATAATAAACTGATATATTCCATTTTTGATAACGGATATGCATTAAATAGAATAATCTAATGTAAATGCACTTCTTTTTCCGTTGAAGATGGGCTGAATTCAAAAGAAGCTTTTTATTCAATGAAGTTAATTTAAAAAATTTTTTTAATATAAAATACTCTTATTCATGTTTCGAAAATAATGTTAACATTTTTCCTATAGGCTGCGTAAAATTATTTACGAACAAATATTTACGAGCAATGTTTGTCACTCCAATATCTAAGATTTACAATTTTATGCTTATGGTTGAAATTTGTCAAGCTTCATAAAAAATTTCTCTCCTTTCAATTTATTCATCTTAAAAGACTATATCATTTGAATCACGTTATCACAATTCTCAAAAAAAAAAAAAAAATAAATAAATCATTACTTGGTTTGTTAACATTTTTGTATACTTCGTTTATTTGTGTCAGGTTGTAAATTAATTGACGGTGTTATTTAATCTCTAAATAATATCATACATATTTAAGGTTTTTGTTTTTTTAAACTTATGAACAATTTTATGGTCAATTTATCGATTTAATTTTAGTTATAGATATAGAATTATGAACAAATGTATTCCGCATCAAAAATTATGATAAATAATCCCTGCAGTTTCGATAATTCTGCAGTTTTGATATTTTAAATCAGACCATTTTGGACATGAGTAAGGAAAATTAATAATTTTTAAGATCAGAAAAGAGTAAATATTTTAAAGGTTAATTCAGTCAAATTCAATGAACTAACTCCATTGTGAGCTTTGAGAATACTAATGTGCCTATCTTAACCGTGAAAGATATTCATTTCAATGTAGGATGTCGTATAGCAAAATTTTCGATGAAACGTAAACAAGAATGTGGCTCCTAAATTGTAGAGCTTTGTTGATAAATGGGTTTTAGCATTTCTTACTAACTTAAGATAAGGCTATCAAATTTTTCTTTTAGTTTAGTTCTTTGTTTATGCTTACGAAATTATGTATCATTGTCCGCGTGGAATCGTTCTTTGATGGCCATTAATCTGAAATGGGAACTAAGAATATTCAGTCTCTACTATTACTATTTTTTTTTCAAACAATTGTATATATGGAATTTTAAATTAAAATGTTAAATAATTACTTTCTAAATATTGAATTAGTTAATAAATGATCGTTGAAATAGCCTTTTTGCTCTTAATTTTTCACGCATATTTGGCATTAATTTAAATTAAAAAAATTTTCTTAAATAAAATAGCTAATAGGTTCGTAAATTTATATTTAGGTACAGTTTTGCATGTTAATATTTGTCGAAAATTCGCATTCAAAAAACAAATGTGATAGTATTCAAATTCTATATATTCAATTACATTTAAGGCATTAATAAAAATTTTTATTAATTTTAGACATTAATTTAATAGTTATATATATATCGTTTAAACATTCGATAGTTTTAGGTCCCTAGGTTGGATTAATCTCAATTAAAAATGACTTAATTAATTGCTTGATTAGTTAAAGTAAATGCTAACCAGGGGTCTGTTGAGAAGAAATTTGGGTCCGTTAACGGACCCTTCACAAAATATCTTTTCATAAAAACGGACCCTTCACAAAATAATTTATCCTTTAATCGGACCCTTCACAAATTTGTTTATCTTCATTATTGTTTTGTTAATCAAATAAACCCTTCCCAGGGGGTGGGGGAAAGAAAGACAAATGCAAACGAACTAAGTTTTGTCTTCAGCAGAAGCTTCTTCCTTTATTCGTACGAAATGAATATTCTGTGTTCAGCAGTATAGGCTAAATACCTAATATTTGTATGTTGCATCGCTAATTTAGTATCTGCATTTGCTGTTTATTTTTTAAAATTAAATTTTTTTAATTATAATTTTATAGTGTTGAGTATGATCTTGTATGTCTTTTACAATTTAAAAACTACTTAAAAAAGTTTTTTTTTTTTTTTTTTTTTTTTTTTTTTTTTTTTTTTTTTTTGCAATAACGGACCTTATTTTTACAATTTCACAAAAGCGGACCCTGGTTCAAAGAATGTAACTTAACGTTTATTTTATATTCACAAATTACGGGTAATTTTTTCACAATTTTACAAAAACGGACCTTTCACAAAATGTCTGGACAGACCCCTGCTAACATTGTAAGGCTATGTAATGTTTTACAAATACGTTTTACTGATTATTTCATAACTTCGCTTGATTCAGTTCAATAGCTTGTAAATTCGGAACTATTTATTTTATTTTATAACCGTCGTTGAAAAGCCAGCTGACCCGATTTTGGGTTTACGACTACTAATGTTCACCTCCGTAGCTTTGTAATTTTGAACCAATCCAGAAGACAAGGAAACTTCTGGATTAGTAGTACCCCCAGACGTATTGATTTGTTATGGAAACATGGAGGACTTTGCTACTCCACAGATTTTACGTGCATCATTCACCGTTTGCTACACGGGGAGTCTTCGGCCAGCGGGGATCGAACCCACGACCTCTTCGTCATGGACCCAGTACCCTACCAACCAGGCTCTCCCGGCCCTCGAAACTATTTATCAGAATAGTAAATACTTTTAGCGCTTTTCTAATTACCACCAAGAAGATAAAAATTTGAAATTATGAAATTTTTTTTTCCAATTGCCGCTACTAGATGCCGACCTTAAGTTATATTGATTCATTTAAATAATAAAACCTTCAGCAAGTGAAGGCATCAAATACAATTCTTATCAAAATCTGTTCTGTTGTTATCCACTTAGTAAAGCTTATTGCTTCAAATGCAGCGTTCTCACTTCTTCCTCGCCGTAATTAACTTTGGGTCGGATGTTAAAATGGATGGAAGGTCAAGGCTTATAAATGTGATTATTGTCGTGAGAATACAACTGAATGCCTTAGCTCAATAATGAATTACTAAACCACTCATCGTAGGTGAAGTAATTTATTCGCGATACTTATTTAAACCATCATACGAATTGAATTGTCTTCCATGTGATTTAGTATTCTGTTCAGAAAATACCTCCAATCGAAATCTGTTAAGAATTTGTGACTGGACTGATAAGAATGATTTAATTTCGAAATCCAATTTCGTTACTTCATTACCTTGGAAATTCTACTAAATATTAAATATTAATTAAAAGTTATTTTTTGCATTGAATTATCTTTGGATAAATGAATTTTATAACGGTGTGTAAAAAGTTTTCAATTCTCTTATAAATTTTTCCAGATATGGGGAAATACGTAAAAAGTAAAATTAACATTATGGGGTCAAAAATTTGGAGGGCTCTCCTGACCAAACTATTGAAACCATATTTTCCAAATTGCGGGCTACTCCCAATATTTTTTTTTTTATTTGGGGGGGGGGGGTCAAAAATCCGAATCCGTCAGGAAAAAAGGTATGTTTATTCACAGAAAGTACGCTTTTATGTCTGATTTCGTAATTTATAATATCGTTTGTATTAATTACTCATTATATTTGGGTCACCCCTTCGAACCATTAAGATTGAGTCTTAGAGCGTGAAGTTCCGATTATTAGATCAAAAGTTATTCAGTGTGGTACGTTTCTTTATTATTTTTACGTTTATTATTTTTTGCGCTCAGTACATGCTTTTTGTTTTTATGTTAACGATTTTTTTTTTACGTCATAATTCATGCTTGCTAAATAATTAAATGTGAATGCATGCAATTTTGCCTAATTACATCATTGTCGCTGGATAAGTGTTAGCTTGAAGGAAAAAGAAGTAAAAAATAAATAAAATAAGAAAAAAAATTCAATAAGATTATTTGAACCACAGCGACTCGCATGAGCGTCAAATGACTATGAATTTTGACAAATAACATGAATTTTTCTCCCTATTACAATAGATCATTTTTTGTTTAGTCACAAGGTAGAGCTACTTTTTCTTCTTCATCACGTCTTCATATCACCATACATTATTATTTTTTTTTTTAAAATATAGATATCTAGAAATACCAAAGGCCTAAAAAATGCCTATAACATTATTTTTTTTTATAAGTGAAAAAAAATATATCATATGCTGTTATGCAGGGGTGGTCTTTGTAGGTGTTTTTCTGAAAAGGAATGGAAAAACTCAATGGGGGTGGACAGTAGTAAAACTCAACAATCAATACCCAGGAAAAACTTCTAAAGGAACAAAAAATGCATTCAGCTTTCTCAAGCATGAAGGATCTATCAGGTTGTTAGTAGTTCCCACACTGAGGTATTCTTTCTTTGAAAAGTAACCAGTCCCCCAGACCCTGTCTTTCAAAGCAAAAGATTGACCTCTTCTTTTGGCGTGTATTTCCAGAAATATTTCATTTGGCGATTATTATTTAAAATTTTTGTCTGTTCAAGCCCATACATAATTTTTTTAAAATTATTCTAATACCATCTCTGAGAACGGAATATGGCATGATTAATTAAATAACCCATTGGCAGAATATCGTGGAATGAAATATAATTTCACTTAAATCTGGGTGCAAGTGGGTTCCTGTTAGCATTTGTATTTGATTTGTTCAACAATTTTTAAGTTTCTAACAATTTAAATTAGCCTTTTTGTTTTTTAATTATATTGTTAAATTTCTCTTGTTTCCGTCTTGATCAACAAAAGTTCATCTAGCAAGTGTATTGCTTTCGAAATGCTGTGTATTGATCATTGAATTAAGGCTCTTGGGGATAATAAATTTAAAAAAAAAAAAAAAACAAATTATTTAAGTCTGAATAAAGCTACTGCCAAAAACTGACTGACCATAGGGTTAAAGTTGTATTAAATTTAGTGCAGTTATTCTTTATTTGTAAAATATAAAATTTTAAGATCACTTTAGTTGACCCTATTGTTTTTCTCAATTTTATTGTTTAGTTATCTGCAAATTTTTTTTTATTTAAAAACTATGTTTTATGAAATTTTTCAAATAAATGAACAGATTTTGGATTATCCACAAATCGTAAATTCCTTAAAAAATTTGTCCGAGAAATAAAAAGGAATTTTTAAAAAAAATTTTTTTTACAAATAAACTGGAGGAAGGAAACCTAAGTCTTTTTGAGCTATGAGGCTCTGACCTATGATCCTGCATATTTGACCCCTTGCCAATGAACACATGTTTCAAAATTTCAAATTTATTATTATTTTTTTTGTAACGTAAGAATTAGAAAAAATTAATAGATCCTTTCGAAATATAATGCAATACATTTACCTTTAATATATTGTAGAATTATGATAATAGCATGTTTTTTTCTTCTTTTTTTTGAACATTTGTATTCTTGTATTTCATTCTTTCATTTGTATTTCATTATTCAACACAAATGAAATACAAATATGAATGTATTTCATTTGCATTGACATAATGAAATACAAATGTTTCATATGACATAATGAAATACAAACATTTGTATTTCATTCTTTTGAAATTTATAAAATGATTTAGCATGATACTTCATCTTCTAGCTTCTTGTTTCATCTTCTAATTTCATTTTTTTCCTTGCCAAAAATTTCTTTTTTACTGTCTCCTCTAAATTGATTCTAAGATCCCGAAACCACGTGCTAAATAGATTCTTTTTACATTTATCTGGGGAATTTAAGATTTAAACCAATGCAACCCTGCATTCTTTCCTTTATTATACTCCCTCAACATGGGATAGGACTGTACCTCTTTTCTTGCAGAGTTTGAAACCCCCATATTCTCAGGTATACAAAAGATTTTACCTTTAGCATTCTTAATTTACTACCCTTCAGCTTTTGAATAGCCAGATGACATAAAATTGGCCTCCTACTATTGCCCCTTGCATACCGAACTTCCCTCTGCTCACAATACACTTTCAGAATTCCTGACATTATCGACCACAGAAATAGTTTTTATAAGTTACATATTAAATAAAAAAAGCTTTTAGTATTTGTGCAGTTAAGGGAGAAGGTATGAATTCGGTGATAAAAATCATTCAAATAGCAACATAAAATTGGTATAATATGCCATGACTTAAAATGGATTTTCATTGTACGAAACGAAGTAAACGCAAACCTTATTGCTTTAAATAACTTTTACTATCATCCTGTTTATTTGATTATTTTGTTTTGTGTTTCTATTTGTTCTGTTTCTTCTCTTTTCTCGCTTCACCTTAGCAATTTTGTTATGAAAGTGCAAATTTCTTTTTGACGTTTCTTGAATTAATTATTTAATTCTTAAATACGTCTGAAATATTGTATAGAAGTTTTATTATTCAAATGCCAAATGTATAAAACTTATAACGGTTTTTTTTAATCTTAAAAATAATTTAAATGTATTTATTTTTTTACAAACATTATTTTAAATCGCCACAAACATTATTTTAAATGTATTTATATTTAGTTTTTTTCAAGAACAGATTATTTCAGGAGTTCAAACTTTTTTTAGTTATAAAAAAAAAAAGAAGCTTCTTTTAGTTATTTATTTAAAGAATACATTATTTGGCCCAGCTGTTATAGGTCATTAACACTTGGGAAACGTGACTTGTTCCGCTCTGTTCTTATACAGTTCAAGGATGATGTGTTTTATTCTATGCCTCTTTCTCTTAAAACAAACAAAATAAAGAACTGAAGTGAGACGGGGTATTCAAATTAAAATATATCTTAAAACCTTTATAAAAACATATTCAAACAACAAAGAATTATCAAAATATATTAAAATTAGTGCTGTTAATTTCTTTCGTCCCCCCCCACTGCTTTTAACAAGAGGATGCAATTAATTAAACGTAAACTTATAAAATATTATATATATTTAATAAGTAAAAAAATATACCAACCAATTAACTGTGATTTTTCTTGTCATTTCCAAAGTTTATCAAATTTTATTCGAATATTCGACTTGCGTCGTATTATATTTTTATTATATTTATACATATATTATTTATATTTTTTATTTCACATTAGAAAATTTATGAAGCTAATTAATTTAGAATTTTGTTCATTATGATTTTCTATTCATGATATTAGACTTGTTTATAATAATACATAGTATAAACAGTTGTTGTTTATGCAGTTGTGTAGTTTTTTTTAGTGTCTTGGATTACTATACTATTTGAAATTATTTTTGTATTATTGTTGGAATGGCGCTAATAATGACTAATTCCTTTCTGAAAAATTATTTTAAACGTTGCATCACAACTAGTTAAGCAATGGTAAGTTTGAAACTTGTCATTGGTTTTTATTATACTAATTATGTATTGAAATTTTTACAAGCGTACGTGATTATTTTGATTTAAAAAACAAAAAAAAATCCTTCTTATCGAATTTTTTTTTAAAAAGATTTTTTAAGACCTTAGGTTTATAACTTGTTACTAATGCTTTATGTAATGCTATAAACCTTAATATATTTTATAAAACAAATTGAGCATGTGAAAAAAAAAAACTTATTAAATTTATTGTTTAGAACTCGTTTACGGATTTGATTTGTTACTTCTGTGAGTAGTCAATCCTCACAGTTTCCAGTCTCATTATTAATAATATTAAATAAAAAGTACTTTTAATAAAATTCATTACTAGACTCGGAACAAAAATTTTAATTTAAATATTTGATATACTCTTAAGTTCAAACTAAATGCCTGTTCCTAAAGTAATGCGTCACGTCTGAAGACATGCTAAAACTCTTTATCGATAATGGAATTTTGATATTTTATTTTATAACCGTCGTTGAACAGCCGACCCAATTTCATGGGTTTACGACTACTAATGTTCAACTCCGTAGACTTGTAATTTTGAACCAATCCAGAAGACAAGGAAACTCCTGGATCAGTACCCCCAGAGGTATTGATTTGTTATGGGAACATGGAGGACTTTGAGATTCGACAGATTTAACGTGCATCAGTCACCATTTACTACACGGGGAGTCTTCGGCCGGCGAGGATCGAACCCACGACCTCTTGTACATGGGCCCAGCGCTTTCCGCTTAGACAGTACGCGTTTCAATCTATCTGCAACTGCAAAACAGAAATTATCGTCAAAAATTAAGCGCCATAAATTTTAACCACACCGCTATGTCTCGTGACAGTGCTAGGTTTATTTTCTGTCCGCCACAACCAAAATTAATTGCTATATTATTGCTAAAAGAGAAACTATTGTCAGTCTAAAATTCCGACCATTTTCTCACTAGCTAAAGAAATCAAATTTAAATTGGATCTCTGTACTAGATAACATGACTAGTTATTATATTATAATATATAGAAAATATATCATCTAAATAATTTTCAGCCAACGAAATTTTTGGTAAACAAATGCATGAATTTTAACTGGAGAACAAGTTTCCTTATTTTCCTGACAGCTTAAAGCGAAAGTCGTACTAATGGAATATGTAGTCATGTCTGTGAATATTTTTTATCTTATGTTTCTCTCTTAATTAACTTGTACTATTTACATACCACACACACACACACACACACACACACACATATATATATATATATATATATATATATATATATATATATATATATATATATATATATATATATATATATATATATATATATATATATATATATATATATATATATATAGGAATTTCTGCTTTTTCTGAGAATGACATGTAACGGAAACTTTTTCTTAAATCATTTTTTTCCAGCCAAAGAAATTCAATGAATAGCGTTAAATGGCATTTTATTTTTCCTGGTTAAAGCTAGTTTCGATCATGTCTTCTTTGGAGTTATTTCTTTCTAAATTGGTCACAGTCTACCTATTTTTAAAATCAGAATGATTATTTCTAAAAAAATATTTTAATGCAAATCATAAATCCTAAAAGATGGGAGTCATCTAAACAATTCTTTTTGCCAACATTTCAGTCACGTTCTCAATTCGTTTTACTCCACTGTTCTACCTAGGTGTTTTTCTTTTGTGAGAATGCGAGTTCAATTATATGTCACGTCTAAAGATGCTATCCAAAATTAAACAAATAAATGGTCCTTGTATTGTTAATGTAGGCCGATGTTTCACTTTGACCTCAACTTCCTCTGGTCTTTATTGATTATGCTACGTGAACGAGTTCATCATTATTTTGGTTTATACAAGGCCTCGTCCGCTGTTCTCACGACTAAAACAGGTGTTCATTAATTAATATTTTTAATTTTTATTTTTGAGTGATTACTTTTAGCAATAATCATCGAATCACTTATTTCCTCAAGGGTTGCAGTTGGAATCTCAATTTTATAAAATCGTCGCGTGCTATGTTTACCTCCTATAATTTTTAATTTTGGTTTTATAAGAGGAGATATTTCAATTGTTACTATCCTTAAAAAAAAAAAAAGGAAGTTCAATTTGGCATTTCGAAATTATGAAAATAATGTCATGTTATCAAAGAAAAATGTATTATCTTACAGGGATTTGTCCAGGCCAAAATGACTACCTTTTAGCGGTACCTTCACTTTTTCTTAAAATTTTATTTTTGTATCCCGTAAGAAACGATAAATCCATATTTTTGTATTTGTTTTTTTTTAATAAAATTTTTTTTTAATTTTTCACAAATTATGTCTAAATTTCCACAAAATAGGTACTTCTCAGAAAAACCTAGACAGACTCCTGATTTATGAATATCATGTTTACAAAGGATATTGTCGTAGTAACTTAGCTACCAGTCACATTAATGTAATTCTTTAATGTTCTATATTTTTTCTTTTTTAAGTTATTTCTCAAGATTTAACGATTTCTTGTCGAGATATCAGCTGCTTATTAAGACTCTTTCTTTCTCTCTCTCTCTTTTTTTTAAATGAATTTTCTTTCTAAATGAGACTACAGAATGACCATTAAAAAGAAAGAGAGAGAGAGAGAGAGAGAGTCTTAATAAGCAGCTGATATCTCGACAAGAAAACGTTAAAACTTGAGAAATAAACAACTCTAACATGCGTATGTTATAATTTCTGCAATAAATATATTTATACAACATATTCCCCCCCCCCCTTTTTTTTTAAAAAATATTATTCTGTATATAGTCTCATTTAGAACCTCCTAATATTTCATAGAAAAATTTATTTCCGATTTCAAATATTTTTATACGATTTCTTCATTGAAAAGTTTACCTTGATCTTTTAAATTTAGTTTTTTTTTTTTTTTTCATATTTTTTTTCAAATTCATAGTTTCTTAAATTAATTTTAAGAATCGTGTCTTTACGTTTATGTTCCGGTTCTACAAAAATTCAAAGTTTTTAGAATTTAGATTTCAAATTTTCATGTTTGAAATCGAAACAAGTTAAATTTTACTGAAATATAGGGTGCTTGCTATGTTTTTTAAAAGTGCCACGGATTTGTGAACCCCTGTTTATGACCAATTTTATTTAATGCTTTTTTTCTTCTTGTTTCCTGTTTCCTTCTTTTAATTAAATCCAATCTTCAAACGTGCTCCTTTTCGCTGTCTGGATGCAATCTGTTTTCAAATAAATCGGTAATTCAAACACTTAAAATTTGAAATAACTTTGTTATAACATTTTTTAGTATTTTTTATTGAATCCAGTAATTTTTTTTAGGGTGAAAAGGAAAATTTAACGTTATTCATAAGAAAAACTTATATCGGAAAAAATGATGCTGGATGTCATATATCTCAAAATATGATGGCATAGCCATGCAGTTTTATTACATATATATATATATATATATATATATATATATATATATATATATATATATATATATATATATATATATATATATATATATATATATAGTGAAATAGCCTGGCGTAATGTACTTTTGTGGCGATTATAAATTCGGGTATTTCTACATGTACTAACGGTGCAATTGTTCATCAATATAACATAATTTTTTGCTCTTTTAAAGTTTACTTTATTTAGAATTTTTATATAATTTTTTAATGTAGTATTTTATTAGTTTTTACACTTTCTCTGTTTTCCTCATTAATAAATTTATTTGGTCTCAGCATTTTCATCTGTATGTTGAATCTATTTACTAATACTATTTTCTTTTTTTTTTCTTCTTTCCACTACACTTAATAAATTCTTATCTTTAAAATCATTATAGGGTAATGACTCTAATTCATTTTTGCGTGTAATAGATGGCAATTAATAACTTTTATGTGTACCATAACATGAATGATACAATTGTAAACTTCAATTTCTTTTTTCTCAAGTTGTCTGCCATATTAATTTTTCTGACTTCTAAATGGATGCTTTGGTGGTCGTATTGGACCACTAAATTTCCATTGCTGGTGGGAATCCTTTATAAATAAATAAATAACTAAATATATATATTTAATTTTTTAAAAAATTTTATTTGAATCACATGTTCACTGTCCTTATATAACTCAGATAGATTTCAATGTCTAAGATCTTTTAATTTCATTATGTTTTCTAGTCAGTGATAGGAGTTGTCTATATATATATATATGTAATACAAAAAGTATAATACTTTTGTATTAATAAAAGAATTAAATCTCTTTCGTTTTAATAAAATGTCTTTGTTAAAGAATAAGCGTAGAGAGATTCTATTTTGGGAAGTCAAGGCTGATAAACATACGATTGAGTTATTTATAGAATCTCTCCCCCTTTCACTTCCATATAAGGAAGCACGAAATGATTTTCCTTAATGCGTAAGGATACAAGAATGCCAACGACTGTGCCTGTTTACTCAAATCTGTGTTAGTATAAAAGCGAGAGCAATGCTTTTCGCATGGCTTTTTCCATCATGTTGTGATCCTGGTAATTTGTTCCAGAATTGTCCAAAGTCTTGTCCACCCTCTCCCTTGGGGAGAGCGGATGTGGACTGTTATCGATACCAGCCTACTACCTTTAATAAATATTTTTTGGAGTGTATCATGGAAACGACTGCATTAGTTAAGCCCTGTTATTACAAGACGCCAGGATGTTACTTGCTGAGGAAACCATTGTTATCTATTTTCCGGCTGACTACAACGTTGATAAAACCTCATCCCGGGGAACGAAAAAAGAGAATTGCCCATCCCGGACGAAAGAAAGAAGTGCCTAGTCCGCGGTGAAAAACGAAGGTCTGTTTTACCACTCCATCTTAAACTACCCGTACCTTCATCGCAGTGAGAATGCTGACGTTGGCTCGAGCTCGTCACATGCCTCTCTGAAACCCATAGTGTTGATCAAGATGACCCTACAATTCCGTAGTGCTCAAATTGTGAAAACAAAAGTAAATGTGCGCGATTTATATTAAATTTAGAGAGAAGCTTTTTGCTTCTTTATTAAAAGTCCTTTCATTAAAAAGCTGCTGTGAACACCAGTGATATGTGAACGCCTGTAAAATCCCGAAGATTTATGTGAAAACAAAAGTGAATGTGCGCGAATCTTAATCATGAATATTCATGAAGTGCAATGATATATTTTTTGTTTCTCTTCAACATAAAAAGTCATGAACGCCGAAAAAAAAAAAAAAAAAAGGTTAGCAAAAAAGAAAAGAAAGTACTGTAGATATATATTTTTTTTTTATCCTCTTATTTTTCTTTCTCACTAGCATGATTAAATAGTTTATTGATATTGGATATGAAAGTGCTCTAAACTTTTATAATGAAATTTAATCAATAGAATTTTATTAAGAGTTAAAGTGCATTTCTTGTTTTATATTGCTTTTTCTTTATAAATTATGAATAACTGAGTATGTTATATTATGAATAGTTAGATTGCATTTCTTGTGTTTAGATTGCTTTTCTTTAAAAATATTATATAATAGTGTATTTTTATGCATTTAAAATGTTTTTGAGGGAAATAAATGTGTTTCAAACGTCAATTAAATTTGTGACGGCAAACAAAACAAAATTCAAAATTTTTCAGCTTTTCAAACAAAAACAAAAAACTAAAAGAAATTTGTAATGCTTTTTCTTTTTCGGACTTGGTCAAAACTAAATATTCCTATTAAAAATTTGAAAAATTAAATGTTACCCAAACAAAAGGACTTTTCACACTTAACAAATTGTGTGAGTTTCCCCTTATTACGATAGGCGAAATTGTTAATTCAGCTAAGTTTTTAAACTTGATACTGAGTTACTGTATGCTTTAGTAGGGTTGCAGACTTGCAAAGATTTTTGTTTGTTTATTAATTGTGTCCGGCCAGTTGTTACTCAAGTTGGTAAGAGACTGATCATCTCTGCTAATTCTAACAATGACAACTTATCCTTGCACAGTAGACAGCAGAATTCTCATAATGTTAAGGTCAAAAATTGTGAAAAAAAATGAAAGTTTAAGATGTTTCAATAAAAGTAAACATTTTGAAAAATGGAAGTTTAAGATGTTTCAATAAAAGTAAACATTTTGAAAAAATAAATAGAAGTTTAAGATGTTTCAACAAAAGTAAACATTTTGAAAAAATGAAAGTTTAAGATGTTTCAGTAAAAGTAAACATTTTGAAAAAAAAATGTGAGGGGTAACAAAAATAAAAAGAACAGGAAAATAGGAAAAAGAAAGAATGACCAAGAAGTTAATAACAAAAAGTACAGGAAAAAGAAAGAAAGGCCAAACATTTCAAATGATTCGAAGATAGAACTAGGTAATGGGTGCATACATTATCAGGTTAACATCGACGAAAAAATAGGAAATAGAAAGAAAAATTTAAGTAAACAAACTTTTGAAATAGTACATGTATCAAATCTTAGGAAATATAACAACCCACAAATGTTGAAATTAAATCATGAATAGTGTACAAAACAAAACAAAATATGTTACTTTCTTCAATGGAAGAAGTACACCCTATATTTTTTTGGGAGATCCGAATCGCGTGTGGAGATTTACCTCAACATCAATTGGATGTGAGGGCGATGAAAGTTGAACTTTTTTTTTTCTCAACAAGTTGAGAAAAGTATTATAAAATATTTTTGGATTGACCCGTCTGGATCTCTCAATATCACTGTGCTTCATGAAATTCTGTTTTCCTCCATTTTAACGGGGAATACAAATTTTCATAAAGTAAATAACCCCTTTAAC
The DNA here is from genome assembly GCA_949128135.1 of Parasteatoda lunata. Taxonomy (NCBI): domain Eukaryota; kingdom Metazoa; phylum Arthropoda; class Arachnida; order Araneae; family Theridiidae; genus Parasteatoda; species Parasteatoda lunata. Next base: position 97,099,351 of record OX421975.1, read on the forward strand.
CATACAGAATCTTAAATTCTGATTAAAGACACTTGTTGTCCAGTTCGTTTCCATAAAAATTATGTATATTTTTGTGTGAAAATTTTTTGAAATATTTAGTAGATTAGTTATAAAATATGTTTCATTTTTCTTTCTGTTTAGTTGCCTAAACAGATAAAGTGTATTATCATGTTTTTGTTATTGTCATTGTATATAGTTGTTTTTTTTTTTTTTTTACAGATAATTGAAAAAATGTTATTTGTAGTAGTGAAAAGGAACAGTCGTACCAACATAAATTTTAAAAGTTCAGAGAATTCTATATTTTATTATGATTTCTTTTTGGCTTGCCAAAAATCTTTTTTGGGGGGGATGTAATACAAAAAGTATAATACTTTTGTATTAATAAAAGAATTAAATCTCTTTCGTTTTAATAAAATGTCTTTGTTAAAGAATAAGCGTAGAGAGATTCTATTTTGGGAAGTCAAGGCTGATAAACATACGATTGAGTTATTTATAGAATCTCTCCCCCTTTCACTTCCATATAAGGAAGCACGAAATGATTTTCCTTAATGCGTAAGGATACAAGAATGCCAACGACTGTGCCTGTTTACTCAAATCTGTGTTAGTATAAAAGCGAGAGCAATGCTTTTCGCATGGCTTTTTTCCATGATGTTCTGATCCTGATAATTTGTTCCGGAGTTGTCCGAAGTCTTGTCCATCCCCTCCCTTGCGGAGTGTGGATGTGGACTGTTATCGATACCAGCCTACTACCATTAATAAAGATTGTTTGGAGTGTATCATGGCTACGACTGCATTACTTTAGCTCTGTTATTACATATATATATATATATATATATATATATATATATATATATATATATATATATATATATATATATATATATATATATATATATATATATATATATATATATATATATATATATATAACAATTATTTATTCTGCGTGATTTTTGCTGAACATTCTTTCCTTAACGAGGCTCTTCATTTAGCTTTGCTCGCTCAGAACAGAGGCCATAATCCATTTTGATGCAGTCATAAAATTGCGGTCGAAATCCTTGCTTGGAAGGAGATACATAATCCAAAAATGTCATTTTGACATGTTAATCCTTCCATGGCATCATAAGAAGAGTACGCGACTGGTCATTAATTATCTGAGAGATTCTTTTATCGGTGCTTCTTATAAATGTAAAATGGGGCTGTTTGGGTTTCATTCATCTTAATAATCTGATGTTTATTCCTTGGCTTCAAATCAAATACATGTAATAGTGAACTTTTTTTTCTTTAGTTTTGTCATAACAAATCTGAAAAGATCATCAAAATCTTTTGACTTCCTAAATATATTGTTATTTATGTTTCTTTAAGTATCTTGTATCCTATCTTGTGGCTGAAGTTCGTTGTTCAGTTGTCTAAAGATCGTTATAGTACTTGGTTTTCTTTTTATTTTAGTTCATTTTTTTAAAATTTAAACTAAATCTTGAAAATTTTCTTAATTTAAATTGTGAGTATTGCATCACTATCAACTTCAATCGAAAATTTCTCTTTGAAATCACGTTACAAACGATACTTTTACACACAATCTTCAGGGAAATACATAAATTCAAAAGTAATTTTTTTTCTGAGTGTTTATGGTCAAAGCTGTTTCTTAAATCCCAAATGCAGTGTCTAAACAAGCATTGAGCTAATTTGATTTGAATGAAGTAAACTGATAGATATATTTAAAAAAAATTGATAACGTATCTTCAAAATTTAATAAACTTTGTGCAGTGAACCATATACATTTTTACTCGGGGTCATTTGAATGTTGCATACTCTCGGGGAGATTGCGGTTTGTTTATTTTCCTGATCCGGAGGAAGAAAATGTTAGAATCGTATAAGAAATCCCCTGAATTCCTTTGCGAAAAAAGGAACTCTCGCATATTGCAATAGTTTGTAAATTTAGAGCAAACACCTCTTTACGAAACCTTTATTTTTTAAATGAAGATAGGGTTTACTTGATGCTCCGTATTAATAAAACACAAATAATGGTACAATAAACCGACATACTGTAATTTCAGCCCTTCAATTATAAACTAGAACTTTCCTCAGTGTCGAAACACAGAATGTATAAGGACCTCTTCTTAAATCGAAACTATGCTTTGTCTTTTGTGCCAGCATTAGTGCTTTATTCAAGTTTTTATTTTAAATCATAATTTTTCTTGACTAGGAGGAAGGTGGACAGTAATCATCAAAAATATATGCTTCCATCATACCGGAACACCTCGTTTTATAAGTTGTGCAAGAAATTGCACACTTTTTCTTCTTTTTAACTAAACGAAACCAGGGGTCTGTTTAGAAGAACCTTCACAAAATATCTTTTCATAAAACGGACCCTTCACAAAATATCTTTTCATAAAAACGGACCCTTCACAAAATATTTTAACTTGAAAACGAATCCTTCACAAAAAAATTTATTTTTTAATCGGACCCTTCAAAATTGTTTATCTTCGTTATTGTTTTGTTAATCGAATAAACCCTTCCCAGGGGCGAAAACAAGAAAGACAGATGTAAACGAATTAAGTTTTGTCTTCGGCAGACGCTTCTTCCTTTATTAGTCCGAAATGAATATTCTGCGTTCAGCAGTATAGGCTAAATACCAAATATTTGTATGTTGCATCTCTTATTTCGAAGCAACAATTGGTGTTTATTTTTGAAAATTAAATTTTTTTAAATTATAATTTTACAGTGCTGAGCATAATCTTGTATCTATTTGCAATTTAAAAACTCCTTGAATAAGTTTTTTGAAATAACCGGACCCTATTTGCACAAATTCACAAAAGCCGGACCCTAGCTGAAAGAATGTGACTTAACGCTTATTTTATATTAAAAAATTACGAGTAATTTTTTCACAATTTTACAAAAACCGGACCTTTCACAAAATGTCTGGACAGACCCCTGCCTCTTGTCAAACCGAAACTATACTTTGTCTTTTGTGCCAGCATTAGTGCTTTATTCAAGTTTTTATTTTAAATCATAATTTCTTCTTGGCTAGAAGGAAGATGGACAGTAATCACCAAAAATATATGCTTCCGCCATACTGAAACACTTCATTTTAAGTTGTACAAGAAATCTATCACTTTTTTTTTTTAGCTTAACAAAACAATCCTTCAGTTCTTACGAAGATTATATAATTCTAATTAGTTAAAACCATCTACCTTGGTATATGCTTTTGAAAGGTTCAAGTATGATTGAATCAATAAGGTTCCACGAACAAGTTTTTTTTCTTCCATCTTTGCAACACTTTTTTGTATTAGATAAAATGAATAAGAGCTTTTTACCGCCATTACCACTTCACGTGTTTGATCCACGAATCTTCAGTTCTTTTCTTCCGCATCTTCTCTTCTTTTCGTGACTTCTCTCACGTTCAGAGTCACCTGACAGTCTTTCAAGAATCTTAAGTGTTCTGACTGTGCACAATTCTTCATTACATGTCACAGAAACGAACAAAATTTTAAAAAAAGGGACCGGAACAAGGATGTCTTTATTAGAATTCTTGTCTATCTTTTTCACGTGCCATACACAAAATAATTTACCGTTATTAAATTGTGATCTTTGTTTCGGTTTTATGATGACAGGATTGTTTGAAACTTAATTTTTTTAGTCATATATTGGGATTTAGGAAAAATAATGTATATTTATATCAGGGTTGGGGTTTTGGACGTCCTAAACTGGTTTTCGACAGGACATGTGGGTTTTACTGTCCTAAACTGGATAAAACTGTCTTAAAGTGTCCAAAACCTTGAACTTTGGTAAAAGGTAAAAATTCTATAGGTGTAGCCATTGTACACATAATAATTACATGTATCAATAAATATTTGATATTTTTTATACAATTTATTTTAACTTATTAAAGGAAAATAATATGATATAATAGGAAAAAGTTTATAATTTTTGATGCTCCACATTTTATTGAACAACAAAAGTGAATGCCTAATCCTTTAAATATAAATATGCTTTTAATACTGATTAATAATGTTTTTGCATAAGGATAAATAATGCAATATTAAAAAATTAATAAATTTAAAAAAAAAATACTAAATTAACCTTTTATTTTTCACAATATTTTTTTTTGAAAAATGTTGAAATTTCTGCATCACAGGATGATAAAAAAGACATCTATTTAAAAATAATGTTTTTAAATATAAAAATATAGTATTAGTTTAAATTAGAAATACAAAATAAATGAAAAATGTATTAACAGTTTTGAAGGGCATAACATCAGCTTCAGTTACTGACACTGGTGATGTATCACCACTATGCTAAAAGAATCGAACATGAATAAAATAAAAGTATCCTTGAATAGTACTATAGATAAATAAACCTGTTTATGACTAACCAAGCACTTACTAAACTGTGCCGAGTTATCTGCACTTACTACTGGTTAAACTTCAGTTATGTACTATTGAATGAGAGGACCAATTGAACTTGATTACTGGTTAATCTTCCTTTGTTTAATGTTTAAATTGAAGAGTCAAACAATATTAATAAAACATTATACTTTTAAATTAAAAACAAATATTCTCTAGTAGATTTAATTAGCAATATGTCATTAGTTCTATGTTTATTTTACTTTTTAAATATTGTTCAGATAAAATTGTGACATAATATCGAGTAAAAGGGTTTTGGACAGGACGGTTTAAACCAGGGTTTAAACCGTGGATTAATCCATTCTTTCCTAAACCTTGCCAACCCTGATTTATATCATTAAGATTAATGAAATTTTAATAATAAAACAATCTATAAGTATTGTCTATAAGTATTCTTAAGGATAAAGTTGGAATTCTTTCAACCATCTTCAGTGAGCTGATTAAATATTTCCGTCAATAATAACTTTTTGTTTAAAAAAATTTCTAGAAAACATCTAATATTTTAAATAAAATTGCTATTTCTTCTGTGCTCTGTGTTTAGCCTATTCCTAAAAGCCTTAATTGAATTTAGATGTTATTTTAATACTTTGATTTATTAACCGAGTTAAATCTCATGAATGATTCTGTTTTTATTAAAATAAATTTTTTATTTTCAATACAGAACCAAGCCAAGAATTACAGTATGAAAATAAGGCTACTATGCATACCCTAGCAGCAAAATAAATTGGGCCCTCATCAGACCAATATTTACGAATCTTGGTTCAATGGGCCATTACTTTCCGATATTGGCCCTACATGGAATTGTCCCATTCATCCGAAACTTTACAGCCAACCAATATCGGTCCAGAATTGTATGATTCACCAGATATTATTATTATTATTTTTTTTTTTTTGATGAGCAGAGGATTGTGTGAAATATCTATACTAATGCAGTTAGTATATGATGTAAACATTATAGCTATAGCTGAAGCCAGTTTATATTTTATTTCAGTTCGACCTGTTTCTTTGCATGCTTAAAATGCGACAGTAATTCTAGCTCTGTCTGCATTCTTACGCATGGTCAACCAGTTTTTATAATTAGAAAGTTTGTCACTAGCTGCTTAGGGGTTAATTCCTGTAAAAAAGTTGCAATGAAGATACATCTTCAGTTTCTTCTATTCTTTCTTCTTAATAGTTTTGTGAAAGGAAAATCTCTTATTCGACACACGTAATATACAAGGATGTACTATAATAGCCAGAGGTGATTTTGTTCTTGTCCTTGATAAACCTTCGAAGATGTTCCTTCTCAAAGTTAACGGTTTAAGGAAAAGATAGCAAGCGAGAAGAAAAAAAAAAAAAAAAAAAAAATGAATACCCTGAAGCTAGACTAGGTGCATGTTAAAAATTAATCGAAGCTTTCAATAGATGAGTTAATGATTTTCGGGTTTCCTTTCTCATAAATTTTAAGCAATTATACTGAATTAAAGTGAGATGATAATTGTTTTATATAAGAAATAAAATAATTAGTTTTTTTATTTAGAACTTTTGTGGTTCTACCATATTGTGTCTTTCTGTTAAGAACAGAATATAGGAGATATCCCCCCCCCCCACCAATGAATAGACTGGGTTTAATTTTCATTTTGATTTGATTCAAAATTCATTTCAAGATTCAAATTAGCTTTTCAATCCTCAAATACGCTTCAAATTCTCAAAAGGCGTTTTTATCAGCAGGGGTCTGTTTAGAAGAAATTTGGGTCCGTTAACAGACCCTTCACAAACTATCTTTTCATAAAAACGAACTCTTCACGAAATACTTTAACTTAAAAACGAACGCTTCACAAATTTGTTTATCTTCATTATTGTTTTGTTAATCGAATAATCCCTTCCCGGGGGGGAGGGGGGGGGAGTGAAGGAGAGACAGATGTAAACGAATTAAGTTTTGTCTTCCACAGACGCTTCTTCCTTTATTCGTCCGAAAGGAATATTCTGCGTTCAGCAGTATAGCTAAATACCAAATATCTGTACATCGCATCTCTTAATTTAGTAGCAGCAATTGCTGCTTATTTTTAAAAATTAAATTTTTTTAATTATAATTTTACAGTTTTTAGCATGATCTTGTATCTCTTTACAATTTAAAAAAAACTCCTTGAAGAAGTTTTTTGCAATAACAGGACCCTATTTGCACAAATTCACAAAAGCTGGACCCTGGTTGAAAGAATGTGACTTAACGTTTATTTTATGTTCACATATTACGAGTAATTTTTTCACAATTTTACAAAAACCGATCTTTCACAAAATGTCTGGACAGACCCCTGGTTAAACACAGGGAACTAGTTTTTAATTAATATCAGTGGCAACCCTGAGAGACTAACTGATCATAAAATTGATTTCTGAACAATTAGTTCTCACTTTACATAAATACCGTTTTTTAAGGAGTTAGTTACGCTGTCCGATTTCAGATGTTCCATTAATCATCGCTTGGTTAGTAAAATACACAACCTTTTATATATTTAAACGTTAACTATTTTCTTTTTTTTACTTCAAAATTATTTATTTATTTATTAGTTATTAGAACAAATTACGAGTTATTGTTTCACAATTTTACAAAAACGGACTTTTCACAAAATGTCTGGACAGACCCCTGATCAGGATAAAAACTAATTTATAATATTTTAAAATATTCCAAACTTTGTTTCTTTTCAAAGTATTATGATTAAAGATTTTTTTTTTTTTTTGCCATGTGAGTAGTTCTTCAAGTTATAGATTGGGTTCAATTTGACTGATGTAAGATTCGTTTTGGTACTTTCCTTCCCAAGATTGCAGAAACATAAAACTGTGCTTTTCATTTCCAAACTCTAAAAGTGTTTTTTTTTTAACCTGCGATTGTCTAAAATCTTTAATATAGGGGAGTGTCGGGTACCCCCGCCAACTGTCAATTTCATATGTATAGAATATTTTTTCAAGTCAATGGGCCATAAGACATTAATTGTTATATAAAACAAAGATTATTTTCAAAGTTTCAAGTATTTATGCAGCTGGTAACATGGTAAACAATAGTTTTGAAAATATGTTGAATACAGTAGTCAAATTTTTTAAATTTCAATTTTTTTAAGTTGAACTATTCTTTTTTTGGTTTATTCTTTTCGCATTATTTAATTAGATGATAAAACAATAGAAACATAAAAATATTGATTATTACTCAATATTATACAGAAATATAAGCAATACTCCTTAAGTGGGCGGGGCTACCCGACTCACCCCTAATTACCGGGTTGAAAGCTAATTTATGGTAAACGAATAAAATTATTATGATTTTTTGAAATAAATTATTGGGATTTTTTATTATAAATAAACAAATAAAATGTCTCTAATATATGTATATACTTTTTAAAATAGGTTATTTTGTTTTCTATTATATTTGTAAAGTATATTTAGTTCCTATTCCTATGATCTTAATTTTGAATTTGACTCGTTTGACCTCGTTGTTAATTAGCCTAAATTGCATATTCTTCAATTAATTCTTTCTTCATAGGATTAATTAAAGTTAGACAACTATCTGTGTACGCAGTCAAGAAAAAAAAAAAAAAATTCTTACTGCGTGGGTATGCAGAACGTAAAAATGGGAAGTAAAATCGGTTTAAAAAATCAGATGACTCCTCCATTTTGTCACGAAAACGTGGAATGCATATGCTATTGACCCTGTTCCAAATCCAAAGTTCTTCGTCAACGAAAAAAAGGGGAAGAAAAAAAAAAAAAAAAAAAAACGTGATTTAAGTTACATTAGGTACATATTTTTTTTATCGTGCTTTTTCCTCTTCGTTTTTTGCTAAAACGTGAGTCTGTAAGCGTGCATTTGTTTTTTTTTTTCCTCTCTTCTCAACTGCTTATAATTCATTTGAAATTCACGTTTCGAGTTCTCAAAGAGTTAGTGAATGCAGGATGTCAAAAAATTTAAAAAGGAAACGAGGAATGAATAAACAGGGTGAAGAAATGTTTGGTATATCAGTTACAATAAATCTAAAAAAAAAAAAAAAATTTACATTCAGTTTACTGTTAGTGTTTTCTTAACATTGATTGCTTAAACATTTTTGTAGGCAGTGCTTATGTAAATTTTTTTTAAGAATTAAAAAGTCGTAGATTTGAGTGTTTAGAAATTATATAATAATTAGAGATTCTGAATGAAAATTTACTTGATAAAGATACATGATTATTAAATTTATATTTAATTTTTCTAATATGATCTATAAATATGTATTTTCTGCCTATTGTAAATAGTATTATCTCGACATTATGCCAAACTGTTTATCCTTAGAAATTTAATTTTATTGTAAATTTATTTCTTGAATCACATATTTAAAAAAAGTACTAAAAGTGTATTTTGTTTTCTAATTTTGGACCCCCTTTCTGCATTTATCAGCAAAAATTAGTAAATCGTTAACTCCTCTTCCTTTTTTACGTAACGTTAGATCCCCCCCCCCCGACTGCCGATTCTTTGCAAATTTGATTATTTTTTAAATTTAAAAGGAACTTTTTTCTTAGATTAAAGGAATTCTTTTTGTGTAATAGAATGGACCATATAAAATTAGGTGATTACTTGACGTCAAATGCATTGCTTTATTAAAAAAAAAAAAATTAATAGACCGTGAATTAGTATTCAAAGCTTTTGGGTTTTCATGTGTTAAAAACCACTTTTGAATGACTTGACTTAGTGCCAAGATGATTTTCAAATGGATAATGGTACTTAGACTGTATCATGAATATTTTCACTTTTTTATTAAATATAAAATTGTCACTAAAATGTTCATTTGAAATTTTTCTACTTTTTTAAAAATTTTAATAAAATTTTAAGATAAAGTGAAATATTTAAAAATTATCTTGACTAAATAAACTGTAAAAAATTAAACGTAAATGTAATGTAACTATGAAAAAAAAGGGGGGGGGGAACAGTATTAAAGTGCATATACATATATACTAAACTTCCTTTCAATAAGGAAAAAAAAAATTGCTCATACTACTTATAATTCTGTATAATTTTTCTTTTTTCAATCATTAAGTAGATAGTTATTCATTTTTGGTTATAAACATTTATTTTTGACAACTTTGAAGCTACAGTTGGAGACCTCCCTTATCCAATATTTACAATCTAAAATAACTTTTCTTTTAACTTGAAAGCGTGTTTGTAGGGCAAATATTGAACGTTCAACTAGCACTACTTTTGCTAATGTATTTTTCTAACTGTTGCTAAGTGCAGCCACAACATTCTCCCAACCCCTTTCGTCTAAATGGCGCCCCAGCATCGCGTACTGCCGAACCTGGCAACGATTGTGAAGCATGCAAAGTTGGATCGATTGAATGGGGCAGTATGAGTTGAGGGCACATTCGGAAATTTCATAAAGAGTGAGGTAGTTTTCGTTACACTTATTGGAGACAATCCTTTAATACAGAGATGCCAACTTGATCTGCTTTGTATAAAAGTATTTTCTAGTGGTAACGAAATTTTAAGTTTAGTAGCTTTTTCCACCACTACAAGTCGTAAGTTCAAAGTATCATATGAGATGCAACTTTATTGTAATTATCTCGTGGTTACTCTTTTTAAAGAGAAGGTGTAATTATCCTTATTCTACAAGTTTTACTAACTAATTCGCTGCCACTTATTAAACTTATTAAAACTTTTGCAGAAAGCGGTGCAATTGGCATCCTGGTTAATGCGTTTATAATCCTTAACTAGCAGGAAAATATTTTTTAACGCTTAGTGGAACCAGTTTTTGAGGTCTTGATCATTAATAAATGAAAGCATTAATTATTTTTTTACAAAGTTTTAATTATTATTATTTTTTTAACTGTGTCGTACAAACAAGTGTTGCTTTTGGAGGTGAGACGGGCTCGTTAGCTATTTGATAATATTTCGGGTGTGTGATAACGTTTTCATATATTATATAGCATATATTTGTTATATATTTTCTCACTAAAGATTCAAGCTAAACTATTGTGTAAATATTTATATTTGATTAAGTTATTAAGCATGAGTAAAATTAAACAAAAGCTATTTAGTATAAACAATTTAGAAATGAAACGTATCATGTTCAGAGAGTAAATCGTCTCAAATTAAATCTCTGATTTGAACCTTCAAAACTGAGTCTGAACTGATAATGATAGTTGCACACCAGTTATTTTTGTTAAAATTATCTTAAAAAGTGGTTATTTTAATTTTTCTACCCTTTACTGCATAAAAAATAAACAATTCACGCTATTTTTCTGTCTTTAATCTTACCTTTCTAGTTACTTATAAATAATATTTCCTTATTTTGAAAACTCGAGTATGCAAAATTTACTGTATTTAAATAAATCTACCGAATTTAATCTAGGTAAATGAATTTTCGTATTTCAATTTTTAAGCATGAACAAGTCCAAAATGTTTTTGTAAACAAATCTACTTAGTGCGTTGTGTGCTACGTTATGTACTACCATAAATTTAAAATTTCAATATTTTTCAAAAAATAATTATCTATACATTTTTTTTACTCTCTTTTTTAATTAATTGATGCGTCTACCTTTTTTTTTCTTCCAAATAATATGTGGCAAGCAAAATTTTTTTTAGTGTTTATATTAATTATAATAATGTATATTTCTAACTCTCGTGAATAAACTTCTATAAGAGAATATTAATTAGTGCGCAGTTTTCTCCAAACTATAAATTCTTGTTGCTTGAACTTATTTTAAGATATTAAAGCTTAAATATGCAATCAAGCTTTTAAAGAGCAACACAAGCAATAACCACGCTTTATTATAAATTGTATCTTATAACTTGGAATTAATTTAGCTGCTAGCCTCCGAAAACATATTTATCTTTCGAAATATGCATTATGCGTGAATATGTCGCAGCTTCAAAACAGGCTCTAATGTTCCAAATTATTTTTCGCTCTCCTTAAAAATCTGCTTTAATAACCTTGGTTGATAATTCAGCGTATTAAGGGATAATAATTCAGTTTCAGACATATAATTAATGTCATTATTTTCCGGGGATGAAATTAAATGTTTATTTCCAAAGAAAGGCTTTAATTTTTTAAACATATATTCGAATAGATTTATTTGGTGCTAAATTAATTGCCTCCCCAATGGATTTGTAAGAATATTTTAGATATAAACGCATATTTCAATGGAGCCCGATAATGCTTGATACGTTTTTTATATTTCTTATTTTCTCCTGATTTTTTGTTATTAATTAATTCAATGAGGTGTTAAAAAGCGAACAGTAACTGGATGATTGATCAAATGATCAGATTTTTAGCGTATTGACGGGCATTCCTCAGATTTTGAGTGGCCTACCTCCATATTGGTAATTAATTAGTGCAGAAATGATATTATAAGTTACTAAAACAGATTTTCAGTGAATGAAAATTTTTTTTCCTCCTCAGGAACTAGTTGACCGATTTTATTCAATTTGTGGATAATTGTCTCCTCATTTTATTTGTAAGAATATTTTAGATTTGACTGCATATTTTATAAAACTCTATTATGTTTGATTTGTTTTTTATACATATTTGTTACTTTTTCCTGATTTTTTTATTAATTTAATTTGTACAATTAGATGTTAAAAAGCAAATACCCGGATGATTTCGGATGAATGATCATATTTTAGATTATATTTTGAGAGACGCACCTCTATGATGGTAATTAATTAGTGTCAAAACGATAGTATAATTTACTCTAACAGATTTTACTATTTTTTCTCTTCGGAAATTAGTTAACCGATTTTTATTTCAATTGCGGTGGGGGTATCAAATTTTATGTGAAAGATAGATTTTTATAACCAATCTTTCCCCATAATAAATTATCAAGCATAATTTTTAATCGACAGTTCAATGCAGGGATCATTATAGGGGAAATTTTGGTCCATAAACGAATTTTTCACAAAAATTATTATCGTTAAAACGATAATCACATGGCACAAAACTTCATAAATCATTTTATTACGAAAACAGACACTTCACAAAACTTCTCTTTTTTAAAACGAAGTAAAGGACGTTTTTAATTCATAGTTTAAAACTAAAAATCTTTGAAAGGCATTTTTTCCTCACAAAAGCAGAACTTTAATTTAGCACATTCAGAATATTATAATTTTTTTTTTTTTTACAAAAACGGACCTTTTTCAAGCAGTCTAAAATAACTCCTGAACCTGTTATGTTCTCTAATCTTTTTATTCAAAATTTTAGAAGAAATTTTATTGCTTGATGGAAAGGCTTAAAAAAACTTCAGAGTATGGTATCATTCTCATACTTCATTTAAGTAACTCTTTCTAATGTTTATATCAATCAAGGAGTGTTTTTTATTTTATTTATTTCTTATCTTGACATAAACTTCTACTAATCTTTCTTTAGTGTTTATAAAGATTCAATTACTCTTAGAACTTATATCTCTTATTTAAGTTTAAGGAGTCTTGAAAAAGTCTTATCGTAAAAGCTGTAATAATTGATAAGGTAACGAATACATTAGCAACACACTTAATATTTTTGGCTTATCATACAATAGCAAAAACAGAAATTTTCCGGCATTTAAGTCTTTGATTAAATCTTTCAATTTTTTTTGTCTTAATTATTCTTAAATATAAAAATACTTTTCAAGTATCTTTGTTTACTTTATTTATTTCTTAAGTCACACTTCTAAATTTTTTTTTAAAATTAGGTTTATGAAATCAAGTGATTCATTTGTATAATTTATATAATTTATATGGGAGATTTAAATATTCATTTACATTTAAATTTCTGTGGGAAAAAAAAACACAATTTATTTATATACTAGAAAGTATTAAACTTTATCATTTTAAAATGTTTAACATTGTATGCCAAACTTTTTTTTTTTTTGCAATTTGTTTTGAATATATCTAATTGATTTTTGATTTAAATTGTTTTTTTTTTCTCCCCTTAACATTGTGGAAATTTGCAATTATGGAATTAAATAAGCAAACTATAAGTTTTTTTTTAATAAATTGTTTCTTTTAATCTTCTCGGTGGATTTTTTATTTTTTTATTTTAATTATGTCGAGATTAACTTATGATTAGATTGTTATCTTTGGTTAGGATTTAGTTAATGATTGATGCATTCATTGCTAGTCAAGTCTATCTTAATGCTTAATTTAAATTGTATGCAAAATTGGTAAGTATACAGAAGCGCTTATTAAACCAATATAGTAATTGTTCATTAACATTTCATTCTCGATTCTTTTGCATATGGAAAGAAATAATTAAATGTGACTTTTTCTATATAGATTAGCATTAAAAAATTTCCCTTCTCATGTTTAGTGGTAATAATATAAAAATACCTAACATAGCAGTTTTGGATAATGTGAAGCAAAAAATAATTATTAAACAAAATTATTTCGCTGTTTATCAGTATTTAATAAATCGACTACGCTGAAGAAGATGATTCTAGAAATTATTTGGAAAGCTCCATTAAAATTGTTTGGAAGTAACTATGGGAATTGGTTGAATAGGTCCTTTCACCGATGAAGAAAGACATTTCTATAAATTCGTTATTGTGATCACTGTGCAAGGAGAAATATTGCGCAGTTTCCGCTTTTAGAAAAGCAATTCCGACGGCAAAAAATATTTAAAGTCAACGCAAGAAAATTTGGTGCAGTGTAAAAATTTGGACCCATCAAAAGCTCCGAATAGCTATAGTTGGAATTTTAGTATGGTAAAGTAGCCCAATCCTCCACTTATATCCTAATCTGACATCATTGCATCTGACCATATCATTTTTATCCGTTTTCAGTTAAGATTTTTACAGATTAAAACGCTCCACCAATCGCTTATAAAGCAGGTTTAAAAATACCGTAACCACGTGACTAAATTGTGCATCATTTGAAACTATAATAGCTTTAAAAAAAAAAAAAAAACTTTTCGAGTAGCCACAAAAAAACATGACTTCCTGTCGCGCTCGTTCAGCGAGGCGAGGATTTGACGGTCGTCGTCGCATCGCTGATCCCCTCTCAGGCCACTGCCCATGGAATAGCTTTTATACAAGAGGAAATAGAAATTGTTTGTTCAGTTTGGGTTGCCACTGTGACTTAAAAGAAACTTATCATGCTTACTGACAGCTTAGATATTCTTGTGTGTTTGCTATGGCATTCTTATTATAGTAAGGATTTTGAGAGCATTGTGTGGAAAGGTCAACAGTTTTTCAATAGTAATTTCTAAAATAACATTTTTCTTTTAAATATAGATTTTTAGAAGCTAAACATTATTACAGTATTATTATAAGTTTGCTCATCCAACGAAAGATTTTTCAATTTACGGTGTGTAATTTTTCAATTTTCTCATGTATGGTTTGCTTCATACATTGTGTTTCTTTGATATAACATATCGAAAAGATGCTTTTAATTTTACTGAATTTCGTTATTTATGGTGGATTAATCTCAATTAAATGTATTACTGCTAGAAATAGTATAGAATTAAAATCGCCATTCGAGAACAACCAGGACTCTGTCATCGGTAGTTGAAATGCTTCGTGTTTTAATCCGACTTCAGGGAAACGTTTAAGAAAAAAAAATTTTTTTTTTTTGAAACTGCTTAATTCTTTACTAAGCTTTATATTTAAAAATTCTTACCGAATTGTAGAAAAGTATTAACATATTTACTAACTGGCACCCTATTCTTTAAAATTAGATTACCAACATCATATATTTTTTTCATTCCGGCTATAAAAATTGCCTGCTTAGAATTTTCTGAGAGAGCCTCTTGTATTTTACCCAATAGTTTTAAAATAGTATCTAAATATGCCTGGAGTTTCTAAATTAAATATATTATTTTTTTTTATATGATGACAGGGGTTTGTTTAGAAGAAATTTGGGTCCGTTAACGGGCCCTTCACAAAATATCATTTCATAAAAACGTACCCTTCACAAAATATTTCAACTTAAAAGCGGACCCTTCACAAAATAATTTATCTTTTAATTGGACCTTTCACAAATTTGTTTATCTTCATTATTGTTTTGGTAATCGAATAAACCCTTCCCAGGGAAAGAAAGACTGATGTAAACGAATTAAGTTTTATCTTCGGCAGACGCTTCTTCCTATATTCGTCCGAAGTTAATATTTTGCGTTCAGCAGTACAGGCTAAATACCAAATATTTGTATGTTGCATATCTAATTTAGAAGCAGCAATTGCTGTTTATTTTTTAAAATTATAATTTTACAGTGTTGAGCATAAACTTGCTTTAAAATTTAAAAACTCATTGAAAAAGTTTTTTTGCAATAACAAGACCCTGTTTGCACAAATTCACAAAAGCCGGACTCTGGTTGAAAGAATGTGACTTAACGTTTATTTTATATTCACAAATTACGAGTAATTTATTCACAATTTTACAAAAACGGACCTTTCATAAAATGTCTGGACAGAACCCTGGATGAGTATTTCAGTTCAGATAAATTTAATGACACATCACTGTTTAACTTTTAAAGTTTGAGAATCGAACCCATAACTTTATCCGTTTACATCATAAATCAATAATCCAAGTATCATCGTATTATCCATTTATGTGATGAAAGTGCTTAAGAAGTTCAAAACCATCGACGCAAATAATCCACACCAGAAGATAGAAAATGTATAACAACATCCCTATGTTCCTAATAGTGTCAAGGGCACAACTGGCCTCCGCCAAACCCCATCATCAGCGGCGAGTGAAATTAGCTTTCAGTTCGGAAGTAATTATTAATGACTTAGCCCTAAGGTCCATCTACTCTTCCAAACAGTAACTCTCTATCTGGGGTTGCCATGTTATAACATCGTAAAGTTGGTATCGGGAGAAAAAGATATAAAAAATTGTCGCTCGATTAAAGACCCGTTTGGCGCCGAAAAAATTGGAATAAAATAAGAATAAATAAAATGGAGGTCAATAAAGATTCTAGAAAAGACATTGCCTGCACCTGTCATTATGCCGTAGGGTCGTCGCGGTTTCTTTTGTGAAATTGATCGATAAGTTGCAATTTATACTTGTTTTCTGAAAGTGGGATTGAAAGTTTTCTAGGTTTAGTCATTTTTCGGACTCGTTTTATTTTGAGGTTTGACGTATCTCTAGGCTTTTAATTAAATAAAGTACAGATAAATTGCGATAAGTTTTCTTGAACTTTAGGTTTTATATTGCATGCTTTTTCAAGATGCTCATCCCTTATATTTGGTAAATCTTGTCTTTAGACCTAAAGTAAATACCATACAAGTATAAAGGTAATGAAAACGCCTGTAAGCAATACATCGTAAAAGTAGTAAGGACACATTTAAATGTATATTTCGTAGGTTTGTTGGAAAAATTCGGTTCTTTGCAAATTTCCTATGTCACTTTGCGATGCGCATACAATGCAGTGCTCACTCAATAAACCTAACAAATGACATCTTCACATTGCATATATGTCATGTAAATCAGATTTTTTAAATATTTTATTACTGTCGTTGAACAGCCAACCTAATATCGAGTTAACGACTACTCATGTCCAACTCTGTAGCCGTGTAATTTTGATCCCAATCCAGAAGGGAACTCCTGGATCTTGAATTAGGAAAAATTAGCCTTCGTGGAGGACTCTTTGATGGAGCTAACCCACATGAAAACATTCCGTTACAGGGAAAGGAAAACCTCCCACATTTAGCCCGACAGCAAGGGAATTCTAACTCATGATGGTCTACCACTTAGGATATTTTACGTTTGCATTGTGGTCGGTACAAGGCGGGTAAGGAATTCGTATCGACCAGCCATCGCTGGAATTGGAACCCGGTTCACCCCATTGGGATGCGAGTGGTCTATTCCCTGAGCTACAATGGCTCATATAAATCAGACTGCAATAAGCGATTTACGCTTTTTATATCAAATTCTAGCTTTTTCAAAATCATATTCTTTAAAGCACCATCTAATTTTTACTTTCAACTGAAAATAGATTTTTTATCCAGTAGTCATCCGCAAATAATCTTATTTCGAAATTAATAATTCTTTACAAACTGCAAAGGATAAATATCTGCTAAGGGAAAAGACAAATGAATCATATGTAAATTTTTCGGTTTTATTACCAATTAAAAAGGGGAGAATTCTTGTTTTTGGCGATTACACAAAATATAATAAAACCCATTTCTAAAAATAGAACGTGAAAACTTTGTATACAAACTAACTTTAATATTGCTAAGTATGTCGTGTTAAAAAAGTTTGATTATTATGTTTCTGTTTAAAAAAAAAAGAAGAAAAGATCAATGCACCAAAAATAATTCTAAAAGTTATCCTTTTTGAGATCTTTAGTTTATCAATAAGGAAACATGTTATGTAAACATTCTTCGTGTGAGAACTGCTTCTGAATTATGTTATTTACTATCAAAGATTGAAAATTACACAGAACACTATCTGAACAATTTATGAATGATTCTTTTATGAGCCTGGAATTTATCTCACTTTTACGCGTAAATAACAGTTTTTACTGATTCAAAGTTTATGTATTACAACTTAGTAAAATGTTATCAAATAAATCAAAGCGTTAAAACATACTCAAGTGGTTGACTCATATTTTTCTCTTATATTATTTAATATAAATTTTTTTATTGAGTGTAAGCAATAAATCTTTAAAAATTAAGTTTTTCCTATCACGTATTTCAATAATGGATAAACTAAGAATACATATCAATAAGTTATGATGTTCAGAACTTTAAATATTCATTTTAATAAATATTAAATGTTATATGTTCATTTAATATTATAGTATGTATAATATGTAATATTATGTATAATTGTATAAGTTTATATCTGACTCAGTAGTCGGAAGTAGCGCGCTACAAGTAGCCAAACTACTGTAGTCGTTAAATTTTTTCGTAGTTTACAGTATAGTGCGCTACTTCTTAGAAGAAGTAGTGTAACGTGTAGTGCAACACAAAAAGAAAAGGGAAAAAAAAAAAAAAAAAAAGAAAAAAAAAAACAGTAGTTTGTAACGATTTCTAGCAATTACTCTTTAAAGTTTAGTAAAGAAACTAAGTTTAAACGCAAAAATTGTTTTCATTTTTCAGCAAGTTTCTTTTTTTTCTTTCTTTCTTTTTCTGTTGGCAGCAGTTATTTTTTTCATGTTCTTAAGTAATTTCGTTCATTATCATTGGAAATCTTGTAAACAAAGAAATCATTGGAAATCTTGTAAATAAAGGAATCATTGGAAATCGAACCATTAAAATTGAGTCTAAATTCGTAAAAAGTCCCTTAGAATAACAAACTATCTCATGTAAAGATGAATTAACATTTCTTAATAATTTCTCATCAGGGGTCTGTCCAGACATTTTGTGAAAGGTCCATTTTTGTAAAATTGTGAAAATTACTCGTAATTTGTGAATATAAAATAAACGTTAAGTCATATTCTTTCAACCAGGGTCCGCTTTTGTGAATTTGTGCAAATAGGGTCCGTTATTGCAAAAAAACTTTTTCAAGGAGTTTTTAAATTGTTAAGACATACAAGATTATGCTCAACACTGTAAAATAATAATTAAAAAAATTAAAATTTAAGAAATAAACAGCAATTGCTGCTACTAAATTAGAGATGCAACATACAAATATATGATATTTAGCCTATACCTTTGAACGCAGAATATTCATTTCGGACGAATAAAGGAAGAAGCGTCTGCCGAACACAAAACTTAGTTCGTTTACCCCTGTCATTCTCTCCCCCCCTTCCTGGGAAGGGTTTATTCAATTAACAAAACAATAGAGAAGATAAACAAATTTGTGAAGGGTCCGATTAAAAGATAAAGTATTTTGTGAAGGGTCCGTTTTTAAGCTAAAATATTTTGTGAAGGGTCCGTTTTTATGAAAATATATTTTGTGAAGGGTCCGTTTTTATGAAAATATATTTTGTGAAGGGTCCGTTAACGGACCCAAATTTCTTCTAAACAGACCCCTGCTCATGCTTAATTAACTGAGCCAATTTTTTATTCAAAATCATTTTGAGCATTGGTGTGAATTATGCTCTCCAATAAAGTATGCATGTCTTATAAAAGTAGTTTGTAGTCGCTACATTAAAAAAAAAAAAAAAAATTGTTGTTAACTACAGAGAAAATGTATTTTTTTTTCTCCCCCGACCATTGATCTGACTCTTTGTTGCTGATGTCGTCCAGAAAGTTGTTTTCGTTTGTTTGATATCGTTTTCTAAAGTTATTTTATATTTGTGAATTATAAATATTCAAACATATATACATTTTTTACCTATCAATTTACCAAAAAATTGACCTTAAATTTTTTTATTGTTTCATGATAAGCTTCATCAATTTATTTGGTCCATCAATTTTCATTCGATTCTTTTTAGTACATCAAATTTAGGAAAAGGGAAACTAAAATTAAATTCATTCATATTTTTCCTATTTATTTATTAATCCCCTTCCTATTTATCTATTGTTCTTAATTTGCACAAGTTTTTAAAAATATATAAAATTTTTGCATTTCTTTATAAACTACGCAAGAATAATTGTGTTGTACATTTACGTTTCTTTCTTCTCTTCACTTAGTGCTATTAATTAACACCTTAATTGCTTCCTTGATACTTCCTTGTTAGCATTTTATTTCTCAACTTTTTACTTGTTTTGTTTAATATAGTCAAAACGAAACTAGAATCACTTCTAATTTTCATTTACTCTGGAGGTTTATTTATTTCAGAACTAAATAAAAAATTAATATTTTAATAAGATATATATATTTAAAAAAAAAAAAAATCATATTCGCTAACCTATGTTTTTATTTTATCTATAACTATTATTAAAACTGAACAATGTTTTTCTTAAGTTAAACATTTATAAATCTTTTTTTTTTTTCTACATACGATTTAAAACTATGTTAAAATGCAAAATTTAAAAATATGTTAAAAGTTTCAAAGCAATTTTAATTACTTTTTTCTATGTTCAGGAATTTTATGAGTGTCATTTTTGTAGTTAAACATTATTTTGTTTTACACCATTCTCCATTAATTTTTACATTTTAACAAGTATTTTAATTGAAACGTGATCATGAACTTGTAAAAAATTTAAGGATTTTGACGGGACTTTCCCTCAAACTATTTTATTTCATTGAACAAGTAAAATTAACGACGCGACTAATGCAATTTTAATATTGAACTTAAAACTTAATTTCGAGGAATTTTTGAGCATTATTAGATTAATCCTAATATCAAGCATTTGATTAAACACTTCGTCGTAAAATTTAGGCAATTAATTGTAAAACTGGTTGGATATTTAGCTGTATTTAATTTTAACAGCATAAGTTGCTTACATAACCATTTTTTTTTAATGTTAAATTTCGTTTGAAAATATCCATATACTTATTTTGAAACTATGAATAAAAAACGAAATGAAATAGTTTTTCTTTACAATTTTGATGGCTAAAATTATCTTAAATTTCAGACCATTCTTAGTGATATAGTGTTATGATATCAAATATTAAGAAATTTCAGTTTTGTCTGTCATCGTTTTTCAAAGAAACAATTCATAACAGTGAAGTGTAACATGTAACTACAGTGAAACCTCCAGTAAAGACCACCTCTATGTATTGACCATCTCTATTTACGACCACTTTTGGGAGGCACGGAATTTTTTCCATGGACTTTGTGTTGAAGAAAACCTCTAGGAGAGACCTCTATAACCGCTCCCAGCGACTGGACAAACGTCTGCACCAAATGCGGAAAAGGTTAAATAAGAAAACTTGAAAGAATATAAAACAAAAAGTTTTACAAAGCAAATAAGTAGATAAAAATATTTTCAAAATATTTGTGCGAGGCTCTTATTCAGAGATCTCTTTTTGACGATATAACCGTATGTTGCAGTCAGAATGCACTAAAGACGATGCTATCAATGATTTACTTCTAGAGTTGTAAGTTTAGTTTAAAAAAAAAAAAGTTATTTTAGAAAAAACAAACACACCTCTTCTCATCTTTTAAAGCTAACTAATTATTATGATATAAAATTAAATCCAAAGTTAAACAAAAAAAAAAAAAATGTTTATTTATTTAAAATAGCTTTATCATTAATAAATGCATAATTTGTTTTTACTCATAATTGGGATCATTTTTATAGACACAAAATTTTTGCTCATCAATACGTCTTTTTATGATGGCATTTGCAAAAGTGGAATTTCCGCACCAAAAAGTGAGAAACTAAAATAAAACGCGTTTGCGAAAAATCATGTATCTTCGATAAGAATTTTGAAGTCTATGGAGGTAACCTCTAAGAGCGCCCAACCTCCATTAACGACCACTTTACTGAGGAATGGTGACTGGTGATCGCTTCCGAGAGGTTTTCGCTATATATTTGGCTCTGTTATATTGCAATGTGGAAATAAACTGCTCGAGATTTAATCAACTTAGTGTACGTGATGAAAATGATCGATTTGTACAATTCCCTCGTGAAACATTAAGGAAAGAGGAAAAAACGACATAAAGATCTAAAAAAAAATACATATGAATATAAATTTTTTAAAATGATTCATATAAGAGCTACTCATATTTCGTCGTGATTTATATTTTCTTATTCAATAATACTCATGAGAAATTGAGTAGTTGGGGATTTATTATCATAATTATCATGAGATATTCCAGTCCGCGTATCATGCGTCATAAATTTTCAAAATATAATACGTAGTCAGATAAATCTTTTCTTCCTATTTTGTGAAAAAGGGTTAAACCAGTGCAACATAGATAAGAGAAAGCTCAATAAATGATACTTAAAAAGTATGAGTTATTGACTAGTTCTATAACTCATACTTTTTATAACACTAGAAGTATGAGTGATTGATATACGTTTCGTCATCTTGTAGCCTTTATAAAGAGTGAGTTTCATCATTACGTAATATAAACCTTTTTTAATTATGTATCTCTCAATTTATGTTGTTTTTTTGTAGTTGGCAACTTATTCGTTTGCTTATTAAAGTTATTTTACTCTCAAATGATATACAGGTAGCTATTAATGGCATTTTAAGAATATTTTTGTAATAATTATATAAGTATGTTTTTTCGGAAAATATTATAGGAAATTTCAGAGGATTTTATTTTTCTATATGAAGTGAAAGACAAGGCGACGTTAATAAAGTATTTTTGAAAAATTTATATTTCCAAAGTTTAAAGCAGGTCTTTAGTCGCTACTCATCTGACCGGCCTTGCAATCTAACAATCTATTCTGAAATTAATTTGTTGTACTTATTAGTTTTAATTACCAGGGGTGATTGTATTCTGCGTGAACTACGGAATTGCGGGTTTTTCGTATCATCCTAACCAGGTTTAAAAACTACGAGCTATTTGATTTGTGATTGTTTTTCTCGGAATTCCCAGTGTGTCAAGACCATTGATTAGGACCGCAAATCAAAACTTATAATCCGAAGAAATTTTCACTGATATCTAAAATTTAAAGTAAGACTTAAAACTTAAAGTAAGAGTTAAAACTTAAAATAATATACAAAAGTTAAAACTTGAAGTAAGAATTAAGATTTCCGAAAACTGAAATTTAAATTTTGAAACTTTCGCTAAATCGCGTTATCGAAATGTTTACATGCCAATTGGAATCTTTTTTTTTTTATTATTATTATTTTTTTTTTTGGTCTGTTGGTTTTGTGCCGTTTTTAATGTTCGAAACTCTACCGGAATCCGCTAATATCGCGATTCCTTACACGATTTTAATATCAAGCATCGATTTTTCATATTTATCTGATTTAAAAGTTACGCATTGTGAATCTTATTCAGGAGATTTAAAAATCGAAAGTTGCAATTCGTATTCACGCGTTTTTTAAAATCCGATATCAATATTCACTATTTATATTCACGCCTTTGCAATATCAAACACGGATTTTCGTTTTTACGCAATTTATAAATCTAATATCGCGAATATTTGCGTTCTTAAAATCCAATATCGTGATTTATATTCGTGATTTTGAAATCCAATATCGCGTTTTTTTAACTTTTTTCTTTTAAATGAGTACTATAAAGCTGAGATAGTAAGGTAATTTAATTATAAATCTTAATTAAAAAAATTAAATTAAACATGTACGTAAATTCACATTTTGATATCGAGTATTTGTAAGTAATATTTACAAGATTTTCCACTTTGTGTCACAATCACCCCTGTTATAACTAAGCAAAAAAAAAAAAAAAAGATAGCATTTTTAACAAGTGAAAAATCAGTGGATTAAAGAGGAATGTTTACAAAACAGAAACCTATGTTATGAGGATTTAAAAAAAAAAAAAAATTCAATCACGTGAATCTCTAAACTAATAGAATTGTTGAACTGAATAATAAATATTAATAAAAAAATACTGGTAAACTAAATTTATGTTTCTATTTATATTATCATGTTAAACGAGAATGTAGCCCATTTTCTTTGAAACAAGAAAAATAATACGAATTTTCGATTTGCGCCAAATCAGTGGATAAGAGAGAATTGTTTATACATTAAAGTCGCGTAAACTAAACTAATAAAACTGTTGAACTAAATAATAGTAATAAAATTGGTATTGTAAATTTACATTTTTATATTTTACCATCATGTTAAACGCGAAAAGGGATTATCTTTTAAATTAATTATAATGAGAAATTTTATGGTTAAAAATAGTTTCACGCAAAACTTGGTCTACCAACCTCTGAAGACCCCATTATCCAGATTGTAACCGATTGGTTGAATGATTATAAAAATTGTCTAAATTCGTAGGTTTAAATTTTTTAAAATATCCATTTATGTTGTACCTTCATTATTTAACTTAATTATAATAGTTTGCTATTAACATTGCGAGTGCATCTTACTAATTAAAAAGCATTTATCTTAGCATTTATATACCCTAACTTGTGTATGTTAATTTTTTTCCCCAGCTACTTTGACGGGTAATGTTAAAAATGAGCCCATTCTGAGAAAGAAAAAAAAAGGATATTGACCGATATTTGATTAAGTTAAAAGTGTTTTCCCCGAATGCCTCCATTAACACTTAAGTTTATTGCTGCAGGAATACTCTAAGAAATTGGTTCACTACTTTAATACAGTGATTTAAAGAATCTGAATGACTTTTTGATCGTTCTAACCTCTTCATTTATTTACTCACATGTAAATCAACGTTTATTTCCACCATCCTCGTTTCCTTTTGACACAGTTCCCTCTTTAAATTTGCTGTACTTCATACATATAATTATATTGTAAACTAAGTTAAGTTATCGACATAAAGAATTACTTTTTTAGAAATTTTCCTGTATTTGAATTTTGATATAAGCGAGAATACAAATAATAAGGAAAAAGGAGGAAGAATTGGTCGTTCCTAAATCTCTACTCAAGCTTAATAGAGTCATTTTCATGGATCATATTTGACGGAGTCACTTTCATTTTAAATTTCCATTTATCGACGTAATATTCTTATTATCGAATCAGGGGTCTGTTTAGAAGAAATTTGCGGACCCTTCACAAAATATCTTCATAAAAACGGACCCTTCATAAAATATTTTAACTTAAAAACAGACCCTTCACAAAATAATTTATCTTTTAATCGGACCCTTCACAAATTTGTTTATCTTCATTATTGTGTTTATAATAGAATAAACCCTTCCCAGGAAAGGGGGAAAGAAAGACAAATGTAAGCGAACTAAGTTTTTTCTTCGTCAGAGGCTTCTTCCTTTATTCATTCGAAATGAATATTCTGTGTTTAGTAGTATAGGCTAAATACCAAATATTTGTATGTTGCATCTCTAATTTAGTAGCAGCAATTGCTGTTTATTTTTTAAAATTTAATTTTTTTAATTATAATTTTACAGTGTTGAGCATAATCTTGTATGTCTTTACAATTTAAAAACTCCTTGAAAAAGTTTTTTGCAATAACAGGACCCTGTTAGCACAAATTCTCGAAAGCAGGACCCTGGTTGAAAGAATGTGACGTAACGTTTATTTTATACTCACAAATTACGAGTAATTTTTTCACAATTAGACCCCTGATTAAACACAGGGAACTTTTTTTTAATCAATATCAGTGGCAACCCTAAGAGACTAACTGATCATAAAATTGATTTCTGAACAATTAGTTCTCACTTTACATAAATACCGTTTTTTAAGGAGTTAGTTACGCTGTCGTATTTCAGATGTTCCATTAATCCACGCTTGGTTAGTAAAATACACAACCTTTTATATATTTAAACGTTAACTATTTTCTTTTTTTTTACTTCAAATTTTTTTTTTACTTCAAAATTATTTATTAGTTATTATAACCCTATATTGTGTGTTCAGTTGATTGATTGTTAGTAGTTTGAAGATGTAAAATTATGAGAGGAAAAAACAAACAAACTATTTTTACGAATAAAATTTGCGAATTCTATAACTTTTATTTTATCCTATTTTCAAGATTTTTTCTCTAATTTATTTATAATAATAGCACACTTTATTTGGCGTTAATAAATTTGTCGTTTGCATTTTGTAAAAATAAAAGTTTGTAAATAAGTCGTCATTTATTTATTGAATAAGTAAAACACATTTTTTTTCTCGTATTTTTAAAGGCTTTCTTCTTAGCATTTAGTACCCTGTTCTCCCACGAGTCAGGTCAGGGATAACCTGTAATTGTTACGGAATTTTATGTTAACTCGAAAAATCATGGAATACTGAAGGAAAGTGGCACTTTTTATACAAAAACCTAGAAAAGTCCTTCATCATACCTGGAATGTTTCAATCCTTAGTCAATTATATTTTTTTGCTCATAAAATCTAGTCTTTGACTCTACAAATGAAAAAGAAATCATTTCTGATGAAAAATTTGCATATTATAGATAAAATATGGTCTGGATTTTCACTGAAACTTTCCTGGTTTTATACTTGGAAAAGTTAGGGAATTTTTTATCTGAAATTGAGTGGGAACCCTGATTAAGTTAAAAGTTATATTTAAATTATAGCAGGCAATTCCATAATAAAGCTTTTATGTTTTAATTTCATATTAATTTTATAATTTACCTCAGCAGTTTAATAAAATTTAAATCTATTTTAAAAGCTAATCAAAACTAATCATGGCAAAAAATTTACCGTAAAAAGATTTTCTTCCTATTTATAGTTTAAAACCGAATATAGATGAATTCATTTATAATTAATTCTAAATTTATGCTTCCAAAATTTTATCATGTTTTTAAGCCATAATATGTTTTGATTGTAAACTATGCAGAAATTGTAAAATAGTTTGCATACTATTTATTGCCTATATTTAGATAGAAATGCGTTGAATAACTGAATATTCTGCATGAGCAAATAACGATTCTTTGCATTCTTCATCAATTATGTCAAAAAATACAGTAGTCTAAAATTTCCAAAAAGACTCTTAATTATATTTAGATATAAGCGTCAAAAATAAATCATAAATATGAATGAAACAGAATGAAAAAAATCTTTTCTGTGCTGAATAGTGCTAAGGTTGCATTTAGGTGAATAGTGCTGCATTTTGCAGTTGGGGAGGAGCAATGAATGGAGAAAGGATAAAAAATGTAGAAGTTTTTTTGTCGTCTTTGAGGGAAAGAATAGGTTGGGGTTAATTTTTGAAAACTTCTTAGACTAGAGGCGGTAATATAAGGATAGACCTTAGGCTACATTACATTATTGTCACGTTATTGTGTATGCTGTTGTCACGAGAAGCATATTTTCTGCAACAATATTTAGGTGATAATATGCCATCTTGCTACCTCTTAATCGACAATATTGACACACTATAAAATAATTTGTGACGTGATATCGCGTGATCTTGTAACGAACATGGTAATTTTACTGTACGGTCTCATGCTTACATAATCTTTTCTCTCTCCTTACTTACATTATCTGAACTTAATATAATTCTAATTGGTTATGCGGTGTATCTAACGGAAATTACAGCAATCGAATTAAGAATTCAGGAGTTCAGGAAAATTTCCCTTGGCTTTTTTTTTTTCAGGATTGAGAGGAATACATATTTTTCTTTTTGGTAGAACAAAATTTTTACCCGCCGAATTTACGGTTTTATCGTATTTGGGATGGTAGCGAATGTTTAGCGCGAGCCCTGTGAATTCAGAATAACTGTTCACTGCATGTGATCGTGATTCACATTGTTCGAAAGACTCTTGAGAAAAGTTCACTTTCTCTTTGATGGCTGTTAAGGCATCAGCTTTTCCACATCGTTAGTTTTGATCAGTGTCACTTCCTGACTCTTACAATCCTTTATTCTTTCCTCCTCTTCTTTTCTCTTCCCTTTCTTTTTCTTTTCTTTCTCTCTCTCTCTCTTTTTTTAATAAAGTTTTTCACTTTCTATTGCATTTTGTGACCGTTCATAATCTAAAAGAAAGGTTTAAGAACGAAACCCCTCTTCTAAATCACTCCTAACATTACGTCAGATGCTTTCAATCTTTGTTATATAACCCACTTCATTATTAGAGCTAATTTATCTCGCAGTATCGAATATTTTGAGCCTTGTATTTAGACCAATCATGAGATTTAGGTTTTTTATTCAAGCATTATCCCAGCAATAATTGATATCAATCCTTGAAGTACTCCAGGCATTTGTTCTCAGTTTAGATACATATTTCTTTTTTTTCTTCTTTCACTTTTTTAAATAAGGGAAATAATAACAACACAGTAGTATGTATTTTTAAGCATACGCATTTTTCGATTTGCTAAGCTTAGCTGAAATTAAGCTGTTAACTTTAGCTGAAAATTCGTTTTTTTATTTTTTATTTATTTATTTTTCTAAAAACAGTTCTGTAATATTTATAACATTTTATCATTTTTTATTTATATTTTAATAAAAATTTAAAAGAACATAAAGCCGCATTTATATATTTGACATAAATGAAAAAAATTATAAAGTGAGCAAGTTCTTAATTCGCTATCTATGAGTCGAATGATCAATATTCCACTGTCGAATGATCGAACAAAGGGACGTTGATGTATGTTATCTAGATTTAATAACTGAATGATAAAAGTATAGAGAATTTAAAAAGTTATTCAAACCCCAGGAGCTGAATTATTTCTAATGTTTGCAACAAGATTGCAAACAGTAAATTTAATCATTTACATATTTTAATAAAGATTTGAAAGTATTTCCCGCAAGCTATGATAATTTGTTTGACATAAAAAATAGATAGTATAATATTGTTTTCTATTCGTATCTGTGTGTCGAATGATTTAAAACATAGTTAGCTCTTAACACTGATTACAGTTTAACTGAGAAAAAAAAAAACGAATTTGAAATTTTGTTCAAAATGCACCTAAACAAATAGATGTTATCAAAACATCCTGGAGTTAAATTAGATCTGATGTTCTTCAATAATGCATTTAATAATTACGCAAGTTCTGTACGTTTCGTCAAAAATTAACAAACAACTTTCCCTTGTTAAACAATATTTATTTTTTTTTAAAAATTACGATTAATTTAATTTTAAAAACACAATTGCTTAAAAAAATGTAAGTTAAGCATTAAATTGTGTATAAAGGTCATCCGGAGTTAAATTAGATCAATAATTCATTTATTCTGCAATAATTCATTTAATAACTACAGGTGTTCTGCAGGTGTCATCAAAAATAAAAACAACTCTCCCTAGTTAAATTATTTTCATTTCCATAGCGAATAATTTAATTTTAAAACGAAATAGTTTT
Source organism: Parasteatoda lunata (assembly GCA_949128135.1). Taxonomy (NCBI): domain Eukaryota; kingdom Metazoa; phylum Arthropoda; class Arachnida; order Araneae; family Theridiidae; genus Parasteatoda; species Parasteatoda lunata. Next base: position 97,128,345 of record OX421975.1, read on the forward strand.
TTTTTTAATTAAAAAAACAAACAAACAATTTAGATTTTTATCGTGACTTGGACTTAAGAGAGTGGACGTAAATAGTTATGCTCCAAACAAATTGTTAGGCAAGGATCTTGGTTGTTTTCCGACGTACGTCGTAATTTTAAGCTTCTTCTGCTTTATGGTTAAAAATCTTAACTGCTTAAAAATAAGCATATTGCAATTTTTTTTAATTATATAAATTGTTTATTTGAATTTGTATAGTTGCAGGGTGTACACGTAATAAATGAAAATAATTGTTTGAATGTTAAAAAGAACCATAAACAAATGAAAAATACGAATATCAAAAATGGTTACTGTTGTGAGTTAAGTAATAACCATTACAAATTTCATGACAGACTCCTTCTTCCTGATACAAACGAAAAGTAGAAGAAAAATCAGATAAATGGTTCAACTTCTGGAGAAATGAAATCTGTTCAGAAGCATGTTTAATTTTAGGAAAACACCATTAGTAAATTTTCTCATCGAATCACAAGCGTAAAATTAAATTGGTATATAAGAGAAGGTACATATATGTATAAAAAGTAATGGTAGCTGGTGTCAAATGTTACTTATCCAAACTAAAATTGTTATGGCCTAAATGTTAATTATTAGAAGGGTGTTAGGATATACTTATCAAGAATATAAACAATTTCTGTTAGATTAAAAATGTATATTACATATTTGTTTATTTAAATTTTTTTTAAAAAAATGAGAAACGTAATACTGCCGCAAACTAAGTCTGTGACCTTTCGCTCCCTAACTTTTATCATAGTTTTATTTTTATGGTGATAGATTTTTTTGAACAATTAAAAACGCGTTGTTGTAATAAGCATGCAATTTTATTATTATCTCTTAACAAAAACAAAGAGAAAGAAAATTTTCAACTAACTAATTGCTCCCTTGAAATTTTTTTAAGAACTTTAAATTGTTTATCTTTCTTTAATTTGCTTGAATACTTAGCTTCCAGTAACGTTTTTCGTTAAAATGTAAAGGAATATCACTATTTTTCTATGTTTTTATATCATTCATAATTAAAAATGAAAGAAACGTCAAATAGGATCATAAAAAGAAAAATTTAAAAGTAACACAAATTAAAGTAGACAAAACTAAGATGACTGCAACAGGTTGAAAGCTTATGGAGAAAGAGAGCCTGTGATACGCTACAGAAGTAGAGAAAATCAAGACCTACCAAGGGCTGTAGTGCTGGAGAAAAAATGGAGAATATTTTATGAATAATAAATTTTCGTTTTGTGGCTCTTTTTAGTTTTGGGGGATTGATTTAATTTCAGTGTATATGATTATTCAGTGTATATGATATGATTTCAGTGTATATGATTTAAAAAAAGAAAAAAAAAATTTTTTTTTTCCCTCAGTAATTTAGTTTTGCTTTGAGGCACGTGCTTCTGAATTACAAAGAACAAAAGCTGAAGAAATATAATTCCGCTGCAGTGAAATAGTTAAGTTGATTCATTAGTAGTTTTAAAACAAACGTTTCTTGAAGCTAAGAAATGTTTATTAGCGTATCAAGATCAAGGTTATGTATAATTAGGAAGTAAGGCTTTCAGACGAAAGACAAACATTTCTTTTTGTTACTGAAATATGCAAATATTTCGCTATTTGCAATTTGATGATTAAATTACATTTTGAGCCATACATTTCATTGGCCTAACTTTATATCAAATAAGATTTCAAAATTTAAATGCTCGACTGTTTTTAAATATTGTAAACTTTTATAATTTTTTATGTTAAAACTTTTTTTATATTTATATTGCATTCATTTTTATCATTCAGTTGAGTTTTATGATTCCAGTTGAGTTTAAAATGTTGTATATGCGAAATATACAACATTTCAGTGAATATAATTTTTTGCCTATTTTATTTAATCATGTCATCCGTATTATTATGATCTAAAACTTAAAGCAGTATAAAGAAATGCATTTTTTCCTGTAATTTATTATTATGTACAAAATTTGCATTCTGTTGCGTATTTACTTTATCTAATCTGTTGGTTTTTAGACTAACGTTATTTTGTAATTTCAAGTGTTTTAAGTCACGCTGAAAGAAATAGATAAAAGAAAATTTTGATGTTTTAAAATATCTAATAACTATTCTAAATAAGATTTTTTAATTAAAAAAATGTATCAAATTTTATTTCATTAAATTCATTTTATATTTTAACTTTTTGCATTAGTTATTTTAAATAAATTGGTTCACTTTATAAGTAAAATCAAATTTGAACAGTTAAAATTTTTAGTATTGTTATGTATTCGTGATAAAAAAAAATAAAGAAAGAAGGAAAGTATATTTTTATAATTCTATTATTAAAATAATGTGGTAACTAAAATACCGATTCAAAACTTTGTATTAAAGAACAAACAAACCGTGATTTAGTCTTAACCAAAGAATAATTTGTCTTAAACTTTACAAAATTAAATTAGCTTATGTCTGTTTTTGTTATTGAAATATGTGCTTGCTTCTTTTTTTATTATTTCAGTTTTATCTTATTATCGTTAAAGCATTCATTTTTACAAATGCGGCTTCACTTTTTTTTCAAAAAGTTGTTTTTCAAACGATTGTTGCCTTCTTTTTTTAAACATAAACTATTTTTAGTTGGATAAACAACTTCTTATGTTGAATATTCCGCACAGAATATTAATAAAGACTTTTTAATGCTTCCTTGCACATGTTAGAAACAAAAATTTGCAGTTTAGGCTAATCCTTGCGTAGTTTGCTATGGCATTGACCTTTAAGTTTATGAACTTAAAAGTTTTTCGACTGACACTGACTGACTCATGGTTCATTTCAGAGTAATTTTTATATTTTTAGTTACCGAGCAACTACGGCTGAATAGATTCTGAAAGCACAAACTTTATTATTGTACGCCTCAAATAACAAATTTCTGAGAAGCATACCATCATTTTTCAGTTTTTGAGTCATGAATTATATAAGAAAGAAACCGTTCTTTATATCTAATTGAGTTATAAACCAGAAAAATAAATGACTAGATAATTTAAAGGAAATTGTCATGTTATTTTTATGACTGAAAAAAAAAAGATATAAATTTTTTTAGCTTGTTATAAATTTTAAACCCGGAAGTTAATCGTTTGGTTATTTTATCTAAATATACGTGTATTTTTATTTTATTTGCTGTTAATAAATGGTTTACAGCATCCACTGAAGTCTTACTGCCTCCTGTATCTCGATAACAGTCAACGATTTGAAACACAAAAATGAAGGCCATTCAACCTTGGTTTGAAATGTCAGATAAGACGTTGAATCCTGCGAGAATAACCTCATTATTAATATTTTTATTGATAAATAATTGAGTATAAAAAGTTAAAGTAATTTAAAAATGTTTTTGTTCTGTTTTTAAAGCAATGTTAAATTAAAATCAAAGGGATAAAAACATAGGAAAAATAAACTCAAAAATGTGTGAAATATATCCGACCTTTAAATGCATAATTAAATGCAAATCTTGTTTTTTTTTTTTTTTTTTTTTTTTTTTTAAATAAAAAAGGCTGTTTTAAAATAAATAATAAATAAAATAACTGAATTTATTAAAATGGAAAAGTACCTCAGATTTAAATCGGTATCTAAACTTATTAGCATTTTACAATTATTAGGAAATAAAAGAGTAAATGAGTTATATATTTATTATAAGCTTTATGTGAAAGTGTGACATATATGTGAAAGTGTGAGTAGTCAACATATGAAATAAAATAATGAACCTGAAATTATAAAACATTATTAAGAATTAACTTTTCGCTTTATTGCTAATTAACCATAAAAGCGAAAAACATTTATCGAGTTTTACAAAAAACGAAAAATTAAATTGGAAGAGCCGTTGCCACTTTTTTGGATGTTTGACATAGAGGATGTTTAACGTTACATTTTGTTTTGCTGTGCAAAAACTATAAGAAAAAGGTTTAGAAAAATGTACACAGAGTAAGATTCGACTCGAAGTTCGAGAATTATTAACTTTTAAACTTGTTGAAAAATAAATACAATGTTTTTTCGATCTGTAGCTCGTTGTAATGGAACTATAGATGGTTAAAATGTTACGTGTAGAAAAAGAGCCATTTTTATTTGTAAATTTAACGCGATATTTGTTACTAAAGTGTTCAAAAGTTGTTACAAATTGTTTTTTTTTCGTAATTTTTTCTCAGCGTTTTTTCTTTAAATATTTATCCATTGTTTTAGAAAATTTATTCTTCCCACCAGAGATCCTTTTTTTTATAAACTTGCGCTCAAGTACAGGTGATTATTTTTCAAATCTCTATTTCGTTACGATTTCATTATTAAAAAAATGTTCTTACTTTAAAGCCACCATAATTGTATAATTTGAAAACAAAATTTTCTGTGTTTTTGTGGAAAATATTGCTGTTAAAAAAATTACAATGATAAAGGAGAATTTTAGACTATTAATTTTGAACTATTTATGACGGACTATTAATGGCAATTACTAATAGAAGTAGATCGGGCTTTGGGCGAAGCCTTCATTCATAAATATTAAAAAATTTTATGTTTAGTTGCAATGGTAATATAGCTAATGGATAGGTTCAAATTTGATCACAATAAAATCGGGAGTGGTTTAAGGAATAGAGCGTTCGCCTTCCAATGAGGTGAACCAGGTTCTTATCCCGGCGTTGACTGGTCAATACGAATTCCGCACCCGACTCGCACCGACCACAGTGCTGACGTAAAATATCCTCAGTGGTAGACGGATCACGGGTTTGAGTCCCGTTACCGTCAGGCTAACCGTTGGAGGTTTTCCTCCCCATGTTAATGAATGCACGGGTTTGCTCTACGAAGGCAAATTTCCCCCACTACTTGATCCAGGAAATCTCTTGCTTTCTGAGTTGGGTTCAAATTAACAAGACTACGATGTTGAACATACGTAGAGTCTAGTCGTAAACCCAAATTTGGATCGGCTGTTCAACGACGAAAATTACCTAAATAAAATGGTCAGTGAAAATTTGACAAAAGAATGCGTTTGTGATGACGAAACTTCTCGCGAGCAATCACGTGACATTTTTTTCTGTACATAACCCTATACATGATCAAGGTTTTTAATCGAAAAGACGGTTGCAAAATTTCTTATGTTTAACAGGGTAGTTCTTCCCTTACCTAATTTTTGGTAGGAAAGTAGGGTGCCATACGTTGAACATTCGCGGACCACAGCACACCTATTCTGCCGTGGAATTGAAAAATCAACGTAAGCGACAAAATATTTTTATATTTTTATATATTTGGCATCTTTATATGGTTAAGTTACATATTGCAAAAAAAAAGTTTAAAAAAAAAAAAAAAATTTGTATCATCAGTTATTTGAAATTCTATTTTAGCTTTCTTGACATTAGTAATAAGAGTTGTCAAGCCACTTGGAATCAATCGTGAAGCGTTGGTTTTTCAATTGCACTTCGATATTGTTGTCGATTCTTTCACTTGCAAATAGACTGCATTTTCTTTTGTCAAATATGTTTTTTTAAAGGTTATAACTAAGAATATTTATGTTTGTTCTACATGAATCCAGATTTAAACTAAGAATGTTGATATTAGAAAACTAGTTAAAAATGTAGACTAAAAATGTTAAACTTATACGTTTATTTTACTACATAATTTCTGTTGATAAAATTTTGATATAATTCTTTTCGTATGGGTTGTTAAATACAAGTTTATATAATAGATAAAAAGTTTCCTTTCCGCATCCATTAGCTGGATGTCTCGATTTTGCCGCCTTTATTTATGATATTCTGCGAACAGCTGCTTTGTGATGTTTCACTAAATTAAATGTTTGTTTATTCACCTTTCTATTGGTAAACCAGCTGTTTAGAGAATTGGATGATGTGTATTGTTAATCTTCTTATCTATTCTACAATAGAAATAGATTATGCTGATCAGATTGTTTATTAATAAATGCCTTTTTTTAAAAAAAATTTCTTTAAGTAACTGTTAAGCTACTAACTGTTATTCGCTGAACAGTGAACATCATGCTATAGTTTATTTAATATTTTGTATCTGTATTATTTAAATAAATATTCTGGCGAATATTACTCACAACTGTAATAAAACTCACCAATCACTATGTATATTTTTATAAAAGTATCTTTCAGTTACATAAATTGCCGATCAATTTGCTGCTCATTACATAAGAAATGATTTTTCAGGCACGTTTCTTGAACGTTTGGAACCTTAAATGTTATTTCACTTTCTGCATATTTAATCGTTTCTAACAAGTCTTTATTTTTATATTTTCACTTCTCAAGAGTTATTGCCTCCAAATTTTGGATTTTGTCACTTAAAACTATGTAGTTTGCAATAGAATAAAATTTTTATACCTTACCAATAATTATACCAAAAAAAAGGTCATAAATTATTATGTTTTTGAATGGAATTTATCTTTGAAAAAAAGCACGTTTTTGCACAAGATTATAAAATTCAATTATAATTTATGATTAAGAATTATAATATATTATGATAATTTACGATCATAAATTATTATTTTTTGAATGAAATTTATTTTTGAAACAAAGCACATTTTATAAACGCGAGCAAAATTTTTTCTCTCACATTTGCGCTTAATTAATTTTGGTGATATGGCGATAAATGCAAAAAATGAAATCAACTCCAAAGGAGTCAAAACTTTTCATCGCTCTCCTTACCAAAAAATTGAGACTATATTGACGACTCCTACGCCAATATTTTTGATATAAAAAATTCTAAAAAAAAAAAAAAAAAAAAAATCCCCCCTTTCTGATTTTGTATTTTAAGATATCATCTCTAATTAATCAGCACATTAAAGGTTATGTGTCTGAACCATTAAGATTTGATTTTAGCACATGTCATTTGATCAAGCGTTATACAGAAGTGCTAGTTTTTTTTTTGTGAACTTTATATATTTTAATTATAAATTTTCTTTTGATAATAATATATATACTTGACTTATTGTATACTTAAGCTGTAATTAATTGAAATATTTTTTCTTACATAAAATTGATGAATTGTTTTTATCTTCTTTCAGCATATTCAATATCACTTAGTAATGCAGCTAAATTAGTAATCAATCCATCTGGTCAAGCACAGAGCCAACCTGCTGGTAAGGGATTTGGCCTGACATGTAGGGGAGAAGCAGAAAATACAGAGTTTTTCACAGAAATGAAATGGGTTGGTCCTAAAGGTCCTATTGTTGAAGGGTGAGTGTTGCTTTAATCCGATTGTTGAATGTATTTTATTTTTAATTTCTGTCTTCTTTCCAAGCAAGAATGGTACCCTAAGTGTTGTTCATAAATAACGAGCCACCATGGATATTCTGTAATAGTTTTTATGTTTTGACTACGGAATAGCTTAATACTTTTGAGGGCTACAGAAAAATGGCCCTTTTATTTTTTTACTTTTTAGGAAATAAGCCCCATATGTTTATTGAACAACATATTTTGTTCTGTAAGGTAATGTGTAACACTTTTGTCATAGTGGTTATGTGATAAAAATGATGCTTAAATATACTATGGTTTTGGAGAGAGATATTTTCAAGAAGGAGAAATTTAACTATCTGCTATGTAGTCAAATTCAGTATTTGAATTTTAAAACAAGTTTATTTTAGTTATTTGTGGAGCAAATTTGAAGCCAACAAATTGATTTATATTGAACAAACCAGCAAAAAAAAAAAAAAAAACAAAAAAAAAAAAAAAAAAACAAAAAAAAAAACATCTCCAATCACAACACAAGCAAAATAGACTAAAACACTTGGGTAACTTTTTTGTTTGCTTTTTGTTTAAATTGTTAAAATTAATAATTTTTATTTATATAATAGTAATTACTATGAAAGCTCATTGGGAGTTGAAAATTGACAATTTAGTTATTAAATCTTTTAAGATTAATAGTGTTCTGTTAATATTTCATTTCTTTTCTATGTATTTATAAGGAAATATAGCAAAAATTATTTTTTAACTTGATTACTTTTTAGAAACTAGATTATTTTTTTAGTGTACTCTTTTTCTACTATTGTAAATTTTCATTGTAAAAACATATTTTAAATGTTTTTTATCAAGATGTTTAGCATTTTCTTGACATCTTTTTCTACTTGTATATTAAACTGTTTCTGATTTTTATTCAGTGCATCTTGCTTAAAAAGTAAGTTAATCAATGAAGTAAAATTACAAAATAGTTTATTTAGCTTTTCAATGAATATGGATTACCTCATGTATTAATGTTTCATGTCTATGAATATACTTTGAGTTATTTAACTTCAATTTTTATCATTAATGAATTGAAGCCGATTTTTAATTGCAGTTTTATTTTAATATAATATTCTTTTGACAGAACTTCAGGCCCCATTGAAACGTCAAAGGCAGATGATGCCCTACTATTGATGTTCAAAGAGCCTTCTACCGAAGATAGTGGATATTACAACTGCAGTGCAGTATATGATAATACCGATAAATTAGACACAGGAGTACAATTAACATTTTTTCGTAAGTAATAAGTTTGATTTCTATCCGTTATAATGTTTGTGCACACAATTTAAATTGGCATATTTTTATTGACAGAACTGAAGTTTTTTGTCATGCTGAAAAAAAAATTCATATGTCATTTATACTTGTGTATCTAATTTGAAAAACCTACCAACTGTTTTAGAAGGAAAAGGAGAAATGGGTAGAATATTATTACTTGTAGGAATTTTTCCTTTTAAAAATGAAATTTTAAGCTTTTATGAGAATGGAAACATAAGTTATGTTCATATGAGGGCTTAGAAAACTCTTCATACTAGGTGTTCAACTTATTTTCCTCTTCAAAAAAGGACAGTTAGTAAGTTTGGCATTTGGATGACTTTAATAATATATTGTGGTGAATAAGTAATTATTATATTATGTAGTTTTAGGGGTAGTTTTCTTTCTTTTAGAAACTTATCGTAATGTTCGATTTATGTTTACCCCTGAAGTAATTATACAAAAAGCAAATAAAAATATTTCATTTATATTTTTCAACATGTTTTCCGTGTGCATCAAAAACACCTCCCATTATTTTATACATAATGAAGCATTTCAAAGTTCAACTTTAAACTAATTGATCTCATTTCTTAATAAAAATTATTGATTACATTTTAATTGAAATCTTATGTTATTGTGAAATTTGATGCTAATATTGAAAATGAATTATTCTATTGTTAAATGTTCAGTGAAATATCAAACAGTTGTCTGAATATTGATAAAAACCCTATTTGTTTAGGATGGGGAACATGTTATTGAAAATGAATTGTTCTATTGTTGAATATTCAATGGAATATCAAGTAAACAGTTGACTGAATATTAACCAAAATCACTATTTGTGTCCAATGTGCGTAACATTGCTAAGAATCTTTCTATTTTAAAACTATGGTGGTCAGTTGCTTTCTCTCTCTCTCTTTTTTTTAATATTTTTTTACTTATCTTTTTTCGTGGAGATGCACTTAAAAATTCACTAACAAAGAATTGCTTTCGTAGCACTAATTTTATGCTTACTAAATTTATGCAAACTATTGGGAAAAGGGCAAAGCGCTATGTTTTTACTTTTTATTTCATTTTTATTATTTGGACGAAAAATTAGAATTATGATATTTTAATGTTACTCTCATTGTTGTTACCAGCTCTCTTTGCATTATGATAAACGTCAGATTAAAGCTCTTGAAACTAAAGCGCTATAGCTTAACAACTATGTTTAAAAAACATTATAGTTGTTATTAACCTTTTTGAGGTGCTACATTTACTAACATTAGAAACATTAATATAGGGGTGCGCAACTTTCTTGAGTGAAGGGCCACTTACACTGCACGTAGATTAACAAACGGCTGCACTCATATTTAGTCATGTTAGCGACAAACATGATAATTTTTATCTAAACATTGGTGTTCTAAGCATCAAATATTTTTATCAGTAAAATAAACATATTTGCAGAAAACTAAATACTTTGAATTATTTAAAATTAAATAAAACTAAAAAAACTGATACATACATTTTTTAAAAAACTTATTCCATTTTTCCCAATAATTAATTTATCAAATATATATATAACATAAATATTTGGGGGGAGGGGATATAAAACCAAAAGGAAGCTTATGGAATGAAAGTGCAAAAAAGTATGCATTTTATAGAGTAATATAAATTTGAATTAAATATTTAATGAAAGAAAATTTATAATGTTTAAATAAAAACCAAATTAGAATAAATTTTTTATTGTGTTCTGAAGTTCCCACGGGCCGCACACCAACAGTCTGCGGGCCACATGTGGCCCTCAGCCCATAGGTTGTGTACCCCTACATTAATAGAATGAGACAGACTTTTTCATTCTGCTTGTTTTTATTTAGAACTGCTCAAAAATCTCTAGAAAACAGTATGAGCAAAACTAAAATTTAAAAAACAAGCTTTTGACAATACAATTATCACTTTTTTCTTAGTTTTTGTTATGAACTCAAACTTAACTTATGGACTTAAAGTAACAATGTTATTTTCACCCCAGACATGAGTCTATAACAGTTACAGAATAACTTACAGAAAACACTAGCCACCTCTAGTGATATATTATTAATATCAGTAAGTTTTTAAAAATATTCGCAGCTATAAAATTTAATCTCTGTTATAATTCTACTTATCTAACAGAGACCCATATATAATATGCTTTCATGAACATAAGTTGCTACTAGAATGTTCTGAAAATGTAAAAAAAAATTCTTTCTTTTCTTATCAATCATCTTGATTATTTTTACTAACTTATGTTTTAATTCATTAGAGGATATCACTTGGGAAGACTGTCCAACCAAACAAGCCCTCGTTATCAACAATGATGGAAAAATTAGATGCAGAGTTTCGGCAAATCCACCTGCCACAATACAATGGACAAAAGATAACCAACTACTTACTGATCGTTATATTGTTGAAAATGATGGAATCAAAGTTACTGGTGTAAATGAAGAAGACAAAGGTACATTTTCACTCAGAGCTATGGTACAACAGACTGGAAGGTTTCAGAATAGGAAAATAAAAGTTGAAGTTCATGGTAAGACTCATTTTTTCCTTTTTCTTGATCTTTTTTAAACTTGTAATATTTGTATTATTTTTTTTAATTATTGTAATGAACATTAAGGGAATTTTTGAATATTAGCACACTTCAAAGATATTAATGTACTTTTTTAGATGTTATTGTTTACTATTTGTTACCTTTTCCAAAAAAAAAAACCCCCAAAAAAAAAACCTAAATAAGATTGAGGAGGATGTATTTTTTTAAAAACCTTTTTATTTGCAAGCTTATTCTTATTATTCTATTGTCTCAGAAAGTAGTATCTCTTCTACTTTAGTCACTGTGGTGCGGTGGCTCTGAGCTGTTATTGTGAAGAACCTAAGTTCTATTCGTGGCTTATGGCTTAAAGCCTATCCAGCTTGAGATTGACAGGTACCATCGTTTTTTAGAAACAAAATATGCCCACTGTGAAATGTTGACCCCATTGTCATCATAATGCCATTGATCTTGATTAAGTTAAATCAGTGTAAGGAAAGAGTTATTATTTTTTTTTCTCAACTAAAACCTTTTATGCCACTTTAAAAAAAAAAAAAAAATTATCAATAACAAAAGGTTAAATAATATTTTAAGCCCCAAATTAAAAGTAGCAAAACCATTAAAAAAAACTTCACAGATATTGTTTTACTATTGATTAATATTTTGAATAAAGAATTCAAAAATATTCACTTTTGTTCCATAAATGTATGAATGTGATGAAAAAGTATAATGACTTAAGATTTTAAATATTCTTATTTATTATTTTACAACTTATTTACTACTTTAACATGTAAGTAAGCGTTTAATATTTTAGCAGTGCATGTAAAAAAAAAAAGAAAAAAAAAAAGAGTTCCCCTTGATAGTCAGTAAAAAATTTCATATTTCAGCATTAATTAAATGTCATTATTTAGCAATATGCATTTTGTAGCATTTATATCAATTATATGATAGAAATTTCTTTTTTTTCCTTATTGAATCAATAAAAATTTATATATTAAGGAGTCTGAAATATTAAAAATATTAAATTTTTTTAATTAAAGATTATTAAAAATTAATAGAATGATGAAAAGTAAACAAAAATATATACACATGGCAGCATAAATAAAAATACATAAAAAAGCAAAGGTATGTTTTAGTTCTAACACTTAAAAAAAACCAAGAACAGACTATTTGTTAAAAAATGTATTAAAAAAAAATATTGAAACTATGTAAAAAAAATTTATCGACATATTGCAGCATAAATAATGAAGAAAAAGATACTTAAAAGATATTATAATTGAATTTTGAATATTTTTTCTAAATCCATTTAATATATGTAGTATAAAAATTGCGATTTGAAAAATACTGAATATAAACACACTGTATCTACCCTGCTAACAAAATATAATTCTTAAATTAAACTGAAAAAGAATGAAATTTAGAAGGCATGCAATTCCCATTCATACTTTTGACTGTGCTAATCATTATGTATTTTAAATAAGTAAAAACTAAAAAAGGAGAAACTTTTACTCGTAATAATTATATGAATCGATTCATTTTAAAATCTAAATGAAACATTCAGCTAGTGAGGGTCTATTTTATTTTAACTATTTTTAAAAGCTATCATAATTTTATCTTAAATTTGTTCTTTAATTTATATAGGTATTTCATAGGTTGAATGGAATTTTACGTAATCATTTAAAAATTGCAGATTTATATATAATTGGAATAGTATATATTACCATTTGCAATTAAGTTTAAAATAATAAATAAAGCATATTTTTATACAGAATATTGACTTCGAATTTCATTTTAACGCTATTCAACACACTATTATATATATATACATACATTGTAACCTACGGGACCACATTGTGTACCCCTATTAAGTCTATGATTATTTCCTCTGGTGGGGTACACCAGTACTTGGTAATATAACTGTTATAGTGGAATGCTGGGTATAAAAAAATTAATGAGAAATTATGATATGGAAATAATAATGACCGAACAAATCCATAATGGTTAGTACCTAGAATTATGCTGCAATCCGCAACCCAGAAGAATGGAAGAACACCTTTTTTACAGAAAGCAAATGAAAACGACATACCTCTTAATCTGCTAAAAATTATATTTTTACCTGTATAAAAAAGAATTTAATCCACCAGTGAAAAACTGAAAGAAGTCTGGTAGCACACACATTTCTTTATTGACGATTCATCACACAGGGGAACACACAATGGACAATTGCAGTCAATTTTTTTTATGTTCTTAATGAATTCAGAATGATGGAAAAGTCCTGAAAAACATCTTTTTACCTCCCAAAAAATGCTACTTTTTTAATTAAGAGCAATTAAAAATCGTGTACTTTCGTTTTCAGTTTAAAAAGGAAGTCACGTGACTTTTAAGAAAGTGACGCCATTCGAGCCTGACTCGCGTTTGTTTACACTTTTTCTCCTTGGTGATTTAACGCTTGTTTACGTGCCTAGTTGAACGTCGTTTGTTTTTTTAAAAATATATTTTAAAATCGAAGTGTATTGCTGTTTGATGTCTTCATCAAGTAAATATAAGTACTGTATAGTGCCTATGTGCACTAACACAACTTCCACAGCTCCTGAAAAGATATTTTTTGATGTGCCAAGAAAAGCTGAGATAAGGAAAAGATGGTGCCATCTAATGAAGCGTGATGAGAATAAAAATCCTGAATTTAGATTTTTTCCAATAGCATTCTATTTCTGTTGGAGATGGTAGCGAACATTTTCGGTGAACCCAGAAAAGAAATGCTATCATGTGCTTGCATCCTCCTGCGCTGGCCGCACAGTTATCGCACACTAATGAGTTTATGACCCCAGAAGATTCATCACATGTCAAAGTTATTGCATATGCTTTGGTTTTTATTTTATGCTCAGGAGTCATTTTCCCTTTAACAATGCAGATATCACTTTCTCGCTTAACTTGCACATAGCCTATAGCATTATCCCCATATGTTTGTCTTGCTGATCTGAAGTTAAAATATATATATATATATATATATATATATATATATATATATATATATATATATATATATATATATATATATATATATATATATATATATATATATATTATATATATATATATATATATATATATATATATATATATATATATATATATATATATATATATATATATATATGTGTGAAAAAGATGATTTAAAAACTGAAAAACAGAATCTTATTAGACTAAACAACCAATTGAGACAGACCTGGCCTCCCCAAGGCCATAGTGTCGATAAAGAAGAAGAAGTTTTTTATAGCTTTCCTATGTCCATGTAATATTTGTTTGTGTTAATCGCTATTTCATATCTTTCTTTTCCGTAAAAATTCCAAAAGTTTCTGGAAACCTTAAATTATGAAATAGTTATTTAATATAAAATTTAGTATACATTAATTTTTTCTTTTTTTTACAGAATAGGGATAAAAACTATTATATTTTTTTAAATCCTTCAATATGCACACTATCTGCATAACTAGACGCTTTAAAATATAATGTAATAAAAATCTTTTTGATTTTTAATACATCATTCATAAAATGTACCAGTATCTTTCAAAATGGTTCATGTTATTATTTACACCTTGGATTTAACACTTTAAAAAATATTATGAAGCAAAACTTATTTTTAAATTTAATAAAAAAATTCGATAAAAAAACATTAGCAGGTGTAGTTAAAGTAAAATATACTAAAATTGAAGATGTGTATTTATGTTTGACAGTAGAAAGGGTAAAAATATTCTATAACTAGCTTGCCTCTGACTATTTCTTTAATTTTTTTTATAAATTAGAATCTAATTTTCTTTAATTTTATTTTATTAAATATTAATTTTTGATAAAATAATAATTTTTAATAAAAATAATAGCTTATTTATTTTTATAAAATCGTTTATAAATTATTTTTAATAAAATTGACTTCAATTAATTTTTAACTAAATTAATTTTAATAAAATTGATTGTAATTATTACAAAGTTGTTTATAATTGGTCTTTAATAAAATAATAACTTTAATTCAAATTAATTTTTAATAAAATAATACATTTTATTAAAATTAATTTTTAATAAAATAATTTTAATAAAAGAGTAAGTATAACGTTTATAATAATAATTTTGTGAGTAAGTATAATTATTTGTTTTTGTGAGTAATAATAATTTAGTGTGTAAGAATAGCGTTTAGTTTTATACTTTTATGAAAGTGGAAAGATGTTTTTAGTATACTTAAATCCTTGCTATATTTTAACGTGTACCTATATGTGTTATAACAAATCGCCGTTCCATTTTCACACATAAAATTATTTACAGCCAGGGGCGCCGGTAGAATAAAATATAGGGGGGTGCAACCCTCTAACAAACTACCATCCCCACAAAAAAAAAGATTAAAACTATTCTGTATGATTGCAATTCTTGTTTGATTAATCAATTTTTTACATAAAATTTTATAACTAAATTGCTTTTCTATTTATTTTTAATTGCTTAAAGAAAATCCAGGGTAGTGCAAGTGCACCTCCTTGCCGACGCCCTTATTTACAGCTACAGTTTATAAATAAACAAATTTATACCTTTGAGCCTTTATGCCTTTGATTTCAGGCGAAATGAAATCTTGGTTCGTTCGAAAAAAATCCATAATCATCTCTTCAGTAACTTGCGGCAAATTGTCCGTTTGAGCTTTTTGAAACCCCTCTTCCATTTTGATTCTATATATGCAATAGATTTCAAAATATTTACTGCTAAATACGCATTTAAATACACGCGGGAAAATTTGGAAAAAATAAGTTAAAGAAGAGCTAGTTAAAACCGCAAGAAAGAAAATACATAATAACAACGGGAAGGTCGTGAGGAGTAAGGCTCTAATGACGTCACACCAATCAGCGGTCGTTTTCGAGTGAGGGCGTTTTCGCTCAAATTAAAATATTAATAATTAAATAAATATTTATTTGTCAGAGTTAAAAATTATATTTTCGTAATCAGGAAATCAATCTTAAGAAGTAATGACTATAATTTGGAAAATTTAAGAGATGCTGCAATTGTCCATTGTCACAACACAGCATCGTCGAACATTCATCATACTGGAGTACGGTGATCCGCAGTGGATGGCATATTTGATGAAAACAAAATTGAAAGCCAAGAAAAAGGCTGGGGCGATCAATGGCGAGCGTGGTCACTGACGGTGGGGAAGTTAAAAAAGAAGATGAAACCTTAGCCTTCGTACATGTTGCACTAACGAGATCTGCGCTGTTGCTCTGTTGTTGAAAATCCAGGCAATCTATGATTCCATCAAAAAAATATGACTAAGCTTGAGTTGTAGGATGAAAAACCAAATCTTGCAGCATTTTTAGGAAGGCTGCAAAAGGTGGGGATATCGAAGCCATGAAATCTTTAGTCCGTCCCTCAAGGAGAGGAAAGGGGGGGATGTAACACCCCGTTAAGCGGAGTAATTGCTTTCGCTGGGAAGATAAATTCGAATGCCCCGATCCAAAGAACTGGGCGGCTATTTATATCATTTGCCTAAAACACAGCAAGAATCATGCATAAGCAGGGACTTGAAGTGAACTAAAAGAAGTTTAAATGAAATTACAATTTTGAACTAACTGCGACCACAACTGCACTGTTCCGCATGTGCAACATCAAAAGCCGTGAAGGACGAAGGACAGCAAGGCGTCAGAGATGAGGGGTCAGGGGTTGGCTTAATTTTAGGTCACAATTTTGTACCAAAATCCAAATGAAGTGACACACTGTCACAATAACACTTGGTCCAATTTGAATATTATAGATCAATATTAGAGGGAGATATAGGACCACATTTTATTCAGAATATTGACTTCGAATTTCCTCATTTTAACGCTATTCAACTCACTATATATATACATACATTGTAATCTATAGGTCCACATCTCTTTTCATTTGGCTACATTCAAACTGGAAAATATATATATAAATAAGACATTAACTTATTAAAAGAATATGAAAAACATGGTTTTAAACACATTAGTTTAAATTAGCGAACCCTGAAATAAACCTTAACCTACATGTTTCTCCAGTCAACAAGTTGGCTCGTGTGGAAACCAAAGTTTTTAACTTTTATCTCCATTGCCTTCTAATAAGAGATACTGCCTTCTTGCTTAGGACTGCAGTATTGTACACATATTGTTCTAATGCAAAGTATATCAAATTGTAATTGCTATAATATGTTTTTAAAGTTTAGAACCTGTTGTTTTTATTTAATTGACAATTCTTTTAGAAATTAAGTTCATTTTGTATTATTTATTCAATTTACCTTGTGGTAAAAACTTACCAGTATTTGAAATGTTAGTAAATCAGTATTTGGTTAGGTTTATTATTTTTTTTATTTTAACTCCTTTTCTATGAGTTTCCAATCAAATTCAATAAATAAAAAAAAAATAAAAATTGAATGGTTGTTAATCATAAAATATTACTTGAAAATATCTTAATAAAATAAGTATGCTTAATTAAATTTTTTTAAAGGTTTTAAATATCTTTATATTTTATAAAATTTCTAATGTGTCTAAAATTTTGTAATTTTTATAGTTCCTCCTGAAATAATTGAATTGGATGATAGAATTGAAGCCACTGAAGGAAACGAAGCTATGTTTAGGTGTCAAGCTAGTGGATTCCCAAGACCTGTATATGCTTGGTTTGATCCTGTAAGTAAAAAAAACTGGTACACTTAAATTAGTTGACTACTAAACTTCAATACTTTTTGCAAAAGAAAATGCAAAGAATCTATAATAATATAGTATCTAATCATTTCATTAGAGTATCTTTATTTTAAGTGCTTTTCTAAGTAGATGAATTTTATTGTTAATTTTCGTGACTCTCTATACTAATTCATATGGCATTTAAAGCATTACAAAAAATTAGTTAAAAAAAGAAATATTGATTTCCAAATAATACTCACTTAAGCATTCAACTTCATAGCCAATTGAAGAAAACTAAAAAAGGGTTCAGATCACAGAAAAATAACCCTCAGTGATCTATAACCACAGGCTCAGGTACTGAGAGAGTGCAAAGATTTTAACCAAAACTTTTGTTGTTTCCCCCCGTTTTTAATATGATATTCATTATAATTTTTACTTTGTAATTAATAATTTGTATTTAAATTTATTTGCTTCAAATCCTTAAAACAAAATGTATTCACTAAAAGTAAATTTTATTTTAACAAATTGTAATTAAAAAAATTTTTTAAGTTCATAGAAACATATTTTACTGTGAAACTGTAGTTGGCAATGCGGATAAGATTTTCCCTTTATTGGACCGAAAGACTAGCATCTTCAAGTTTTTCTAACACTGGCATTTGACCAGCATTTGACCAGCACTGGCATTTAACATAAAAAATATTATATAGTGTTCATCTTTATATAGTCATGTGTACCCCATAACTTAAAACAACTTTATTCAGGAATGTAACTAGAGTTAAAAAAATCTTTCTTCGAAATAAAGCATTTTTTCCTTTTCTTGATAATTCTAGTGTTCTAAAGTGACTTTAGATTAATATTTGAATTGCATACAATATTAGGTCAATTTCATTAATAAATGTTGTTTTATGCTAAGTACTTAATGTTACAAAATATATATTTCATTGTTTTTTTGTCAGTCTTTGAAACTGTTTCTTTCACACCGCATATTTAAACTATCAATTGCTAAGAAGATATTTCGAAAAGTTTGGGAATTTTAGCATTTATTCTTTTTTTTTATTTTTATAAAATACAGATATTCTTTGATAATGACAAATATTTTTAAACTTTACAAACTACTGCAATGTAAATTTCAGGTCTAAACTTAAGCCTGTATTTTATCAAAGTTAAATTTTAAATTAAGCACATCCCTTGTTGCTTTCAGATTGAATTCAAATAAAATGTATTGCTACTTTACTCTTTTGAAATTTAGAAATAAAATTAATTTAAATATTCTGTTGATCGAATTATCATTTATTTACTAAATAAAATCGATATGTTTCATTTAGGATCAAAGGGACCTTAGTACTGTTGAAGGCCATATTGTTGATGCTGATACAGGCAGTTTGATAATTAGCAGCGTAAAACGAGAAAACAAAGGGCGCTATACATGCTTAGCTAAAAATCCTGCTGGTGATGCTAAAAGGAGCTTAGACCTAACTGTTGTTGGTAATAATTTTTTCTTCTTCTTAAAATGCATTTCAAGCTAAATTTTCATTTAAGATTTTAAAATAAAAAAATGTTTTAATTTTATTTTCAGTCAAACCAGAAATTAAAGTATTCAACAATATCACAGCTGCTCAAGGTCAAGATGCAAAATTTGAATGTAGAGCTGTTGGGGACCCATTACCTGACCTGGCAATAAGAAAACAAGGACAAGATAGGCCCTTTGATGAGGATGTAAGATATTTTTACTATTTTGCTCTTTTCAACAAACTTTTTAGTGAGTGTTTGTTATCACCTCCCTTAATATTCATTTTTAGAACCCTTGTAAAAAATTATCCAAAGTAAGGGTTGTAAACTAATATTTAAGTCATGAAAAAAAGTAAAACTATTGAAACCTGATGAAACATTAATAATGAAAGTTAGATTATAAGCATCAAAACAGGTTTGTCTTAAGTAATTGAAAGGAGAGGAGAAATTATTTAGAAGTACACCTTGAAATTTCATCTGGCGCTAAAACTGATTTTGGTATTTTTAAATCTCCTGTAACCTTTTAATAGTTAATCTTTAAGTTTGGATAATTTATTTTTTCTCTACTTAAATACTACTCCTATTTTGTAATATTTTTTTACTTCATTTTTTGGCATGGATTTAACAAAAATAAACATTCAATTCAATAATTGCAGAACATTGTGTATATATACTGTGCCTTAAATAGTAGAGTATAATTTGAATTTTTTAAAAAAATTTCCAATCTCAACTATCTGTCAGATACTTTTTATGGTTATTTTTTTCTTTTAAAATTTTGACAAAAATCAAAGTAACTGTTTCTTCTTTTTCATAGGATGATCGTGTAATCATTAATAGGAAAACTGAATCTGATGAAGCTGTTTTAACTCTAACTATCGAGAGAGTTGAAAGAAATGATGATGGGTTGTATTATTGTGCTGGAGAAAACAAAGGAGCTCAAGCAGAACGTGCTGGTCACCTTCAAGTTGAATGTAAGCTCGGGCAGTTTTAGAATTTCTGTTTTAAATATTTATTTTCAATTTTATAAACTATTTTTAGAATAATACTTTTTAAAGTATTATTCTAATCAATCATCAATTTTTTATAAAATGCACACATCAAAAGTGAAAGTGATATCTTTTAAAATTATAATTGAAATGCTTTGTCAGGTAATAAAATTTAACAAAATCTAACAATTTATATGTATACTATAAGCAGATTTAAAAATGCAAACCTATATTTAAATAACAATGCATTTCTACATGTGAATTATCTAAATATAGTAAATAATCAGTAATGCTTTTTAAAGTTACAATTAAAATTACTTTATTCTATAAATTGCACTTGCACAATTGAAACATTTGCTTAAAAAACTTAAATTATGAATTAGCTTTAATAAATCTGTATTTTTTCTATGAAGCCTGTATTTTTTATTTATTCATATTCCTTTGTGTACTTTAATTTAATTACTTTCAAAGCAAAGAGTTATTAATATTTTTTGTGTGCATGAAAGTTTTGATGGAATTCCTAAATATCAACCTTTTTTATAGTTGCACCTGTGATGTCATTAACTCCCACCACTTCTGTAAAAACCTGGAATGGAAACTCTGTTAATATAACATGCATTGCAGAATCTATACCAAATGCAACTATCTCTTGGTTCTTTAATGAGAGGAAAATACAAGATGATGATATCTATACAGTTCATGGTCGATCTGCTGAAAGTAATTTACAGGTGAGAGTAGTTTATTAATGGGAAAACATATTGAATGATATTTCAGTAAATCTGAGACACTTAGCTTTTGAATGTATCGAAACATCAAGGAAGATTTTTATACTTAGAGTTTTTTTTATTTGAGAAATCATCATTTTGTTGATTGACTGGACAAAATAAATAAAAAAAAATTTACTTACAACCATAATATGTTTGCAAACCCATAAAATTGAATGCTTTTAAAATTTTCTCTTAACATGTTCTTATACTATACTCATAATTTCCTATGTACAGGGTATCTGCACACCTGGAAAGTCATGAAAAATCACGGAAAGTCATGAATTTCGGCATTGAACAAAATTTGTCATGAATTTAACTATTTTTTAAAGAAAAACACGGAAAGTCATAGGTTTAGGTCACCAAAAATTCTAATTTTTAAAATTAAATTTACACCCCCCCCCCTATTTTCGCAGTGTTCCGAATGTCTGAATTTATAACAAAATCCCCACTCACAGTCATATTTTATTAAAATAGAAATTTTTTTTATCATGTTCTTTAAAAAATATGGTGTTCTTTCAAAATATGAAAGAAAGAACACCATTTCTATATCAAATTACTTTTTAACTTCAGTGATTTTTAGATTTTTTTTTATTTATTTATTATTTATTTTTTATTTTATCAATTTAAAATTCTAGTATAGACTTTTTATATTACACTTACTTTAAAGAAGAAATAAAACAGCTTTCAATAACTACATATAACTGTATTGAGTAATTTGCTTTTGTATTTTTTTCTACTATTTTATTGTTTCAACTCTTTCTTTACTCTGTTTTTTAAGTTTAAAATCAATAAATATGAAAATGAGCAATTGACAATGAAGACTCCTTTATGTATAACAGTTTTGGTCATACCTATCATTACAATTAATGTTGTTATGTTTTTGTTAAATTTATTTTTGTGTTTTTGTCAGAGAAAATAGTAACTTCGGTAAGTCATGAAAAATTCTTGGAATTATTTATGGAAAGTCATGGATTTGAAGATCTAAAATGTAGCAGATACCCTGTATGTAAAAGAATTTTTCTTGTTTTTACTAATTATAATTCAATTAAATGAATGAAAACATTTTTAACTCAATGATGTTGCTTGTCATTCTATTCTTTTAATAAATGTTATTAGTTTTTATACTAAAATGATTTTGAAGTTATATGGATAAAGTAGTGAGTTATATTATAATTTCAGAGGTGATGATCAAAAAAATTTTTTTTAGTAAATTATGTGCTGATTGGTTAATTTAATTTTACTTTTTAATCTTAAAGAGATTATTTATTTTTTAATATGTTTGTGTAGGTTCGTCCACCAAGTGATATACGAGGTAGTCAAAATATTTATGGAACTTACAAGTGCCAAGCTGAAAATTCACTTGGATCACAGTACATTAATATTGATCTCTTAGAAGCTCGTAAGTACATTTTCATTCAATAATTTATTGATTGCAATTAATAATTGCTTCTGTTAAGTACTTCTGATAAATACCTATCATGTGATTTTAAAAAAGATTGATTCTAATTAAAAATACAGCAATCATATAATCATATAGCCAACGAAAATTCACAGCAGCTCATTCAAAATT
Source organism: Parasteatoda lunata (assembly GCA_949128135.1). Lineage (NCBI taxonomy): Eukaryota > Metazoa > Arthropoda > Arachnida > Araneae > Theridiidae > Parasteatoda > Parasteatoda lunata. The sequence goes on from OX421975.1 coordinate 97,150,885, forward strand.
ATTGAAACTCTTCTTTAAAATCATTTATTGGGAAAATTTTTAAACTGGATTAGAAATTCTAATAGTGTCTTGGTGTGAGGGAACATTAAAGAATTGATTCTAGTTATTTTTTTCAATGCAACTGTTATATAAAATTTCTCCATGCATTAATGTTATACTGGAAACTGTTAAAACTTTCCGTTTGAAACCAAGTAATCTTGAAATTAAAAATAGTATGTTTTATCATTCTATGGTAATTAAATTTGTATTTAATAAAATTTAGTAGATCAAATTATATTTATTAGCTTGCCTTTTTTAAGCAGTATGGTGTATCTATATTGTTCCAAAAAATGTCCTGATTTTTTTTCTTTGGCCCACTACAAAGCCTGATTTGATTCTACTTTAACCCTCAGCGGACCAATGCTGCCATATAAGTGGCATACCACTTATACTTATTGGGTCCAATGCCTCATATTGGGGGCAAAATCTTTTTTTATTTATCTCTTTTATTGTTGTCATGTATAATTAATTACAATCAATAATGAAATTAAAACTTGAATTAATTATTAAAATTATACTTGGGGAGAAGAAAACTTTAAATGCTTCTAGCTTTAAATGCTTTGTTGTTTAAAATATTATCATAAAATGTATGGGAATCAAGTATTTATAGCACAAATGAAATTGTTTATTAGTATGTTTGCTTGTAGCTTTCCAATTATTAATTAAGGAAAATGTTTAACTTCAAGTGTAATCTTTAATCTTCACTAAAATAATTCACGACAATTTTTGTTCCTTTAAGTGTATTTTTGATTGTTAATATCTTTTGTGCCACGTTTGAGTTATAGATTAAAATCTTGATTACTTAAAAAAAAAAATTTCATTTGTGTTATTTGATATTGCTAGTTTAATATATTCCTTTTGTTTGTTCTAATACTAATTGTTCAAGAATTAATTAAAAACAATAAAAATATTTTCTCCCCAACCTACTATAAACACAAACATTCTTAAATTATTTGACTGTGTTATTTTTTTCTTCCAGAAATTGAATTAGTAATTATATTTCAAATCAAAACATATTTATTATGTCTCACTTTTCCAAACTTAAATTTAATTTATCAAGTAATCTATGGGGGTTATAACTAAAAAATATTGGTGAAAAAAATATATATTTTGTAATAAAATAATAATTCAGATTTTCAATGAATAATAATATAAGAAAAATTTTTTTTTTTTTTGAGCCTTAGTAATAGTAAGTAGTAACGAGTTACAAATTACTGTTGAAACCAGTTGATGTAAAGTCAGTTCACAGATTTGTTCAAAGTTATGAAAAGTAATTTTTTATAGAATCATATAAAATAATTTCTGTACATAAGTTATGTAAATGTCTCCATAAATATTTAAAAAAAAAAATAATTTAAACTCAGTAACAAGACCTTTCCTTTTGTAATTTCAGGAAGGCCATCTGCCCTTCAAGGAATAACTGACATTAAAAAAACTGCCACAACCATTACATTTGAGTTCAGAGAGCCAGCAGATGATGGAGGATTGCCAATTCGTGCCTATGTTGTCAAATACCATGAAGAAAATGAGCCTTATGATGCTCCTGCAGTTCAAGAATGGAGTGAAGGTTTGAACAGATACAATATTTATTATGTATTATTATTGATGAAACTAGTAGCCAACTTTTGTTTCTTTTATTCCACCAAAAGTGATAAAAAATAAATATATAAATTAATTACTCAAAAATGGCGAAATTTTATATATATAATTTATATGTAAGTAAAATACTACTGGTTTTGAATGTAAAAAAAGTCAAAATCTCAAATTTAATATTTGAAAGATTTATTATTTTTTGCATTCTTATGTTAGACTTGCATAAACTTATCCAAATGTAGAAATACAAGAATGATTTTTCCTTACAAAATTCTACATACTAATAGATCTATTATTAAGCATTAGTTACTTTTGACCCCTTAACTTAAAATCCTTATTACCCTCCATTTTATTTTTAATTAATTTTAACTCTTTTTAATTGTTGAAGAAAATTTATAAGATATAATATGATATTGTTTGTTTTTTAAATTGCTAGGGTCATGTGTTTGAAATAACAAGGATACTGTTGAACTGTTTACCAATACTCCATACTTTTCTCTTCTTATATTTATTTTTACCTTTAATAATTTCTCATTGATTTTAGCTTTTTGTGAATTAGTTAATGGTTTTAGTTATACTACTTAGTATTTACAAGCATATATTTCACTAAATAACCCGAGACAAAGTTAAAATAAAGTTCAAATAATGTTTTCTTTTTAAGGACTTGTCACATTTTTTATTGTTTATAAAACTAATTATTCTGTGTCTGATAAATACAAATTAGATTGACTTCTATAAAAAAAAAAATCTTAAAAAAGTTTCGTGTTCTAAAAATAACAATATGTTAATAGTAAAGTAATAATATAATATAAACAATAAACTATATCTCTTAAGATCCAAAGAAATAAATTTCGTTTTAACTTTTATTCCTGAGTGACTAGCGTGAGATAAGATTCTTATTGTATTTAATTTATAATAAAGAAAGAACGAGAATAAACTCATCTGTCTCTATTCTGTATTGTGAGAATTTTCACAGTCGTAATTAAACTAGAGATAAGTATCTTTCTCGGACTCATTTTTGTTATTTGACTCGTAAAATATTTTACTTTATGCACAACAATTTGTTTTATGTTACATGATAATTCAGGGAGTTAATTTGATAAATTATGTTAATTTTTAATGCGCAATATTTTTACTTTTATGTAATACCAGGTTAGAATGCAAAATTCCTCGTATATCTAATATTTAAAGTTTTCTTAAGCACTTATGTTAGTTGATTTATTTATGTTAGTTGGTATTGATCGTACCTTTTAAAATACATTGTTTTAGAAACTAAATAAACTACCTTTTTTGATAATGGCCAAGAAAAACTTAGAAACACTGTTTGGTTTGTTATATTAAACTGTAACGATAAAAATGTAAGGTCTTTTATATCCTAATTGAAAGTAATTGTATATACGCTCATAATCCAAATCATAATAAAATGTTAATTGTAAAATTTGTGAGAATTCACTTTTTTTCCGCAAGTACTGAATTTATGGCATTAAATACAAATTGAAGAATAAGATAGTTCAGGGTTGAATTTAAAAAAAAAGTGAACAAAAAAGCAAGATAACAAATAAAATTAAGGAAATAAATTTTCTACCTTGTATTTTTTCCCAAGCTAAAAAAAAAATTACTTTTCAATTTTTATATTTTTTTAAGACTTTATATATTTCTTATAAATTATTAATTATAATTAATGAGGTCAAATCATAATATTTAGGGGCCGGTCTTGGTTTGCAGGCCACAGGTTGTGCTTCTCTGTTGTTTTTTAATATCCATATCTCTGCCTTTATTTATTATTATTTTTTACTTCTGATGTTTCAGGATTCCCATATGTACTTGAGAATCTCAAACCTCGCACAACGTACAAGTTTCAATTTGCTGCCAGAAATGAAGTCGGTGTTGGTGAATATAGTGATGAGAGAAGAATAGAAATGCCTGCAGAATCAGCTCCTGAACCGCCTAAATTTATTACTCCTGGAGGAAAAGTTAGCACATATCCAGATCGATTCTCTATCCGATGGACTGTACCTCTTGATAATGGCAGAAAAATTGATTATTTTGAACTTCGTTATTTTGAAGTAAGATTTTGTTAAAGTGTCACTTTTTATATACTATGCTGTTTTGTTATACAGTGGAACCTCGATTTTACATTTTCTGTTGGAACAGCGTTAAAAACACACACAAAGCGAGATAACGCAAAATCAGGGTAAAAAAAAAAAAGAGTATATTTTCAGACATTGACACGTACAAGATTAACTATTTTAAAAAATGTGTTGTTATCTTTACATGTTTTAGATAAAAAATATAATGATATCCCCTTCTCGATACTCACTATTAATCTGTAATTTTCTGATGGTTTGCATTTGCAAATGTTTAAGAGTTTTATAACCGCAGTTGAACAGCCGACCCAATTTTGGGTTTACGACTACTAATGTTCAACTCCATAGCCTTGTAAGTTTAAACGCAATCCAGAAGACAAGGGATCTCCCTGTAGCCTTGTAAGATTTTTAGTGAAAAACTGAGTTTGACATGTTAGAAAGAGCGTGCGAAGCGGGATTTTCTTAAAAAAGGTAATGTGAAATTTTTACAGATCAGTTGAAAATGATGTAAGAAGCGATTTACATCCGAAATAGGTCACATAAATCCGGGCTTCCACTATATGGATCACTTGCTAAGGCAGTTGAATTTCTTAAACTCTATTATTTTTTGTGTTTCATTATGTTTTGTCCACAACAATGTCAGTGCACACTTTGACGTTTTGGAATTTTTTATTTTTTTTAAAATGTATCTGGAAGCCTGAAAATGTCGAAAGAAGTTTTATTCTTCCATTTCAGTAGCAACTTTGTTGTGTATAAAAAATTTTTATGCATTATCATCACATAATATATTTTTTTATATTAAAATTATTCAGAAAGCTCTTTTTGTTAAGCCCCTTATAATAACGAAAGATCATAATGTAAGATAATGACAAAATTGAAAGGCATATTCTTTGAAGGATTGAATATTCTAAGAAGAGCTATTTTAGAATTTTTAATTTTTTTATTCTTCTTTCCACAATATACATAAATTTTTTAGGCTGAAAAAAAGAATGGTGCTTGGCGAAGAGTAGGAGAGACTGTTGTTAAAGATATTAGAGATTGGGAAAATGCTCCTCTGTTTGAGATGACTAGATTGAAGCCCAGTACTTATTATAAAGTTGAAGTCAGAGCGAGAAATGACATTGGATTCAGTCAAGATGCCACGATGGTCTTCCAGACAGCAGCAGGTATGGGTGCATTTGTCATTAAAATGTTTATGTTTTCAGTGATGCAATCTTTTTTCTGAATGAATTTTTACTAACTGCACACTTTCTTTACACACCCTTTTTCACTTTATGTGTATTTTGATGTAAAACAAAGACCTGAAAGACCTGCAAATAAACTGGATAGAAAATAACATAGAAAATTAAATTAATTAAAAATTGTTTTTTGATTAAATACATATATATGTACAGTAAAGTTCTGATTATCCAAGTTAATGTGAACCACCACTAACCAAAAAACTCGGTTAAAGCAAAGAGTATAAAAAAGGAAAGAAAAAGAGTAGATATAAATGTAATATATTTTACAAATATATACAAGTGCACGGAATGCAATTCATACTATAATTTGAAAGTTTACTTTAAAAAAGCTTAAACAACATACTTTACGAGAATTAAATAGTTTTTACTTTAAAAAGTCTTACATCTTTTTTTGATTTACATTAATTTGGCGCTTTTCAGCAGCAATGTTTCGCCATTTTTTAAGGTATAACAGGAAGGCTGGTGTTGCCTCTTGTTATACGTATTCAATAGCTTTTAGTCCATCTGTATGAGGAATTTTTATATGTTGATTTTCATTGTCACTGTCTTGATCATCTTTGCTAGGTTAATTTTCATTATTGACGATATTAATGATCATTTCATGGGTTATATGGTGTTGTCCACCAGCCAGTTTTCCTGAGTGTTTGTAGAATAAAGTTCAGAATTTTTTTGGCGGTAGTTTTAAAAAATAAACTGAAAAAGAATTCCTTGAAATATTTAATAGTTTGGTTAAAGCAGAAACTCGGACAATCAGGGCTCGATTAATCGGGACTCTACTGTATATATATATTTGTAAATAATCAGTAGTAGCCTATATAATAATTCAAAAATAGTAATTGATTTTGATGTAACAAAGACGTTAAAAAAGTTGTAGCCTGTAAAAGTTATGAATTTTTGTATTTTGAGTAAGCCTTAGCTGTAAATAAATAGGGTAGAATATAACATAGAAAATTAAATTAAATTGAAAATTGTTTGTTGATTAAATATATATATATATATATATATATATACATAAAATTTGTAAATAAGTAGTTAGTAACGCAAATTCAAAAATAGTTAAAGAGCCTAATAAATGTACCGATTTTGTTAGAGGAGATACATTTTTTTTTATTTTTATGAAACATAATTTCTTTAAAAAAAAATTTACTTGTGCACAAATCATTCATTCACATTTGTAAACATTTTTATAATTTAAGTGCACTTAACTGAAGCTGCAATTTTTTTAAAAGGCTTCTATGCTATGCACTACCACAAACTCACAAAAGCTATTTGCACAATCACTGCAATATTTTATGCTGCAGCATATCCTTAACAATTGTGTGTGCGTGTGTTTTGTACCAGTGAAGTTTTCTGTGCCACTGTAGACATTCTTTACAAGCTTGGTTCGAAATTATATCTTCTGTCTGACAACATCATCTTTGTTGGACACATGAAATGTGTCTCTGTTTTCTAATTATTTTCTAAAGGATTTTAATGAATTAACTATAAATTTTGTTATGATCCCTCATAATCCTTTAGTCTACTGTTACCTAATCCACTCAATTTTATAAAAGAAAAAAGAAATTCAGACATTTTATTGTACAAAAAGATTTCCTTTCAATAAAGATTTGGTATTTTGAATTCTATTATAGCTCAAACAATTGTGTTGTGTTAAGCCTTTGCTCTATATTGAGAAAGTTAGCAATTTTAACATGATTACTTTGTTTGTAAGTGTGAAATGCCCTTGGTTATTTAATAATTATGAAAAGACAGTAATATTGTAAAATAAGAGTTAATATTACTGTGTTGTTGACCTGTGTTTATTTCATTTTATCATTGGCATTGAGCAGCCAATTCATGCAGCTAAGTCAATATTCTATTCCAAGCCTTTAATTTTGAACCCAACAAAGAAAACTTTTAGATCAAGCAACTAGGCAATGACCATTATTAAAAGCTATTTTAGTGAAATAAACCCGTATTTGCCTTGCATGAAGAGGAAAACGACAAGAACTTCTCAAGGTTAAACCAAAGTCAAGTGAGCTTTAACCCATAATAGAACTATCAGTGGGGATATTTTTTTGTTAACACTGTAACTGATACGAGCACGTAACAGTATAGAAGTTGGCCTGCAGTTATCAAGGATGGGCTTTATTCTCTGAGTCACTCCAACCCCTCTTAACATTCAAAAGAGAAGAAAAAACTGAATTGCATATTACGAAAGTCAACAGTTGTTACATAGGGTTACGGAGTTAGTAATCAGTATTAGCTATAATAACAATTAATGTTTAGGATATTAGCTGTTAAAATCATCAGCTAAAGTAAGATAAATGAATCTCAAGTCAATTTTGAACACCATAAAGGCATTAGAAGCGGACCTGACAAATTTGCCTTGACACATCTCATATAATTAAGGAAAAAAAAAACTGTAAAAAGGAACCATTACAGGCTGCCTATTTTATAAATTTGTGAAACCCCCTTGTTACTTCCTTCAGTTTAACATTGTAACTGTCTTTTGTGGCATTAATTATTCTGCGTGTTTGCTATTTGTACTTTTTTTCTGTTCTAGATCCCAGCAAAGGTACTCAGGGTCGCTCTCACATCCACATGCCTGGTACTCTTCCTTGCTGTCCTTTCAATCCCCCGCACGCTCTATAATCTTATATTCTCTAAGCCTTTCTGTATTATCTTGTTGCATGTACCTAACTGCATGACTTCTTACACTTTTTGCACTGTCTAATTTTTTATTTATTTATTAATTATCTACATTCTTATCTTTCCATTTTCAGCTTAGTGGGTACTATATTTGTGCTGATCATTTAAATAATTTTCTGTGTTCTACTATTCTAGTCTACTTTAGATGATCTTAACTAATCTGGAAGTGTTTTATATATCTATATATCAGAGTTTTCACTACAGCGCGAGAACGCGAGAATCTCGCATTTTTTGTTATTTTCTCGCATTAAAAAATGATTAGCGCGAGAAGTTCGTGCACTCTATTAATCAATTTTAAAATGCACGAATCTCTCAAATTTTGGAAAAAATTTCGTTTTCCGTCATTTTGAATAAAATTCGGCATTTTGAAAAAGACATGAGAACAAGTGTTGAGAAAAAAATGAATCCTTTATTATAAGTTGTTTAAAGTTAGCTCGATTTTTAGCTGTTAATGAATTAATAAACTCCCTCATCGACAATTTGCAGCAATTTGTCAAAGTTGAAATCTGTAAAAACTATACTGGAAGACTTAACAAGAAGTATGAACATGGAAGATACTTCAACGAACTTCACTATTCTATAACAGAAATAATTGAAAAGCCTATGCTGGCAGATGTAGAGGATAGGAAAGTGTGTGCACAATGCTACAAATTTAATTAGTGATTCCGAATAGTTCAGCATCTGTTGCAAGGTCATTTAGCACCCAAAACCGAATTAAAACAAAATACTGTAACAGATTGACTGATAAGCATTTGAGCAACCTAATGAGAATAGCTGATGAAAAAGTAGATAAAGGACATTTTCCATGTGATGATGCAGTAAAAATATTCAATGGTTTAGAAATTAGAAGGTGTTAAAAATGTATTATAATGAAAGAAATAATTTTTTTCCAAGTCTATTTGTGTTTTTTTAATATTTAGAAATCTTACTTAACTTTTTGAAATCTCACCTTGTTTTTAAGAAAGGGTGAGATAATCTCTCCCATTTTTTTCTGTAATGAAAACACTGATATATATATATATATATATATATATATATATATATATATATATATATATATATATATATATATATATATATATATATATATATATATATATATATATATATATATATATATATATATATATATATATATTACAAAAATATTCTTGTAATTTATTTAAGTTTACTAATATTGAATTCGGAGTTAGTGAGAAATCATGAAAAATATTAAATAGGCAAAATTTAGTTTTCACTCGATAAATCATATTAACACTTTCACTTTAATTAGGATTATTTTGTACAATATTATCAGATAGTTAATTTTCTAATAAGAATGCTTGTTCTATTATTTATTTATTATTTTTAAAAAATAGCATAATTTGCATGTTAGTTTATAAGACAATGCATTTTTATCTTTTCAATTTTTTAAATTTTTTTTAAATATATATATATATAAATAAGATTGAAACGAAAAACAATTAAAAGGAATAATATGTATTGGAAACTACAGTTTTTTTAATCATTACATTACTTGTAGTGGATTACTGAAACAACAATGTAATTAAATTAAATTGTTGCTTTTCTATTAATTATTGGGAAAAAAACTTAAATTGTTTAAAATTAGCTTTAGTTGTTGCCATTAATGTTACTGAATTTAAGAACAATAAAATATTCAAGAATAATTAAAGTCCATACTTATTTTAATATAGAATCTAAATTTCAGTCATGAAGCAAACTTTCTGAATTAGCAGATAATTTTCTTTCTAAAAATTAGCTGAAAATTCAAGAAAAATAGTTATAAATATACTAAAAAAATTTAAGATATCTTTTAGACAATGGTTTATTCCAAATATTAATGTAACATTTATAAGTAAATATGTACATTTTATTTCTTTTCATATTTTTCTTAAATTGATAAATCCAGTGAAAATAAGTTGACTTTATGAATTATATAATTTGTAAAATCAATTTGTATGTACTTTATTTAATCTATAGTATTAAATTATATTTATGCATTTATATACTGTTATACATTTTACTATCTTGTAAAAATAAAATATTTATTGATTGCTTCTAAAACTTAAATAGTTAATGTAAATTAATGATTTTATGTAAATTGTTTACAAATGAGCAGTTCCGCTTTCTTATACATTTAGATTTATATTCTTATATTTGTTGATTCTATTTGTGAATGCTATTTTGACCAATTGTGTTAGAGACCAGATAAAAGTGGATGTGACATTCTACAATTTTTGCATCTAAATTTCTTAAAGCATCTATTGCTTCTTATCTGTAATCTTAAATGCATGTATTTTATATGCTATTGATACTATAGGGTCTGAGCACGATCGTACGAGCAACGGTTACCATGGTACTGTACCAAGTTCACTGTCCACCGGTGCAATACTTGCCATCATTGTTGCCATTGTACTGGTTATCCTAATTGTCATAGATATAACGTGTTACGTCCGATACCACTGGGGCCTAGTATTCTTTTTACGTAGTAGAGTTTGTGCAAAACCAATGGTCAACGAAAAAGCCAAAGAAGCTGCATTTGAAGATGGAAAAGGGTAAGTTAACTGATTGTTATTGTTTATATTTAATACATATAGGTTCAAGTTGACTTGTCTATTCATGTCTTTTTTTTTTTTTTTACTTCTCCTATGTAAAAAAAGATTTTACTGATGTATTTCAGAAAATTTTTAATGAGCACGCTTCTCACTAATATACGGCATAAGCTAATGGTAAAAAGTATTAAACTTTGTGCATTTTTATACAATAATCTGATATGAAAATGTTTTGGATGTGTATTATTCATAAAATATTTCAGTTATTTCCCGTCGAAGTTAAATGTTTCCGCACCGCTTAATTCATTGAATTCCACTTAATTAGACTAAAGAATACTGATTGCGGCAGCTGCATACTCTATGCCAGAGGATGAGCTTTGTTTAATTTTCGATTTATTTTTTATGTTATTTAATGGTTTATATTTGTTAGTTTTATGATGGTTGTATATATTCTAGGTATATTTATTCCTTAAAACATTGAAATATGTCAGGAAGAAAACAAAACAAATTTAATTTAAGCTCCTTTATTTTATTTTATTGAGTATTTCATACAATCTTAGTAAGTGATTGATATTTGTGCAGTTCTAGTTAACCAATACAAGAGTATGAGAGGAGACCGACAAGAGACTGAAAAACGAACTTTGTTTATTCACCTCACATGTTGAATGATGACATTTAATTAAATAATAAGTTTGTTTTTATCACTGTGAGTTATTACAACAAAATTGGATAAATAATTATCACACAAATTATACTTATGATATTAATAATTATAGTTAATATATAATTATTATATGCTATAACTGTTTAAATCATCACAACTTTAATTTGTTCTAGTAATCGGCAATCAGAAAGTTAATGTAAGTTAAACTGAATAAAATATACTGATGATTAAAATAATTTAATATTTTTGCAACAGTTGATGCAATTTAGCAATAATAATGTGTTAAAAATAATAATGAAAAAGAAAAGAAACATGTAGATAGTTGTTTAATTGTATCCACTAGTTTTTAAATTTAAATTAGAGAAAAATTTTTTAAATCTTATACAGTGAAAATAACTTTTGAGTACAAAAGCACTGACAGAAAAACTTGCAATTATTAACATTTGTTTATCTTTATTAATTTTTAACCATTTAATATTAATGGATTATTATTTTTAAACAAATAAGTAAAAAACACAAATAAGTCTGTATAAGTAGCAAATAAGTTCAGAAAACTAAGTTTTTTTTTTATAAAACTATTTTTAAAAACTCATATATTTAAAAATGAATGAACTAAATAAGAAATATATACTTGAGAAATATGGTAAATGGCTATTAGCAATTTAGTTTCAAAGTAAATTTTGTTTGAACAATATTGCATTCTTTTCAGAGGAAATGATCTCAATACTAACAATGGAGACGTTAAAATTGAGGCAAACAGTGCAATTGTTACTGAGTAAGCTGGCCCTGCAATTTTAATAAAATTATAATTATGTTACAGGGCTTGCTGCTCTTTGTTAACTGCAGCATGTCATGCTCTGCATGGTTTTGCTTCTTGCATGTATTATTCTCTACAGCTGTATTGTAGAGTCTAATGCTTTTGTATTTTAAACTTATGTATCTTTTTTTACCACTGTTTATTTTTAATCCTAATATCCTTCCAAGTGCCCTTTTGTAAAGTTGTACTGAAATTTCTGTGCTACTTTTAAATGATGTTTCTTTGATGTAGGAAATCCTATTTATGAAGGTTAAGAAAACGCTAGAGAATTAATGCTCACAGGTATTCAAAGATCTGATTGTGCTCCGGAAAAAATCCGGATTTCCAGATTTTTCGCTAATTGCGATCCGGAAATCCTAAATCCAGAAGTTTACAGAAATCATCGATCACATTTATGTATAAAAATTCTTGTATGTTTTATTTAAAAATATTAGAATTGGAATTTATACTTAGCATCTCTTTCATTTGTAAATATTTTTTCTGGTAGAATAATAAATGTGATTAGAGATAAAAGTAAACTAAATATAAAATTATAAATTTAAATTATGTTGTATATAATTTATATAGAATTTCACGTTGTGAAAATATCAATGATTTTAATTTATAAAGATATTAATTTTTTTGAAATGCGTCATTAATGATTTTACTCAGGAAATTTTCAGGATTTTTTAATTGGGCTCACAGTCACCCCTGGGTATTAAAACATAAACTGGAGGTCATATCTACAAAATTATTTGCTAATAATTTTAATTGGCAATTTGAACATATACTCCAGTAACTCTGTTTTATCAGTTCATATGTCTTATAAAAATTTATAGTATACTAATTGAGTTACTAAAGTAAAAAGAGTTGCATTGGTGTAATTTTCTGCAATTTGAAAATGATAGCATTTTCAATCATATTAAACAAGATGTCAATGAAGATTGTAATTAGATTGTTCTGTAATTTGGTTATAGAATAATATTTGAGGGATTATGTACTTACCAAAGAAAACAAAATCTCAGGGATTGGTATTTTCAGGAAGATTTTTGTGCGAGCTTCTGCCTTTTCAACATATTTCATTTACAAAACTTCTTTTGTAAAGTCAGCTTTTATAATAAATAAAAAATGACTTGCATGCTATATTAATTTCCTCACGCAGTCCTAAAGAACTTGCCTCTGCTGTAAAAGTGAAAATTACATTTTTTGTAAGGTATTGCTAAATCTATATTACTTCATTTGTAACTTATGTGATTTATCTAGTGTTTTTATGCTATGCTATCAGTTTTTGTTATAAGTAAATTATATAATAAAATTATTTACTGTAAACAAAAATACATGCTATGAAATGTAATATTGTCTATGATAGTAAACATTTTAAGTTATTTATAGTAAAACTTCTGGGAAAGACCACCTCTATGTAGTGACCTCCTCTATTTACGACCACTTTTGGGAGGCACAGAATTTTTTCCAAACTTTGATTTGTAATGAAGAAAATCTATTGGAGAGACCATCAAAACCTCTTCACTAAATGCGGAAAAGGTCAAACAAGGAAACACAAAAAAATATCAAATCAAAAATTTAAAACAAATTAAGTAGATTAAAATGTATTCAAAATATTTATGTGGGGTTCTTATTTAAAGAACTCCTTTTGATGATCTCTGAAAGAGATCTACAACCTCATGTTGAAGTTAGAGTGCACTAAAGACGATACTATTAATGATTTATTTTTAGAGTAGAAAGTTAAATATTAAAAAAAAAAAAAAAAAAAAAAAAATTGTTATTTTAGAAAAAACTAAGCATCTCAATCAAACAAACCTCTTCTCATTTTTTAAAGCTAACTAATTGTTAGGATATAAAATTAAATGCAAACTTAAACAAAAACATAATTGTTCATTTATTTAAAATAGTTCAATCATTCATAATTGTAAGAGTTGTTTTTGTTCATTGATCTGGTTTTCATGACATCAACTCAAGGAACATTTCTGCACCAAAAAATGCCACTGACTAAAATTAAAATCGTTTGCAACAAATCACCTACCTTGGATAACATTTTTAAATCAATGGACAATGGAGGTAACTCCTAAGAATGACCAACCTCCATTAACGACAATTTTATTATGGAGAGTGGTCTATTCCGAGAGGTTTCACTGTGTTTACTTTTTATGATGTGTTATTTTGTTATTTAAAAATAACTTTTTACTACTTATTTTTTAATTATTGTTCAGTAATAAGTAATTTTAAGTAAATTTTTTTCAATTGAATATATGTTGCAATAAAATGTGTATCCTTTGTTATGTATCTCATGATATTGTATTTTGAACAATGTAATATAATTTGTAAATTTTTTTTTTGATTATTTAAAAGATAAAAATTATTGTTATTGTATTTTATAGGAAAGGTGACAACTTTGAAAAAAAGACAAGAACTGAAGTAGATAATCCAGCGTTTGAGTAAGTTCTGAATCTGAATTTAATTTTAAATTTAGTTAAAACCATTCTTAGTAACTTTTAAAATAAATGCACTATGTAATTTAAATAAATATAAAGACTTTATATATTTAAGAAAATATTTTATTTAATTTTTTACATAAACATTGATTGTTTTTAAATTTGAATTCCAGAATTTTACATGCTTAATAAAACATATTAAATTGTTTTTTAAGCATGATATTTCTATTTAAATTGCCATAATATTCAAATACAATTTAAACTGGAATTTAATGTTTTTTTTTTTTGTTAATTTATAGTTAATAATATATTTTAATATTAAATGAAATGGAAACAATTTAATTTTAATAATTGAAATCCAAAAATGTAGCTTCAAATAGATCTAGATGAGATGACCTAACTGAGACGGCCTTGACCGGTAACCAGCTGTAGTGCTTGAGAAGAAGAAAATAATAATTAATTATTTAAAAAAATGGTACTTTTTCTGAAAGGATATGACTTTAAGTACATTAAGTTATTTTTATACTACCATTAATTACTTAAATAAAATTAGAAGCTTTTAAATTTTTCAAATTTCAAAACATTTCTAATCTGCTCAAGTTAATATAAAATAGTATAACTAAGTAATTATTATATGCACTGTTTTATTGAACTTAAATACATATTCTTAATTTTTAGATGAATCACAATAAATTTTTTAAAGAATGGTCTCACTCTACTTAATTTTAAAATGTCAGTTATAAAAATTTATGAATTAAATAATCAATTATGTATGCACATACATAAAATTATCTATAAATTGTATGTATGAATTCACTGATAAGAGGTGAGGGGGAGTAGAAGTGGTGTAAACAAGTCAAGGAGATATGTGTAATATTTTTACTGACTCTTTAGCAAGGAGAAAGAAGCTTTGAAGGCGAAAGAAGAGACTGAAAAGGATAACGATGGGGATGTTGCAAATGAAGATACTCCCATGATTCAAACTTCAGGGTGAGCCTTGGGTCAACAAATCAGTTTGTGCTCGAATAGCTTTTTACCCTTCTCATGTTTGCGTCCACTTCGTATGCACTCTTCTCCCACTATCTATCTCGTTTTTTTTATAGGAGTCACTCTTCCGTGCAAATATAACACAATATTATGAGACTAACATTCATAATAAGTTAGTGTAAAATGCCACAAGAAATTAGTTGATTTTTAATATGTAGAAAAGTTGGTTTAATTTCAATGCCTGAAAAGTCTTGGGAAATGACTTTTATGAATGAATTCTAAACAAACCGTTATAAAAGTTTACTTTTGATTCTAATTTTACTATTGATTCTAATTTTACTATAGATAATATTTGCTATTGATTAAATACGTTATCAAAAATATTAATAAAGATATTGTTTTAATCTTTTTAAAAGCAGCTTTTCTGTTTCCAGAGTAAATAAATAATTATATGGTTTTTTTTAAAAAAAAACATTTTTTCTAATTCAAGTTTTAGCCCTTTGACCCAGAATTTTTATTCCATATATTTTTCATACTTTTATCATTATTATGCCGAAATAAGTGGAAACTAATATATTTAAGCATTTTAATAATTTATCGTTATGAAATGCAGCATGATGTCTTTTTCTAAGTTAAAGGTAAGATCTTCCAAAAACAACTCACTTCCAAACAATAATTTTTTGAATTTGCAGTTATTTAGATCTAAGAAAAAAAAGTTATTTATCATTGAAATTTCTTTGAGAATATCAATTATTGATACATTTTTGAATAAAACTTTTTTGAAACTACTGTTTTTTTGATTTTATACTTTAGTATATATATAATTCTGATTGACTATTAAATGGTCTTTTATAATTTGGGACACTGGTCTACTCTAATTTGTTTAATATAAGTAATGGAAATTTAAGTGTAAAAAAAAATATTAAATTTGTTTGTAGTTAACTAAATAATTAACAGGTAGTTTAGTTATCTAGGGTTAAGTAAGAATTTAATATGATAGTAAAAATACATAATCCAAGTTTGCATTCAAATTAGCAAATGCCATGATGAGTGTACATAATTATTGTTCTTTGTGAAAATTTGATAACTTTGTTTAGATTAGGTTTACATTAAAAAAAAAAAATTCAGGGAAAAATGAAATATCTTTTAAGAATAAGTGTACTAAGCCTGTTTTAATAAATATCTTTTTATTTTTATATTTTCCTCTTAACGGCGAAATTTAAAAAAATAAAATTTCTGTGAATAACGTAAACAACTCTTAAATTTTAATCATTATGAAATGTTAGTAGCAATGCATTGTAAAAATATTTTAATCGGAAAGTGACACCTTTTCTGGTAATTTATCTTTTATAATTTGGAAATCTTTGTTACTTCTCTTGCTGACTCATGTCTTAAGCTGTTTAATCTATTGAAAACTTGAAAGGAATGTATCTCTGAGTTATGTTTGATAGCTTTCCGCCATTTTACTTTTTGGATCTTGCTTGCAGTCTTGTCTTGTGATCCTTTGTTTTTTTACTTTAAATTTTCTAAGTTTGACAAAAAAATCACCTCCACTCTGTAAATTAGATGTTTATATACAATTTTATTTTGTTGGTCTTCTCTAAAATTCACACTTTTGTTTTCCTTTTTATTTGAAGAAAATGTCATGTTCTCTATGCAATTGAAAGTTTATATCTTTGTGTTCCTATTTTATTATTTTCATAACTTAAATAATTGAAATCAATGACAGAAATTAATTTACCAACTTTATAATTGTGTTAAACATTCTCTTTTGATTAATTAGATATTGTTACAACAGTTTTTGTTTGGAATTATTATAGTTTGTTCTAAATATTTATGTTTGTTAACATACCTTTTGAATTGTGTTTGGCACTTAATTATCAAACATTCCACAATAATGATGGTTATTTATTATTTCACTTCATGAATTTATTTTTTTTAAAAATTTTGTCTAAAAATTTCATGGTTGCTTTGTGGCGTTCAGTATGTTAAAATACTTTTTCCTATTGAATGCAGTTGATGCACTATTGGTATATTTTTCATATTAGGATTGCACTCATTTTATAACTATTCTTATAATATTAGTTTGAATTGCAAGCATATTTTTGAAAAGATTTCTGATTAATTTTAAATTTTTCACTGTGTGTTAATTGTTCTGATTTAGTTTAAAGGAATTGCACTTATTATTTACATCTCTTCTGACTAAGATGTGTAATGTCTACGTGTAACAAAGGGAACTTCATATAAATTCATTTTTTCAGTTTGATTTGTTGGCATATTACAGATGTATATTATCACACTATAACAGATGCTGTTGATTATATTGTACTTATTATTAGAAAGAAAAAAAAACTCTTTCCTCTGATTTACTTTTTTGCTTTCATTGGTTTTTGTTTATCTAGCCTATTAACAATGCTACTAACATTGATTTGCTTACTAGGTATCTTATTGCTTGACATTAACATCTGCACTGCATTTAATTCTAAAAATCTTATAGTCTAAGCTTTTTGTAGTTGTATTATTAGTGCATTTATTTGATTATCCAATTACACAAATTATAAAATTTTATTTTGAAATAATTTATCACATTAATATAAAACATTCATTCGTAAAAAATTTGCATGATAACTAATAATTAACTGACGTAAAGTTAATTTAAAGATTTAAAACTAATTTTTTTTTTGTTTTTACTTATAAAGAAAAATTACTTTTGTACTTAATATTTAAAATATATTTATCTAACAACTAAAAGTATTTAATGCTTTAAACGTAATCCTTAATAATTTTCTCATCTTAGCAACTTAAATAATTAGGTGAGAAAATATTAATGTTTTTAAATATTTACAAATTTAGATGATGAAGGATTCGGTTTAAATACTGAACACCAATATCAATATTAAAAAGTGATTTGTATTAACATCCTAAATGTATCAAGAATTTTGCACCCTCAGTATATGGTTTTAGAAACAAAATGCAATGATTAATCCACTTAAACCAACACCTTCAGATCTTTAAGATATTGACTTATGATTGATTCTTTAGTTTTTTAACTAAACACACTTGATTCTTTAGTTTTTTAACTAAATATAGAACTCAAACAAACAAATAAATAAATGAAATCTTAAAAATTAAACAAAAAATTAACTTACTAAGCAAACAAAAAGGAAATAAATTATAACAATTACATTAAGTTAAAAGTTTTTTTTTTTTTTTTTGAAAATCTAACATTAAATATTTTGCAATAGTGGGGTAAAAAGATTTTGGATAGTCTTTTCTTTTATTAAAACGTAGTGCTAACACACATGTAGTTACATTAACTTTGGTATTGGTGTCTACTTCTTAGCTGTCTGTTTTTGTGTAATTGATAATTTTTATTATGATTCAATTAAAATTTGTGTTTCTTTTCTCCTTATAGTGCCAAGGACACCAAAGCTGGTGATGGCACAGATGCTAAAAATAAATCACCAAAGGGTTCAAAGTCTAGTATTGCCAAGGATAGCTTAGTGTAGAGTGACCAAAGAAGTATGACCCTTTCACTTTATGTTGGCATAACACTCGATGCTAACATAATCTAAGTGAATAAAAAAAAACTGTGACTTCATAATTGTTGTTTGAACAGTCGGTACAAAAACTTAAAGATTCAGCTGCTTATGACACACGAAAAAAAAAAAAATACTGGAACTTCATTTTTTAAAACTCCCTGTTTTTGGATTTGAAGACTGATTACATACATACAATTCTATTTCCAATTTTTCATTTATAATATGTTAAAAACATATTTTCGAATTTTATCGCGAAGTGAATTTTTTATAGGTATATCATGTATAAAAAAAATGATACTTACTGCCCATTATTTGGAAGAGATGAAGGAAGGACAAGCTGAATGGCAGTTTTAATATTTTCCTTTTATTTGTGACGTTTTATTTCATAGATTGTTGCATTTAATTTATTTTTTGTAAATGTACCAGACATGAAAGTAAAATTTTATAATTTTAACTTCAATTGATTCATTTCATGTTCAAAAGCAATCATTCTCATTTTTTGTTCCAATGCTAAGGCTTAAGAGACATTTTTTGCTTTTTGTTATCAATAAATAAATAAGGTGGCGGAAAAAAATATATAATCCAAATTTGGCTCCTTAGATTTTAAGAGCAGGGAGCTGTACCTTCTACAACCGTGTCTTTTCCATTTGCCAATACTTCTACTTAGAACTATTTTAAAACCTTCTAGTTTTTAATGTATGTGCAAGGTATAGAAGGATTATTTTAATAGTATAATACCTGAAAAAAAAAGTATTACTTTCTTGCCTGGTACTTGTGAGAAAGTGGCATTCAGTTTGTATTGTATTTTTAGGCTTTTGTTATGAAAAAAAAAAATGTATAAAGTCATTTGCATCAATATTTGTTTTATGAGTTTCACACGATTGTTCAATTTGGAACAAGAACTTTGAGATTACTCATTCCTCTGTTATGTGTTTCAAAATCATTCCACAATGTTTTTTTTTTTTTTTTTTTTTTTTGTTATTGTTTTGTTTGCTTGATTGTGTGCAGATTTTTTTTACTTTTGTGTGCATTTTACCATATCATGGTATACCATGTTTTTTTTTTTTTAGTCTTCTCATTGTTGCAAAGTATTTAGTAAATTTATTTTCTCTAACTCAGTCTTTCTTTTAAATTCCATTTTTCCCCCCATCATCTTCATCTCAAATCATTCATTATATTTTCTTTGTTATGTTTTTATGTTTCTGTACTTGTCTTTTGTGATGTGCGAGTTGAATTATTTGTTTCTTTTGAAATTGTAACGCTTTGAATTTTCATTTTTTATTAAGTATCTTTCAGTAATAAATTTTTAAATCTATTGCTTGTAAATAATGTGATTCTTTTCTGCCATTAAAATGTTTTTTTTATTCATTCTTTAAGAAAAAAAGTTTTATGAAAACATGTTTTAGAATGGGCTGCCTGTTTAATTGCAGCTCCATTGACTTATTATTTAATGCCTGTTTGAAGTAAGATTGGCGGAATTTTTTAAGCCATTTTTTAAGTTTGGCTTTAAATGTGCTCATCACACATTTTTTTTTATGAAAGCATTCAAAATGACAAGTTTGTAAGCAATTTGTAATTTTAATATTGAATCTTGATATCTTTTAAGGGAAAAAAGCATTCTAAACTTAAAAAGAAAAATCGGAATTACATTGATTACAGATATTTTTTAGAATTTTACATTTCTTGCTTGAATAAGTTTTAGAATGAGGTTATCATACATCATACTATCAAATATCTTTGAAAACGAACATTTGTGCAGCACTCTTAATACTGCTTAGCACGGCTGTAAACGAAAATAAGATACATGATATCATATGTCATTTATAACTTGTATGTGCTGCAATTTCCAGCCTTTTTAGTTGCATAAAACATTATTATATGTATATATATAATGTAAAAAAATTTCAATACAGACCTGGTATTACCAGGGCCTTAACATCGGTATGAGCAGCTATTTTTCAGCAAATGAGGTTATTGAACTATTAAAATTGTGTATGTTCTCATATTGGAATGCTTGCTGCTCTCTTCTTACCTTGTGATGTTGTGTGCATGAATTAAGAATAAAATCTTATTCATAAATGTTAGTTGCTCGAGTTTATTTCTTAGCATATTTTCCACATTCAACTAAAACTATGTAAAAATCAAATTTATTGCATTTCTAAAAATAAAAACAGTGTTTGATCTGCTTGTGGGACATAAAAAGTATTGTCAATGTATATTTTTTATCATATATTGGGTTTTCAGATTATACATAAATTTTAAATTCAATTAATTTAAGGTTGCAAGTTAATTTTTTTAAAAAGAGTAAATATTTAAAGAGTTATACCTTTTTCTGTCTTCCTCTTAATTACTTATGAATTCATTCACATGTATTATCTTCGACAACAATAAAAAAAAAAAAAACATGTTACTGGCTGTTGTTAAACATCCTTATGCTTCATAAATTCATATAAATTTTCCTGACCGGCAGCCAAAGTTATTTGATACTGGTAAACTATAAAAGAACACTAGAAAAGTTCCCTTTAATAATTATTTACGTTAAATTCAATTAACTGTATTATCTTTGACAATGATCTAAAAAAAAAAAAAATACTAGTCGATGGCTAAACATCTGATACCTCCTAAAAATTTTTTTATAAAATTTCAATACCAGCAGTTAAATTTATTTGATACTGGTAAATTGTAAAAGAACACTAGAAAAAGTGCAATTGTAAAAAGTAAAATTTTTGTGGAAGAATTTTTTTTTATGGAGGAAAGTACAGGGTGTTTATGAAGTCCCGGACCCATTTTGATGTTTAATAACTCATAAAATAATGAAGATATAAACAAACTTATGGCATTTATTGATGGAATAACTCATATCTTTACTTTGGTAAATATCGTCTGCATGTGTGGTTAATTTCAGATAATTTCATTTTCCAGTCTAAATATCGTCTTCTTATTAATTGCATTTTTCTCTCTTTTGTTTTTGGAAACTATTGCAATGTTATGTTTACTTTTGATGTGTCTGTTCTATGTAGTACTTTTCTATTTCTATGTGATGTTTTATTCGAGCGGATGTTAAGGAGAATGCATACACCACAAGAGAAAGCACAGATTTTATGGTGGTTCATTGATACGAAATCGATAGTGCAAGCACAGAGAAATTGCAGAAGAATTCACCAAAAAGATCCTCCATCCAAAAGCAGCATCTTGCAGTGGAAAAAGAATTTTCTAGAAACTGGAAGTATAGCAGATAAGAAACGTTCCAGACGTCCATGCACAAGTGATTTTGACGTTGAGTGTGTCAGACAGACATTTTTACACAATCCTAGAAGATCTGTGAGATCAGCGGCAAGAGAATTGGATATGCCAATTTCGACGGTGTACAAGGTTATTAAGAAACAATTAAGACTGCATGCATACTAAGTTCAAGGTTTGGAACCGGACGTTAGGCCTAGGAGGATGTCGTTTGCAACAGATATGGTAGGAAGGATTGAAGATGCTGCTGATTTTCTGAAGCGCATAATGTTCTCCGATGAAGCATCCTTTCATGTTTCTAGCATTGTTAATCGCCATAATGTGCGCATATGGGGATCCCCCAAAAGTTAATGTGTGGTGTGCACTAATGCACGACCGAGTCATTGGGCCTTTCTTTTTTACAGAAAAGACGGTCTCATCAGTCGTATACTTAGACATGTTGGAAAACTTCGTATTTCTACAACTAGAAGAGCTTCAGCCACACGTCTTTTTGCAACAAGATGGTGCACCACCTCATTATCATCGTTCGTAGTTCTTTGAATGACCATTTTCCAGGAAGATGGATTGGGCGAGGAGGTTCAATTCCTTGGCCACCCAGATCACCTGATGTAACGCCGCTGGACTTTTTTCTTTGGGGATTTATAAAGGACAATGTTTACAGGAGGATCTTGTCGAACATTGATGACCTAAAAGCCAGAATTACAACCGCAATAGCCTCTGGATGCCGACATGCTTGCCGCTACCTGGCGTGAAATTGACTATCGACTTGATGTTCTCCGTGCAACGAAGGGGGCGCACGTGGAAGCTCATTAACAAGGGTCATAAAACGTTTTGAGTCTATCTAACCATTTATGTTATTAATTTTAATCTATCTTTATTATTTTGTGAGTTATTAAACATCAAAATGGGTCCGGGACTTTATAAACTGTATTTTTAAGACTAATTCTTCCATTAATTAACATTGTTTCTAGGTTAGAGACTAAAAAGTTTTAAGAACACAAATAGAAATATAATTTATTTGTTTATACCAAAAGAAATAAATACAAAGACATGAAAAAAAAAACCCTCTTTTCAAGGTTTACAAACATCATGATACACATCAAGGTTTCTAACATCTCGCCAAGTGGGGGGCATATTACTGTGAAGACGATTGCCACATTTTCTGCATGGATGAGTAAATAAAGTTGAATAACTTCTAAGCCAAGTCTGAAAGTATTGTTAAAACTAAAAATTAATAGAAAATAAGTATGTCATTTATTTATCATAAACTGTAATTACTAATTAAACTAAGAAAGTTAACTTTCTAAAAATACCTCTTCTCGCCAAGTGAGGGGCATATTACAGGGATGAGATTTTTTTTTAGCAGATTTTCGCTTTTATCTCTCGAATTTTGGTGGGTTTTTTTATTCAAAAACTCCAATGCCCTAAAAGTTTTTTTTAAATAACTATTCTTCTTTTTCTGGAAATTCAGCCGTTGAAATAAAATAATTATATTTATTTCCGATTTTCAAAGATAAACAGAATACTCAAACTACGTAGCTGCCAACCCTACAATACAAAAAAGCCTTTTAGAAATCCCAAGCCCGGAATCTGCTTATATCTCGATTCTTATTCACGTGATTTTGATATCAAACATCAATTTTCATATTTACCCGATTCAAAAGATGCATGTTGCGATGCTTATTCCAGCGATTTAAATATGGTTCATCGCAATTTGTATTAATGCGTTAATAAAATCCTATGTAGCGGTTCGTATTCACGCGAGTTTAAAATCCAATGTCGTGATTCGTTTATGCGGCTGTAATATTAAACATTGATTTTCGAATTTATACGTGATTTAAAATTAGACATTGAAATTCGTATTCATGCAATTAAAAAATTATGCATCGTGATTCGTATTTACGCAATCTAAAAATTACGCATCATGATTTGAATTTTCGCATTTTTGAAATCCAATATTGAGTTTCATATTCACGCGATTTAAAAGCCACATATCGGGATTCATATTCTCTCGATTTGAAAGTCATATTTATGTGATTATATTCATACGATTTGAAAATTAATCATCGGGATTATACCTGGGCCATAAATCGATGTATCGCGAAATATGGATTTAAAGCATATATCGGCCGGCCGATATAGAGATTTTTGTTTTTTAGGCGATGCATCAGAAATCTGATTTAAGCCGCTGATATGACTACTCTTGTGGTTTAACATGCTGTCCGATTATCGTTCGGACGGTTTGGGTTTCTCTAATTGGTTTCTTTATTTCAAAATAATTAAATAAATAGGATAGAGCAGTGATTCTCAACCTTTTTTTGGTGGCGGCACACTTTTAACGATTTCGATTTGACGTCACACAATGAAAAAAATTCATTTAAAAGTTGTTTACTTACTCATAATACAGTGTGAAATAGTTTGTGATAATAATTTTGAATGTGAAATAAAATAATATGTACTACAAGAGCACGTTTATTAAAAGTTTAATTATTTCTTTCGACTAATTTTTATTAAGTAAGTTATATTTTGTAACTAATTGTTAGTAAGTTATATATATTTTTTTTAGTTATTAATTGTTAGCTTGTTTTCTATAGTTATTAACTGTTAGTTTTTTTACATTATTTTTTTGTGATTTCTTGTTAACTATTTTTTTTCTAATTATTAATTGTTAGCTTATTTTTTTGTTAGTTATCCTTTGTCAATTTGCTTTTATAACTATTAATTGCATAGCTAACTTTGATTAGCTTTTATTTCCGTTTGAAAGTTAATATTTAGCTTTCTTTCTTTTGTTAATTAATAATTTTAATAGTCATTAAATTTTCTACTTATTTCAACATTTTTTAAAATTGCCAAAGACAATTTAAACACTTCTTTCTAATTTTAAGATTGTCAGAGACAAGACAATCGCCGACAAAAATGTTCACACGGTTAAAGCCTGGGAAAATTATAAAAAGTATATATATATACACTTTTTTTTTAATTTAAACTTTACTCGTAATAAAAAAAAGCATTATAATTTTTATTGTATCATTTCTAATATTTGGCGCGGCACATTTTAAGAATTTGGCGGCACGCAAAAGTGCCGCGGCACAGTGGTTGAGAATCACTGGGATAGAGACTTACCATATAAGACCTCACAGCAATGTCAGGGACATTCGGAGAATAAAAATGCAGCATAGCTGAATTAGCGTGCTCAGTGACCTAGAAAGAAAAGGATATTTTTTAAATTACTATCGACAAATTTATTATTTGTATCAGGTTTTGTCAAATCACATGTTACATCTTGTGCTAAATAGAGATTGATAAGCAAATCAATTGTACTTTTGAATTCATCTTTAATTCATATTTATATAGCTATAAACAATGAACAATTTTATCTTACACTTATTCTAAAAAGAATATATTATAATAAACAATTTAGTGCAAAAAGTTTGCTAGAAAAAGTAGTTTTAATTCATTATAATGGAGGATGAAAGCAACAAATGATGAAAGTGTCTGGAAAAAGTAAAGAATTAAAAGATTTTCTAAGCTAATTTTTTGTTGGACGAGAACCAGTTGAATCTTTCATTGTTTTAGGTGTTGACAAACATCCCTAATATGCCATGGAAAGATAAATTTTTAGTTTAATAACTAAAAGAAACCAGTTACACACTGGGTGTTCCAAATTGATAGATGGTTTAAAAATGAAGAAAAACAGAGACATAAATGTTTGATTTTCTGCATTCTGTTTAAGAAAATGTTGTTTATAATCACGAAGTTTTAAAAATTTGTTTTAAAATTCATTAACAGATGGCGCTATAGACTAAAATAAACAACAAAACTATATAATGATGATAAATACTAACATTGACTTCACAGATTAATTGTTACCATAGGAATTTTGCTAAAATTAGCTCAAATTAAAGAAGAAATACACAATGAGAGTCATAGATATTGTATGAGAGTCATGTAAATTGCTTATTTTTTTATTTGGTTTTTATTATCTAGTTCATTTCCCATTTTTCCGACAATGGAACACTAAATGATTACACTTCGTTCAGCGAAACCCCACCTTTATATAAAAAAAAGTATAGAAGGATAATTGTTAACATATTGAACAATAATACAGTATTTTATTATAAGATTTAATTCACTAATAAGAGAAATACATTTTTTTCTTTGTTTTATCATTAATAATCTTAAATTATATTTTAAGTCCTACAGCTAAATTCACAGTCCTAGAGTTTTGTCTAGTCTAGTACTGAATTTGTTTTTGGTGTATATATATAAACTGAAAACGAATAAAATGTGTCAAATTACAGTCTTCTTTGAAATGAAAACTAAAAAGAACTGCTATAAACGCTGAAAATGGTTATTTGGGAAACATACTTCTTAATTAGCTAATTTAAAAGCCCTGTGGGAAATCGGAACAAATTTTTTTAAATGTATGTATTTTTCAAAATTTATTCTATATATTGTAATTAAACAATTATCTTTCTTTTTTTAAAAAGTGCCATTACTTTTTTATTGGCATTTCAGTTTGAATAATTTCATGCAGACCATCAAAATATTAAATAAATATTACCTTATTGATCAGACTTAAATATAATTTAAAGTTCCAAAATCGTTGCAAGTTAAAAAAAAAAAAAAAAAAAAAAATATGAGTTAACAAATGAAACAGTTGGATTTTTAAATGATATTAAATTTTATAATTTTAGCAGATAGTTATTTTTTCAACAATTCATTTAAAGTAAAAAGTAATTTTAACAGAGGCCAATTAAGTGAGAGGCTGTTCTAATTTATTCTTGAAATATTTCCAAATGTTTCTCCTATGAAAAAGAAAACATACATTTATTCTTATAATTGTTAAATATCTCTTTTTTTTAAATTCTGAAAAAAAAACAACAAGACTAAACTGAGTCAAATAGTTTTATGTTATTATACTTATTCAATATATAGTTAGAATAATAAGCATTTTAAATACCTTTTGAAAAACATGGTATCGTGATCCTGACCACATATCAAGCTGAAACAAATAAAATTAAATTTTAAATAAATCAAATTTTCCTCTCAGATATTTTAATCTATAAAGCTTATAACATGATCGTAAAAGAACCATCAGAAGAAAAAGAAACTTACTTTGTCATTTTCTGTGTAAAAATCTTCATTGAATCCTTTAACTATGATCCAGTCAATGATAAGACCTCTCAACATTATTAAAGCTTTCAAAGTTCGAGCGACTGTCACCTATAAAATGAAAAGCCTAAATAATCACTAATTAAAAAAAAATTATAAATCATTTTATATGTTTTGAAGAAAAAAAAGCATCTTACAGGGAATAAAGTTTTAAATTTGTAGAAATTGTAAACACTAAAATTTCAAAAAATATTAATGCTTCAAACAGTAAGTCTATTTTTACTTCAAAAACAAAATTTGAAAACCAAATTAATTTTAGAGAAGAATCTACGTCTCTTTTGATATTTGTAGTAAAGCTACTTGGAATGGAGAAAAAAGAATGGAAATGAGAATTCTATAAATTTTCTAATTTAAATACAGCGAAACCTAAAGGAAAAACCAGCCCTATATAGCATCTCCTCTATTTGCGATCGCTTTTGGGAGGCACAGAATTTTTTCCATCATTTTGTGTAGAAAAAAACCTTCAGGAGAGATGATCTAAACCTCCCCCAGTGACCGGAAAAACCTCTGCACCATATGCGGAAAAGGTTAAATAAGGAAACCCGAAAAAATATTGAAACAAAAAATATTAAAACAAATAAGTAGATTCAAATGTATTCAAAATATTTGTGAGTGGCCCTTATTTATATCATGCTGAAGTAAAATTGCACTAAAGATGATGATATTAATGACTTATTTTTGAGTTCAAAAGTAAAATGATATAAAAAAAAAATTTTTTTTTTTAGAAAAAATTAAGCATCTTAAACAAACCTCTTCTCATATTTTAAAGCTTACTAAGTTTTATGATATAAAACTAAATGCAAAATTAAACAAAAAGCATAACTGTTTATTTATTTAAAATAGTTCTATCATTCATAATTGGTAAATTTGCTTTAACACATAATTACATCAGTAAAGATTAATTTTATTGGCGCTAAATTTTATTTTTCCAGCTCTCATGACGCCACACAAGTGGCCTTTCTGCACCAAAAAAAAATGACACTAAATGAAACTAAAATTATTTGCGAAAAATCATGTACCTTTGATATCATTTTGAAGTCAATGAAGGTAACCCTTAAGAACAACCAACCTCCATTAATTACCATTTTACTGTGGTCGCTACCAAGAGGTTTCACTGCATTTTATTTCCTTAAATTAAAAAAATTAATTTTCATTGAAAGAATTAAAATTTCATTTTATTGTAGGACAAAGCGATCATAATTGGCCACTATAAAATGAATTTATATATGAATTTCTACATATTATAATGTACATTTATATAAGTAAGTATACATATGTAAATTAATTTAGGTAAAATAAATTATAGACAATATTTTTTATTTTTATGCATCATTTGATATTATGTATAAGATCTTTTTAGTTATGATATTTAGTATTTCCATAGGTCATTACATTTTCATTAAGAATATTAATAAATAGTCAAATTAACCAATACAGCTTTGTACAGTTTGTCTTTAAATTTTGTTTTATTAGTGTCCCATCCACTAGAGCAGGGCTGTCCAACTGTAAAGAGCCCACGGGCCAGAATTCCGATCACTGATCACCTGGCGGGCCGCAGTTTGAAAAAGTTGAACAATACCCTTTTACCTCTTATACAATAACAATTAATAGTTGAATTATTAATTATAAAACAATGGAACAGAAGGATTATAAAAGAATTTGCTTGCATTTTAATGAGAAAACTGAGACCGATCAGACTGAATAAGAAGTCGGCGGGCCACACAATATGTGTTGGTGGCCATATGCGGCCCGTGGGCCGCCAGTTGGACAGCCCTGAACTAGAGGATTGATTGGGATAAAAAAAAAAACTTTCTTAATGGTTGGAAACATTTTGCTTTTAACTAGAGGTTTGATTATTGTTATTAATATTTTTTTCATTTTTTCCAATTATTACATTATTTTTTTTGAAAGGAAAGGATTTATCCAACAAGCAATTAACTTTTGGTTGGGAATCACTCTACAGTGGGCAATTAAATATTTAGGGCTAGCAAGTAACAGAGTTTGACTCTAAAATACCAGAGTTTGTCATTAGAGTGTGATTGATAGATGGTATTCTATTTCAACTTTTTGATATTTTTGTATTTTTTATGAATTGAATGAAATTTGGCTAATCACATTGCAATATATTTGTATTCCTTTTTCAGTTGCTACACATTTTTACAGTTTTGGACACCAAAAAGTTTTTATAATACATTTGTTAAAATTTTATATATTTTTTTATGATAATAGGTGGTGAGCAAGAATTGCATGTCTGACTAGTCTCTTCAAAACTGAAATTTCATGTCCTGTTCTATATCAAGGGTCTGTCTAGGTTTTTCTGAAAGGTTCTTATTTTGTGAAAATTTAGACATATTTTGTGAAAAATTAAAAATTATATAAAAAAATCAACACAAAAACATAGTAAAAATATAGATTTATCGTTTCTTAAGGGATACAAAAATAAAATTTAAAAAAAAAGTATTTTGTGAAACTACCTTTTTCCCTAAAGTTTAATTTGTGAAACTACCGTTTTATCTAAAATTGAATTTGTGAAGGTACCGCTAAATGGTAGTAAATTCGGCCTGGACAGACCCCTGTATATCTACCTTGAAAAACAAAAAAAACAATGTTTTTCTTTAACAAATCTCTCTTTTTTTTAATCATTATTGTTTACAAAACAATTTGCAGAAAATAAGAAGCACTTATATGACATAGTTATTTTATTCCTGCCATTTGTTTCATTTAATTTAATAACTTCAAATCGAAACAATCTATTGCCCCAATTGTTATCAAAATATCTTAACTAAAAAACCCATTCAAAAAACTTTAGTTAACAATTCTGTCTAGGTCGGTACTTTATTTACGTCGCACTTGATCTGCACAATGGGGTGACGGTCTGGGAAACATCCCTGAGGACGATCCGAAGACATGCCATTTCAATTTTGATATTCTACACAGGGGATATCAATCCTGTCTAGAATATAGCATTCGACACATTTTCTAAAATTATTTTGCCTCTATTATTACAACAAGCATTCCTGTTTTAATATTTCAAAATCTATTTTCTTGTTCCATGACCTTGAAGCATGTCACAGACCAAACTGTTTATTTAACCCAGGTTTTTATTTTAATGAATTTTTAAACACTCATTTATCTTTAAAAAGATTGATTGGACAGTTTACATCATATTGTACAGTAAAAAAGTTAATAAGATTTTTTTTTCTAATAGTGATTTAAAGTCATGGGCCAGATTAGTTAGTTGACCAAATTATCTATTTTGAAATAATTAATTACTTATTTTATATCTCGGTGTATATGTTGACTTTTCACACCCCCAAAATTTTACAGAAACATCAAGGGGTCAACTTATACACGGGAAATAAAATCTAACATTCATTGCTCATAAAATATTGGTGCATTTTAAACAATGAGATAGATATGAATAATTCTATATCAATTTACCATTTTCAAAAACTATTTTGAAAATATTACACACAATTATTTTTGCATTTTCTCTTCATCATATTTTTTTACATATAAAAATGTCTTTTTATAAAACAATACACTAAATTATGTTCAGAAAAAAATTATTAAGAAAAATTGCGATAATTTATACAAAAGTATTTAAAAAAATATAACACAATGAAAACTTTTAAAACATACCGTAAAGCTACAAATTTAAAAATATCATGTTCGTTGGATTTAATGATGTTTGCAGTGCCATCATTTGGATACCACTCTGCAATGAATTCTACTAAGTGGCACAAAAAATAGTCTTTACCCAAAGTCTACGCTGTTTAAAAGAATTTACAATAACATATAAACATACATAAGTCCACATTTTATTTGTGTGACTAGTATAATTTGACATGCGGTGTCTATAGGATTAGCGTAGATATTCCCTGTTTTTGCACGAGTTTTTTCTCCTTCCATTAACCATATTTATTTCAAGGCAATAGATTTTAGAAATTTCCATGTTTAGTTTTTTCAGTGGTTAACTTATAAACCCGACATACTAGAAGTTTGCAATAGTGTTAAAAATTGGGGCTCAAGTTATGCAATAGGTTGACTTATGCACCAAGATATACAGCATGTTAGGTCCAATAGCATTTTTGATCTTTATGAATTAAAGAAAAATTCAAATTCCTCAAAGTTGTTTTCAGAATTGCATTGGCCATGAAGATAAATAGCATAACAAACAGATGCAACTATATAAACTAAAAGTAACAAGATTAAATGGTGATAAAAGTATATCTGATGCAAATACGAAAGTGAGAAAAAAATGAGGGAACAACACTAGAGCCACTTAAGATCATCAAACTCACATTTATCTGATGAAGATGAATTCTTTGAAGTGATTTCAATAACAATCATAATAAAATATTATTCATAAAAAAAGTTTTATGACATTAAAGTGTGTAAGTTAGAGTGTGGAACTTAACTTTGTTTATGCAAATGAAGAAAACTTATAAAAATTTCAGATATTAGTCGACCAAATAACTTAAAGCTAAAATTGCTAATTAAAGAAACAGTAAAAGGTGAACTCAGACATAACAAATCTAGGCAGCTGTGGAAACACAAGGTTGTGTACTAGTAGGAAGGACAGAATTGTACAGCATCTCATATCGATGTTTTTTAACCATTTGAGTCCCAAGCAGAACAATAGCGCTGTTGGGATTTTATGTCAAGAAAACTCAGTGCATTTCGCATATTATGGACAACTGACGGTGCGTTATCGATTGTTGAAGTCGTGAGCTCAGATTTACTAAACCAAGTACATCACACAGCTCCTTTTAATGTTAATAGTACATTTTACAATAGGTAGAATAATGCAGTAATACATAACAAAATAAACATTTTTATTTCATTGTTATCACTGTCCTCTGAAGTACTGTGTTGTTTTTTGAGCTTTACAGAAACAATGTAGTCGTCAATAACATGATCACCTGGATTTTTGATTATGCTCATTGATTTTCCTTCTCGATTCATTCTACCTTTTGGGGGATACACTAAATTTAATAAAGTTGAACAGTAAATCTGGAATAACTTTGTATTTACTTTTTGCATTGCTTTGTCTAATCATTTTGAAAACACAATTATTAACAATGAGAAACACACGAGAATACGTTCGATCACTTTGAAAACTGCACTAAAATGTAATGGAGCGATGGGAAAAAGACGCGTTACCGAAGAAATACAAGAAGCGTTATTGCTCCGGTTGGGATTCACCGATGTAAAATAAACAAAACGCCATCGCATCACTTGGTATTTCTCGTCATAAAATAAAACAAGTGCTATGGTTCTGCTTGGGTATTTTCGTATTCATTTAGAGAAAGCGTGGTTGCGTTGTTTGGGATTCTTTGACAATGTTTTTTCAATATATCTTGGGATTTAAACGGTTAAATACTGATGAAAACTAATTTGCATATATCTAGATAACTTGTCTGAGCTCCAAGGAACTTACAAAGACTTATGAATTTCAGAAAAAAGAACTAATTAAGTAAAGATACACCATGCTTGAGTCACTTTTGCGTCAAAACTTTTTGGGTGCCTGCAAAGTTCAGAATATTACAGAGCTGCCAATTTGGGTCATCGCACCTTTATTTTCTGCAAAACTAAGACGACTCCTAAGTTCAAAATGTCCAACTTAATGGATGAAACAGAAAATATCAACTTTTATTGGTTTAGTTTTTTAAAATTATAAGAGTAATTTATAAAAATATTTATTTAAACACTTATTTTTAAAAATAACAAAAAAATTTTATTTGTATACCTCCTACTTAATAGAGATAGTTACACAATAAAAAATGTATTCAACAAAGCAATATTCAAAAGATACATAACCAGTTTAGCAATAGTAAATAAATCTTATAGAATAAAACAACATTATGCAATTAAGGCAAATAAATCTGATAGATTAAAACAAATGATACAATTTAAGCAAATAAATCAACTATAAGTTAAAACAAAATTACGTTATTTAAATACCAAAATAATAGTAGATGATCCATAAGGTTTCAGCACTTGTAACTGCATATCTGGAAACATGCGTGTTAATTGAGTCGTTGTTAAGTCAACAGTTCTAGAAAAATAAATAGATATGACACATCAATATTTCAAACCTAAAAATTAGCAAGTGAACTTTATATTAACACAAAACTAATGTAGACAAGCTATTCTGATGGACTATTTGTGACAGTTAGGGATTCATCCTTAATGATGATATGAAGATAATACTGATGCATAAACACAATATATTACAACAATTTAGATCGGAGAGCAGAATGCACTATTAATCCCTCAGCCTCCCCAACATGTTTCCTAACCGAGTAACCATGCATGGACATATCCAGCTCTGAAACCACCAGGGACATTACATTATTGGGTTTGAAAAAAAGTAATTTTAGTTTTTCAATGTAAAAAAAAAAAAAAAAATTAATATAAAAAATGAACTTAAACCAACAGTTAAACAAACGTCACGATAAACTTTACAATTATAAATACCCACCAGACTTAACCAATACATAATAAATTTTAACCAACTGGCGATTTAGCGAAAGGGCAAAACTGGGAAAATGCTTCTCCCCTATACATTACTTCTCTAAGTTCATGGGAAAACTGGTTTTGCTATGTGGAAAATGCAAGTTGAAATACGACTTTTTACATGCAGAACCGTCAGTGGGCTGAATGAATATGTCAAAAGAAGATGCACCAATGCAACCACACCAGCACAATATAAGCCTGTTGTGAGGTAAAGAAAACTGCACCTCAAAATATACCTATTACACCCATACTGAGGGGGAATACTGCTTGCGGTGAATAGACTGTGTTAAAAATAACTTTTCATTTTCACCCATGAATGGTAACAGGGCCAAACAGTTCCAAAATACTTTTTTTTTTTATAGAAGTGTGGCACTGGAATTTAAGCAGGCTTGTCCTCTCCGGTGTGAGAGCGTGAATATCTCACTCTTTCTTCTTTTTTAGGATAGAATGGTGGAAGCGGTCATTTGTGCGGGGATGTAAAATGTTTTTGATTTTCAATCTAATTTAATCGAAAATGTATGAATTTGTCAACAAATTTAAATTTATGCATCATATTATGTTTCAGTAACTTGCTGAAGAGCGTCAATTTGTACTTTAAAAAAGATCATCCCATGCGCTATATTTGGGCTGATTAATCTAGAGTTATAATAAACTGGAATGCAAGCAATTTAATATTTTGTCTCATTATTCCAATGCTCCTTTTGTTAGACCTTATTTTATTTCTTCAAATTAATCTTTTACCTCAGAGAATCATGAAATTTAACTAAAACTATGTTTTCTTTGTGTGATTCAATTCTAGCACGTTTTATTCACGTGGTAAATTATTTTACTCTTCAGCATACATCATATTTTTATGTTAAAAATATAATTTTAACCAAGTTCCATTTTTTAAAATTTTTAAAATTTTGATCCAAAAAAACTAATGATTTGATTGAATTGATTAAACTGATATTCTAAATTAATATACCGCATTTTTTATAAATATAAGCTAATATTATTTAGCACCCATACATCAAAATTAGTGAATGTATGACTTCACAAAGAATAAAATATTTAACGTTAACTAGCAGTAAGGTCAGGTCTGCGTTATGACCAAACTAGTATACCACATTTAGTACCAACCAAATATTTTCGAATTTATTTTACGACATTTTGCCATCTTTCTCGTAACTTTATGATTCCATGCTCTTAGAACTTCTTATCCTTATCAGCAAAAAACTCAACTTAGGATCTTAATTTAAGGTCACCATTTTTACTGAAATTTTTACCATTTAAAATGTTTTTAAAATTTCGAAATAAATACTCCAATTGCATTACAAAGAAATAATGTTTCACCACGAAAATGGGAGACCTCATAGATCTTAAGCAACACTTACAGCATTATTAAAACTTGTTTGGGAAGTCATGTAGCACCCCCCCAAATAGTACTGACCTTGCCCTATTTGATTATTTTTCATTCCAAAATTTACAAAGCAATTTAAATGGTAACAATTTCAGTAAAAACTATGACCTTAAATCGCACTTGGTTGAGTTTTTTGCTGATAAGGATCCAAAGTTTTATGAGGCCAAGATCATGAAGTTACCAAAAAGGATAAAAAAAAGAACATTTGGTTGATTCAAGTATATTTGTTAAATTTATTTAATTTTGTATTAAAAAAATTAAGTATTATTTTTCCCATTGAAAAACCAAAATTACTTTCTTGCTAGCCCATTAAAATGGATTCCGAAAACTAAGACACAATTGGAGAAATTGCAATCTGATCAGATACCTAACTTTTGACACCAGTCCAAGGAGGGGTAGGCAACAACTTTACCAATCAAACCAAATAGGTGGAAGAAATCGTCAGACGAGACAATTATCCAAAATTTTGTCATAAAATATAACATGCACAGTTAGATAAATGATATTTTAAAATTCTTTGAGATTTCTCATAAAATACAAATTACATTTTCTTCATTTGTAGTTTTATGCTTCTATATCGAGAGTGTTAAAATTTATTTATTTTCTACTACCATGATCAAGTCAGTTTTTTTAAAACTACATGCACTAAATACCAAAGCAGTTTATTCAAAATAGAAGTAGATAGAAAGTGTTTTAAAACTTCCCAAAATAACTTGTTCAAGTAGACAAAAACATGTAAACAACACATAACATGAAAAATCAATGATTAAAAAAGAAAATGTTAGGCCAAACAGCTTAGGAACTTAAAAACTGCTTTTTTTAATACAAAATTACAAAATTAATACAAAATTTAATACAAAATTTTTTAATACTGAAATTATTTACTAATTCTTACTAAAATTTTAAAAGAATAAATATTCAAAAAGAATTATAACTTACTGAGGTGGAAGGTTATGACCTGTGGGTTTCGGCCGAAACCGCTTTGGTTGAAGGGGAGTGAAATAACTTCGCTTGAGAGAATTTTGAGTGAAAATTGTATTGGCATGCATACTTAGTTCTATTGTCTACAGAAAAATAAAGTAAATAAATATTTCACATAGTTAAGAATACATTTTAAATTTTAGACATTTTAAAAAAAGTATAAATAAGTATAATAGTAAGAGCATAAAAAATCACATAGCCAATTATTTAGTAATCTTGGCTGAATGGCAAATTTATATTAATTTAGTATTACATACACTATTAAATAGTTCATTGTTGTGAACAAGGAGAAAATATATAAAAAGAAATTCTGTTGATAACTTTTAAAGTTAATGAGATTAATAAATCTAAGGAATTCTTAAATCTTGTTGCAAAACACTTCATTAATTATCTGCAAAAATATAATAAAAGTAATATGTTAAAATGTTGTATGAGTAAAAAATACTGAGGATCTTGGGTTGCTGGTTTATTAAGGCTTCAAAATATTTTACGATAGAAATGCTATGTTCTTAGAGAAAAACAAAAATAAACATCAATTAAACAAGTAAATCCTGAATGTTCACAATTTTTGTCAAAAATTATTTTTAATGTTGTAAACTAGTTCAAACCCCCCCAAAAAAAGACAAGAATAATAACTAATAGAGTAACATTTCAATAATTAAAAAAACATAAAAATAGATTTGTTAGTTAACTTTAGCTTTTATTATTTTATTTCTAAAAAGGACAATACAATTAGAAAAAATCAGTAATTTTTCTTAAAGAAAGTATAACAAAAATAATGAAATTCTCAAAGGTTATGAATTATCTGATACAATTATATTAGAGTTTATAATAAGATTATAATTATTAAATAGTTCTTTTTGGGAACAAGGAGAAAATATATAAAAAGAAATTTTGACAACTCTTAAAGTTAATGAGCTGAATAAATTTAAGGAATTCTTGAATCTTGTTACAAAACACTTCATTAATTATCTGCAAAATTATAACAAAAATAATATGTTAAAATGTTGTATGAGTAAAAAATACTAAGGATCTTGGGTTTTTGTTTTTTTAAGGCTTTAAAATATTTGACAATGGAAATGCTATGTTCTCAGATAAGAAAAAAAATAAAAATAAATAAATAAATAAAATAAAAAAACAAGTAAATCCTGAATGTTCACAATTTTAGACAAAAATTCCTTTGAATGTTGCAAACTAGTCCTGTCTCAATCCTCCAAAAAAAAAAAAAAAAATTACATTTCAATAATTCAAAAAACTTAAAAATTGCTTTGTTTGTTAACTTTAGCTTTTATTATTTTATTTCTAAAGATGAGATTACAATTGGAAAAAATCAGTGATTTTTTTAAGGAAAGTATAACAAAAATAATGAAATTCTCAAAGGATATATATTTTTGATACAATTATATTAGAGTTTATAATTAGCATTACTCCATGTTTAAATTATGTTTTTCAATTTTTTCTATATTATATTAAGTTTTGTACTTTTGCTTTTCATTTTAAGTTTGCATCAAATAATATAAGGGTGTGCCTAACCTTTTAGCAGCATATTAAAAAATATATATATTAGCTGTATATTTAACCAAAATACATTATCTGTATTTCCAATCAAAATATATTAACTGCATTTCTAAATTTATTGCTGGGAACTCTCTTGAAAGTAATACAATGAGAAATGTTAAGTATTACAAAATTAATATACATGAAACAATAAAATACATAAACTTTACAAGTTGCTCCGATTTTGAAATTTTAACAGCTTCAATGTATTTTACGGACATAATAATAATAATAATGACATAAAGGCACACGACTACAACAATGTCAGTGGTATTACAGGAATGCCAAAATTCTGCACTGAATTAAGTTAACTATTGTGACAATGTGAAGTCAAAAGTTCCAGGAGAAAACAAAAACAAAAGCATTTCACTTTGCCAACCCATCCCTAATAGAGAGGGAACAACATAGAAAGAAATAATTCAGTTACAAAATATAAAATAAATAATTTCTGAGTCAATATAGAGAGAACATTTAAGACTAAAATTAAATTGCAAAAAAGATTAATTAGTTTAAAATTACTTACTTTGTCAAACCACCGGTGAGATCTAATAAGTTCTGAATATAAAGAAGTTTTTTCATAAGCCGGATCTTGACTTAGTAGTCCTGAGTTTCCTAAGTTCATTGGTGGATTAGGTGATCCCAAAAGAGTACAAGCAGTTTCCAATTCTCTGAAAAATGTAAATTAAAAAGCAATAATTTTTATTGATTTATTAACAGAAAATATTAACTATATTTTATTGAAAAAAAGAAACATAAAAATTGGAATCCATGAAAAAAATTGTAAAGCGATATTAATTAGAGGACAGAATTCGGGCTACTAATCTTTCCTCAAGGCTGATTTCAGTCCTCAGGATTGAAAAATGTGTATAGCCAGGATACTCAGGGATATGCAGTCACAATTGTTGCCATCTTAGGTGGAGACAAGTATTATTATTATTATTTTTTTTTTGCTCAACCGATAGACATGAAAACAACAACTTTAAGTGAGAGAAAAGATTAAGAACTTAATGTAAACACATACCTTATATTGATCTCAGATTTTGCTTTGACAGTTTTTAGATTAAAATACCTAAGATTATGCAGAAAAAGAAGCTTTTTCTTCCATTAGAATGTAAACAAAAACAACAATTGAAGAATACTAAACCTCAAAATAAAAAAATGAATCGCTTCAACTGCGAAAAAGAATAAATAAACTTTCTTATCAAAAGTTTTTTTAAACAAAAACTTTTTTTCAGCTACTTTGACATTTTAATCCAATAATAAATTTTTAGAAAAAAATTCTTTTGTTAATTTTCATGCATTCCCTAATATATAGGTTAAACAACATCAATATCAAAGTGGGCTTCTTTCGGGATGCATTTCAACCATTAGCAAACAATTGGTATACTTAATTCTGTAAAAAATAATTACTGAAAATTGCTTCTAAGAAAAATTATAGCATCATTTATGATTTGCCAGTTTCAGAGAAAAGTCACATAGCTTAACATTTTGGATGCTTAAGATTTTATATCATATGACTAAATATCCAAAAATATAAGTGCTTTCATTAAGCAGAATTTTCAAACACACACTGTGACATTAACTAGTAGAATCTTGATTTCCTGTATTTTAAGCTTCTGGATAGAAAGCCCACTATTTCTGATTCAGTTTTTTTTTGTGTAGTTCTTTGTTAAGGCTGTTCCATAAGATTAAGTTTTGTTATTTATTTTAAATCTCAAAATTATGGTAGGTATTTTATTTAGCTGCACAATGGAGTATTGGAGACTGTCTGGGAAACATCTCTGAGGAAGATCCGAAGACATGGCATCTCAATTTTGATCCTCTTCAGAGGGGATGGCTTCTTTGCTTTGGTAACCCAACAACATTACGGTGGTATAGTATAATGAGGACCAATACCGTGCACCCTCAGTCTGTACGCAGACGGATCAAAGTGGTCGCCCACCCGCTTACTGACTGCAGCCAGTGATGCTTGAATTCAGTGTTCTACTTTGAGCCGTGTCTTTACGGTCCGTCCACTGTGGGACCTCAAAATTATAAATAGAACTTGATTTAATAAATAAAATATTTGATTGTTAAGGTGCCTGCTGCGAAAATGAGTGGAAAAAATAAGAGAAAATCTGTATCTATGATAACTAAATTGAACGCTATAAAAAGATTAGATGCAGGTGAAACAATAAAAAGTGTTGCTACAGATTTGGGTGTTGGAGAGGTAACAGTTGGTGACTGGCGCCGCAATCGAATAAAAATTGAGCAGTTTTGTTCACAGAAGTGCAATGAGACTCCAGGAGAAAAAAGAAAATCTATGAGTACATCAGACTATGAAAAAACTAGCAAGGCTTTATTTCTTTGGTTTACTCAACAGCGTAGCAAAGGTACTCCTATAAGTGGCCCTATTCTTCAGGAAAAAGCTGTGTTTTTCAGAAATCAGTTCAAAGAAGGAGAAGAAGATTTCGCAGCAAGCGTTGGTTGGTTAGACCGTTGGAAAAAACGATATGGTGTACGTCAACTAAATATTTGCGGTGAAATACTCTCAGCAGATACGTCAGCTGTGCAGGCATTTCAAAAACGGATTGAAGACATTATATTGACGGAAAAGCTCACACCTGACCAGTTATATAACTGTGACAAAACAGGTTTGAACTTTAAGATATTGCCCTCAAAATCCCTTGCTTCAAAAGAGGAAAATTCAGCTCCAGGTCACAAAAAACGGAAGGAACGATTAACCATTTTAGCATGCGCCAATGCATCTGGAAATCATAAAATGAAACTGACTGTGATTGGGAAATCTGCCAAACCTAGAGCCTTAAAAAACATCACTAAAGAAGCCTTACCAGTACATTACACAAATCAGAAAAGTGAATGGATGAATCGAGAAATTTTCAAACAATGGTTTCTAGAACATTTTGTTCCAGAAACACGGAAGGCATTGAGAAACAAAAATTTGCCTTGCAAAGCAATTTTGTTTTTAGATAACGCTCCATCTAATCTGGATGATGATGAGCTACGTTATGGTGAAATTCGTGCTATATTTTTTCCTGCCAATGTTACAAGTTTGATTCAGCCAGTGGATCAGGGCGTATTGGAAAATTTAAAGAAAAAATATCGACACCGTTTGTTACAACATTTAGTTCAGTCTGATGATGAAAGTGTTGCGGATGTTTTTAGGAATGCAAGCCTGAGAGATGTTGTCTACTGGATAGCAGATTCTTGGGAAGAAGTTCAACCTACGACAGTAATTAAATCGTGGACTAAGTTTCTACCTGAATTGGTTACGCCTATTGAGAAAATTAATGATGATGATAGTGAAACAATTGCTTTGAAAGATTTGGTGAAGGAATTACCAGGCTGCGAAAACTCTAATGCAGTTGATCTAAATGAATGGCTAAATAGTGACGACAAGCTGGAAATAACAGACTCAAGTATTATAGAAATGATGGAAGATGAGAAAGAATATGAAACAGAAGAAAACGACTCTCCGTTATCAGAAAGAAAAAAATATCTCATAGTGAAGGTTCTGCAGCCTTAGAACTAGCCTTAAAGTATGTAGAACAGCAAACTGAAGCCACCCCTGCAGATGTTTTGCTTTTGAAGCGTTGGCTGACTATCGCATCAACAAAGAGACGTAATATACTGAAGCAACAAAAAATTTACAATTTTTTTAAATTGTAAAGAATCTTTTTCGTCATTATACTAAAGAATAAAGATTTTAAGGTAATATGTTCATTTTATTTAATTTCATTTGTAGTTGTTAAAAATTTTCTACTTTTTCGGAAAATCCGAGTTTTCAGTAATCCAAGATAGTGTCAGCCCCAATTACCTCGGATTTTCGAGACTCTACTGTAGTATGATTTTCAAAAAAATTTTACAGTGAAGTTTTAAGTCATTAACATTTGTTAAAAGAAAATCTAAGAATAATTTTATTTAAATAAATTTTTATCAAATAATAATTTCTACTTGTATCTATGGTTAAAGTGTAAGGTCAGAGGCTTCTTGATTTAATGATAGTTTTTCTGAAACCCTGTTTTTGGTTACCACATTTATTCGTGTCATTGATGACACCTTCTGGTTTCTGCAACTTTTATTACACAGAATTCGATTTATTTTGGGGTTATTTAAATATATATATTTGTTAGTTTTTCAAATCACCAAATATAAGAGGGTCCCTCGCTAGTATACAATTATAAAAATGGATTTAAAATATCGATTTTGAGAAGATTTCTGTAACGTGACCTATGCCAAAATAATTGTCAAATCTTGGCCACTTCTGAGCAGTGCCCCGCAAGAAATTAGAAAAAACATCTCTAAGGGTATAACTCATAGCAACCCCACAGGTAAACCTCTATGCTTTTATAAAAATTTGCAATTCCATTTGACGCCTTGGCTACTGTACTTGGCGAGACAGATCACGATACAGTAATATCCTCTAGATTCTTGGATTTATCGACTCTTTAAATGTATATATTTTCAAGAGTTTTTTTTATCTCCTACAGAGCGGCACACATCTCTTTTTACGGACATCTACCCACAACGTCACCTTATTAATTAGCTTGATGAGTGTTAATAAAGACATTAGTAAATATGTCATAATTGTCGTTTGCTTATGGATCTTACTCATTTGTGTATTATTCAATGATTTTTATTTTTAACATTATGCAAGTATACCTCATTCGAACTCTGACGTTTGTTAATATGCTTTGAGATTCATTGATGAATTTTTCTCTTTCTTCATCTCCAAATGCAACTGTGGCTCCGTCACCTAAATATTTGAACACTTCCAGTACAGTACTTCTGAGAGATTTAACTGCCTTTAGTCCAGAGTTTAATGCATCTAAATTTATACCTAACTCAACCATGATAATTTACAGAATTTTTCTTTAAATAAATATAAATTGTAGCTCATATATGTTCAATACGAAATAATGTAACAAAAACAATGAAAGACTAAATTAGCTTCAAACTTCAAGTTCTGCTTTCTTTCCTTTTCTTATTTATTTACTTTTTAACCGAAACAATTAAATAGTACGGTTGCAGTTCAAAATCGTTTGACTTTTATGAAAGCATCGATTGTGGAATAATCGTTATCAAATTGGAATCCAACTCATTTGTTTACAGTTTGGTTTCGAATTTTACTTGGTTTTTACTTTTTGTTTCGTTTTGTTAGTCCTTAGTAAATTGTATCTTTTTTTCTCTTCTCCCCATTGAAGATGCGAGTATCTAATTAAAAAAATTTTTGGTGTATAACATATCTGTATATTTAGATATTTGGTATGGGTTATATTTTCTATGAAATAAAAACATGTATAAAAAATGTTGTTTAATGTCATAATGTGATTTTGAATGTTTTTACCCTCAAAGTAAACATTGTATTAAATGGTTAAACCTAACTATACATCGTAGCTATAGGGAACTAATGTTATCAATCAACTGCAATACATTTAATAATTCTTTACACTTTTTATATTTTAACAGAATATAGCTTTTAAGATTCATATAATATTAGCATTTTAATCACGTTTAAATGTGAAAACAATAAACTAAATTAAAGAATTAAAACTGCTTGACAATAAGCAGTTAAAAAGCCTAAAAGTTTATTTTCTTATTTTATGATTCATAAAAAAAATATTCTGTTAAATTTGTATCTTATTGATTTGTGAATTTTTCGTTTCATTATTGCTTTGCAAGAATAGATTTAAGAAAAAATATTGCACATGATAAATCTGTTTTTAAACTATAATCTATTTTCATTAAATGCTTTTGCTAGATCGTTTTTTTTTTGTTTTGTTTTAGAATGTTATCATGAATATATAATCCTATGTGGTTAAGTTTCCAAAGTCTTACTTTATAGAAATAAAGAATATATATTTAATTTGATATGCTTATGATTCTAAGCATTAAACTGAAAACAGTAATCATTGTACTCTAAGAAATTTTAATAAATATTCCAATAGTTTGATTATATAAGGGGAAAAATGTCTT
Source organism: Parasteatoda lunata (assembly GCA_949128135.1). NCBI lineage: Eukaryota > Metazoa > Arthropoda > Arachnida > Araneae > Theridiidae > Parasteatoda > Parasteatoda lunata. The sequence continues at coordinate 97,194,380 of OX421975.1, forward strand.
CATTGGTACTTGTGCCAAAGCAATCACCACATTTTGGCTACTTCCACACAGTGGTCCCAGAGAATCTTAAAAGAAGACCAACTCGTAGCCACCCCTAAGCAAACCTGAATATATATTTTTTTCAAAAAATTTTTTGGAAGTTTGCAGTCTTTTTGGAGTTTCCATAAATGATGCTGGAACAAACAGATATTGTTACAAAAATATCTCCTAGATAAATTTATTGATATTAATAGTTTTAAAGTGGTTTTACTTTTCAAAATATTGATGTATAAAATTTTATTTATATAATGAAATATTTAAATTTGTGAATCAGAAAGAAAACGGTATTATAAATTTGAAAACTTTTTTTGGGGCAACTTATATGCATAAATAAATTGGTCCACATTGTTCCTATGTGTTTTTTATTTTTAAGATACAAATTCATCGTTTCATTCCTGTTTCTAATTTATTGAACAAATTATTTGTGGTTTCACTTCTTTTAATTTCATGAATTACTAGGTAACTAAAACAGAAAAATGAGATTGTTTTTGGCTATAACTTGTTTTATATTATGCTCAATAGTTATAGGTATCTTTATCTTATACTTCAGGCAAAGTACCAATGAATCAAAATGAAGCCGAATAATTATATACAAATTTAATAAAGGCTTTAAATGTGTATTTCTCCGTTAAAGAAAAGTTGATTTATTTAAATATTTTTTTTGTTAAAATAACTTTTATTGTTATTTACATTTGTACCAACCTACAACAATAAATTTTTAAATATATGAAAGTTAATAAAAAATGAAATTTGAGTAAATGACACCGAAAATTATTTTAACAAAAATTATTAAATCTGTTTTACTTTTTTTTTAAAATTTTACATTATACAAATTTGAAGTGTGCAAATGTGAGGTCTGTAATGGCAAAATTGGTATTACCCGTGTCATTTAAAGTTTTGATTGCTTAACTTAGTGCAGTAGATTGCTAAATTCTTGCAACCTCTATTAGTGTATTTTTTTTTTTCAAAAATATTATTGGTAATTTGAATTGATTATTATAGATATTGCTGCTGCATAAAATATAGAAGTAAAACAAATATTTTTAAAATAATATTTGAGCTGTTGGTCTAAAAGAGATTGTGAAAGAAATTTTTTTTTCTTCATATTTTGTATTTATTAACTGTAAGCTAAAATAAAATTGTTATTAATTGATCTGGTCTTACTTCATTTAGATTTAAATCATAAGATTTAAAATTATATTAATATGTACTACATTAATTGCATATGATCGGGAATTAATTATAAAAATCGTTATAAAATATCTGATAGTTAATTCTAAATCTGTTTTTATACGTCTTAAGAAGATTGTTAGACAATTATTTTATTCATTTAACTAATTAGCTTCTTATTAATTACAGTAGGCATGCTATAGATTAAAATGAAATTTTTTGTTTGTATTTTAGCTCTCTTTGATTAAACAGATTTATGAATTGCAATTTACTTTACTTGTCATCTTATAAAAGCAGCAAAAGAAGTAGGCCTCATTAATAAACAAAATTTATAGCGTAAATAAAATCTACCACTGTTTCATTAGTAATTTTGGTACATAACTATAAGTTTGAAAGAGTTTTCAGTTTCACCTACTTTGGTCCAATTATCAATGATACTAACAATATTTCTGAAGAAACTAACTCCAGGATACAAAAAGAAATAAATACTTTTACTTAGATCATATCTTATTCTAGAGCAAATGTCTTATTAAGGAAATCAAGTTGAAGATTTATATAACAGTTATTAGACCTATAGCTACATTTGGCAGTAAAATGTGTACTCTAACAAATGAAAACGAATCTAACCTAATAATCTTTGAAAGGAAAATTTTGAGATTTTTCGGATCAATGAAAGTAAATAATACACAGTGAAAAATAAGATACAGAAGTGAACTCAACCACTTAATCAGATGAAAAAACATAAATCGATATTTTGAATACAGACATTTGGCACGGCTAAGGCACATTGAAAGAGATTAAATGATAATAGGAATCTAAGAAAACTTTTAAATTAGAAACCTTTGAACTAGAGACCAAGGAAAGAGAAGCAATACCACTTAAGATCTAACCACCTTGAAGGTGAAAAACTGGTAGTTGAAAGCCAAAAATATGAGTCTGGAACGTTATTGTTTGGCAAACCAAGACTCACAGTGGGCTGTATAAGTAAGTAATCATAAAAAAAATATTAAAATGACTATTTTCAACTTAGTTCAATTTTTTCAACCAGTTCTGTACTTAAATAGCAATTCATTAAATCTGTTTTCAACATTTAATATATTGTCACTTATGACTTAAGATTTAGAATTTATTTATTTTAATTCAAATTTTCAATTCTTCAAATTTTATTACTATTTGAAGTTTCAATAAACATGAAAACCAATGTATATAACCATAAAACTGTATGCTATTTTCAATAAAAATCATGTACTAACTTCTCAATGTAATTAATTTCATTTTCTCTTATTTCAGATTTGAATGGATAACCAAAACTCCTGCTTCAGGATGGCAAATCAGTTTTTAAAGTCTTTATGGGATATTTTATTTATAAATATTTCATACATGTTTAGACATGCAGAAGAGTCCTATCATAAAAACACAACAATGGCAAGTCTCATCAACCAAGTTCTATTCTTCATGCTGTGTGATTGCTGGTTTTGCCCTGAAGACCGCCTGACAAGTTTATACAGCCTTTTATTTTATAACGTCTTGGGGTACCTCTTTGCTTACGCTGACCGTCTTTTAAGTTTACAGGATTATTCTCCTGTCATCCGTGTCTCGGAACACTCGAATATTAGACACTTAGCTATGACAGCCACCAAAGTTGTGCTTGACCTCGCAAAAGTAGTAACATTTGCCATTACAGGAGTCTTTGTTTTACTTGTATTTGGTCTTGAGCAAGGATTGGAACATTTCAACCCTACGTGGACTTATGTTTTTATAACATTATTTTATTATGTAATTACAGAACCCACTTGTCAAAAAAAGGGAACATCTTTGCTAACTATGTTGCAAATAATCTACTTAGAAAACCTTGAACAATTATGGTATCCTGTACTTATAAGAGTATTTTCGTCGTTTGCGTCTCTTTTGATGATCATAATAGTTTGGTTCTGTACTGGGGGTGGCTGGGTACTTATATTCTCTTCCGGGTATATTAATGTATATTTATGCCTTAAGGATATGGGGGACCATTGGAATAAATTATTGATTGAAAAATCTGTTTTAAATAAATACCGCTATGCCACCAAAGATGAGTTGAATGAAAAAGATGATGTTTGTGCAGTATGTTTACTATCTATGAAAAGAGCTAGAGTTACCCCCTGCCAGCATATGTTTCATGGGGAATGTTTAAGAATATGTTTAAAAACTCAAACGGTTTGCCCAATGTGCAAACAAAATTTATAATTATTAGAAATTTAAACTATTTTCTTATTAGTTTGTGTACACAGCAAAATTTTTGTTGGTACTATAAATAAAAAATTGAGTGAAATAATGAATTTTATAGATTAGCATTATTCTTAGAAAAGTGCAATATTTTAATTCTAATCAGTGCATCAAGACATAAATCAGTATTACCAGTGGCATAATTTTAATGTATGTTTGAGGAGGTTATCGATTATCTCCTTTTCCTACATTGTAAATGTTTAAATTACGAAAAATGAATAAATAAAACTTTTTTACATCTACATCCTACTTAAAATACAATAGTTCATTAATCAAATAATGTTTAATTTCGGAGGAGGATTTGTTCCCCAAACCCTCCCCAAAATTACGCCACTGAGTATTACCCAGCTTTGTATGTTAAGAGCCACGTGATCAAATTTATAATAAAGGATTAGTTGGAACCCAGTCGAAATTTAAACCTAATTTCAGTGGCAATTTATTTTGATAGTAATTCAGAGTGGAGATTTTTAACACTTTTGAAATAATGATAATTTACAAAAAAAAAATAATAAATATTTTTAAAGTAATTTACAAACCTGGCTAAAATTATAAATTTTTCTCATGTAAAGAAAAAAATTTTTTTTGCGAGTTTAACGCTCTTTTGATGAAAAATGCCTACTTTAAAAAAAATTTACTTTGAAACATAACTAAAATGAATTAGTGCAGATAGGAATGGATTTGTTACTATTCTTTACAAAAATGCTTGTTTCAAAGTGAAGGGTGCAACAATAATTTCACTACAACTTAAATATTTATTTCTTCTGAAAAACATATATTGGAATGTTTTTTAAATGTGGTGCTTGTAAATAAACTGTTATAAAGAAAAATATATTTGTTGATAAATTGTAAATATTCATCCTGAAATGAGCTTTTTAGCCTGCTAAAATTTTTTAATTATTTTTATGATACTAGTTGACAAAAGAAGAAAACATTTAAAATAAAATTTGTGTATCATATTGTTGCATTTATCATAAATTGTTTTTGCTTTTAGTTTGAATTTCATTATGCTTTCTAGTCAGTTATGTTTGAAGATTGGTAATGTATTTCCAATTATTTTTATTGTATTTTAGCAAAGAAATTTGTTTATTAATAAATTATTTTAAAAATAATTTTTGTTTCTTACTCTAGAATACTCTCTACTGCCATTTCCTTATATGTCCTAACAATATCAACTCCAAGCAGACATAATTACCTTAATAAAGCAGCTCGAGAGCTTCTTAAACTACAAGTCATGTAAATTTTAAGGAAAACATGCAAGTTATAATGCTAAATACAATGCCAGTAGTTAATTTATCAGCTTTCCTGAATTTTAGTTTCAAAATTTGATACTTCCTGCGTTTTAACTGAAAATATGTATTAGTCACAGTTAAATAACAATAATTTCCCTATTTCTTTACAATTTTAATTATTTCTACTAAGATATATCTAGGAAATTCTGTGGCAAATCAATTCTGAGTTTTATCTATTTAATATATATAATTTATAAGCCAAAATATAAGAAGTTAAAAATCTGAATCTGTCGGAAAAAAAGTATGTTTTTTTAGAGGAAGTAGGTAAATAATTAAAATATTCGTTTGCTCTAATTAATTAGCATATTTGAAGGCACTCCTTTATACCATTAAGATTGAATCCTAGAACTCAAAGATCCGATTATTAGATCAAAATTTATTCAGGGTGGTCTATTTTTTCTTTTTTGAGTACTGTACTGCTGGTTTTATTGCCCTACTCCTTGGGTGAGGAAGAAACTCTCATTCTTTTATATGAGGGTGGAAAGCAGGTTATTTTGATAATAAAAGCAAGTGAGACAAATGTATATCTTTTGGAGCTAAGGTCAATTAGCAGTTAACTTTACGTTACAAAAGAGAGTCTATTCAGTATCAATAATTTTTGTATTTTAATATCTCATACTGCTTAAAACATGAAAAAAAATTTCTTTTCAAAGTTATTTTCACTACTTTTAATTAAATATAACAAAAAGGATAGTCCTTTTCTTAACAATTATTGGGGTTTTTCTAATTTCCTGTACTAACTGAATATTAATGTAATCAAAATATTTTACTTCAATACCAAAGTAAAGCAGCGATTTCAAGTGAATGAGAATTGACTTGTCTCTAACTTATTAGGTACACATTTATTTTAATAATGAGACGTATTATATATATATTTGGTTGTTTCACTAGTTTGGGCTCAAAAGGAATTTAGTAAAAAAAAAAAGTTATAATTGCAAAAGCATCTCATACTTTTTTAGCTCCATGGTACAGATAGGCACCTATATCAAAAGTCAGTTGATTTAGTACAGCTACTTTCTTAACATTAAAACGTGATCCTAGGCATTACTTCCAAAACTATGCATTTGTGTTATAGCGAAAAAGGAGTTTTTCTAAAATAGTTTTTTGTATTGAAAAATAATATTTCTTCGATTCCATGTGATGGTTATAATTTCAAGTTAAATGTGGATATGAAATTTAGTTGCTGGAATATGCAAAACAACATTAACTTAAATGACATTAAGTACTAAGACTGAGATAAAAACCAAAGTGTAGAAATAAGTTTAAAATAGAAGTTTAGACAGAAAAATAATTCTATGATTTCATTTTCCAACCATTTTTGTATAATAAAGTTAGGTTTATTTTAAAATATTACCATGTTAAGTGTGGATAATTTGTAATAATTAAATTAAATAATTTTTTGCAACTTAAATAAAAAAATATATTCGTAACCCAGAAATATTAAAATATGTTTTAGCCAAAAATTGGCGATGTACAAAAATATTGGTCAAGAAAAACCAGTTGATGCATGGAATAAAGTTTTATTTCATTTTTTAAATTTATAGTTATCATGACAGATTGAAAGTACATACATTATCTACAATGTATTTTTTAGAGAAAAAAAAATTTATTTCATTCCATTCCTAGAATGGAATTATTCTGCATTTATGACAACCTAGTTTTCTTTCCTTGCTTTTTCAACTCAAATGGATTGATTTTAAAATAAAAAATAAGTATTATGCAATTTAATATTTTTCTTTTATCAAAAATTTTTTTTACTTAATTTTGGAAAAAATTATTAACCACTTTGTTTATATACATTTAACTCATAACCATTTAAGTACTCTTTTTACTTAATAATTACTTTTGCAATAATTATTTAATTGAACATAACATACAAAATAAATTATATTCCTAGTATTCTTACAAAGAATATAGCTTTTTCCTAGTATGATAAAAAAGATGAAAGATAAATACTAAACTGCATTAATTTTTTGTTTCTTAACCCACTGATGATTTCGCATGTAAAAAGTTGTATTTTAACCTGGAGTCTTCTCCACATAGCAAAACTGATTTTTCCTTGTTATTAGATAAAGCAATAGTGTATAGCGGAGAACATTCTCCCAATATTGCCCATTTTCTAAACCACCAACCAATATTTTTTTTCAAGTTTACAAAACTGTGTTTCAAAAATTCTTATGCATACACATTCTGTTTAAAATATTCAAATAAAATTAAGCATTGAAAGGATTTATTTCCTCTGCAGTATCTAGAAGCCGCATTTCTTCTTCATACAACATGATTGCAGAGGGTGGAAAGAAAGCACCAGCTATACATCTTCCTTCAGCATTCAGAAAGTTAAAGGTAGTAAGTGCTTTTTCAGTAGGTAATACTTCGGTGCTTATTTTATGAGATTTGAGAAAAGATCGAAGGTCGGGATCAAGTTGCATTGCTTTATCTCCGGTACCAAATATCAATAAGTCTAATTTGGGTTCTAAAAGTGAAAACAATGAAAGGGATTCTATGGACATTTTTTCAAATGATTCAACATTCCACTGAAGAACGGTACGCGGAAAGGCTGCAACGGGACCCATGATGAAAATTCCATTGTTCAGCCTAAAACCATGATTACCTAAGGTGTCAAACATTACTAAATGCTTGTATTCTCTATTCAGTATTGTAACAGTTGTTTTACCATCACCTTCATAATTTTCCTGTAAACATTTTGTCACCATTAAAGTTCGAAAGACAGGCCTTCTTAATATATTCAGAGGTGATTTCAGAAGCCTGCATAAAACTTGAGTCATATCTGAAAAAAATATAAAAAAATTAGAAAAGATGTTTTACTAAATAAGTACCAGTCACATTAATGTGATCAACTGTCAAAAGTCAGAATAACCACCTTTGGCAGAGCGGACCGCTGCGAGACATGCAGGAAGATAGTCAATTAAGTTTATTCTTAGTAGCCCCTTGGATCATCTGGGCAGTCAGTTGCTCAACAGTTGCACGTCTATTTGCCCGAACACATCTCCGTAGTCTTCGTTCGCCCCTGTCATCTATAGCCCATGGTGCACCACATATGCCACAGCGCTGATTTTGGACAGTGCCATTTTGCCATGCACGCTATACTTTTACCACCGCGGCTTGCGAACAATTCCCAAAATTAGCCGTTTCCGAAATACTTCCACCCTTGGCCCGAAAGCCAATAATCGTGCCCTTTTGGACATCAGATAAATCGCTACGTTTTTGAATTACGCCAACGATTGAAATGCATTCCTATGCCCTAGGGCATCCTTTATATACATTCCACTGTAATGTGCTGCCACCTGCCTTCTGTGATTGGTTATTTCACGTTGTCGTCGAAAGTAGGTGGTGGTGGTCACATTAATGTGACTGGACTGTGTATATATACATAATAAATATATATTTCTGTCTCAGTAAAGCAACATGCAAGCATAGAACAGTATAGTTTATTTTGTAAGATTGGACTTTATAAAAAATGATTTTTCATAGAAAAACTTTGTTTAATAAATAGCTTCTTGATGCTAAAATAAATTTTGAAAGCTCACTTTTTCATTATTAGTAAAATGTTACATTTCCCCTTCTTTCCTGAATGGTTTGAAAAGCCCTAGGTGAACCTTGGCCTTCTTCCCGCTAATGTTTTTCTATAACACATTTTCATAATAATAAAAAGTTGCTTTCTAAGTATATGTGAATTATAAAAAATGTATAAACAATATAAGATAAAATCATGAAAAATACAAATAACTCGTAACGTTCAAATGCGTTTATATAACTAGCATATGAGCAGTGTCCTGCAACTAGACTTTAGACGGGTAAAATGTTTGGCAGATATTGTCAGAAAAAAATACTAGTCAAATTATTATGATTTTCTTAATAATAATTATATTTTTTAAAATAAAAAATGCAAAAAAAAAAAATTAATAAACAAATATCTAATTCTGTGCAAAGACTTATTTAATCGAACACAAATTATTAATAGCATATAAAATTTCCCTCACAATTTTGATATAAATTTTTCTGCTCCAAATATAAGTGTTTTGCAACACAGGTTTCAGATTTGAGTACCTACTTTCATTTTTCAGAATAACTCACAACTTATGTATAAAAAACTTTTTATAAGTGAGAATGTCTTTCGTTTGCATAAGATAAAAAATGACAATAATCTTATACACTTTTTTAACAGGTACAATTAACATAACTGTAGTAATTTTAACAATATTTGCATTCTTGATAAGCTTTCTTGCATTACATAACTTGTTAACATGTGTAGTTAACTTTTTTTTTGTTGGATACGTGTCATTTAAGAAGCACTTAATTTTATTTAACAATATCTTTTGATGTTTTTTAAACACTGATTTCAAATTTATTCCAAGGTACATCAGATAAAATCCTAAGAGCCAAAATTTTTGTATCATTTAATTTTAGAATTAATTTAGAAATTGTGTCCGTTACTCTAGATTAATTTTCAATTCATATTACAGAAAAATAATTTTTAGTTAAACATGATAGTTATTAAACTACTTTTTGTTATTAGTCTGAGAAATATCAATAATTAGCCTGAGAAATATATTGCCTAAAGAAATATTTAAAAATCTAGAGATATGTTTTTAAACTTGGTTGATACACTAACACATCATGTGAAATCGTTTTTATTTTGTTATCTGCCGGTTTTACTTAATTATTTTTTTTTCAATACATGAGGATATTTTTCAGAATTATAAAAAATACAGTTACTAGCACGTATTAGTAAGATGAACTATTTAAAAAAAATGTGCAAGGTTTAATTTCGTATAAGTTTATACAATGTTAATAATATAAATTTATAATATTATTGTTACTTTAAGTGCAAAATTACGTCTCATATAAATTCATTTTGGGTCAAATACGGATGTATTGCAACATCTTTATAATCAGATAAAAAATTATCTGTGCTCAACTGTTTGTACTGCTTTAATGAAAACAAATGTGATCCACTGGGAAAACTACTTCATTTTGTTAATAGAAAAGCTTTGCTGAGTGATGGTAAAGAACTGCTATTAGTACCATAATAATTATACCCTAAGTAGGAAATTTAAGTTGTGATAATAAATTGCCCAGCTGCATCAGGTTGAAATAACGAAAAGGGAGGCAAGGGTTTTACATATATATAGGTGCGTGGATCTTCATAATAGGAAATATATTATTTATACATCATGAGTATACAAAACGTAGCTATTTCCTGTGAGAAACTAATAATAATAATAAGGCTCAAATTAACATATATTGAAAAAAAAAGAAAAGAAAGAAAAACAAGTTAAATTTACAAGAGTTAGATTAATTTAGAAATAATATTTTTTGCTTCACATAAATAAACTTCATGTAAAAACAAACTTTATTTTCTTAATTTTGCTCTTGATACTTAAAAAAAGTATAAACTAAACCCCAAACTTAAATATTCAGTTCAATACATGCTCAAAGTTGCAGGAAAAAAACAAACCTAGTATTCCAGGAAAAAAAGTTTGATTTTAGAATTTTAATGATTTTAGCATTAAGAACAGAATAATTTATTTAAAAAAAATATATGTGTTAAACAATTAATAATCTTCATAATTTCTATGCTTCATCGAAGAAACAAAACAAAATTCATGCTATTTCTGGTAATAAATATTTAAATATGCTAAGCAGAATGTCAAGTCTTTTAATTTTAATAAAAATATCAACTATGTATTTCTTATAAAAAGTGATTAAAAAAGAATGAAGCTATTCCAAGACTTATAGCAGTATAATTAGGGCCCTATAAATTATGCAAAGATGCAGAAAACCGCATAATTCACAATTATCCACATAATTTACAATTTTCCGCGTAATCGCAGCATATCTGTATAATTTTATTTTTCAGCAAAATGTAATTGTTTACCAGATAAATTTCTCCTTAAGGTTTTTTTTTCAATTGAAATATATTCCAAGAATCTTTTTGGTCAGATATTTCCAAGAATCTCCCCCCCCCCCCCCGGCACATAGCTTCTTATCAGTCTGCATCATCTTCAATAGGAAGCTGGTTGAACAGCTTTCGCTGTGTATAGACCATACAGGTCACCTCTATGGTACAGACCACAAAGCTAGAAAGTTGGGGAAGAATGACCCCTCCCCCCAAACTCCAGTCCCACCTCTTTTCTTTGTAGTTCCTGGAACTCCACAAGATATTGCTTGAGGGCCATGCATTCCGCTTTATTCATTCTTCGAGTATCTGCTCGGTGCATGTGAGTCTTTTCATTTATTGATTTGAAATTAGTTTAACTCATTTCCACACAAATAGTCACTGTAAACATGTCTCTATCTAAAATTAAAAAAAATGCTATCCATATTTTTGCACAGGATAGATGTAAGCAATATCAGAGTATTTTTCACGCTTCTGATGGAATAATGTTCTGTACCTCATGTAATATTGCCGTGGATCACACAAGAAAGTGTGTTGTCGATAAGCATTTGGATAGTAATCGTCACATAACAAATAAAAGAAAAAATGAACAAGAGGACAGCGAAATGCAGGAAAAAAAACAATCAACCGTGTCATCAATGTTCAGGAGAAAAACCGAATGGGCTGAAATGCGCAATCTCTTCACCAAAAGTATTTGAAGTAAAGAAGAATGAATTGAAAGAAATTCTTCGTACTACTGATGCACTCTGCATTGGCTTCGATGAAGGCAGTGATGATAAAGACAATTATGTTTTACATATTTTAGCTGTCCCACAATTTACAGATACTGCAATGATGCATCCTTACCTTCTAGATAGCATTCATCTTGAAGCTGTACAATCGACTACAGTTTCTCAAGCCGTAGTGCAGTGCTTGACAAATATGGAGATTGATTTCAACAAAATTTCAGCAATCTTAACAGATAACGCAACTTACATGACTCGGGCTTACAAGGAAGTGTTGCGTACTCTACTGCCCAATTCAGTGCACATGACCTGCAATGCTCACATTCTTAATTTAGCGTCTGATCAGTGGCGTGAACATTTTTCAGAGGTGGACAAATTTACAGGAAACTTTAAGAAATTGTTCAAGCATTGTCCTGCAAGAAAGCGCCACTATTTAAAGTTTTTAACAGATGACAATAAGAAAGCTAAACTTTGTCCAGTACCAATAAAGACACGGTGGAATTCCTGGTTTAAATCAGTGCAATATCATGCTGAATATTGTAATGTTTACATAGAATTTTTTAGCAGTGAAATAAATCTTCCTCCTGACACTGCTTGTCTCAATCAGTGCAAAGTTTTGGTGGAAAGCATGTACATTTGCAAAGACTTTCAGTTCATTGCAGATCACGCTCAGATATTAATGGATACTCTTCTCTTTTTTGAAACATGTGGTGTATCTATTCACAAAGCTTACAATAAGATTTTTTATCTGCGGTCTAAACTTCGATGTAATTCTCAGGCATCATACTCACGAAAAGATTCACGCTACGTATTTCTTCAAGAAGTGTTTCACAAAACAATTGCAAAGTTGAATACTTACTACTCTCCAGAACTAGACGTATTCAAAAAACGCGGGCCCAAGTTTAGTCAACCTGCATTAAACTTCATGAAAGCTGCTCGAGTTTTCGATCCAGAACAAATAGTCAACCTCAATATTGAAGAGGACGATGTATTCAAGAATATTCCAGGAATGAGTGGTCAAGATATAAAACTCCAGTATGCTGCTTACAAAGAATATGTAAAAGAATGTTCAAACCAGGACTTAATTAGATTCTGGAATTCAGAGGTAGTCTCAGAGAGATTTCCAGAACTTACAAAAAAAGCAAAGACAAGTGCTCTCAGTGCTTCCTAATTCAGTAGATTGTGAAAGAGCTGTATTCTTCTACGGCCAAATTTTTACAAAACAAAGACAGAGTTTGAAAGAAAACGCAGTTTCTGGACTAACTTCTCTCCATTTTAACAAACTTTAATAATTGTTCTGATGTAAAAAATGGATGTACAATACATAAGAAGGTAATTTAGTTGAAATCTTTACTGTATTCATTGAAATTTTCTTTTTTATTAAAACAGAAAAGAAAGTTGAACTTTTTTAAGAGTTTTTTTTTATCAGCTTCAATTGTTTTCTGGGTCATTCGCCGCTTGCATGCATAATTTTTAAAAGACACTGCATCGTTGCCGCATAATTTTTAAAAATCGCCGCATAATTTTTAAAAAATTTCTGTATAATTTATAGGGCTCTAATTATAATTAATAAACACAAATAATTATGAATTTAAGGGCAATTTCATCACTCATGAATTTTTCATTTGCCTAGTTTAAATATAACTAAAATAAAAAGAAATCAAACAATAAGAATAATTTCAGTTACTACCTATAACTATAAGTATCATATATAAATTCTTTAATACTTATTTAAAATTTTTCAAGAATAAAAAATATGGTAAACAGATGTAACTTTTGAGTTCAAATCATCCAGTTTTGAACCAGTTTAACAAGATGTTTTTTGAATCAGTAGATGAAAGCTACTGAAAATTAAAGAAAGAATGAATGACACCAAAGTTTATTTTGGCAAAATTATCAGAACTGCTTGATTCTTTTTAACAAAGCAAAATGCTTTTAAAGTCTACAAATAAGACTTTGTAACTCCTAGAATAGCCCTTCAATAGGATATTGTATTTTATAGGAATTAATCTTAAATATCCTATTAAATTTTTTACACAAAGCTACATATCGTATCAATTTACTAAAATATTCATAACACTTGTCTCATGACAATGAGAATGTCTAATGAATTATGTCAATGAGATTTAAATTTCTTTTTCTAGAATTTTTGTTAATTTTTTTATCAAGTTACAAACCTAATCCTTCATATGATGTCTAAACAATCATTAAATTAAAAAACTTGATGATGAAAAGATCCCACGAGAAACTAAAAAAAAGAAAGAAAAAAACATTTCAGAAGGATACTAACTCGAAGGGTTTAACTCGTAGTTAATCCCGGAAAAATGTCCACCTTTTTTCTAAAAAAATTTCAAATAAATAATAAACATTAGCATAAAGCTTTACATTTGAATTTTGCTGAAATTTTTTTTCACTGACTTAAAACCTGATGGATTTCACAAATGAAAAAAATTAAAGAAAAGCTTTAAAATAGACAAGATTCATAATAAGGGAATCTGACATTTTAACGGCATGACATATTAAAACGCTTTTATTTACCGCTATATATTTGAATGAAGATCGAGATTTTTTTTTTATTAAGCAAATATTCAAATACCAACTCGTTATAGAAATATATCGTAGAACCTGCGTATAGAAGGATTTAATTCATAACACCATTTGTTTACAATTTTAGCTGCCTATATTTACCCAAATAAAAAAGGTAGTGTCTAGCATTAGGATGGGTGTGCTTCCTTAGGAAACAGGATGACCCTTCGAGGCATGTTTTCAAGCATGCGCAGTTTACTAATCATAATGAGTAATGCCTCCTCCTTGCTCTTCTTGCAGACGACTACATAACAGAAAATAGCGAGCTGATTTCAAGAATGCGACAAATTAAAACTTATCAAGAAATAATAAAAGATTATTAAAAGGGTATTTAATTATATTTTATTCAAAGTATTAATTTTCTGCCTTTTCATTTGAAATTTGTATTTTCGTAATAGTTGAATAATCATCTTTTTTAATTAATTGATGAACGTTGAATAAATAAAAAGCTTTGCGAGAATCAATGTTCAGTTTCTTTCCTATTATCTTTATTTGATGTTAAATATACTGTGACTGGTGACTAAGACGTTTAGATGGAACAATTGTGAACAGAAATCAGAATAAATTATTTATAGTTGGTAAAGGCATATATATAAACAATCATTATTTAACGATCATTCAATGTTGAGAAAAGGCAGCATTTCATGTATTGAATAAAATATATTTACAAGAAGGTCGCTGTCATCTTGTAAATATAGTTTTTTCACTCGTTTTTCATTGATTCAATAAAGTCTTCACATGATTACTTAATAAAAAATACATAAGAAATATTTCACATACACAATAAAATGTGACCCAAGCATACATGTGATGCATTTGGTGTGACTAATATAAAGCATGTTACCCAATTAGTCTAAGCAATAATGTTAGATTTGAAGTACTTATTTATTGAGTGTAGGTAAATTTTTAGCCATATTTGAGGGAGGTATGAGTTCATGACAAAGTGATGAATTCAAAAGCTTAAAAAAATTTCAGGCCAATATTTTTAACTTCAATGCGAAAGAGATCTTGATTGAAATCATCGACAAAATGAGAAAATTTTTGCATTAAATTGACTTACATAATTCGAATCAATTTAAACCTATCATTTTTGCATTCTTATCCCTAACTCAATGTATTTAATTACAAATTTACACAAAGAAAGTACATATCATTTTAAAAAATTCTTATATTTCAATAACGCTTCTGTAGATGGCACCACCACTATCTAAACTTTTCTTTTAACTGATGCTTCCTTTCCCAACTTTTGAGAAAGGATATGAATGAACAAAAAACTTAACAATTAGGCTCTTTTTTGTGTAGCAGTAAATTATATAAGATGATTGAGAGGATCCTAAATATTTCAGATAAGAGTTTTAAAAAAATTAAACTTATAAGCATTTAGAAATGAAAGTATTGTGGTGCACCTAAAAAAAGCAATCACAAGGCATAGCATAAATAATTTATGTAGTTTCATTATAAATATGCTTTGTGATAAAAAGTTTTCAAGATTTTTGCGCTATTGTTCAAGTAAACAGCTGAGTTTGAAAATTGAAATGAAATACATGAACAGTAAGAATAAGTTCGAAAATGGGTACAGAGTTACCGTTGAAATATCAATATTAAGTTTCTTGTGTTAATAATCTTGTTCGGCTTACACATTTATTCTTTAAACAAGATTGTATTTAATAGTTGTTTGCAATTTTTTCCACATTTTATTCACACATTATTGATTAATTCATACACAGTTAAAAATTCAGTTGCAACGTAATCTTTAAAATATTTTTTTTTTCCAATACAAATTTTACAATTTGTTTTCAACTTCAGAAATTCCATTCACATCCATCCTGTACTAATGCCACATTTATATCAAAAATAAATTTTCCATTAAGTTTTAATTTTCAGATAAAAAAAATCCCTTTTGTCCATATTTTCTTGTTTTCAGTTATATTTTTTGATCATTATTTCAAAGTTTTGATGTGAAAAAAATTTAAAATTTATCTACTTTTCTAACAGGTATTTTTTTCATATATATTTATATCCAGGTATAAAGACTGAGGATTAATATTATTTGATTATGTTTTTCGTTTGCAGTGGTACGCATAGACTCACGTCATCCCACAAGAATTATAAATGCGCTCTATTTTAGACTAAACAAAGTTTTTTGAAAAATATTGCATAAGACAAGAGCACTGTGAAGAGACAATCGGGAATTTATAATCATTCATTTCATTCTAATTTATATAAATTTATAGATTTTAATATAAATTATTTTAATATGAATTAGCAAAGAATTAATAATCGCAATGAAAAGGCGGAATTTAGAAAATTGCATTGTTACTGAGTAACAGTATTGAATTCATTTAGTAGAGTGCACTACATTTCTGAATGAAGGAATATATATATATTTAGAGTATTTAGATATTATGACGGTAATTATTATAATTTTAATGTAAACATAAGTGTTTTGCTCATAGCTTTTTTTATCAGTCAACTTAGTGATAAATTTCCATTAAATTAAATTCTTTTAAAGAATTATAATTCTTTTTTTATAATCTTAATTCCTTCAACTAATTCTTTCTTTTTTATCAGTTACGTTTGTAATATATTTGTATAAAATTAAATTCTTTAAACATTAACGTTAACGTAAACCAAAATAATACTTTTCAAAGTAAAGACATTTTTTCTTTATCAAAAATAAATACATAAATAGATAGATTTATCGAAAAATATAAAGATCGGAAAAAAGTGACGGTTTTTAATCACATCAAGTAACATAAAAGTATAATTTAAAATCAATTAACTGTAATGTCTTGAATGAAAGAAAAAAATAAAGAGATAAATATTATTTGAGAACATAACTGCAAATTAAATATTTTAATTAAAGAAATCGTATGGGGTCTAAATTGATTTAAAAAAAAAAAAAAAAACGCATTATAGCTCAAAATAAGATTCAATATTTATTTGAGATTAAGTTCTATATATTCTTAACCTTAGGACATTGCTAATTAGTGAATTATAAGAGATTTCATGAAAGTTAAATCTTAAAAGCTATTTCTTATTATTTTTTAAAACTACCAAAAATTAGAAATTAAGCTCAACAAAAATCAAAAACGGATTAAACCTTATAGTCGAATTTCACGTTTTGTAATAATATTATATTAAAAAAAATCAAAATCAAGGTATAAAAGAAGAAGAAAAAGAGAAATAATGGCAATTTTAAAGGAAAAAAAAGATTGTAAAACAACATGGATTGACGACAGAATTGGCAGTAATAAAGCACGTTAAAATTAATGATTAAAATGCCTCATTCGATCAAAAGTTCCAAGTCGTTTTAATGCGGGAATAAAAATATCAGGATTTTTGAAACCCCGTGGAGAAGCCTAGCAATAACTGTTGAAAGAACGATAAAAATCTCTTAGATTTTCGATAAAATCAAGGATGTCGCCTGACTCGGCCCGACGAGGGGTCAAGTCTCCCCCGACAGGGGGGGGGGGGGTTAAAACAAATTAATTCAAAATATTTAAATTAAAACGAATTTTATACTTTATATTTTTTTCTCTCATCATTTTTTCAAGTGTGTTTCTAAGAATCTAAAATCACTTATATTGATACCATAATGTGCAGATTCCTTTTAATGTGTGTAAATTTAAATCTAATTTTTTTTTCTTCTGTTATCGATGTATTTTGTACTGTAAGGTGCAATTTACCATACATTGTAAGCGTAAAAATTACTTCTGTACTAAAGAAAAATAGTTGTAGCTGTAACCGCTATTTCAAAAAATTTCTACGTTTCTTACTCTCATAACGCAAAAGTTATTCCTTAATAATAATTTGAAATTTCGTGCACATTTAACAAAACATTTTAAGAACATTTTGATATAAAATGTTATTTTTATATGCATCGATTGGCTTTTGAATCATTTAAATGTTTTGTAAATAAAGTTTTAAGTACATTTTTCGCATCCACGTATTCTATCTAAAGATATCATGCCCCGTTTTGAACGAACTTCGAAATGGTTATGCCCATAAAATTGTAAAATTCGAATTTTTTTTTAATTGTTACGTAGTATAATTTTACGGACAAAAAAAGGGGTATTTTAATCAGGGGACTCGATGTTAATATATATTGTAAATAAATACAATGAGACTTTAAAAATTTCTCCTTGCGATTCCTTTTTCTTTTCAAAGATGCTTTTAAAGTGAACATCTATGTCCGGCAAAATCCTAATTTCTCGATTTGAAAAAAAGAGTAAGTCCATCGGCTTAAAATATAAGATTAAAAAATTATAGCATAAATTTGTAATTATTTTTCAATTTACAAATTTTAAATTTGCGTCCGAGAAACGAATATTAGCTAACTTACATTTTTAAAAAAAAATTGCCACTCATGGCTGCTGTTTGTCTGCCTATGTTTTCGTTTCTCTGCAAAGCTGAAAGCGCACTTTCTACCAAGATTTCTGTTTCGCCCTGCAGAAGCTTTTTACATATTGACATACACCTGCAACGAATAACCTTTCACACAGTTAATTAATTATTGTTTACCATATAACAACGTGAAACATTCTTTCCTCTACGATTTAAATTTGCTTTTGATTTCATAGTTACGAATTTTAAGTCACAAAAAATGAACACTAAAAATTAAGAAGTTAGGGGACCAAATTTCGAAAAATAAGAGTTTCTTTTTTATTTCTCAGGACTTATTTGACCGATTTTGCTTAAATTTTGTATTTTGACATTTAAAATTGCAAATAATGAAAAAATTTTACAACTTACATTTCTTAAGTTTCTCGACTTCCCTTAAATAAAGTAATAATAAATGTTTACTAAAAGTTTTATTTTGCATGAAATTATCTTTAGAAAAACGAATAGGAATTGATTGATCTGATTGGAATTGTATGCAAAACTTTTTCAATTCGCTTAAAAAAAATTGGGATATAGTGAAATACGCAAAAACTAAAGTTAACGTTAAAGGGTCCTAACTTTCAAGCGCTTTCCTGAAAAAAACTATTAAAACAATATTTCTAGATTGAACTATATTTTGGAGGTCAGAAATCCGAATCCTTCGAAAAAAAATATGTTTAATCGGATAACGTTATTGTGTCTTATTTCCTAACTTAAAATATCGTTTGGACTAATTAATTAATATATTTGATGTCACCCTCTCGAACCATTAAGAATGAGTCCTAGAACATGAGGAGCTGAACTTAAGATTAAAATTTATTCCGGTGGGTCAATTTTACATTCATTTGAAGTATATGTCAATATTGCTGGTAATAGCAAAATAATTTTTCTTTTTTATAAAGAAAGGTAATTTAGCTGGTGGTTATCCATGTATATATGCTTTGATAATTTTAACGATTATGATTGAAAGAGGAAAATAAGGTGAAATGATGTTCCCTTTCAATATTAATATCAGATATAAATAAATAAAAACGTCTTTCATTTTGGCCTCTTTTGTTAATTTCATAGTAATTGCATAGTAATATCTTCGAAATAATAGCTCATTGTTAATGAGGATAATATCTCAACCTCGTCATATCTCAAGAATGTTTTGCGTTTTGATTGAATCGAAAAAATTTTCATACAATTGCAAAAATTAGTTTTTCCAAAGGGAATGCCATGCAAAAAATATGGTTTTAAATAGTTATAAAATATTTAATATTTTTTATATTTATAATATGCGTTGGAAAAATTCTGAATCCCGATTTTTGAAGTCCCCAAGTAGTAAATGGTGACTGATGCACGTTAAATCTGTTAAGTCCTCCATGTTCCCATAGCAAATCAATACCTCTGGGGGTACTTATCCAGGAGTTCCCTTGTCTTCTGGATTGGTTCAAAATTACAAGGCTACGGAGTTGAACATTAGTAGTCGTAAACCCGAATATTGGGTCGGTTGTTCAACGACGGATAAAATAAAATAGCAAGATATACAAACTTTTATATAATTTTATGGAAGGTAATTTTAAGCTGACTGACTTTTTTAAAATTTGATAACTCACAAACTAATAGATCGATTGCTCTGAAAGTTTGTATTTTGAAATTAAAAGGATGTCAAAATATGTAGAACATACAATTCAATATATTTTTAAATTATTTAATAAACTAATAAAAAATAATTATTTAAAATTATTTTTGCTTACAAATTTGTATATAAAATGTTTTTTGTAATTTTATGCAAACATTTTTCAATACACTAAAAAAGTTCTCGAGATAATGGGCTATAATCGAGGAGTTAAGTTAAAATTAAAGGACCCAAACTTTCCAACCCTCTCCTTGCCATATCTTCCACCATATCTTCCAGATTGCGACTATTACCGCATTTTGAAAATTAAAAACCTAAAACTTTAGACAAACTTGGATGTTTATCCAGAGCAGAATGCGCTTTTCTGTTTATTTTCGTAACTTAAAATATGGTATTGACTCTTTGAAGGTGAAAATATGATTAAATCAAAAGTTAATCAAGGTGTTCCCTTTTTCCATTTCATACACTGTACATAAAATAAGTCAATGAGAATCTGTTATGTTGATTAATATATATTTTAAGATATTGAATACGAACAATTTAATTGTTTTTCTGAATCAATCAACAATCTTTCATTACTAAGAAAATGATTAAAAATAAAATTATTTGGTCACTGTTTTTCTTTTTTTCCGACTGCATATTTATTGCGTTGATTAAAATATTATAAACCTTGAATCCGAATAAGTAAATGATTTTCCTCATTTAAAAGAATTAAGAAGAAAAAAAAAAAAGATGTAAAAATTAAATTTTTTATTTTTTTATTCTTATGCTTTCATTTTGCTTGAAAATTGGAAAAAGCAATTATGTGATCCCATAAACCATTGATAAACACATTACAGAAAAAAGAATTCGTAAAGAAGAGGACCTGCTTCTCTTTCTATCCCTCAGGCTTTTGCCAGTTTTTCCCCCAGAAAAGAGGTGTGATTGTCCTTTTCTCAGTTCTCCAGAAGGAAGAAAAGCAGTTTGAAAGATAAGTTTCCAAGAAAATGAAGATGTGTCTGTGGGAAAGGATTAAGGGACTACGAAAAGTCGTCAATTTCAACCATGTCTAATCGCATCCGGTCTCTAGTTTAACAATGTATGGGCAAAGTTATGAGTAGTGCAGTGAAACTACAATTACATAGAATTTACAATATATTTTACTAATTTTTGTAATTCTTAAGAATAAATAAATAAAAACTAAAAAGTCAACTACAAAAAATTTTATTAAGCATTTGCAAATGAATTTTTGACATAATTTAGAAAAAAATGTGACCAGACTATTTTCCCGACGAGACTTTTTTTTTTTTTTTTTTTTTTTTTTTTTAATATAACCGTCGTTGAACAGCCGACCCAATTTCATGGGTTTACGACTACTAATGTTCAACTCCGTAGCCTTGTAATTTTAAAAACAATCGTCACTTTTTCAAATTTTAAATAGTTTTTGCGATATAATTTATAATTTTTGTGCAGTTATATATCCGTTTTTCCTAAAGTTGAATTTATGAAGTACCGTTAAACAGTCGTATATTTGGCCATGTGATCATGTGATTCCTTCATGGCGTATAATCATGTGAGCTGATTAAGAGATCAGATATTTTCCCTTTTTTTTGTTTTGTTTTTTTTGTTTTCCGGCTTTTTAATTAATTAATTTTTTTCTTAAATTATTTTATTTTATTTTAATAGTTTAGTAATTTAATGATTTAGCGCCAAAGCTCAGCAAATTATTTAATTACGATAAAGCAACCATTTTTAAGTCCATTTAAATTTTTTACAATAATTATTAAAAGAGTGTAAAAGAAACTAAAATTTCTTAGATAAATAAAAGTACCGTTCAAAGTCAATCCCAACAATAAGCTCAGAATAGGAAAGCAACCCTAGCGGCGTGCTTTGATACTTCCGGGCAAGAGTTTCTATGCAATTCGTAATATTTATGAAGTGCCATTAGAAATTTGTCTTTACATTTACGGGATACCCTGTATAATGTATTAAACGATGCAATTTAACGATAACACCATCAAAAACTATTCTCAATTTCAATACAATTCTTTTTGTGTGAGAATCATAATTGTTAGTGTAAACAAATAAGTTAAATCGAATTATTGTTTTTTTTCTTCCCACCACTATGATATAATTCTTACACATGCATTTGAAAATAGATTATTTGATTATTTAAAGTCTGTGTGTTTTCTTACAGGTAAGGATAAACAAGTTAAGATAAGATTGCCTAAAAAAATCCCGGTCAAAGGAAAACCGAAAGGTTTCACAAAAACAGTTATAGGATTAAGTAAAAACAGGAAAAAACATAAGATCGCCTTCTTTAAAAAACCTAAAGCAGTACAAAAAAATATAATTTTATTATGGTTGGTCGACAAAGAGGTGGCAGAAAAAGCCACAACAGAAAAATAAATAATTCCGGAAGAAAAGTTGGAATGTTTCCCAGAAAGAGTAAATAATGCCATACTAGACAAAAATGTCGATTTGGACATAGTTAAAAAAAAATTTGAGAAGGCTTATTGTTGAGAACCTTGTTAAAGCCAAAACACTTTCCTGTTCGTGGAGCTGTGGCTTTTGCCAGATGGACATTAATTCACAATGTTCTCTACAATGTGATTCGTGTTTAGGATGGTATCACATTTTCTGTGCTGGTTTTAAGTCCATTCCTAGGAGCAAAGAGTGGTTTCGTCATAGTTGTTGTTATGATAAAATAAATGGTTAAAATTTTGTATTTCAATTTTGTTTTGTCATTACAAATTATGCCTGAAAAATCCCTTTTTCTACTCTCTGCTTTCCCCTCTTTTTCTGAGGAAAACCGGATGATTAGAGGGGAGAATAAAATTTCTTCTTGATAGGCTAGTAAGGCATTTGCTTCCGATGCATTTTTTTCACGCTAAATTGAATGAGACCAATCTCCAATATGATCGAACTAATACTCTTAAACTCAAAAGGGTTTCATGCACAAAAAGTACAATTCTGTACTTGTAGCGATTTAAGCAGTTGGCATAACTGTCTAAACAAGTGAGGTTTTGTTTCCTATCTATCTTTTTATGTTTAATCGAATGAAACTATTCAGGCAATAGAAAGAACAGTTCAAAAGTTGCAAGTATTTTCACGGATAAAAAGTATTACTTTTCATGTGTACTTATATGCCCTTTTTGTTGCGCTATGTAGGGGCCCATCTGAAAATATAAGATACATTTTCTTATGTAATATCTCATCCTAAATTGAATGATATAGAATTTTGAGTCAATGGCATATTAAGTTTTAAAGGTTTCTTTTCATTATAAATACGATTAAAAAATAGTACATTTTATACAAAAAGAAAAAAAAAAAAACACATCGCAACGTTTAAAATACTAACCCCTTTGATTCTTTTTTGAGCTCATTCAAACAACCGAGAAAAAATACATAGAGAAAAATACTTGTCATTAAATACGATTAAGATTAAGCAATGTAAGATACATGAATAAAAATAAGTGCACAAAACCCTTATAACTTCTCTATTGGATTCCTGTTTTATCTCATTCTATTCAGCATAAAGAATATCAATGGGAATGTCAGGTGCGTAAATAGGTATGAATACAAAATTGTTCTTTTCGGGCATGAAACACTATCAACTAAACTGATTGGCAAATCGTCAGGGAAATGGTAATAAATTGGTCAAAAAAGAGAAAAATTTTACGTAGCTTGTCTAGAAGAAATTCAATTCATCCCTAAAAGTCACTTTCACTACATCTGCAATCCTGGATATTAATTTATTTTTGAGGAAAATGTCTAATTTTATTGGGCTCATTGTGCATTTTAGTCTTTAGTGTATTTAATTTAGAGATTTTTTCCAACAATTTGTGAACAAATTTTAATGAACTGAGTTTTTTTTAAAATCAATTTCAATTTATTGAATATAAAAGAGAAATTTTTCTTTCAAAAATATAAGGCGCTTGCTATTGCTCGTAAAACCCTTTTAATTGCTCTCGCAGTTATTATTAGTCTTATTCAATACATAATTTTCTTATTCTTTAGACATAAGAGAAGGTTGTGATTGCAAAAATTATGGTTTTAACAAGATTAGCTTATTTCATGAGTCAAAAAAATTGAAAAAAAAAAAATGCCATAAGAGGAAATAAACCATTTAAAAATAATAATAGATTTGAAAATTGACTGATTTAAGCAAAGTTAGATATAATACATATCTTCAATAACTTGAATTCGTGGCTGTAAATATTCATGATTTTGCAGCTAATATTTTCACGTTTTAAAGTAAATAAAAAAATAAATTTTGAGTTAAAATAACTTTTATAAAACTTATTTCCGCTTCAATAACACTTTCAGAATATTCCTGAAATATTTCACTAAAATGTGCAAATTTTCCTATTTTACTATAACGCAGTTTATTGCTTTCTGAGATGAAGGAGGTTCGATATTCATTTTATAAGTACAATATATAACATATCATGTGGATAACAAAAAAACAAAAAAAAAAAAAAAAAAACAGGGAGCAATATTATTTTTTACCAGATTGAAATAAAGAAAATAAAAATGAAAATACTGGAGATAATAATCATGAGAGTAATGATTTCCTCACTGCATAAATTTAAAATTGGATAACCTTTAACTGAAAATGCCGTGGAATTACTCTCCCGCGAGCCTCTGTTGACAATACTGAAGAAAAACAATATCTTGTTATGTAATAAATATTTTGCTTAGTGCACTTATTTATTGTGCTTATTCACCTACATTAAAAAGGCTAAATAAATAGCTTTTTAAATACAGTTTCAATAAACGTTTTTCTATTATATAAACATTGCTGTTTTATATTTAAATTTGCAGATTTCATTTATAATAGTAATTGAACAAACATTTGAACAAACCAGTTATTAAAGAATAATAATGAAATTGAAAAAATATTTTTTGGAACTTTCCAAAGATATCATAAAATTTTACATATTATTTAATTTTGTAAACAATACAAAATAGAGAACAAAAGAAATACAAAAGAAATAATATTCCACGGCAGATAACAATCAGGTGAATCGTAGAACCCTTTGACGCAGAATTTTCATTCAAGACATTTTTCATCACTTTGTAACAATTTAAGTCAAAATAAGTAAAAAACTTAATGCTATTTAGAATTATAATAATTTATGGTTATGAAAATAAATGTGGAAAAGGACACAAGTGTTCCTTGCCAAGTATAGACTGACGGCGCACTTCCAAACAATATTTTTCCAAATGTGCACTTATTTGTAATTATTTAAACATAAGGAAACATAAGTAATTTAGCATTGAAACTTCTTTAATTTCCAAAATTAATTATTGATCAAATTAATTATATATACATTTTTGAATATAAATAAAGAAAAAAAATTCAAACTTCTTTTCTTTTGGATTTTAATACAAATATAATTCCGATAATCTAACAGATTTTTTTAGTAACTATTAGACTGTTTCTTATATTTAAAAAAAATATAAAACTATGTTTCTATTAGTAATTAGACTGTCAGAAAAAATATATATAAAAGGATGTCCCTGTTAAACAGTGTGCATCTTTCACAACCAATGGAGAATCATGATAACTTAAAAAGTATATTTAATAAACTAACAAAACATATTTATAACAAGATAACAGGCTAGCAATTAAGTAACAAAAGATTAGCTGTAAACATCTATAAGTAAAGTCTTCATATACTCTCTGGATCAGTGAGGCAGCGTCGCTCTTCGACTGTCGTCATTGATTTGTTAATAATGACGGAAAGTGGCGTCGGCTGACATATATCACTGTTTCATATGCGCCAAAGGGTTAAGGATTCTCTCTCGATGGGGGATTAGGGAAACAGAAAGTATCTTTAAACTATCCATATTTCAAGCAAGATCAAAGTAAATTTCAATATTATATGTGCAGTTGATTTTTATCAAAAAATAAATAAAAAATGAATAAATAAAACGTTATAATATCAATATTTTTATTTTTAACAGCTTGAAATACATTTTGCTGTCAAAGTTACAAAGAGTACTCTAGTTTCAAAAAATTTATGAAGTTCCTGAATCTGATATTTTTTTTTTTTAGTTTGCATTATTATAATATATTATATTGTATTATAATATAAAAAGCAAAAATAAAATTATAGAAATAAAATCACTACAGACTATTTTAAGAAATTTTTTCGCGACTCATCGAATTTCAGTAGAAGAAAGAATGTAATAATAATAATAAAAATGAATAAATAATAAATGAAAGTATTACGTGCAATATCAAATGCTTTCAATTGGAGAAAATTGTGAAATATTTTCTTAAATAAAAAAAACCAAAGATTTTATCTCTACGATGAATATTTAGGATATACTGATGTAAAACAAACATTTGCTGTGGGTGGACTAATTCTGATGTATGTTAATTAAAAATGTATAACAAACAAAGAATAATTAAATTAATATAGGGCTCATTTTCCAGTTAATGATCCTTTACATTATCTATTAGTTTTATAACCAAAAGATAATATGCAAGTGCTTTTATTAATGAAAAATAATAAAAAAAATCTAAGGACAGGAGCATGTGAAAAGAGACATCCTAAAAATTTAGATACAAATAGTAGGAGAAATCATTCTTATCCTTGCTGAGTCTTCAGAAAGGAGTAAGAAATGGGGGGAAACATTCCCTCCCCTCTCATTCAATGTATCTCAGTGCCATCTTTTGACGATATACGTCTCCACTAACTAAAAAGAAACTATTATTATTTATTTTTAATAACTGGTGCAGCCATCTATTAACAGAATAAAAAAATATAATACACACTAGCACATACTCTGTTTTATACGGTTTAACTCAAATAATCTTTATATTGTAACATATTTTTTTATTACCTGAATGAAAGAGTAAAAAAAAATATATATATATATATATAATGAAATTGATAAATTCGAGTAAAAAACAAATGCATTATGAAGATTGAGCCATTTTTAAGTACTTGAATTAAAGTTTCAAATTTTTCTTAAGAAGCTATATTTTAAGATTAAGGTAAAATTTAAAGGTATTTTTTTTCAATATTTATATTTTATTTGAATTTTTTGGAATGTTTTTAGTAATAAGGAATAGGAACGTCGCGTTAATTATAATAGTAATAAAAATCAACGAATAGAAATTTTGACATATACATATATAGATATAAATCACTCGTATTAATTAATAAAATATGTTACTTTTACATGAAATTAATGTTGTAAATGCAAGTTTCATTTATGAAGTTTAAAGCAAAAATTTGAAAAAACATCAACTTGAATCATTTTTGCATATTTTAAAGTTTTATGAAGTAAAATTAATAAAAAAAAAAAAAAAAAAAAACTATTGAGGAGTAAACAAAAGGGAACACAATATTATGAGTAGTAAATATATTTTATTCGATATATTTATTGCTGCCTTTTCTATTTTATTAAATGCTCATCAAATACTATTACTATTGCACAAATATATTAGAATTTAAAAACCATTCTCTATTCGAGTTTCCTCTGGTAATCACCACATCAAATAAAGATTTTCGTTCACTAAATAATTTAAAGAAATTATCATTAAATTCTTTAGGATATATAAATTTCTAGTGAAAAGGCAGATAATAAATATTTTGAATGAAGTATAGTTACATACACTTTAAGTAATCTATGATGTATTTTGTTTTTGTATGATGTTTTTATGAGGTAAATACATTGCGGTGCACTGGTGTAACGGTTGGTGCGGCAAGCCAGTGTAACCGGTGCCCTATGAATACCAACTGGTTAAAAATACTTGATACAACGGGGCCTCCCTGGCCGAGCAGTATTGCCCACCAAACGCTCTGTTAAGCTTGGAGGTGGCAGGTTCGAATTCCCCCGTAACCCTGGATGTATTCTTCGTGATGTCCTTCTCTATATTGTGCTATATGCTTTGACAAAGGTTTATAAGCCTTAATTGAGCACACAAGCCTGCGAATGTATGTTGTATATCAATACTTGATACAACGCATATGCGTTAGCAATTTAGGATCCCTCAGGGGACTTTTCATACTGTATGTGATTTCACGGAACAGTACACATTGATTGGTGAGTTTTTTTTTGTTGATAGAAAGCACTTTGCATTGAATTGTCCTCCGTATACACGTGAGAATTTCGAAAATACACGTAAGAAGAACATCTTGTGATGGCGCAAGTTACACTTGCGAGCAATCACATACAGTGAGAATACTTTCTCCTTAGACAATGATATGGGCCATTCTTACTGCATGTGATTTATGCAACTTCAATCGTTACCGAGAGATAATGAGAACCTGATTTGTGAAATATATTTTCCAGCGAAAAACTCACTAATTAAGTTCTCAGTGGACTGATTGTCACAACGCGATTCCTAGTAAACCACCGAAGTCAAGCATCACTAGCTGAGGTCAGTATGCGGGTGGGTGACCACTTGAATCAGTCTGAGAAGGGACCAAGGATGTGCGGTATTGGTCCTCATTAAACTGTTCTACCATAAAGAGCTTGATTTCACTAGCTGGTCTCCGGGCTATTGAAGCGGGGATACCATCCCCTCTGCAGAGGTTAAAAATTGTGACGGTATGTCTCTGGATGTTTCCCACACCAGTCACAAATAGCCCATTGAGCACCTCTAGTGCGATGTAAATAAACTACAACAACCTTTTCCCTCCATATCAATGCAACTCGTGTATGCACGAGCTGAACAGGTTATTTCTAAACATTCACTCGCGTGTTCAGAGTATGTCTCTGGAGCATCCACATATGTGATCACACGTTAATGCCATTTACGCATGAGCGAACAGTTCTCCATAGATGTAGTTTCTAAACGTTTGTGCGTGCTTCTGAGCCAATTGGATGCAGTGTGATCATCTCTCTAGAAACAGTGTAATTTTTTTCTCACCACTTTCACCAAAAAAACCTATGGATATATTTTAAATTTGTTCTTGATTGGTTGAAGCTGTGCACTTCACACTAATGAGCTATACAGTTAGGGATGAACACCACGCTCACCAGACTAATCTAGCTATGACAGGCCATTCTCTCAGGATTTCGCCATTCTTATTGCATTCCAGCGAGAAGATATTTGATAATGATTCACAGAAATGTTCTTTTTTGTCTGAAATATTGATAAATGATCAAGTTGTTGCTGGTAAAAATCAAACACAACAAACTCTGTGGAAAGACATTTTCACGAACTATAGAATTATCTAATTTAGGCAATATTGTCCTATCAGTACCTCATGTTAACTGAATTCGTCAAGTGCAGTTCGTGTATTTTGCAATAAATTTAATCTATATACCTGCATAGTGGTTTGCCTGGAGGTGGATATGAGTTAAATCCTTTCTTCAGTTTGCTACAAGTAAAATTCGTAATTTTTTCCTTCACAAATTTCACATATGCTGTTGCTCGGTTGTCGCCCAACTATTGGTCGCCAAATCTATTGTTGAAACTTTTTAATAAAGATCAATCACAGATAAAAATTTTTCCTATCTATATGCTAGTGAACTATAATAGGCATTGAAAATTAATAAGGCCTTTTTTTTTAGAGTTTAATAATCAGACATTAAAATCTAAAAGAATAATGTAAATTACTCAAGTTTAGTTTCTTTAAGAAAAATAAATCAAGACATAAACATTTTCACTTGCATAAATTGTTAATAGTGTTATAAATAAAAAAGCATTCTCATTTTAAGATACATATATATGGCAACAGCCAACTCTGAAATTTTTTAACATACGTATTTATGCTTCAAATTAACCAGTTTTCAAATTCAACAATCAAAGAGGACTGAACCCTCATTAGGATTTTCATTCTCCTATTTTTGTTCATTTTATTTACTAAAATCAGTACATATATAATATATATATATTTATATATATATATATAATAATATATATATTTAATGATATGCTATTAAATTAATATAATAGCATTATTAAATATGCAAGAAATTAGGCAGGTACTAATTTTTAGTTAAATAATAAATAAAAAAAATTTCTTTTTAAAGAATTTTTTTATTTCAAAATTTTATTATCCTCATCATAAAAGAAAAACTACTTTACTTCTTTCTGTTTTTTTATTCTATTTTTGGTAAGATCTTAACCCAACAGATTTGGCCCAGGTCACACCACTAATAGTAAATACATCACAAATTTAATTTAATGTGGATTATATTTAAATGGTGACAAGAAAATTTAGAAGCAGAGAGAATTTTAATATATCCCAAATATAAATATTACAACCAATATAATGCAAAACATAATGCAAAAAATGGTACAATACTTCTAAAATGAATACTTTGGTTAAAGAAGTTAGATAACCATGGTGATTTTAAAATATATGACAATACACACCTTTAATTAGAATAAAGATATTGACCAAATGATTTGTCATCTACCATTTTTTTTAAAAAAATTTATTACTTTCCTTTAGTAGTAATTATAGAAAATATTCACTATTTTCAACAAATAACTGTCAAAATAAATAACTTTATTAGTCAAATTTAGGAATGTTTGAACTAATGTTTTATGATGTGTTCTATCAGTAAGTTTAAAAGAGGGTAGATTGTGTCTATGCGACAAAATGGCGTGAAAATATCTGGCATTTTAAAATAACTTAAGATATTAAATAGAAGTGTGATAAGAATATATAATGCATATTTATGAGAGGGTGGCACAAAAGATTCAGCATCAAAGGGGCTTAGACCAAAAAAAACAAAAAAAAACGTAATGGTGACAGAAAATTGAAGAAGATTGTGAAGAAAAATTGGGAAAAACAATTAACAATTCTAAAATTTACAAAAGAGTTCTTTATAAATTCAGAAATGATTCTCTCTCAGAAAACAGACCGATAAAAACTTAAACTTTATTTAGTTGCTGGAAGTCAATAAAGCACCAAATGTTATCGAAATGAAATGACAAGTAATTTGGTCAATATGTTTACTTTTTAAGCCACACAATTACTTCACTTGGAATAAACTTACAGTTTAGGAATACAATATAAAAAAGATTAAATATCAGTGAGAATGATTTATAAAAATGTCTTACAAATATGAGGTCACTTTCAGAAGGACTGAAAATATTTTCTTAGTCATTATAAAATATTCGAACACCTAGTAAATTAAATTTTAAAATAAAAGATTTAAAAATAAAACTTGGAACAGGAATTTCCAAGAATATAGGACTATATTAAAGACTACAATAAGAACTGATTAAATTTTACAAGATGACAAAAGAAAAAGGCAACAGCCTGCACAATAATTATAACAGGTCAATCATAGCAAACAAATTATAATTTGTTCTTAGTTTTTTTTTTTTTTTTCAAAATGAAGTTAAGGAGTGAATTATTAAAATTAGAAATTCAAAACGTAGCTATATGATTGCAAAATCATAGGAAATGATATTGCATAATGTGATAAACATTTAAAACCTGCATCTTAAATTTCAATACTTGTAAAATAAGTAAAAATTGAGAAAAAAAAAAAAAAAAAGATAAAGTAAGATATGAACACTTAAAATGTAACAGAACAGTCAAAATACAGCCTGAGACTTCAATACCCCAGGTGAAAATATTCTAAAAACTAATTAAATGACAGTGTTGACTTAAAAAAAATTCCAAATAAAAAGAATGATTTTTAGATTTAAAAAAAAAAAAAAACTATACAGAATGTTCATTCTAAATAAATCGTAGCAAAGAATCCGGAAGGATAGATTAAGATGACTACAGAATGTATTTTCAATCCAAATAATGATGAAACAGGCACCATTTAAGAATACCCATAAACACCAGGTTTAATTAGAATGTAAAGCTACAAGTCCTTATACATAGAAGTTACTTTATCATGAGAAAACACATATGAAAAATGTTTTGGGTACAAATATCAGTTAGTTATCACTGTCAGAATTTTCATCATCACTTACAAAACGTCTAGTTTGCCTAGGTCTTCTTTTGCGTGTCTTTTCTTCAGGCTCATCATACATATCACTGTCAGCTTCATAGTTTCCACTAGCAACCGCCAGATCACTATCTCGTTCTAATCTTTCTCTTGCTTTGGTAAACACAGATTGTAAAACCAAAGAATCTTCATAAATTAAGGACCCATCAACATTGTAGGTCTGAGCATTTTTACATAATAACATGAAATCACTCTCTAAATCATCTAATGAGCGGTATCGGTGATCTCTAATACGGTTTTTAATTTTCTGAAGATCAACTGGCTTCTTTATAACTTCGTAATAATCTGGAAGCTCACGTTTTGAAGGAAGTTGCATGAAAGCCTTGCTTAAAACTCTATCGTCTTTCTCTTTGTAATGAATAACAACATTTATTAATTTCTTCATTTGAGTTGTCAATTGAGGTGGATTTGGTGACATCTTTTCCATCGGGGGTCTACCTCTTCTCTTCTTTTTCTCTGGTTCAGCATCAGAATCTTGATATTTTTCCTTTTTCCTCTTCTTACCAGAAGAAGGACCAGGTGCAGAACGTTTCTTTTTAATGGTTTCAATCTCTTCAAAATCATCTTCTTCAATAGCTTTAAGCCATTGTTTTTCTGAAAGAGAATCCGTATAATCAACTTCTTTTCTTTGCCGTGATCCACGTCCAAACAATTTGTCTTCATCATCATGAGTTAGTCTATCAACTTCAGCGTCATCTTTAACCATCCAATGTGGCAATTCCTGTTCTTCCAAAATCCGAGGCTTTCTGTTAGGGTTACGTGCTTCTTCTCTTCTTCGATCAAGATCCATTTGCTGGAATAACTCAAATTCATCTTCATTTCTGGCTATCATTTGATTGATAGTTTCATCATCTGGAACTTCATTTTCTTCTTCTTCATCAACTTCATCTTGAGCTAAGATAGCTTGAAGAAATTGATGACGATCAGTACCAGTAGATTTTTGATCAAACATACCAGCCTGAATAACTTTTTCATCTAAATTAAGCTTGTATTTTGCAGCAGCAAGAATACGTTCTTCAACTGAATTAACAGTAACCAATCTTAAAACTCTCACTTCATTTTTTTGCCCAATTCTATGAGCTCTATCTTGAGCTTGGAGATCTTGCTGGGGATTCCAATCCGAGTCAAATATTATAACCGTATCTGCCGCCTGAAGATTTAAACCTAGACCACCAGCCCGAGTACTCAAAAGAAATATAAAGTATGGTGAGTCAGGTTCATTAAATAATTCTAATAAGTGCCCTCTATCTTCAGATTTAGTTGTACCATCAAGTCGGAGATAGGAATGACTTCTGTAATTCAAATAATCTTCCATAATGGTCATAAGTGAGGTCATTTGGCAAAAGAGTAGTACTCTGTGATTTGTTTTTTTCAATTTTGGCAAAATACGATCAAGTAATTCAAATTTCCCAGATGCTCTATATAAATCAGGACCTTGTACAACATTTGAATTGACTCCTAAATGTTCAGCAAAAGCTTCTTCAATATTTTGAAACATAAAAGGGTGATTACAAATCTTTCGCAGTTGCATTATAGAATTCATCAAAGTTTTTGCACCGCCTTTTCCCTTTTTATCCTTTTCAGAGCCATCAGTCAAAAGAACACCTTTTGTTTGCATATGTCTGTAGAGAAGGCGCTGAAGTGCTGACATATCACATTTCACTACATATTCAACTTTTTCAGGCAGTTGAGATTCTACTTCCTTCTTCAAACGTCTAAGTAAGAAGGGTCGCAAGACTTTATGTAAACGACGGATGATCAAAATAGTTTCTTCTTCATTAAGCTCAACTTTTTCACCAGTTGTGGCAAAAGGAGCATTGAACCACTGTTCAAATGTGTTACAGCATTTAAATATACTGGGGAGCAAAAAGTTTAAAAGAGCCCATAACTCAGGCAATCTATTTTGTAAAGGAGTCCCAGTAAGAAGAAGACGATGAGGAGCAGTATAATGCGTATTTAAGATTTGAGTTAACTTGCAATGTTGGTTTTTCATTCTGTGCCCTTCATCAATAATCATATACTTCCAGCGTATTTTAGCAAGGGTTGATTTATCTTTGATTACATATTCATATGTTGTCAAAACAACATTGAATTTTGTAGCTTTCAAGTTACTTGCAATTTGACGTCTGAGGATAGGGGAGCCTTTGTATGCAAACTTTACAACTGATGGCGCCCAACGATCGAACTCAAGCATCCAGTTAGAAAGAGTAGAAAGTGGCACAATAATTAAATAAGGCCCATGAACTCTTTTCTTTTCAATTAAATAGGTGAGAAGAGCAATTGTTTGAATAGTTTTACCCAAACCCATTTCATCTGCCAATATTCCATTTAAATTGTTATTGTAAAGAGAAACAAGCCATTCTAAACCTTTGATTTGGTATTCTTTTAATTTTCCATTTACCAATATTGATGCTTGTTCTTTAACTTCTTCACTAACAGCATGAGCTATGTTATAATAGTTTTGATATCCACCCATATTTGAATATTCATCATCCTCTGTAGAAGTTAAAGCTTGCTTTGTGTCTTCTCTAGGTGGTGCTTCAACTGGTTTAGGGGGTTTAGGCTCTTCCTCCTCCTCAGAATCTGATGAGTCTTCATACCCATCTTCCTCATCCTCACTAGCTTCTCGAGGAGCAACTTCATAACCAGGATGCAGTTCAAGCCATGTTTCAAGTTGACTAGCTAAAGGTGCACTTTCTCCAGAGAAAGTTTTACCTGTAGCCGTTTCAATAACATTGATTCTAAGGTCACTGAGTTGTGATGAATCATCCATGAGACCTTCTTGAAGTGTATCATCTGCTGCATTTTCTTTCTGCTGTTGCTTCTTTTTCTTCTTTTTGGCTTTCCTTTTAGCTTTAAGCTTTTTCTTTTGTTCAAGTTTATGCTGCTTAACCATGTTTGTCAAATTATTTATATATTCATCAGTTTGAGAAAGCAAAAATGCAAGTCTCTTATCTTTCTTTTGATCAATAAGTTTGCGATATCCTTCTTCATCTTCAGCCATTAAACGCTCAATACGTACTTTATTAATTCGCTCCTGCTCTTTCTTCTGTTCCCGTTCAGTATTTGCATGATATGTGACCATAGCTTTGTTGACTTTTCCAATTTTACCCATAACATTGCGATGAAATTCTTTAAAATCTTTAGCATGCTGTAGAACAGCATTCAAATACTCTTGATGTTTTTGTCGACGTTTACGCTCTTGCTCCAATTTTTGTTGTTTTTCCAACTTTTCGGTGATTCTAGCTTCTCTAAGGCCTTGGCGCTTTGTACGTTTATATAATTTTGGATACAAAGCAGTTTCTAAAGTTGAATCTTTTCTCATGCAGCTTACCACTTCAGCTCGTAATTGTCTTTGAAAATTTAACAAACGTAAACCAATTAGTTCACTCATAGCTTTAGTGCGTATATCTTCAGATAGATCACCGGGGAGCGATGAGAGCTCTTGAATGCGAAGAGCTATTCGTGCTGCCAGTCTATTTTCTCTTTCTTTCAAAATTTCAATAGGATCTAATCCTTGGGGCTTTGCCACTGGAGTTATTCTACTTTGTTTTTGTTGTTGCATATGCATCATAGCTGGAATAGGCGCATTTTGAGGATGTGGATGAGATTGGTTTAGAACTGCTGGTGCAGCTACGGTGGGGGCAGTTTGTGGTGTACCACTCATCTGTTGGTGAGGAGGAGCAATTTGGGATGGTGCAGCCTGCTGCGGCTGTGAAGAAGGCATGGTAGATTGCTGTTGCATATATGGGTGCATTGGTTGAGATTGCGCTACTTGTGCCTGCATCATTCCATTATTCATATTTTGAAGAGAAATTGAAGCTGAAGGGACAGGACCTCGAATAGGCTGTCCAGGAGATTGGGGAGCAGGAGGTCTCTGAGAATACATTGGTTGATTTTGCATAGGTCTCTTACACTTAATGGCGGCAATGACACTTTCAGGAATAGGTTGATTGCGAGACAATAATCTGTAAGCCATAATCTGGGCTCTCAGCTGTGCAATTTGCACAGGTGACAATAAAGATGTCTTAATGTTCATCCCTGGCACTTGATTGGCAGCAGGATTGACACCAGGTGGCAAATTCGGATTTTCAGCATGAGTTGGTCCTTGAGGGCCATTTATTACAGGCTGCCCATAACCAGGATGAGGCTGATGAGAAGGTTGTTGTTCACCTGCATCCATAGTATGAGAGGCATTATTAGTTGACGGATTCATATGATTTTGAACAGCAAGACCTGGATTCATTTGATTGGGAGCATTTGGTGCCATACCCATATGTGCTTGAGAATTAGAACCTGAATTCATTAGGTTCTGAGAGTTGGATCCTGGATTCATATGGTTTTGATTTGGTGCTTGATTCATATGGTTCTGAGCATTTGGTCCCAAATTCATCAAATTTTGAGAATTAGGACCAGGATTCATATGATTTTGAGGATTAGGCCCAGGACTCAAATGGCTCTGTGGATTAGGGCTAGGATTCATATGGTTTTGAGAATTAGGTGAAGGATGTGGTCCTTGATGATAATTTCCAGGTCCAGAATAGCTTTGTGGATGTGGTGCAGCAACATGAGGTTGAGGATTTACCTGTGAAGAATTCATTATATTTTGTTGAGAAGGCATATAATTCATATTAGAATTAGAAGGTGAAGGAGGAGGCACTGTTTGCTGAGGAGGCGGTGGAGGTCCCATACTTGGACTGGGAACCCCTGATTCAGAATGTTGACCAACACCAGGACTATGACCTCCACTGGACTGGGCACCAGGACTTGGAACCGTTTTTCGAGAATTTGCCATTGCCATTAACTGAGCATATCTCGGATCTTCCTGCATTCCTTTTTCTTCCATAGAATTTATAGCTTTCTGCAGCATATGCAAATTGTCTTGAGGATAGTTTTGTTGTTGAGGTTGAAGCTGTGATCCATGCTGTTGAAGATTTTGTTGGGACTGCATCCCACCAACAGGCATTCTCATCATCTGATCTTTATTGGACATCTTTGAAAAGAGTGTCGAAAATCAGCTAGAAAAATAACAACATTATTAAATAAAATTATTCTAGTAAAGTCTAGGGCACAAGTAAAGTGTCAATATTATAAAGTATTTTATTTAAAATGTTATTTTTTTAATATATCATCTTGAATAGATATGAAGAAAATAATATGTTTAGCTTGTACAATATATTACTTTAAATGAATAAAAAATGTTATAAAGTGTTAGTTTTGTAGTTTTTGCACAAAATATACCAAATAGCCTGTTTTTATATATACTGAATAGCCTATTTCCTGTAGGAATGGATGGATCAATGTGTTTTATACAATTTTCCATATTCAGTGTTTACATCATAGAAAAAAAATGGGTGAGAATTTCACACCCTTTCTTAAAAACAGGGTGAGATTTCAAAAAGTTAAGTGAGATTTCTTAAAATTAAAAAACACAAATAGAATGGAAAAAAAAAAAAATCATTTATTCAATTATAATACATTTTTAACATCTTCTATTTTTTAAAGCATTGAATATTTTTTCTGCATCATCATAGAAACTTTTGCCTTTACAAGGTATTTGTCCACCTTAGATTAGTGCAAAATTTTTTTTGAACATCTTAAATGAAGAAACCTTACCCACGATAAACACGTCATTGCAGAGAAATGTGTTATGGAAGGGGTTCCGTGGTTCGGAGGGGTAGTGTTCTGTTGTTCGAAAAGGTTCTGAAAAATACTGGTAAATAGGGAAACTAGATAATAAGGCAGATGTTGAAAATAATGTAAGATACAGGAAGTAAAGTGAAGCGGATTTTATTCTAAATGGCGTAATGCAAAGCTTTTTCCAAAATGTGAGAAATTCGAGAATTTTGAAATTGAATTATGGAATGCGCGAAATTCTCGCGCTAATAATTTTTTAATGCGAGAAACGAATCAAATATGCGAGTTTCTCGCGGTCTCGCACTGTAGTGAAAACACTGATGTTGTGAAAGTTAGTTGAAAAATCACTAATTTTAATCTTAACCATGCAAGGTATATTAACAACAAATAAAACTCATATTTACCTAAGTAATATTTCTTTAAATTTAATAATTTAAAACATCCTGAAATAAAAAAACTGTCGCTGATTTTTTTCTTTTTTATTAATAAAGAAATATGGAAAAAAATGCTAAGAAGTTGCATTATTTTTATATACAATAAAAAAAATCTATTGAAAAAGATGTCACTGTATATTAAAAGGGGGAAAAAATAAAATTTTTTACTGTATTATTAGTCTATAACAATATTTTCTGGTAAAAAAAAAGATCATGCAGGAAAAATTTTATTAGCTTTATTTATTGCCTGCAT
Source organism: Parasteatoda lunata (assembly GCA_949128135.1). Classification (NCBI taxonomy): domain Eukaryota; kingdom Metazoa; phylum Arthropoda; class Arachnida; order Araneae; family Theridiidae; genus Parasteatoda; species Parasteatoda lunata. Next base: position 97,232,633 of record OX421975.1, read on the forward strand.
AAAATTAAATGACCTTTTTGTACAGTTCTTACAATCCATTATATTTGATGTTTCAAAGCAGACAATATTAACAGACGTACCTTTTACATGCATTTGGTGGCATAGCTAACAGTCAACGAGAAAGAGTATATGTCCCTGGTTGTAGCATTAGAGAGGATTATTAAATTTTTTTTAATATGAATTCCAGAAGAAATTTTTATCCCTTTTTTATACCCCCTCTCCAGTTCAATTACAGGTCCAATAACTACTAACAATTTGTATCACATTTACCTAATACAGTATAGAACCTCTTATCCGGAAATCAGAACGAAATGCGATAAAGTTTCCTACAATTTAAATTTTTTTTTTTTCCTCATAAGATTTTAGGATTTTTCTTTCTTTTTTAAAAGAGGTTTACCTTACCATCATTTTAGAAATAATCATTAGTGTATTACTTTATCATATTTTCTTCTTTTTAAGATTATTTATAAAATTTTTTTTAGTTGGGTTTGACAATTTAAGAAAAAAAAAAAAAAAAAAAAAACACGGCTTTTTGTAGTGATTTAGAAAACCGGAAAAATTTGTTATCCGGAATAGCGATGGTCCCGATCGTTCCGGATAATCGGTTCCCTACTGTAATTGAATAGGATGTGTGTTATTGTTGTAGTTTGCTATGCAAGTAGGTTTATTATCTCTTTAAAATTTTTTTTTATACTTTACTAAAAAAAAAAAAAAAATTAAAATAACTACGGAACGTTCTGAATTTTTTTTCTCTAAATAAATACAATTTTCAAGCTCTAAGCAAAATGATTGAATTAAAATGTTCTAAATAAAGTCAAATTGCTTCTCAAAAAATTAAAACTGAGTTGCTTATCGCAAATAAACAAACAAAATAAAATTAAAAATATATATATATATATATATATAAAAACTTCATTGATCAAATTTAAGTTAGAATATAAATAACTTAAAGCAAAGCATAGTTAAACAAATTTTATTAGGTCACTTAAGTGAAATACATTATTGTAAATTAACCTAAAGGAATATTTAAATGTTTTCTATTCATATTTAATTTCATAAAGAAAAAGCAAAATAAGAGATGGAAATAAATAAAAACAAATGCAATAAAAAGAAAAGCAGTGGTGTCTGATGCAAAAACAATTAATTATTAATTTACAATAAAAATATTTATTATTATCAAAATTTTACTTTAAATAGAAAAAATAATTTAATTATGTTAAATCTTAGTTGTACAGTAGTACGATTAATTATGTATCTTGGTATCGCACGTAAAATATCATAAATGCATAAGAATTTTTTTTGTATATCAAAATGTGAAATGTTTCTACACATTTGTGTCTGTTAATAACCTGTTTTGTTATAGTTCAATTTAATTATTATTTCTTCCGTTTTCCATTATTAGTCTGAATTTAAAAAAAACAGTAGTACTTTGTTAGATTAACTTATCACAGTTAAAAATTTCAAATGATGTTGCCCTTCATTTAATAGTCTGTCACTTAATGAAAACTGATATTAAGGTATAAGTCATTATTTCTAAACTTTCAATTTTTTACCTTGGAAATGATACCTTGTTCACTTAATATTTAGTTTAAAATTTTTGGTCACCTGGTTGCCCAACTTGAAACTGTACAGTGCAGAACAAAAATACAAGGTTTCGTTTTCCTTCTTTCAAATAAAAAAATATAATTAATAAAAATTTATATTCTAAATTTATACATCATTTAACACGTTTTTCATACATTCCTTGATTTTTGCCAGCTCTTTAGAGTAAAAGGAGAAACAGTTTCGGAAATATCTCTGGAATGAAAGCAACATTTACGAACTTTCGACATTGTGATTAATACACAATTCGAATTTTGAATCAAAAATCAAATATTAACCAACAACAGAAACATTTAATGTTAACATATAGTTGGTTCATAAAAGAACCTTTTTCTTTTCAATAAAATATGTTATAAAAAGTTAAAATGAAATTCAGAAAATTAGCATCAATGCAACAATTTTGTAAAGATAATTGACGATAGGTTGGCTTTGCTGAGAAAAATAATTCATTGGATGAGAAGACAAAAGCTTTCAGAAAAAGAGTGCAAGATAAAATCTATTATTAAATTATAACCAATTATTTTTTGGAAAATTAAAAATACTAGAACATTTTGTATAAAGAAAAAAATACTCCCAAAACATTGGAACAAACTTGAACAGTAAATGAATTCAGCCTACGGAGCAAATATCCTAAACCCTTCTTCCACCTCTATTACAATTTTTGCCTTTCCTCACTGAGAAAGTCAAGTTTCTCAGGGTTTTCTTTGACTCCAAACTTAACTGGGGTTATCATCTGAAGTACTGTTTCCGCAGGTCCAAGAAGATATTCTGGTCTTGCAGAAATGCTACTGGTAAAACCTGGGGGTTATGCCTCAAGACAGTTTATACCGGATGCACTTAGTGATTATTAGCCCTATTGTCACATGGCGATATTGTCTGGTGGTTTAGGACAAAGATGAGATCCGTTTGGCCAAGTCTTAACAGACTGCAAAGAATGTTCTGCGTAGCCTTGTTAAGCTGTCTAAGGACCACTCATACAGCTGCTCTTGAGAGCTTACTTGTGCTTCTCCCGCTGAATCTACTCATTGAAGCTAAAACTCAGACAAGTATAAAATGTCTTATGTACTTTGGTTTATGGAAGGAATATTTCAGGCACTTGTCATGGGGTCAAATCGTTTCACAGGTGTCAGATATTCCTTCTTTTATTATGCCTAGTGATTATATGTCACTAAGAGATGCTTTTCATAAGCCCTTAAATAGGGGCACACAACCTTTTTGAGTGAAGGGCCACATCAGGGTATCTGCTACATTTTAGATTTTCAAATTCATGATTTTTCATGACTTTTCATGACTAATTCCAAGACTTTTTCATGACTTACCAAAGTTACTATTTTCACCGACAAAAACACAGCAATAAATTAAAAAAAGCATTATAATAACATTGATTGAAATGATAGGTATAACTAAAACTGTAGTACTCTGCATCTTCATATTTATTTATTTTAAACTTAAAAAACAGAACAAAGAAAAAGTTAAAGCAATAAAATAGCTAAAAAAAAGCACAATAATGAAATAATAATACAATACAATAAAAAATTACAAAAACAGTTAGAAATATGTAGTTATTTAAAGTTGTTTTATCTCTTCTTTAAAGTGTAATATCAAAAGCTTAAACTCTCGATCACAGCAAACTTTTTTTATTTTTTAATTTTTCAATTTTCTCATTTATTTCAATTTCCTCTTTCTCTCTATCCAAACGTATTTTCTTTTTCACATTTTGCAAGTCTTGCAATTCATTTTCTATTTTTCTTTTTTCTAAAGCAATGGAAGTTCTTTTATCTGATGCACTCTTCTTCTTCTCCAAATCCTGTCGATACCGCTGTCTAGCAGCACGAACAGCTTGTAACATTTTCTTGTCTATTTTGACATTTGCAGATCCTCCAGCAGCCTTAATTCCATCAAAAACTCTTCTCTGGCTCACAAGACTCTCTTCTTGGAGGTTTTCTACCAGCATTGTCTTGTTAATAGAAAAACCTTTCTCCACTGAAGCGTTACCATGTGAAAGTATAAAACACATCTTCACAACACTCCAAAGATCTTCCAAGCTCTTTTCAGAAAATAGTAATTTATAGTAAAAAGTATCGAGTCCTACCTCAGTTCTTTCTGATAAAAAGGAGGTAAAGTCTTCTTTGTAATTTTCCTTAACAGTAGAGCAAAAAGAACTATACTGCTTTTTTGCCTTTTCAGCTACAGTTTCAGTGATGCGATTCGCATCATGTAATGCTTCTAAAACAATAATGAATCTAGACAGTCCAACACTTGGATTGTTCAATATCATGGATGGGAGACTGGACAAACCCGAACAATTTTATATTTCAATGGACTTTTTTCAACGATTTTTGATGCAACTGCCTGCAATATCTTTTGACATTCTATATAAAAAGTTTGACTTATTTTGTCAGAGACTTTAGCCTCTTTTAAAAACTTCTTTGCCCCAAAACCGATGTCAATCTTCTTTGGTTCAATCAGATTATCTTTAAATTTCAAATTTAAATTCAGCAATGCTGATCCTTCAACTATTTTGTCTGCTTTAAGGAACTTTTTCATAATACCTCCCAACAGTAGAGACAATTCTGAATGTAAATATGGAGTGAGTACTTTTTCAGACTGAAACTTCTTCAAAAAATCTTCACAGTGAAGAGAAAGTGATTTGAAAAAAGCAAGTTTACATTTTAAGACAGGATCAGAAAAAGATTTCTGTAAAAATGCTTTAATCTTGCTTTCTGTGCATTTTGCTTCTAACAAATATTTGCCAACAGAATCCATTATTTCCAGCGCTCTATCTATACAATCACTATTCTCAAGCCACCTCACAGCACAGAATTTTTTAGGAAACTTATGACAGCCTGTTATATGGATGAATTCTGCTCTCCGAGCAGGACTATCTTTAAACAAATAATGTAAGTTCCTTAAAACGCCAAATAAGTCCCAATCAACTGACTTAAGTCCTGTTTTTATTGCACCATGGATGACGTGCAGGCCACAAGTAGGCCCATCTGAATAAGTTGCTTGCCAGATGGATTTTCTTCAAACATATATTCTTGAAGTTTTTTTAAAAATGACAGATTGACATTAGGTCCATCCATTGAAACATGCAATAATTTATGCAATGGAATAGAACCCAATGCCTTAAGAAAATTATCAAGGAGGTCTTGAGCAGTTGAACGCCCAAGAAAAACGCTTCCAACATATCTTGTACAAACACTTTCATCTTGCCAAAATTTGATAACTAAATCCATCTGGCCCTTCTGAACAATTTTATTCAGGGACTCATCAAAACATATAGTGACATTATCAGAGTCGTTAATGACATCGGAAAGTGTGTCATTAAAATAATGAGCTATGCCATAATGAATTATATAGGAAGCCTTATCTTTTCCCATTTGAAACTGTTGAGCAATAGCACTATCAAAAAACATACTTTTAAAAATACTTGATATGTTATTGCAGGAATTAATAGACATGCGCTTCTCTACCACATTTAATGCCCATAAGATTTCTGCCTTCAAGACTTCATCTTTTAACATAAAATTCTGCATAGTATTGATTGTACATATATGAGGAATTACTTTTGAAGAGTTACTAGATTTAGATAGTGACACACTCTCGGTATTTGTACTAGTAGACACAGCATTGGCAGTTGAAGAATCCAAACGATTAAAGTAATCGGATATGCCAGATTTTGAGGCTCTTCTTTTTTAAATGGCTTGATGCTCATTACCTTTGCCGTGATATTTCACTGCACCCACGCCCATATTACATAAAGAAAAGGTCTTTCTGCAAAAGTCACATCGGGCACTATGAACATCATTTTCCACAGCACTTAACCAGCCTTTAAATTCAGGGTATTCAGCGTGGTCTAGCCACCTAAGATTAAACTTAGTAGCTTTTCCTGGAGCCATTTTTTTTGAAAAAATAATTCTAAAAATAAAATAAAAACAGTCAATATATAAATTATATTAAAATATTTATAAATATGTTTAATTAAAGTATAAATATAAATTAATTTAATTTTATGAAGCTGTATAGCTATTTCTATATTCATTAAAATGCATAATTTAGATTTAGATTAAAAATTGAACCAAATAAAAACTATCTGTTTTAAGTATCTACTAACTGCATTAAAATATTAATATAAATGAGTTTTTTAAGTATGAGATTTCTTAAATTTTGTCAATAAATCTGTTTGAGTAATATATTAAAATCATTTACAGAGCTGTCAACTTTCCTAACTTGCTATCAGCAATCAGAAGTACAATGATGCATAAGATAATAACAAAATTCAAATTAGCGCAATTTAAAGGCATGTTTACAACTTTACAATTAATATTATGTGTGAAATAACTAATAATTAAAAAAAGCAACACTTAAGTGTTACTTTTTTAATATTCATTACAAACAAAGATAATTATAATAACTATTATTATTATTACTAATGAAACTACTATTCTCGAAACTACTATTATTATTACTAAAGTTCTCGAAAATCATGATTTTTATTCCTCTTCTCAGCCATAATTCCGTAATATTGACAATGAAATCTTAATGTTGATAAATGGTAATAGTTGACACCTCTGCATTTACGAAGTTTAAAGTAACACTTAAGTGTTGCTTTAATAGACATAATAGACACAATAATCCTGTTTAAAAGTATTAATCAAATTTATAATATTTTTTCTCTATATTATTTTCAGTTGATTGACAGAATTAGTATTCATATTTTTAAGAAATGATAAATTAGAATAATTGTGGTCGGAATAATTTTAATGCATATTTTATTTAGTATATATACCTTTTTTTTATTATTATTTAGAAGAAAAGAATCAGATAAGATGAGATATTTCGGTTTTCGTGGATCACCGGGTTCATTTTGGTAGCTATAAAAACTTTACATAAATTCACACATAGAAATAAAGAAAACACATAGAACTCTCATTCCCCCCCCCCTTTACCAGCAATATTTATAATTTCAGTTTTAAAATTCGAAAAAAATTAATACTTTCAATTCAGAAAAAAATATTAGTTAAAAATTATAAAAATGTTAATTAGCGCAAAACAATTACTTTAAAAATCCCATATTATTTTTAAAAAAATAATAAATAAATAAAATTACATAAAGTACACTTAAAACACTCATACAATGAAATTGGGTTTAACAAATTATCAAATTCTTAAAAAAAAAAAAAAAAAAAAAAAAAAAAAAAAAAAAAAAGAAGAAGAAATTATTTGTTTTAATTACTGATCATAATAAAATCATATGAATTTTTTTTTTTTTTTATGAAACTTTTACAAAATACATTTACATTCTTTTAACTAATTAAAATGTAAGCTGATGTTAAGTTTTTGTATTAGGACATAAATAATCAATATTTATATAATTTTTTTTATTAAATTATATGTAAATTTATTTCTAATCGTAAGCCTGACATTAAATTTCTGAATAAAAACAAAGTTATAGAACGGTTATTAAAATTCTAAGTTTTGATTTATAATTTAAAAAATTTAAAAGTTAAATAGATTTCATAAATATCAAACAGGAACAAACTCTGTGCGTTAAAAATAAATTGAAAGGTAAAAAAACAATGAACGTCAAAATCACGAACTAATGTAATATATAAAAAAATATAGTTTACAAAGTATAAAAAAACTCAATTCTTACAGTATATAAACATACAATTATAAATGTATTAAGTGATTTAATGCAACCATTAGCTTACCTCCCCAGAAATGGATTTATTTTAACTTGTCATCCAACCATAAACTTCATTAAAAATACCTTATATAAAGTTTATTAAAAAAAAAACTAATAATTTAAGTCAAAACAATTAATGAAACAAAATATAATAGTAAACAAATATTTTTATTTATCAAAATTTTCAGACTGGAAAAATGCTTATATAAGTAATTGAGCAACTGTACGCGTTCTGTAAGCAAGCAATAGAACTCTTGTGAAAATCACAAAGAAAAAAAAAAATTTAACAAGAGGCTTCCCCTAGTTGAATCCCTAAAACTAAGCTTTCATACATATGTTTTCCAAGAAAGATAATTGCTGTTTAGAGAATTTCTGAATAGATAGCCAACAAAGTGATGGGTCTGTTGATACCCCACATTTTAAGAAAGAGGACAAAACAGCCCAGGGCAATAAATAAGATAAAGACAATTTCAAAGGCAGCTATTTTTGAGGTATCACATGGGAGGTGTTGAGGGGTGCTTCAGAATCAATCATTATCTGTTAACAGCATGAAGAAAAGAAATGGTGTAAAGAGCGTTTTATTCCTTATTGAAGGAAAGGGGGACAATTCTTGTAGTTCTCCAAACACCTGTTTTATTTTCTTTATACATTGAATTTTTTTATGTGTTTTATTTTTTACTAATTTTCCTTAAATTTAATTTATATAATATAATAAGTTGCACTATGTAAGAAAAAGAGATTAAAAGTTATGGAAACAAAACAGAAATATTTTTTCAAAATAATGGACCCTGGCATCCCAATTATTGGGGGGGGGGGGGGGGCGGACCCCTATTGTTCCGACGCCAGTGTTTATAACTCCTGAAAAAGGGGCAAGCCTAAGTCTATGTACGCGACCACAAAAAAATATAGCGAAATTCGCAAAATAAAAAATTAACATTAAGAGGTGAAACTATTAGGACCATACACTCCCTATATTTTATGGGTCAGAAATTGAATCCTAAAATAATAATAATAATAATACTAAAATGATAAAAAAAAACAAAAAAAAAAAAAAAAAACGTGTTTATTCAGAGAAAGTACGTTTTTGTGTCTAATTTGGTTAATTAAAATATCGTCAGTAGTAACTAATTAGGATATTTGAGATCACTCTCTCGAACCATTAAGTTTGAGTCCTAGTACGCGAAGATCCGATCGTTAGATCAAAAGTTTCTCTGGGTGGTCCATTTTTTATTTTGCGCACTATTATATACAGTTAGCGATGCTTGAAAAGCAAATTCAATTGCTTTCTAGGAGCGAGAATATGAAAGGTTACGATAAAATAGCAATTAAAATTAGCCTTTAAGGAATAAATAAAGTCTGAAAAAGCAAGTACATATTGATTAATCTATTAAAGCTTCTAGTTTAAAAAGGATTTTAAGGTTTCTAATAGAAAATTGAAGTACAAAATACTGGTTTTATTTCTAAAATTTTATGTTAATATGATTCGATTAGTTTGATTCTCGAGAGTTAGATACTGATTGAAAGACCAGGATTTAAAAAAAGAAAAAACTCTTATTTGTCAGAGAGAGATAGCAATTTTCATCTTCAGTTAATTTTCGCGAAGTCATTTTAATGCTAATCATATTAGATCACATGGATTTGCAGTAATCATGATTACCGAGAAAAGGGATAAAAAGATTTACAAAAAATAAATAGCACTTGGAGCTGGGTTATTTAAATAACTTTATTTTTAGTTCACTTGCTCAATTTTAAAAACAATTTTTTACTCATTTTTTTTTTAATCTAAGGCAGTGCTTCATATTCAAGAAAGAACACAAGTTATGTGGCAGAACAGCTCCAGGCATGTAGTTGCTGTTTCAAGGACAACACCCCACTTCCATCTCTACAGCAGCAATGACCAAAAAAATAAAAGAGCTAACCCGATTAACTTTGCCTAGGATGTTAGTCAATAAAGCTGTTAAATGTTTAAGATTTATTTATATCAGATTGTTTCAGTCAAACAGTAAAAAAAATCCACTAATTACAAAAAAATAAATTAAAATGTTTTATAAAATGATATAAAGTAAAAAAATTAGAAATCAATAAATATGTTTTACGTATCTATTATGTTAATTAAAATATTACAAGATGTTTTAAATATCAAATATATCTTTTAAAAACAGTTATCTTGCCCTTCTTAGTTATGCTGGCTAAGAAAGTTTCAATACGTTATAAAAAAGTATTTCGATTAGTTGCTGAATTTCGCTACAAATCATATTAAAGAGAGAGAGGGGGGGGGGGTAAAGTTTTCTGATCTTATTTTGCAATCTGCTGGCAAAAAAAAAAATAAATAAAAATAATAATAAAGAAATATAATAAAATTTAATCTAAAAACATTAACATTAATAACTCTTTCCATTTGAAAATCTACTTAAGAGATATAGTGAGCAAAAAACAACTTTTCTTCTAGCTGTCGACAGATTTAATGAAATGCTGATGAAAATAATTTAATAACAAATAACTTTTCCTCATCACTGTGCAGAATATTTTGCTATTTTATATAGTCAATCAATTCCTAATTCAAACAAATGAAAATAAAATGTATAAATGATTCTAAGATTAGTTACACTGAAAAACATCCTTATAAGAAACAAAAATGCAATGACGATTGATTCCCGATTTGTTTTAGTTGTGGAACCCTAAATGATCGACCTTCTTATAGAACATTGCTTTTAAATTCTTCCTTCAAGCATTTCAATTATGTACTTGCATAAAAATAACGGAAACATTAAACAAATGGGACATTAATCGGATATAAAATTTATGAATGGTTTTAAAAAAATTTCCTAACTCTTGGAATCCCTGTGACTCTTCCACGGAACACAAGGATTCCGCGGAACATCATTTAGAAACCGCTGTATAATATAATATGTTTCACTCTCCTGCCTTGAAGAAAGCAAATTTTCTTCAAAATTTTAAATTTGGCAAATAGTTAACAATATTAATTATAAATTATGAAGAAATAACTGAGGAAGAAAAATTCGAACTTCTCTGGTTGCAATTAAATAAAAAAAAAGAATAAATCTTGTTAAATGAATTAATAAATAAAAAGGGATAAATGAAAATATTAACAGATTAAAAGAGATAATACTACCCTTCCCCCCCCCCCCCCCCCAGAAAATTGAAGAACCTTGGTACTTACATGATGAAGTAATTATAAGTGGAAAAGGAAATTTTGCGTACCTGCCACACATAAATTTACATTTAAATTAATGGGTGAGGCAAAAAAAACAAAAATTTTAAAAACAATACAAAAAGTAAAAATTCTTACCTTTTCAAAAATCTGTCTGAATAGGAGATGGAATTTTTCTTCTTTAACTTCAGCTTCTTTAAAAAATATTCCAACTACACTGCATATGATGTTAATGATAGGACGATCTCCTTTATCTGTTCAAGCATGCAGCGTCAGCCTTTAACCACTGATGGCTCTCTCAAAGATCCGTGGCAGAATCGCGGCAACACAGCGATATTGTCTCAGAACGCAAATGAGTTCTTGCAGAAAGGAAAAAGTATTTTTCTTTCCAGAAGAAAATTTTTTTTTGTCTTTTCTGCAGAATAATATTCTAAAGATACTTCGCTCTAGAAATGATGTTCTTTCTTTCATTTTTTTGAAAGAACACCATAATTTTTAAAGAACATTTTATATTTTATTAAAATACGACCGTGAGTGGGAATTTATTTACAAATTCGGAGGCGGTAAATTAGATTTTTCAGCAACCTAAATTCATGACTTTTCATGATTTTTTAAAAAAAATCGTTAAAATCATGACATTTCATGACCATTTTTCCTCAACACCGAAATTCATGAATTTTCATGATTTTTCATGACTTTTCAGGTGCGCGGATACCCTGCCACATACACAGCAGATTGACCAATGAAGGGCCGCATGCCAAAGAGAACACCCAAAGTATTTAGACAGACATATTCACTGCAATTAATTGTTATAAAAACATTGTTCTAGCCACTAAATTCTTTATTTAAGTCAACCTTGTAATATCTTAGTATAAAAATAAATACTTTTAAATGTTTAAAGTTAGAAACTTTTATACTGATTACTTAAGAAAAAAACAGAATCCGAAAATCAGAATCAATTAATAATCAGAAAAAAATTTAGATAAATTGAAATAATTAAAAAACTATGGGAAAATTCATGTTATTTAATTATATTACATAATACAAAAGTTCATTTAAACATAAATTTTAACTTAAAAAAATTTGTTCATGGAATTAAATTTAAAAAAAAAATATTCTGGTTATTAAAATAAATGCAAGTTAAATAATGTGATTTAAAGAAAGTCTATAAGGTTAAAAATGTTTAAAATTGAAACAAAACCCCTTCTACGGAAAATAAGATTTAGCATTTAATAGGGAATGTACTTAAACTTTAAAACATTTATTTTAAATTAATTATATGAGGCAGGGGCAGAGAGAGGGAAGAAAAAGAAAGAAAGCATTAACTTTGAAGAAACTATTTTCCTTAATAATAAAAAAACTATTAAGATACTTGTTTAAAATTTTTTATGACGGATATTTTTTTAATAGGACCATTACTATTTACAATTAATACAAATATGCATAAACAATTAGTAACATTTACATTACTTTACAAAACTTATTTTGATTACATTTTTTACAGTTAAAACGTAATGATATACAAATCATTTCCCAGCATATAATAATGAATGATATGAAATGGTCTTAAGTGTATAGAAAATGGCTAAAAAATTTCTTAATGGTTATCCTGAAATTTGCAAAAATTTTAAATATTGTGATAATTTTATTAACTTGATCATGTGATAGCTTTTCCGAGCCATTAAATGAAAATTTAATGATTTTGTTTAAATACCAGAGCTCATTCTAAGCAGGGTAAACAGGCGCAGCACCCTGTTGCCCTTTTAGTCAAAAGAATCCACCCTGTTGCCCCTGAAGTATATTAGTGCCCTGATATAATAGACTCCATACCCTTTTTGCCCTTTCTTTCCTTAACCCTTCATTCAACCCAAACTCTACTATGGATTTCTTAAACTTTTGTTATTTTCAATTCTTTTTATTTAGTTTGTCATTGCCGTCAATACATAGATTTATATGGGAAAGGAAAAATAGTCATGACACCCCCTTGTTGCACTTGTCTTTGAAAGTTTGCAGTTTCCTCCACTATCATTAAATCATAATTATTAATAATTTTAATTATTAAATCATAACTACAGACACTTTAAAACATACATTTATTATTTTATTAATATATGCATGCATTTGAAGTAAATCACTATTAATTATTCCATTAACTTAATATACATGTTAATTTATTAAAAAAAAAAAAGTAATTAATATGATTGCTATGCTCCTTTAGTTATTCTTTTACTAATTGACAATGTTCTTTAATAAAACGTGTAAAGCCCATAGAAATTATTGCCTTTTTAGAATAATAATGCCCTTTTTTTAAACTTTTGAACTCTGCCCTTTTTTCTGCCTAGAATGAGCTCTGTAAATATTGATCTGTAATTTTGAATAGGCCAAATTTATTCTGGAAAACAGTCTTTCGACAGAAGCTGTTGTTGTGGGAGTATTAAACTTAGGGCAAATAACTTAATCACTTTAGGAATTTGTCCTAGATGGTGTTTTTCATTTCCAGATTTTAAAATGACGAGAATACAAATAGTGATGTGTTATTTTTAAATTGCTTAAATACGAATTGCTATGTGTGATTTTTAAACTGCGTAAATAAAAAACGCAATGTGGGATTTTCAAATCACGTGAATACAAATTGAGATGTACGATTTTAAATTGCGAAGACGTCTCTCAGCGAATGAGTTTTAAAATGTGTGAATATGAATAGCGATATACGGTTTTTAAATCGCTTGAATATGAATCGCGATATATGGTTTTTAAATCGCGTGAATATGAATCGCGATTTATGATTTTTCAATTTTGAGAAGAGTAACAACGTATGATATTTTAAATGCCAGAACGAATCGCATTTTGTAAATAAAGTCTCGTAATAGCGTATAAAAAATATGGGGACTTTCAAAACCTTGTAGAAATATGTAACAATAAATGACAAAATAACGATTGAAAAATAATTTGATTTGCGATAAAATCGGTGCAGATAAACCATGTCAAAAAATGGTTATCTAAATGAGCAATTATTTAATCGCGATTCGTAATATGGTGCTAAAATATCAAAATTTTAAAACCTATACGGAAAGGCTTAGCAATAACTGTCGAAAAAGGATCAAAAGTCATTTAGATTTTTCATGAAGTTTGCACAAACAAAGCGTTTCATAACTGTCAAAAATCGCGATTTCAGAAAGTACGTGAAAACGAGCAGCAATAACTACTGGAAAGTCGTTGGAATTACGATGAAATCGGCGCAATCGAAGAGTGTCAAAAGTAATAACTAAAATTAGAAATTTGTATATCGTAATAATGACGTATTAAAAATACTGGGATTTTCAAAACTATGCCTAAATCTGTAGAGGTAACCATCGAAAAAAGCGATCGAGAACTACATTGATTGAATGCATCAAAAACTTAAATGCGTAAATTTAAAATTTCTGAAATGTTTTTTTTCAAAAAAATTTTTTTAATTAATTTTTTCATTTTGTTCAGATTGCGGCCGCAGGCCACACATGGAGGGTAGACGGGCTGCACTTGGCCCGTAAAGATCCATTAGAGATGAACCCATCCTACTAGAGATGAATGGCTTAAATCTCCTCGGTGGCCAAAAGACATCTGTTTGGTATGGTACACCGATGGATTAAGGCTTGGTCTTAAATCAGGGGAAGAAATTTATTGCTCCAATGGCGTAGTGGAGTTTGGGCGATGGTACCAAACTCCACTTTCCTCTAGTTATGGCAATGTTTTTCATGCTGAGGTCTATGCTATCATCTTGTACTGCAAGATATGCTTAGACAGGGGTTACCTAAATATATCTATCCTTTGTGACCTTTCTACTCGTAATAAGGTATACCTACATTTAGTGCCTGAACATTTGGGTAATCCTGGTAATGAGGTGGTTGACAAAGCATCACGGGCTGGCTCCAGAGTGACTTTCTGGGGCCTTGAGCCTGCTTCGGGAATTTCTCCCACATCCTTCAGGTCATCCATATTCAAGCTCTTTGAGCAATAGCACGATTCGGATGATCAGAGACAAGCAGAAAAGCTAAATGATGACTGCCCTAGTGTGTGTCAAAAACAGCTTCTTAAGCTAAACAGGAGTAGTTTGAGGAAGATCATTAGACTTCTCACTGGACACTGCACCCTTGGGGGATACTAATGCATTATGGGTATTGAATCTGATTCTTTTTGTCGAGGTTGTCATCTCGAAGAGGAGACTTCATGACACATACTTTGTGATTGTGAGGTCTATTCTGCTCAAAGATTTGAGCATTTTGGGCAACATTCTATCAAGGCCTGAGAATTACAAGTTATTCCTGTCAGGTGTTTGCTGAACTTTGTTTCAGCGATAAAGCTTTTTCGTTAATCATGATTTAGGGTTTGGGTACAATAGACCTTCGGTCAATGTGCTCGTTTGAGCTGTCTAATCTCTAAGTCAAAGATATTCCTTACGTCGAAAAGTGATAAATATAGAATTATTTTGTTAAATTTTGGGTCATTATTATTATTAATAAACTATCGAATGTTATAATTTTTTTTAAAAGTAATATCGTTAATAAAATAATGAAGTTTTGAAAATTATTGGCGGCATATGTCCTCCAGTACCCTTTTCCCAGACGCAGAGCCTATGCTTACAAGTCAGGATAATTTATTACCAAAAATAAGTATTTTATGCAAAATTGAATGAAATCAATTTTTAAAAAAATGATCTTCCCAAAAAATAATTTAGTAACAGAAAAAAAAATGATGAAAAACATTTTTGATTCCAACTATGTTACAGTTTTTTAAAATTGTATGAACCTTCTAGGCAAAATAAAATTAACAGAAATTACGAAATTTTGAGTGAAATAAAATGAACTCACACTTAAAATGATGTTTAAAAAAATCGTAATATAACAAGGAGAAGAGAAGAAACATCCAAGATGAAAAACAGGGAAAAAAACTGTGATATTAAGCAGACAATTAATTTTCCACTTCATCTATCGATTAATATGCAGACTAATAACTTTTAATTTATTGACAGACAAAACAAAGGTATTTAAGATAAGAAAATATTATATTTAAAGAAATCAAAACCTTTTATTACAATTGATCAGACATCTTCACCAAGAGAAGGAACGGACATAATTTGATTATCTTCTACTGCTTTTAATAAAAGAAAATGGAGAAAAATTTTATATTTATAAAATAGTTTGGTTTAATTAAGCCTAGACCAACAAATTCAACACACATTAATTTTGTTTTATTTTTTTCATAACTCTGATGGAAAATTATGTGGCCCATACTTGATTTTTTCAGTATTTGACATGCTACAGGATATAGACGGAATCAACTATATTCTATATATCGAGGTTTGTACAAGGATGGATATGAGTTATACCCTTCTATAAAGTTTACGGAGATCATCCCACTGTCAAGGTTATACCATATACTAGGTATATGGTTTAAAAAAAAAACATTAAATATCAATGCTAATATATTTCACAATCCCACACTTAAAACAGGTAAACAAATTCATGGGGAGATTTCTGTATCGTGATCTGTGGCAGAATAATCGCCAAGTCTTGGAAACTTCGGGGCAGTGGCTCACGAGAAACTAAAAAAAACATCACAGAAAGGGACCAACTTGAAAGGTAAACCACCCTCAAGCAAACATCTACAAGTTTTTTTTAAAAAAAAATTTGCAAGTTGCAATTGCAATTGGCGCGACAGATCACGATACGGAAATATCCCCATATTCAATAGGTACCAAACAAATGATAATCTTAAGTTCTAAATATTGTTATAACATGCAGTCAAGAGGAAATCATAATAAAGACAGGTAACAATTCAATTCGAAAGACAGATGATCTGAAAGTTAAATTTTTTTTAAAAAAAACTCTGAAATCTTACTCTTTTGCTGAAATTACTATGTACAACAATGGGGGAAATCAATAAAAAAAAGTAAAGAAATAAAAAATCAACAGACAAAATGAAATATTCACAATACAAATCTCATATAAGTAGTATATAATTTAACAGGGACGACATGTAGGATCATTTTACAAACTAGGGGTATAATTATAAATGTCAAGATTTTGCTGTACCACAGCAAAAACGGAGTTATTAGCTGTGTTTAGCCTAACGTATTCTATTTGATAAATAAAACAGTAAAATAAAATGCAGTCTTAATTTTCTCTTACAATGATCATAAAAAATGAGAAAAAAAACAAGAAAATAAAAAAGAATTCCTGTTATATATTTACCATTTAACGTAAAGTAAACATAACTTTAAATCTAGATTTCGTACGCTTTTCACTTGGATAAACGCAAACTGGTTTGTTAGGAATTTGAGAAGGTTTCCAACTGCTTATTTTTGTATCAATAAAAAACCAGGTGGTTTTTTATTTTTATTTTTTTAAATCAATTCAATCAATCGAATTTAATCGCATTCATTTACACTATCAATGAAATCTATAAACAAGTTTTTCAAGCCTCTTATTTATGGAGTCTTACAAGCTTCAGGTTCAGGGCGTACATTAATGTTTCCTTAATTAATAAAATGTTTTATTGAATCTTATGTGATTTACACGATTAAAGTGTTAAAGGGCAGGTATGTTTAATATAGTCAGTTTATTATTTAATACAATGTCTATACTTTCCCTAAAACAGTGAACCGATTAGTTCATGTATCTACTATTAAATCGACTAATTTTAGTTTATTTAACAGTCAGTTCTTTACTATCCAACTAGTTCAATTTTAATTACTTTTCCATGTTAAGAAAACTTTATTAAGCAGTAATAAGTTATAAGCAGTGATAAGTTTTGGCACTGTAGGAAACTGAATGATGAATTACTTTTATATTTAAGAGGACACTATATCACGGGAGAAACCCTTGATGGCAAATTCTCTTTCACCTTTTTTAATTATTTTAAGTGTGTGCAAAAACTTTTAAATACACTGAAAAAGTTCTCGAGATATGGCGAAATATGCAAACATATATAAAATCCAAGCTTTAGACCGCTCTGCTGATCAAACAATGGGGATCATATTCCCCAAAATTACGGCTACCTCCTATATTTTGGGGGTCGGAAATCCAAATCCATCTAAAAAAAGTATGTTTATTCAGACAAAGTTCGTGTTTGATTCTGATTTTGTAACTTAAAATATTGTCTGCATTGATTAATTAGCATATTTGAGGTCACCCCTTCAAACCATTAGAACATGAAGATTTGTTCATTAAATCAAAAGTTATTTAGGGTGATCGGCTTTTTTGGTACAAACCATTATATTATGGTATTATTTTTGAAATCCAAATTGGTTATGTTCTAACTTACCATTAATAAGCTTAATGATTAGTAATGTTTTATTTAAGAAGAAATAAATGCTATCCAATTTGTATGCTTTTTTTCTTCACTTTTAAGATTTTAAATTACTCGTAAAGATTTCTAATTATACCCTCCCTCATATGCATAATATACACAAACATGTGAATGCTGTTTAGTGGAAAAATTTTCATTATCTTAATTTTATAGCATTATTCATTGTATATTTAAAAAAAAGTTAAGTTTATATTTGACCTTAAGGTATCGAAAATGAATGAATAGTGGTGATTTTTATTTAGATATTTATTAAATATTTTTGAGAGACTTTGATTTTAGATATACTAAGAAAGCCAAGCAAACAAGGTACTGGTACAGTCAGGTAGTTTTACATATCAAAAAGCGGCTAAATTTAAAAGAAATGTGTTCTGGTATCTATATTAATCAATATAGAGTTAAAAGGAATTAAAACACTTAAAAAACTCGAGGGTTTTTGAACAAATTCTGTCAAAATTAGATGGCTAAAAAAGGATTGAAAATAGTAAAAAGAGTTAATAAATTGCTTACAGAAAACCTTATCTAAGTTTTTTGTGCTAACTACTAACTATATTACCTATATGAAAGAAACCTTTTGGTTTTAAATTTAATTTTCTAAATATTTTTTTCTTTTTCTTTTTAAGCAGGTAATTTGTTTTAGTATGCTGAGTCCAGAGAACACACCTGTTTCAGAACCATTGTACGTTTATTACCTGGTAGAAGATGATTTGGATACTGCAGTAGATGATCAACCAATCGATTTCAGTAAAAGATATTCTGATTTAAACTCTGGATCTAAATCAGTTGGGAAGAAAAGGCATCATTCTACAACTGCATCAGTTAGTTCAGAACCCATTGGTTCCAAACAACATTGTGAAGACGATGTAAGGGTGTACTGCATTGAGGGAACTCCTTTGTTAATATCATCATCCTCGTCTATGTGCGATATTAGAGACTGTTCTTCTTTTGAAGGTGGTTTACGAAGAAAATCCTTAGATTTGAAGGATAGATTCAGTCTTTCAGAAAACTTCAAATCTTCTCCAGATACTTCAAAAGAGCAAGATATGGTAAAAGAAAATGAAGAATCTGTTGTTGAAGAGAATCAAAATAATGAAGTTGACATAGGTATGCTAAATAAAACTAATTTTAAATTGTATGAAAATTTGTTTATTAATGAATAGTTTGTTATTTTAAGTTCAAAATAAATGTGAGCCTTATTTTACGCTGTAAGCAATTATTCAATTGACTTTTAAAAGTTATGTATATATATATAGGCACACATTAAAATTAATTAATTTATTTAATGTTTTGCTGTTACAATATTTTGATTAAAATTTCTTATGTGGAAATTTGTGTAGATTTAAATGCTAAAGATTTCTGATACTAGAAGGAAATTTGTCTATTTTTTTTTATTACTCTTTTGTATTATATTTAATTTTTTTGTGAATGTCTATTTGGTTCAAAAAAATAAATAAAGTAAGCAAAAATTGGTGGAGGTCTACATTTTTTGGCTACTTTTTACTTTCGACCAGTTAGCCAAAGAGTACCTAATTTATCTTCAGTGTCAGTTTGTTTAAATTTATGGTGTTTTCTGTGACGAAAAAAGTGGATCACGGGTTGCTTTGGAATTTAATTTCAAATATGCCCGCAGTAGTGTTTCAGCAACAAAAAACGATGCTACACACTAAATCTTTACTTTTTGATTAACTTTAAAAGACTGAAAAAGAATTTCATTACACAAAAAATACAGAAATATGTAAATTTTATAATAAATAAAAGAGTTTACAATGAATTAAAAACTGCACAATTGGCAAAAAAATACCCCTTCCATTAAACTCGGGTACACATTAGTAAATAAACCAAATTTATTAAATTATAAAAAATTATTTTTCTGCCTTGTGCAGAACGCTTCTCTCAATTGACCATATTAGATTTTGTAGAAGTTTCTTTTTTTAGCAATGCTAAAAGTAAAAAAAAATTGTCGGAAGTAAAAAAAATAGTCTTTGTTAAAACTTTAACAAATTATTAAATATAGATTTATGTCTTTGAAAGACATTTGATTAAAGAGAAAAAAAAACTTGATTAAAATTAGTTGATTTTAAAATTTCCATCCTAAACTATTCAAAACATATTGAAGTGTTAATATAAAAATGCTAAACTGCTAAGAAAATGACAAAAAATATAACACATAAAAAATTTACTTATTCTACATCTTTCAAAAAGGAAAAATAAATAAATAGCGGTTTTGTTTTAATTAGCAAAACTTTAGGAATAAAGCTTTACTCATATTTTTGAATTTTTATTTATATACTTTATAATTTATTAATGTAATCTTAAAAATACCATGAATCGTGTGATATCAACTAAGCCTATAATCCGATCCCAAAATCACTTGTTTTAAAATAATATAAAAATTACAGATATTTTAAAATCACACTGTGCAACAAAAAATGTAAACCTACTGTTCCAAAAAAGTTGAAAAAGTACAACTAGTTGCAAACATGCATATTAAATTCTAAATTTGGTAGCATTCTGTCTGCCTTTTTTTGTATTGTGTTTTTTAAATAATCACTCTGATTCTGTAGATCATTGTTTATCAACCATCTGTCTGTAAATTAATATTTGTATTAGAATTAAGATAAATTTTATTTATATTTAAGTAGGTTTAGGTTCAAAATACTTTTCATTGTATTTGAATCATATGTGAATGAATAAAAACACTACTAATCTTACCAGTTGGCGATAAGAGACTGAAATATTTTACGAATCTTTTGAGTAATTCAAGTTGAGAAATATGCTGTACTGTTTGTCTAAGATAGGTACTCTGACCGCCACTAAGTCTGCGGCAGTCTGGTGCTATGGAAACAAGAAGAGGGCATTTTAGGGAGGTAGGCTTCGATGAAGAGGTCTCCTTTTCTTTCGCCGAAACCAGCCCTAAAGAGCGACCCCGCATCCCTACTTGAAATAATCATACCTCGTTACCATAGTCACCGCCACAGCTCCAGACGAATGTCTGGCAGAGTACCTATCGTAGACAAACAGTAGATGATCTTCAAGTAAAATGTAAACAGAGAAAAACAAAAAGCTGATTGAAATATATTTAAAAAAGATTAATAATTATTCTATTTCCAAAAGAGATTTTATTTTCTTTTTATTTTATAATTTATACATAAAATTTTTTATTACTGTCTATAAAACAATGGTAAAATTTTTTTTAGTGTACCAGTTACAAAATAATTAAAATCTTGTTTTTAATGCGATACAATCTGAAGTAATAATGAGATACATTGCTTGTTTTTAATTTTAGAAGATACTTTACAATCATTTGTAGCTGAAGAAGTATCTTCCGAGTTACCTTCACCACTAATGTTTTCTAGATCTAGTTCAGTTGGTTCACTTAATAGTTCCGAACAACATTCTATTATAGATGACAGAAGTTCAGTTAGCATCTTCAGGTATGTGCACATTACCTTTATTCACATTTAATGAAATTTAATTTTTTTGTTCTTTTCTAATTCTGTTTTATCATGAAATGTAGTTTAATATATTTCACAAAATACAGTTTAATATATTTCATGAAATATAATTTAATGTATTTATTATATAAATAATATATTAATTTTATTTTCATGCGTATTTTAAATTAATTTAATTTTAATTATTATTTTTAACAAATTATTTATTAGAATAGTTGCCTGAATTCTTTAAAGTGAGAAGTAGTTTGCTGCCAAACCCTTCTTTAAAGATACACAATTTGCAAAATATATTTTATACGTAATTAATTTTTCATTAATGTGTTTTTGTTACTTGCTTATCAAACAGTATTTTTGATATTCACTCAATTATTTGATAGGATTATTTAATGATGAGATTGTACACCAATAGTGGAATATTCAATTATAGTGTTTTGGCTGTCTTTAATTATTGCCTTGATAATTTGGAGAAAGAAATTAAAAAATACTTTTTAGTGAACAGAAAAAAAATTATGTACCTAAGTTTTTTCTCTCTCTTACAATAGGCAAGTTAGTTTCTCATCTATTTAAATTATCCTGCATTAATCTATATAAATTGCCATCAATTTTGAATATTTATTCAACTGTATAGAAAGCAAGGGCAATGTTTTCCGATATTTTATTCTTTTTTTTCAAACATCAACCTGTTAGCTTTTATATTTTTTATTTATTACTCTTAAATTTTAAACTTACTGAATTTTTATCCTTTTTTTAAATACAACTTATGCACATTGTTGCTGATTTCAGCATTACTATAAACCTTTTCAGTAGTTTTTTTTTCTTTTTTTTAAAAAACTTTTAGCAAGTTGATTCTTATTACAAAAACTTCTTTCCCACATTGTAATTCAATTTGCCTTTTGTTATAATGTGTGTAAGATTAAACACCCTTGAAAATATGTATGGAAAAATTGCCTTCAATGTGCTACCTAGTTTGATACGAGGAAAACAGAGAAAAACTAATTTTCTATAAAGAAAAGTAGCAAGGTTAAATTTGTGTGTGATCCATTCTTCATGCTTAATCTGTTTCATTATTTTACACATGACTGCATAATTGATTAGAAAGAAAGAACATTAATACAATCAGCTTTGTAATAGCAAATTTTAATGAAAAAATGTTCAAAACTTTTACATTTTATGTTTTTTTTCTTTTAAAAAGAAAAAAGAAAAGAAAAAGAAATGACTTGTAGATGTGTAGTAGAAACTTTTATTTCTGACTTCATTTGGTTTAAACTTCCCTAAACAAGGCTAAATTTTGATTCCTAAGATATTTATAATGCTGAGAAAAAAATAGTTATTGCTAAATGCAAACAACATACATATGCATAGCAGCCAACTGTCCAGAATTTTTGGGATTTGTTCCTAATTTTTAAATCAAATCTGAAAATCTGATATTTTTATAAAAAAAATCCGAATTTTCGTAAAATTGCAGTATTTTTGCTTTTAAACCAATCCCTTGTTCTGATTGCTGCTATCGTGCTTCCTGTGATTATTGTGCAGAAGTAATTTTTAGTTGCTTTTTATTGGAAAATACTATTCCAGTAGCTGTTGCTGATCATTTCACTAAATTATCATAAACGACTATTATTATTTTTAAAAAAATGTATTGTAGTATTTAAACATTGGCATCAGAAATATTTGTTTATGATGTAGTTTAATATTTACCTGTGTTTTATAATTTGGAGAAGAATAATTAGATATTAATAGGTAATGGTTGTTTTTTAAACTATTATACCAGTATTCCTAATTATAAAATATTAATATTATAAATCTCCCACAAAAGATAGTGTTTATAATTTTTTTTTACTAAGTTACATAATGTATTTAAATATATGTTAATTAATGTTATTATTTAATAGTTAAATTTTTGCCTTACTCTCGTAATTGGTGCGTATAATTTTGTCACATATAGTGTTCCTAATTTTTGATTCCTAAGGTTGGCAGCTATGCATATGTCCAAAAAATCGGATTAGGTATACTTTCTGCAATTTAGAATAAAGTAAAACAGCCCATATTAAGCACAAATAAAAGTACAGAAATGGTACAGTTTTGGTCCTGTGAACAAGAACCTTCCTAAGTGTCTAAACAAAAAAATCATTTTGGTGTTTGATGGTACAGTACAGAACCATTTATCCGGTATCCAGATAACCGAGAAACCAGAAAACCGGGAAAAATTTGGCTCAGTTTTCCCGCCATTTTGAACTAGAAAGATTATGAAAAAAATCGGGAATTGGACTAATCCTTTAAGTTGAGTAGAGGAAAATGTGAGGAAAGGGAGAATTTATTTTCCCCGTTTACCCAAAGAAATGTAATTTCTTCCATGACCTTGAAGATCTTACAGCGTGAGAAGGCAGAGAAGAGAAATGTTTTATTTTCTTCTTTAGGCCGTCAATCAAACTCAAAGGAGTGGCATGCTAATTTCGTTTTCTGTTTGATTTATGAGGGGGTGGGGAAAATGCATTGCACATGCATATCAGTGAACAGAAGATTAAAGGGAAAGATATATTTATCTATTTGACATCAATTAATAAAAATAATATCTTTTTCTTTTGAATAAATTCTGATTCTTTGGAAGTGTGGTATCATTTGCAAGTTTTTCTTGATGTGGATTCACATCTGCTTTAATTAAAAATTGTGTTTTTATAAAAAAAATAAAAGAATTGTTTATTAATTTAAACATACGATTATTTTATGAAGCAGATTGCAGTTTTGTTTTTCTGATTCCACTACGTTTGATTTTTTTCTTCTTTTCACGATAAATTTCACACTCAATGAATTAATTCTTTTTATTCATAAATTTTATCATTAGGTTTTTTTTAAAATTCCGTTGATCTTGCCTTGTTCCGGGTTTTTATATTTATGCTAGTGCCTTTTTTAACTATCATTTTGGTTTGATAATTTTTAGGTGTTTTTATTTAGATTAATAAGTTTTCCTTTTATTTTATCGTCTCCCCCTCGTATAATTAGGTATGAAATATATTGCGTTATTTAATAATTTGTTTTGTTTATATTAGTTAATTTAGGAATTGTAATTATTTTTAAAAAATAAGTATAAGAATTTTGTATTTTTAAACTTGTTTTTCTTGTCTGAACTTGCAAATTTTTTTTATTCTTTTAAATAGTATTTTTCTAACATTTTTTTTTTCTTTTTAAATTTAGGAGTGCTTTTTTTTTTTCTCTTACTTTAAAATGTGTTTCACTTTTTCCTTGTAATTCGGGTTCGATAAAACATCGATTAACGACACTTTTTGGTCGATTCAAGAAACTGGGAAATTCAGACATCCGGGATAGCGATGGTCCCGGGCATCCCAGATAATTGGTTCTCTACAGTACTAGATTATTATTTATATAACTAAATTACTGTATGTCCATTTCTGTACTTTTTATTTGTGCTTAATTCGGATTGTTTTTGTCTTCATGAGTATTTCAAGGTTGGCAAGGTTCAAGGTTGGCAACTCCTAAGATTACTAGAGGACAAGCAGAACAAAATGAGGGGGGTATATATTTAAAAACAAGGGGCTTATATAATAGTTCTTTTAAATTTACCTAATTATTTGAGATGAAAAAAAGGGGTTGAAGGTGTGGAACCTGGACTGATTGTTTTTGGTATTTCTTGTTAAAACTGTATGCCGCAATGCATCAGCATCAAGAAATGATACTGTGATGATAGAAATGATACTAACTTTTTAACTAACTTTAACAGAATAAAAAAACAAAATGTAACTAAAAGTATTACAAAAATAAGCAACTTTTTAAAGAAATTAAAAAAAATACAATTGATAAAATACGGCAAAATGGACAAAAAATTAGGATTTTATTATTAACAGGGTTGAGGCTGCAATATTCCCCCACATTCTATTTGCTATATCCACGAATGCAATGTTTATCAGAAAGTTAAATTGTAGAACTTTGATCAAATTGCAATGATATGAAAACCAAATGTCAATAATTTAAACAATCATTCCTTATTGAAGTATAAAATATGATTTTATACATAATGCAAAATGTTTTTATTTTTAAAAAAATAATAAAGGCAAGCAATTTAAGGAAAGACATTGGAACAAATTTAGGTTTAGTTTCAAAAATTTAGAATAAATTATGACTTTTTTCTCAAAATTCTTACTTTTATAAGTAGTTTGTGTACATAATATCAATTTCCCAATAATATTTCAGTATTTATGATATTTTTAACTGATACAAGTCTAACATATATTTAAAGGAATTTAACACATTCATATTTTCAGTAGTTGATAAGGGCTCTTCAAATATTCTGTTAGCACTTAAGGATGGGAAGGGGATGTTTGTGATTTGCTTACTTTTGTTAGCAAAAGGGAAGGAGCTTGTTATAATTTTAAATAAAACATTAAAATCCCCTTAATTTTTCAAAACTTTTTTAAAAAGTAAAATAAAAAATGTACCCATGGAAAAGTTTCTTCAGATTTGAAATAAAAGTTGAAGTTGTTGAAAGAAAATTTTAGAAAAAATTTCTTTGAAGAGTTTTAGAGACCAAGAATTTTGAACATGAAAGGAAAATTGAAAAGACTGGTAAATAATAAAAATTATAAAATGAATTAAGACGTTAATTTTGTTTTATGCAAAGTTACATTTCTTATTTAAATTTAATCTAAAAATTAGATTACTTCAGTAAAAGTTAAAGTAAAAACTGGGGGAAAGGGTAGTTGTAATGTATGGAAATGAGGGAAGGGGCTTGTGTTTTGCTTATCTTTGCTGACAAGGGAGAAGGGGGAGTCCGGAATTGCCAAAAATATGCTGACATAATATTTAAACAGCCCCCTATTAAGTAGCAAGGGTGATTGTATTTTGGGGTTACCTGAATTCCAGTTTTTCGTATTATCCTTTCGAGTGAAAAAATTAGGAGCAGGCCATATGATCTTTCTGGGAATATTTCGGAATTCCGCTTTTCTCAAGACCGTTGGTTCTCTGACTTTCGCTATTCAAAAAGTTATATTCTGACGAAATATTCACAAAATTCCTCAATCCAAATTTTGAAACTTTCGCTCGCGATAACGAGACACTTGCATACACGTGATTCTTCTTCCAATAGGCAGAAATTCGCCAATTGATTCTTTTGGTTTGGCGAATTTTTGCCATTTTGAATATGTAAAACTGCGTCAGAATCCACTAATATCGCGATTCATATTCACACGGTTTGAATATCAAACATCGATTTTCGTATTTACCTAATTTAATAGTTACACGTTGCGATTTGTATTCACGTAGTTTAAAAATCGGACATCGCTATTCGTATTCACACAATTTTAAAATCCAATTTCACGATTCGTATTCACGAGATTTTGAAAATCCAACATCGTGATTCCTGTAAGAACTAAAATTAGTTACAATAAAGATGTGATATTCATCATAAGCAGGTAATTTAATTATAAATCTTGTTGAAAAAAATCGTGCTAAATATAAAAAATATATGATATATAAATTGATATTGATTTTTTGCACATAAAATTTTCAGGGTTTTTCACTCTGTGAAACAATTACCCATGAAATAGGTTTTTAAAATTATTTTACATTTTTCAGCAATCTGCCAAGTGGTATTATATCGCCTAGCGAGCTACCTGATTCTCCTGGGGAAGCTATGTCACCATTTATCCATAAAAATAAGCATCAAGTATTTAAATTTCCTCCACTTGAAGATGATAAGCAGTCTGTTGATCATGTGCCAAATTTAGATAAAGTGTGCAATGATGCATACAGTGATGCACCTGAAGATGTTCTTAAAGTGTATGATATTGAAGGAGACTGCTCATCTATGTCTAGCTTCAGTGAGCTCAGTATTCATACGTCTAGTCATATGTCTTTGACCTGTAGCAATGATTGTGTTAATATTAAGCAAAAAACCTTAGTCAAGATGGATTGCGTCACCAATGGAGAAACATTGCAGAATTGTAAATTTGATAGTTCAGTTGAAACAGGAGATTCTTCACAAACTGTACCTTTGCCTCTTGAGAAGCCAGTTCATTACAACCAATCAGGAGAATCGTCCTACTCCACTATGGGAGAAAAAAATTATCTCCAAACTAAATCTGAGTCCCCAGATGAAATTGTAAATAGTCCAATGATTGAAGATATAAAAGATTATTTAAATAATGAAGAAGTAAGTAGATCAATCAAGCGGTATATTTTAAATATGTCACATTTTCTTCCTTAACTTTATAAATTGTATCTGATTTAATATCAGGACGTTTTGCTATACAAAGATACCATTAGAAAGGTTTTTCCATTGCTATAGACTAGCAGTTCCAAACTTTGATTGTGCTGACCACGAATTTTGTAAAAAAGGAAAAAGAAATGAGGCCTGCTAATTACTAATGTGCAATTATAAAATATAATGACTAATAGATATCTATAGAGTTGTGGTGGCTAAGGGGATAGAGCAATCACCTCCCAATGACTAGGTTCGAATACCAGCAGTGGTTGGTTAATGCAAATTTTGCTCCCGGCTTGCATCGACCACAATGCTAAAGTAAAATATCCTCTGTGATAGAGGGATCATGGGTTAAAATCCCTTTGCCGCCTGGCTAACTGTGTTAGGTTTTCATTGTTTTCCTCTCCAACGCAAGTGCAGGTTAGTTCCATCCATCAAAACTTTCCCACGGAGGCTAATTTATCCCAATGCTTGTTCTAGTAGTTCCTTTTATTCGTGGGTTGGGTTCAAAATTACAAAGCTACTGAGTTGATCATTGATGTTCCTAAACTCAGAATTGGGCTGTTCAATTCCGGTTATAAAATTGTATGAAATAAAAACATAGATATCTATTATGTACATAAGTCGAATATATATAAATGGTATCTCACTAAGACTAGTTAATTGTTATGAAAAGCTGTTGGTAAATCCTAAGAATTACTTTGGCTTAAGCATTCGACCAGCATCCACAGCCCACTAATCGTGTGCAACTCATGGGTAGGGAACTGAAACTATAGATTATAAATCTTTTTATTGTAATGTTATTAAATAAAAAAAATGTATTTTGTAGATCCGTTTTTGATATCTTATATTTAATCAATGCTAATAAAATTTTTATTCACACAGAAATAACTTTCTTCAAATTCGGAATATTACGGTCAGAGGAGGAGAAGAAATTGATCAATTCAATATTTCTTATGTCTTACGTATATATATTTTCCATTGGCAAACTGCAGTGGAAAAATGTGTTGTAGAAAATTATGCCTTTGAAGAAATAAGTTTCAACCCATGTGAATGGAATGGAGGAAACTCTTTTTTTTAAAAAAAGAAATATCTAATATTAAATATAAATTATAAATAATTTATAACTGTGATTAAGTTTAAATAATAATATTAATTTACAAGTTATTTAATTAATTATTTTTAAATCAATTGGAAAGAGAAACAAATTCAATTAATTTCTTAAGACATTAAAAAAAAAAAAAAAAAACTTAAATTAAAGCTCCTTTTAATTTTTAACACACAGTAAAACTTTATTTTATAATTATATAAGTAACTTTAAAAATATATCAATCAAATCACATATTGTATTATACTACAAATCACTTAGGTTTACAAGTAACATGTTAATTTTCACAGCTAAATGCTGTTAAGTTTGAATATTAGCAACATACAAAACAATTTTTAGATAACACGCTAAGAGTATTTCTCAATAGATATTTTCAATACAGATTTTATTTTTACATAACCAATTAAGAAGTTAATTATAATTTATGAAATGAAACTATGAATTTTTATTCTTAAATTACTGAATTTTCATTTTCAAATCAATACTTAATTTTAAACAATTTTAAAATGTAAAATTAGACAACTCGAAAGCTTTTTTACTATTTAAGCTGAAAATACGAAAAGATTTATTTAAGAAAATAACACATTTTCAACCATGTAACATGATATTGCAAAGTTATTTTTTTAATTTTACACTTTGATAGCTTTAAAGTATTCTGCGTTTTGGGACACTAATATTATAATTTTAGATTAAAAATCAGTTATTGTTATTTTATTGTTAAATGATATAGTTTTTTTTTAGAAAAATAAATTAAAAACAAAATTATTATCTAAAATTTCTAAAAAAATACATTGGTAATCAAAATTTTTAAAATGAATATTTTACCAATTGAGAATTTTAACATCGCAAAATTTTTTAAATTAATATTTATAATCAGTACATTATTAAGTAATATTTTAAGTTCACATAATATATCTATATATAAGTGTATATTGCTTAAGAAAATAGGGATAACATAAATCGAAATTCAAAATAAGTTGATCTAATAGGTTACTAGATTTTAATATTCTGTATAAAATTATAATAAGATAGTTATGGTAGATCCCAGTATCTAAGTCTACTCCCTATTTTTGATTATGAGATTGCGAATTTCTGATATGTCGGATGTATAAGTCAACTGCTGAAAAAAACCAATTATGAAAATTTCTAAAAATAAAAGCAAAAAATTAAGTCTACAAAATTGTCTCTAGTTAAAAATATTTTACGTCAGAAATGCTTACAAAAAACAGGAAATTTCCATGAAGCTCCTATGTACAGTTCGCAAAAAAAAGAGAAAAATATTACCCTAAATAACTTTCATTCTAATGATCGGATTTTCAAGTACTAAGTAACAATCTTAATAGTTCCTGGGGGTGACCTCAAATATGCTAATTAATTAGTGCTAACTATTAATTAAGTTGCAAAATCAGACACAAAAACGTACTTACTCTGATTAAACCTACTTATTTTTACATATTTGAAATCCTGACACTTGAAATATGGGGTAGACAAAATTTTGAAAAAATTGGGTCGCAATAAAGGTTTATATATTTGGCGATAGTCCAGAAAACCCATAGACTAATTCAAAAGAGGAATACTTAATTTTACTAGGTTGCTAAGCAACCAAGCTCTGATTAAAAAAATTCAAATAATGTTCTGTGATTGCTCAAAGAGGTTTAATTAAAAGTTAATAGAAAATATCTCGAAGTTTCTAGGCAATAGACAATTTTTAACAATATTCTGTCCAAAAAGCAAAAAAAGTTTTTATTTTAATCTCCTTTGAAAATAAAATTTGAATCGTTTTTAAATTATTTATGATTTTCTAAGCTTTTAGAATTTAAATACATGAACTTTTTATCTGACATTATTTAGATTATGTTATTTTTGCTATATTTATTTGAGGATTTCATACCAAAATCAAATTAGCATAACTTATTATAGCAGGGTGGCCACCCACCTGGAATTATCAGGGAATTTGTTTATACTGGAAAAAACCTGGAAAAGTCAGGGAAATTTTGATAAAAACCTGGAAAAATCAGGGCATTTTAAGAAAGGCTGGAATTTTTAATAGATTTTCTTAATTTAAATTATTTTATGATCCGTTATACCCACTTTTTTTAGACGGAAATTTATAGCCAAACAGTTGAAATATCAACTTAACAATATTTTGCATGCGTCAAAATTTACTCCATTAATCCCTGTTAAACTAGAATGCCACTTAAAACCCATGATTGCTAAATGAATGGAGAAACCTTTTTGGAGATAGTTTAGGAAAGGCAAAGATTGTGGTGGAGGTTGAAGAAGGAGTTAAGATATTTGCTTCTGTTTATGAAAGTAGCATTTGTTTCACGTCTAAACTGTTGCTTGAATCCATTTATCATTTGTTCCGATGCTTAAGTTTTTTTCTTCTGACTAAATAATTAAGAATGTTTAAGTATTTTTAATTTCATAAAATTCACCACAAATTAGTTGGTCATAATTTAATAGATCTTATGTTACTTTTTTTCTAAAAGCTTTTGTAGTCCCATCCAAATTGGTGAATTATTTTTCTCAGCAAAGCCAATCTTCACATATTTTGTTACAATCGCTAACAGCAATGTTTGTTAACAAATCGTTCCAATTTTTTCATTGATGCTAATTTTCTCGATTTCATTTTAATCTTTTATAACATATTTTAATTTTAAAAAAAGGTTCTTTTATGAACCAACCATATGTTAACATTGTTATGTTATCATTTTGTTGGTAAATATTTGATTCAAAATTAAAACTTGATTTAAAATTTGATTCACAATGTCCGTTTCAAAATTAGATATTGTGTAGTTATAACAATATCGAAAGTTCGTTAATGTCACTCTTTTTCCAGAGATGATATTTCCAAAACTGTTTCTGCTTTTACCTTAAGAAGCAGGTAAAAATTAGGGAATGTATGGGAAGCGTGTTAAATGTTTAAACATAGGATATGAAATGTCTTATTCATATGTGTTTATTAGGAAGAAGGAGAATGAAACTGTTTTTTTTGTTCTGCAATGTGCAGGTTTCTAGTTGTAAAAACAAAAAACAATTAACTAATCTGAGCTAAAAAATCATTGAGTTAGATAGGAATTCTTTAAATATTTTATTTTCAAATTAGAAACTAATAAAATATAAAGAATTTATCTGTTTTTTTTCTACAGAATATGCAATAAGAAATTTGCCAATTTTGCCTTTGTGGCATTAATTTTTTAATGCTGCATATCGCTTAAAATAACAACGCTGCTTAAAAACAACATTATTTAAACATAAATTTATGTTTTAAGAATCTAGATTTTTTTTTTCTGTTTTGATTATCGAACAGCATTTCAACGGAGCATTTTATGATAGATTTTATTCTTTTATTTTTACTTTTTTCTAGTATGGTGCGACAGATAGCTGGTAACAAAAAAATGCTGTGATTTTCAACCTTAAAGTTAAGAAATGAGAATGTTTTTTTTTTTCCTGTCTCTTTTGCCTTTTTTTTATTAACTTTTTATCAACGTTTTTATTATGATACAGCATTTTTTAAAGAATGTTTCTGAAGAACGTTATTTTTGTTCGCCGCTACTTGAAAAAATGTTAAATTTTCTTCTAAAAATTGAGAAAAATTTTTGTTTCTATTTAGCTTTTTCTTTTTTAAAAAAACTTTGGTTTTTATCAAGAGTTTTATTATGGCGGAGCAATTAAAGCAGTTTCTATTAGACTTATTTCTTTTTTCTACCCTTTTTTTAAAAAAAATAATGCAGTATAATTGAAAACAGATGTACAGTTTTAATTATGATAGTCTATCAGTTCGGTTTAATTATGTTAGATTTTTATTTTTTATGTTTCGCTTTTGTGTATAATTTTTGTGGGCATTTTTAAAAGCTTTTCTGATAGACTTTATTTCTTTTAAAGTTGTATGTTTCCTTTTTTTTTTTGGAAAATACTGTTTTCAGCATTAAAGTTTTGTCTTAAAAATTAAGAGAATAATATTTTTTGCTATTTCTCTGTTTCTTTTTTATTCAACTTTACAACTTCATTTTTTTTGTAGCTTTTAGTTAGTTTTTATTTATCTTAAATATTTCTAATGGATAACTTTTATAATTTTTTCTCTTTACCCCACACCAATAAAATAGCTAAGTTCGATTAATTTTCAAAAATGACTAAACTTATATATATGTATATATATATATATATATATATATATATATATATATTGATTTTTTTAAAAAAGAAAAATGCTACTATTCGGCCACCAAATATTTGGTATTTAGACGATTTGTTTGGCCGACTATTCAGTATTCAGCAATTCTGCTAAATCACTATTAATTACATCCCTAATGAAAATATATTAAACAATACTTGTCTAGAATTTTTTTTTGTTTCTCTGTATTTGCCATTTGGTGCACTTTGTGCAAAAATTACTGAACACATTAAACTTTTTTTATTCAATAAAATCAATATATTTTACATGCTAAACATATTATTATCTCCACATCCACCTTAATTTTTTCCACATCCATCTTAATTTTTTTTAAAATTAATGTTGTAACAATACGTTAAAAATTCAAAAATAAATAAATTAAAAACAAATTCTTGCTAAGTTGTTAAAATAAATGTATTTTAATTATTTTTTCAATTAAAAAAAATATCATTTTAAATAAAATACTTTAATAAAGTACTTTTGTTGTATCTATCCTCTACTTTATAACACACATTAACCTGAAAATTTTGAGATTTTTACCTGGAAAAATCAGGGAAATTTGAAACCTGATTTGAGTGGCCACCCTGTATAGCTATATAAAATTTTTTAGGGATAATCATTTTTGCTGCTTTAATCGAGTCTTCAGGCAAGAAAGTTTGAAGAAAAAAGTGCTTGAAAAATAAAATGTAGATTGTATAGCAATTCTAGTGCACATTCACAAGGTTTTCTATAATTTATGACATTTCTTTTTTCTATAACTCAAGGAATTGCTGAGTGTTTAGTGGCATTTTAAAAACATTGAAATATGTTATGTTTAAGAATAAGATATTAAAATAATATGTTGCACATCGTATGATTCAATGTTTAAAGAATCGTTCCATTCTGCTAGATATTTAGGTTACATGGTTTTCTTTGGATAAAGATGATTTGCAAATAGCATTCTCATGTTTCGATACATTCTTAAATTTATGTTCGCAAATTCACCATAAAATGTCGCACAACATAGTCTTCAATTACAATAAGCTACATTTACCACCAAATACTGCTACTATGATTATTTTTGTTTTCTTATATATATCTGATACGATACTCTCTTTTTAAACAGAGCATGTAAGGTCCTTAAGATACTGAAATATGGGCACAAAAACTTAAAAGCTAAAATATTTAATTTCATTAACTCAACATATCTGGTCTCAAAATTTTAATTTTAAAGTTAAATATAACTTTTACAATATTGATGCTCTTACGATTTACAAGACAACATAAATCCTGTTAAAATATGATAATGCATATACTTTAACGAGTGTAAGATCCTTATCAAAATAATCAAGATCCTAATGTAAAACAGAATAATTGATGATAAAAACTCAACTGGCTTCAGAAAATATGAAGAGGGAAGTAAAAGTCGACATGTTTAATAAAGTCGAGTGCTCAAATATAATCATCCATTCTCGAGACTTGTCAGGCTTGAATAACTTGTGACTTTAATTATTGGTGTCATACATTTCTATTTTTATTATCATCTATTATTTTTTTAAATCATTGAAATTTTGATATTTTCTATTTAGTTTCTTGGGATGATCCATTTAGTAACACAACATATTAAATTATTTCACTCGATATTAAAATAAGTTTTACATAAGTTATAGGCATAGGTTCTTAGATTGAAAAAAATAATAATTCAATACTTTGTAAAAAATCAATGCAGTAAAAATTTATTATTATTTTTTTTTGCTGCAAGCCTTAATATTTTTAAGGACATACAAGGACAGCTATTTCAAACAAGTTAACGTTTCCGTCCTACTCGAAGTTGTGTGAAAAGGTATTTTTTATATATCAATTCCAAAGTTTATTCTACATATATTTTAGGGTATACTTTCGAAGCATTTCGATCGAGTTTATTTTTACACCCTTTTTTGCTTAAAATTATTAAATAATATGCTTAAAATAAATTATTCAAGCTACATAATTTAATGAATTTATAGTGTAATAGTAAACGGGGCTTCCATCGCATATCCTTAGCCTTGATACCGTTATCATTAAATAAATGAAATAAGCATTCCATCACATATTGAAGAACAATTTTGACTGACTTTAGAACATCTTCTTTTAAAGTCATTCGAAATTGTTCTTCAATTTTTGATTTAGATTTTTACGAGTCTTGTCATATTTTCAAAAATTCCAAACTGTTGGTCAATGACCTATCCTGCGTTCCTTACCTTTCTCCTGTTTGGAAATCGCTGATTAAACCTAACTAACCACCTTTTTGTTCCTTGCTTCCTATTCGTCGCCATCCATTCACCCTTCCCTCCTATTGGCCGTTGCTCTAAACCCTCTGGTGACGTCACCTTTCTCTTATATTTACCCTGTTTTCTCTCATTTCTTTCTGTTGCACTGATGAAGATTGCCCTTTGAGCATCCGAAACAGCTGTCTGTATTTTATATATATATTTTTGTGCTCTTTAACGTTGTTTGCCTTAGTTTGATGTGAGAGATGCTTAAAAATGTTGACTAGGTATTTTTATTAATATTTATAGAATATATATTCAAGAAATTGATAAATATATTATTCCAAATATATGCATACGTATGTATATTATTGAAATTGTATCAGTTATTGAGAAAAAAAAATCAAAAATAATCACATTAAATAAGCATAATCTGTTGTATAATCATATTCTACCAGAAGCATGCTTTTATAAAACTCTACATTCGTTGAATAAAATGTTTTTTATTCAAAATGTTTTATTCAAATTTCTTAACTAAATTGCAAGTAAATTATTAAATGACTATAAAAGAAACATCGTATTTTATAGTTTCAAAAAAATAAAAATAAAAAGATTAGCAATCGGTTATTAGCGAAAAAAATATGACTGAAGTTTTGCACTACGCACGCAAAGTCAAGTTCCTCGCAGGTTTATCACATTTTAATATCAAATCGCCCCATTTAATTATTTCTTCATTGTCGCCAAATTATTATTTTAAAAATAATTCATTTTAACTTTTCTCAGCTTCTAATAAATAAAACTAGTTGAAACTTTAGATTTTTTCAATTGAAAAATATGTAGATTAATATGGTTTTAAAAAATTTATACCTTATAATTCAAAATTTTTTCATCCTCAATTTAATTAAATAATAATAAATAAATATTAAAAATAATTTTTTTCATGAAATTATCTTTGAGTAAATTAGTTTTATGAGTG
The DNA here is from genome assembly GCA_949128135.1 of Parasteatoda lunata. Classification (NCBI taxonomy): domain Eukaryota; kingdom Metazoa; phylum Arthropoda; class Arachnida; order Araneae; family Theridiidae; genus Parasteatoda; species Parasteatoda lunata. The sequence continues at coordinate 97,268,601 of OX421975.1, forward strand.
GTGGCAATTTTTTTTGAATTGCTTAATTAGTTTTTAAAATATGACTAAAAACGCAAAAAGTGAAATTAACATTAAGGGGTCCAAACTTTGAATCGCTCTCCTGACTTAACTATGGGGACCACAGTTCTCAGATTGCGGCTACCCCCTATATTTTGAAGATTAAGAATCTAAATATGTTAAAAAAAAACAAAACAAAAAAAATGTTTATTCAGAGAAAGTACGTTTTTGTGTCCGATTTCGTAACTTAATAGTTCGCACTAAACAATTAGCATATTTGAGGTCACCCCCAGAAACCATTAAGCCTGGCACTTAGTTCGTGAAAATCTGATCATTAGAACGAAAGTTATTCAGGGTGATATCTTTTTTTTCGTTTCGAGGACTGTACATCATGTATCAAATGATACTAAACACACTGCAAAGTGTGGATTCAAATGTAATTGTAAAATCTTTTGAAAAGTGTGGAATTTCAAATTTTTTGGATGGAGTGAAGAGGATTTTGTGTAGGATGCAGCAGATAAGGATGATTTTGAATCCATTGCACAGTCAAATCTGTGTGACGACACTGTTAGTGTTATTGAATCCAATAAAGATAATGTTCTGGGATATTTAAATTTGTAGCTTTATGGTATGTTTTCCTTGTGTTATATTTTTTGAAATACTCTTGAATAAATGTTCCGAACTTTTCTTATTCTTAATTTTTTTCTGCACATAATTCAAAGTATTATTTATAAAAAAAAAAAAACTCAATATGTAACAAAAATTTGATGAGAGAAATTGCAAAGTGAATTGTATAAAATTTGAAAAAAAATTAGTTTTTGAAATGAGTAAATTGATGAAGAGTTATTCATATCTATCTTATTGTTTATAATGCATCAATATTTTACAATCAAGGAATGTTCAACTTTAATCTCACAGTATATGTCGATCCCTTGATTTTTTTAAATTTTTAGGGGTTTGAAATGTTTACTTATGCACTGATGTATACAGTAGTTTTTGAAAAGAAAAACATTTTACTTTCTAGCACTACATTGAATTTTATTTGTTTCCAATTTGAACTATTCATTTAAAAGTTAAATTTAAAAAATATCCATTGATCAATTAAGCTTCTTCTATTTTATCTTCCTCTTATTTTCAACTCCTTTTACCAGTGTCCTGAGAAGTGTCTGGAAGAAATCCCGATCTTGGGTGTCTTTATTTTAAAGAAGATTGAAACAAAATAATTGTAATTAGTGTGATAATTTGACCATACTATTGTGAAGGTTAAAATGCAAAATTTTAAAATTAATAATAAAAATAATTGTTTTAATTATTTGTCTTCTCTGTCTGACAGTATATTTTGAGTGCATAGGTAAAAAAAAAAACCACTTCAAAATTGGTAATATCATTTGTGTAGTACTCGAGTATATAACAAATACCCTCTCTTCTTTTGCTCAGATCTAATTGTAATACATTGTTTAGAGCTTTCATATTACACCGCGATCTAAGAGTAAAGCATAATTTTTACACATATCGTGTGTACAAATTATGCCCAACTTTTGTACACCAGTATATTTTTCATTTCTAATCTTTGCTACGTACATGAAATGTCCAATTGATTATTACTATTTATCAATAAATATTTAAAAATAATCTTTGCATAGGATGGTGAGTCTGATTATAGCGTGATTGAAAGCGATGGAGAAGCTGATGCTCTTTTAGAAGAATGTATTAGAAGTGGAAAAGCCCTTAAAAGTATGTGTGATGCGGAGAAATATAGTTGTGCGTTAAAAGAAAGGAATGGCCATATTGGGGTAAAATGTTTATTCTCTGTACACATTAAAATTTACTTCAAATATTTTATAGAATTTAAAATAATAGAATAATAATTTGTGAATAGGAACTTGAGTCTGATTTTAATGAGTATGAAGGTGAGGACAAAGCTGAAGATCTAAATTCTAAAAGGGATAAAGCCGTTGGAGATATTGTGAAGCTTACAAATAAAAATGAAACAAATTTAGAAGGAAGAAATGAATGTAAAAATGAGGTAAATAGTTGATTGTAAATTTGTGAAGTGTTTCAATTTAAAATCTGCCACATGTGAAATTAACATTATTTGATTTAAAAAAAAAAATACACAGCTGATGATTTTATAAATAATCTGTTCTAAATTTTTGAAAAAAAAAATTTAAATTTTTAATTATTAACTTTCCAAATCAAATATATATGTACGTAGATATACACACCGATACATTTGATAGAGTTAGTGTATTAAAATAATAACTTTACCATTTACTAGTTTCATGAAAGAAGAACTACATATTTAATTTGGTTTTAAAAATTAGTGTGCTTTTGTTTGATTAAACATTATATAAAAGTTATATCTTTTATTTCTGTGTTTCATTTTTTTTATTACCATTGTTGAAAATCAAGCTTTATTTTAATTAATTTTCCTTACAACTGAAAGACAACATGTCCAACTTTTTTGACCTGCTCAAAAAAAGAAATATTTTGATTATAAAATGCATTGAGTGCAAAAAACACAATAAAATAAAAATATCCAATTAATATTCATATTTAGAACTGTTGGATACAGTCATTTTACTTCGCATGTTTTTTATTTATTATATTAAAATGAGTAATAGAAAAATATTCTTCTATCCTATAATTTATAATTTATTTCATTTGATAACAAAGGCATTCAATTTGTTAATTCTTGTATCTGTCACCAGAAATATAATCCACTACTGTGAATTTATTCTTTCATTTCATGGGAGGATGGCAGAAATTTCTTTAATCCATGAAGAATTTAAAAGGAATTAAAATTCATAATATGTATGCTATAACCATACATGAAAAAAACTTGAATCTTTTTATTAGTTTCGGCCCAACAAAAAGCGGGGCCTAGGCAAATTTCATTTTTGGGGCCCTAAGTAAGTAATTATAAATTGCATTTCTTTCAATTTATAATTTTAATAGCATGACAGGGCGATGAAATATGGATATGAACAGTTTATATTTGATTAAAAGTAAATATTGATTTAAACTTCTTAAAAAATGAATATATACGCTAGAAAAAAGCCAGCCTAAAGTCTAAAGGAACTATAATTTAAAAGTAATGAAAGAAAGCAAAAAAAAAAAAAAAGCAGAATGCTGAATTTTGACTTAGAGTACTTTTGTTTATTGGAAAATTTTTTGCTATTAATAAAACATAAAAATTAATGTCTTATGTGCTTTTATGTTTTTAGATCAAATTTAAAACCTATACAAAGTACTAACATGGTCTGAAAATTATTATAATCGTAGAAGAAGAATCGTAGTTTTTCATTATTTTTTTAATAATCAGTTGCTACTAATTACTAAAATACCATTTTGCAGAATAATAATGGCGAACGAGCTCAGCTCCTCACTGCGCATTGGTAAAAAATTTCACTACGTGAGTAGTGCTCCTTTCTAACCGTTTCAGTCGAAATCTTGCTCCACAGCGGAACTCGTTTGCACGCATTATGAAGCACGATTCGATTGCAAGCTGAACCTGAAACTATGAAAATCAAGTTGTCTTTCTGTTGCACCAAAGTTGTGAAACATTGTTGTTTCAGTTTCATATATTAATTTTATTTGCCTTCTTTAAACCTTTTGTTTCCGACCAGTAAATGATAAATTATGTTTCTTTCTGAATGTAGCCAAATCAAATATTTTAATTGTAGTTTTGTCCGGTGGTCGTAAGTAGTAGTGAAACTACTGTAGTTGCTACATTTTTAGTAGTTTGTAGTGCAGTGAGTAGTGCGATACCAAAAAACAGAGTTTGTAGTGACTCCTGGCAACAACTTTAACCGTTAGTTTAGTAACGAAGCAAGGTGCATTGCAACTAATTTTTTTAATCTTATTGATACAAATCTTTGACAAATCAATGGACATAATCAGAATGCCCCCGTGGCTGAGCATCAAGAAAAATTATGTATTACTAATATTTAAACTAGCCATTACGAATATGCTAATTTATCACTTAGACCACCCTTTAAAATGCAAATGTACAGTTATAAAAAACTGATGTTATTCCAATGAAAAGGAACATGTTTTTTTTGTTTTGTTATTTTCAATGTACTTCATTGCGTTGAACAAATAAAAGAGCATTTAAACACTTACACAATTACAAACATTTAAATTTTTCCTAGCGTTTTTTAAATTGATGATTCGCTGTCAAGAAAGGAATAAAAAGTAAAGGTTAAAAGAGCAAATTTGTAAAAAATGGTTTACAATTACAAGCTGGCTCACGTAAACATGATTAAATATTTCTTAATAATTCTTTATGTTTAAAAAAGCTAATTTTTTTAAAAATTCTAAATCGTTTTGAACATCGGTTTAAATGAAGTTCATCTCCTAAAAGTAGGGAAGTACTGACTATATTTCAAATGTAGTTAGTAGTCACTATATTTAAAAAATACTAGTTTTAGCTGTAACTAACTATCTATTTGTAATAAAATAGTTGTAGTTAACCTGCAAAAATATTGTAGTTTTAAAGTTTGCTGGTTTTGTCTTTACAAATGTATCAAATTCTTTTATTTACTAACTAAGGCTTTTGAGTTTCTATAACATTCAAAAATTAATTTGTTTTTATAGGATTCTAAGCCGGATTTTAGTATGATTGAAAGTGATTGTAAACCTGTGCATCTTACTGAAAAATACCTGTCAGATAGGGAATCTATTAAAGATGTACACAATATAAAGGTTGATAAACTATTAGAAGAAAAAAAACAGTATGAAGAGGTAAAATGCTTACTTATTCATACTTTTCTTAACTTAGCTTTGAATTTTGTAAGAAATGCTAAATCGATCATGAATATATAGATTTAGTATGATTATCCGATGAACTTTGACATAAAATGTCACCAAAGAGAAGTTAGATAAGGTGACTTGTGTTTTTAAAATTTTTTTTATTCAATATTGTTTTATGTCTTTTTTTTTGGGTTTTCACGTGTTCTGTAATGAACATAACTTTTCATGGGTTGCTAGGCTAGTATTTTGCTGGCAGAAATAAAACTTTGTTGCTGCTACCTGCATAAACAACCTAACTTAGTAATTTTATTTGTTTTTAGGTGTTAAATACTCCTGAATTTTCTAGACCCAAACATTTACATTTTAGGAGTTCAAGTAGGAAATGATTTTTTAACTTTCCTAAATTATTTTTTCAGGTATTGAAAAATTTCAATATAAATGTTAGCATGCATATCTTGCAACATTTCTTGCATTCTACTTTTTATGTTCATTACTTTCGATATCAGTTCATGTAGGGTCGACATCATTCAAAGCAAAAACTGAGAAAAAACTTATGATAAATGTATTTAAAATTACAATAACTTACAAACAAATTGGAATCTTAAAAAAAAAAAATTGTGCTATGTTCATAAGTAATAAAAGGTCTTTTCAACCTGTCAAATTTTAATTTTTTTAATTGCTTTCCTGCGGCTATAGCTGTAGAGTATTTTTAACTGTAAGTTAGACAGTCAAAAATTCTCAAACTAATTTTTGAATGCCAAATTTATTTTTTATTCCACCATACTTCTTGTACATTTTTTTTTACCCTTCTTAATTGCAAGTTTCTGAGTTATATTGTTTTTGTGCAGCAAAATGAATGCAACTTGTTGGTTGAACACCCAAAACAACAGTGGTGTTACTGGCTGTTATGATTTTTTAATGTCAATAAATAGTATGTAAAGTAAAAAAATAGTATTTTTCTTGGACATATGGTTCTTTCAGTTCTTCAGACAATTCTTTTTTTTTCTTACATCAAATTGCAAATATGATTTACTTTTTTTTCTTTTATAGACAGCTGAGTCTTCTAATAGTTTGAATGAAAGTGATGATGAATTAGATGCCCTCTTAGAAGAATGCATTCAAAATGGGAAACCTAATGCTGAAAAATCTAAGAAGGTTGTTAAATTGCAGCCAAATAAAATAGTGATAATACTACTAATATAAATCATACTTTGCCAAAAAATATTTAAACAATACTCTGAAATTTATCTTAGTTTTGTTTTGAATATATAGTATATATATATATATATATATATATATATATATATATATATCAGAGCTCATTCTAGGTAGGGTAAACAGAGCGCAGCACCTGCTGCCCTTTTAGTCAAAAGAATCCACCCTGTTGCCCCTGAAGTAAATTAGTGCCCTGATGTAATAGACTTCATACCCTTTTTGCCCTTTCTTTCCTCAACCCTTCTTTATTTTTTCCCTGAACTCTACAATGGATTTCTTAAACTTTTGTTGTTTTCAACTCTGCTGTCAATACATAGATTTATATGGGAAAGGAAAAATGCCATCACACCCCCTTGTTGCACTTGTCTTTGAAAGTTTGCAGTTACTTCCACTATCATTAAATCATTATTATTATTAATCATTTTAATTATTAAATCATAACTACAGACACTTAAAAACATACATTTATTATTTTATTAATATATGCATGCATTTTAAATAAATTACTAAGCTAATTAGCTCATTAACTCGATATATATGTTAATTTATTAATGAAAACTAGTAATTAATATGATTTCTTTGCTACTTTTAGTAAAGTAAAAAAGAAAAAAAACTATTTTACTAATTGAAATTTTTTTTTAATAGAACGTGTAAGGCCCGTAGAAAGAAATTATTGTCTTATTAGAGTAATAATGCCCTATTTTTAAACTTTTGCACCCTGCCCTTTTTTCTGCCTAGGATGAGCTCTGTAATATATATATATATATATATATATACATAAAGTTCAAAATAAAGATAAAAACAAAGGAAAATTACAGACTTATGAAAAATAGGGAAAAAAGAAAATTAATAAAAATAAAAATAACAAAAACTGGAAGAAAAGAAAAAGGATAGAATTCTTTTAAAAAAAAATCCGGAAAATAAAGATATAATCTTTTCATCAGCCCACACGATTATATCTGCAAAAAAGAGTGCTTTCTAATATTGTATTAATATAGCCAAAGCAAAATATACCAATACAATAGTGTGAGGTGCACTCAAAAATTTTTTACAAAATTTACAACAAATAAAATAGAACACAATAAGAAAAATAACACGTAAAAACAGAAAATAAAATATAAAGAAAAATTAGAATAGAACATAAAACATAATCTATAAACCGAGTAGCGAAATCAAATGAGCTTACATGAACGGGAAATTTTTCGTTAAAATTTATTTCGTTCGAAATTTAAAATATTTTCGTAACAAGATTGCCAGATTGCAAAATATGAAAACAAAAGAGCAAATTGAGATAACATAACTAGAGGAGTTTTGTTTTAAAGTTGGTTCTTACTGCATTACTGAAGTGCGTTTGATTTGTTAGTTACCAAGGATGGGCCCGAAAATGGATGTGCGCAAGGTAATATTATACTATATAATTTAAAGAAGTTGACTATAAATAATTTTAGAAAATAAATATTTATTTAAGAAAAAAATAGAAAAGAGAAAGAAGCATGAATTGCCTGTTTTGCACATAATTTTAGCCATGAATTTGCCCGAAATGGATTTGCACATGGAAAAATTATATAAATTAACAAAGAAATCTTTTTAGTAAATAATTTTAGCTACGGATTTGCCCAAAATGGATTTGCACATGGAAAAATTATATAAATTAACAAAAAAATTTTTTTAGTAAATAATTTTAGCCACGGATTTGCCCGAAATGGATTTGCAGATGGAAAAATTTTATAAATTAACAAAGAAAATTTTTAGTAAATATATCTACAATGATTTTATATAGAATTTTATTATTTTAGTTGGGTATCCATTGTTTTTAATCAAATTTTGAAAGAGTTTATCGATTTGTCTTTTGGATAAATAAATATATAAATAACTATATATATATATATATATATATATATATATATACTACTACATATTCTTTTAATTCTAAATTTGTAGATATAATCGTGTGGGCTGATGAAAAGATTATATCTTTATTTTCCGGATTTATTTATTTTTTTAAAAGAATTCTGTCCTTTTTTTTCCCTTCCAGTTTTTGTTATTTTTATTAATTTTCTTTTTTCTCCCTCTTTCATTAGTCTGTAATTTTCCTTTGTTTTTATCTTCATTTTGAACTTATTTTATGAGTTCTATTTACTTGCAGCTTATGCGCAATAAATGAAACTTATTGTTATCTTATTTTTCTTAGTGTTTTTTTGTATTTATTTATTATGCTATATATATATATATATATATATATATATATATATATATATATATATATATATATATATATAATATATACCCAGAAGAATTAAGGAATTAATCTTGCTTCGTAATCATGACAATAATACTAATTTAAATTTTTTAGATTTAAGTGTTAAAAAAAAAATAGAAAATATATGCATTGTTGATTTATATGCTAAAAGATATGATTTTGAATTTAAGATAAATAAACTAATAATATAAATATACTAAATATAATATAAATAAAAAAAAAATAGTCACCCTAGTGTGCAAGCACTGATGAATCGTGAGGTTTTGTTCAATGACCCTTTAGTCAAGTGATGTGCTTAACTGCGTGCACACTGGCAAGTCGCCATCAATGAGATATTTTTGTTTTAAGCAGAAATTGTGTGTAAATATGGGTGAGTGTAAAAATGTGACAGAGTGGCAAAAAAGGGCATTTGTGTTTAGTTGTGCCCATGGTCATATGGTGAATGAAGTTGCTAGATTTGTTGGAGTTACAGATGCAGATTGTTCAACTTGTCTACAAGTAGCGGTGTAATACACTTGGTCACAAAAGATGCCTCCAGAATTCTGGTCAGAAAAAGATTCTACATGAAAGGGACAGGAGACGTGTTTCACAACTTGTCAATCAAAATTGCTTCCTTGTCAGGAATTGCTTCAGTTAGTGAATAAAGGTCCATTCCAACCTGTTAGTAAGAGAACATTGCAATGGGAGCTGCATGCAATGAACATTTGGAGTTGAACATCTCCTAAGAGGCCATTGCTCGCCAAGGCACATAAAGCTGTGTGACTTCAGTGGGCGAGAAGTTACCAAATGTGGACAGTTGCTGACTGGCAGAATGTAATATTATCTGACAAATAATACTAAAAGAGTACAATTAATATCAAAACAAAATGAACAAAACTTCTTTTAAAAAAATGCGCTAAAAAGCAGCAGAATTTTCAAAAAAAGAGAGAATAAAAATAGAAATAAATGTAGAAAAGGAAAAAACAAAATTAAAAATATGACCACTGAAGCCGACGTCTTCAGGGGGTACCGGCCCCAGTGGCCAAAAAACAAAACCTTTTCTATTGAGGAAGAAGGCAAAAGCCTAAAAACCTTCCTCAGTACCCCGAAGGTTTTGTTTAAAAGTCCAGGAGAAAAAATCAAGCAAGACATAAAACTAATACAGAAAAGAAACTCAAACAACTCATCAAAAACTCAAATTATTCAGAAAATAAAAACTCACATAAACAAGGTCAGACAGCAAACTCTAAAGTAAACCAAATGAAAAGGAATCACTTAAACCAAAAGAATCTTTTGGTTTAAGTGATTCCTTTTCATTTGGTTACAATTCAATTTCATTTGGTTACAATTTCAATCACTTAAACCAAAAGAATCTTTTGGTTTAAGTGATTCCTTTTCATTTGGTTTACTTTAGAGTTTGCTGTCTGACCTTGTTTATGTGAGTTTTTATTTTCTGTTGATTTTTATTTTCTGAATAATTTGAGTTTTTGATGAGTTGTTTGAGTTTCTTTTCTGTATTAGTTTTATGTCTTGCTTGATTTTTTCTCCTGGACTTTTAAACAAAACCTTCGGGGTACTGAGGAAGGTTTTTAGGCTTTTGCCTTCTTCCTCAATAGAAAAGGTTTTGTTTTTTGGCCACTGGGGCCGGTACCCCCTGAAGACGTCGGCTTCAGTGGTCATATTTTTAATTTTGTTTTTTCCTTTTCTACATTTATTTCTATTTTTATTATCTGACAAATTTAGTTTTTTGCCTTTATATAAATGAGGCACGTTGCCTAGTGTATCGAAGACCAGATGAAGCAATTCATCCTGACTGTGTGCAAGGTCAGGTTCAAGCCGGAGGTCATGTTTTAGGGGTGTTTTTCTTATTATGGACTTCACTGAGGTGGCCACTAACTTTCAAGATGACACACAGCAGCAAAGTTTTTAAGGTGGAAGAATATGTGACTAGTTTTATGAACACTCGGACACTCAATCACATCAATACTGGTCTTCAAAATCATCTGACTTGAACCTCATTGAAACTTTATGGGGACATGTTGGAAAAATGAGTAAAATGTCAGGATTATGTGTCAAGTTGTAAGTGGTGAATCAAGAAATCTGATTCTGTTGCAGAGCAAAAAATTTTTTACTCCTCCTCCTCAATGGCACGATAGCCCCGGGTGGGCCCTGGCCTTCTCAATCAACTTCCTCCAGGCCTGCCTCTGCCTGGCAGTTGTCTTCCAGTTTGAGACTTTTAAGACTGATAAGTCTCTTTCCACGCAGTCGGCCCATCTCAGCTTTGGTCGACCTCTGGGCCTTGATCCGATGGGCTGAGCCAAAAAGATTATGTTTGTCGAACGCTCTCTGTTCATTCGAATAATGTGACCAGCCCATTTCATTCTTTGGATTTTTACATACTTGACAACATCAGGCTCTCTAAAAGCCCGATAGAGTTCTGAGTTTGAACTTGAAAATTTTTTACTAGATCACCCGAAATACTAGTTCTTCTTTGACTTTTTACTAGTCAAAATTGTTACTAGATGGCTGGAAAAACTAGACAATGTTATGAAGAGGCAAAGACGAAAAATTTTGCTATTCATCGACCGGTGTCCAGCGCACCCATCAGACACTAAATTTTTACAAAATACAGGGGTGATTGTGCTCCGGAAAAATTCCGGATTTCCGAATTTTTTGCTAACAGTGATCCGGAAGTTTCCGGAGATCGAAGGTGCAGACGTTTAAAAAAATCAATGATCACAGAAGTTTCCGGAAATTAACTTTTCAAAGGTGGAACTTAAAAACAAACACAGTTTATTTTATTTGTTTGTAAGGGAGAGCCTGAGAGATACTTTATAAGCTTATATTCATGATTAATATTCATTTTTTATCAGTAAATAGTTATTATAATCATAAACTCAAGAAAGAAAGACATATTTGTAAATTTCAATTGCTTCTGCAGGTCATCATAGGTATGTGTAAAATTTTAAATATATTTTAAGTAAACTAAGAAATATTGAGAAACAGGAGAAAAACCTTTTTTTAATTTTTTTCTAATTTTTCAATTTAAACTTTTTTTTTCTAACTCAGGAAATTTTCTGGAATTTTGACTTGAACTCACAATCACCCCTGAAAATATAAAAATTCACTTTTTTCTTGCAAACTGCACAAGTGTGTTTCAGCAATTAAATTTTGCCTTGATTAGCTGTTGAGAGTTTTCATGGGAAAACTGTTGTTGACCCTTTGTTTCGTATAGCAGTCATAAATAATTAAAAATAATATTTTTTTACCACACAATCGTTAAGTGAAAAATATGCGACAACAGTTAAAAAACTGAAAAAATTCGGAACCATGCTTAAATATTGATAGCAGGTACTGCTGAAACCATGCCCATCCAAGCAATGCAGACTTTGACGAATAACAAATCCATTGACAATATTATTGAAGAAAATGGGACTTAATATTCAAGCAAAATAATGTAAATATTATGCCAATAATAATGTAAAAAATATGCCAATGGTTCAAATAACTTATTTTACCAACCCACGATAAAATAATGAAATATTTTAATGTTCTATTGAGTAAAACAATTTGAGAAACACTGCTATATATTTAATGGCTTATGCAAACATCTTAAAACTCTTTGGTGGAGAACAGAGGTGCAGAAATCTTTCTCATTTTAGGGAAAAAGCAACACCTTTCAATGAAAAGGTATCAACACTGCTATGCAACAATTAGTTATGAAAGGAAAATATTTTAATAAGAAATTATTCTTTTGGACTCTATATTTGCCAATCAAATTATAACGACCTGACTCAAACTCTAAAGCTTAAAAAAACATTTTTTAACTGACCAACCTGGTCAACTAGCTAAAAAAGGAACTATTATACAAACACGGACTAATAAATCACAAATAATCCACGTTAATCCCTGAAAATAGCAAACGTTAAATCCCTGAAAATAGCACCCTGAGACTCATCACCTTTAAGAACCCTGAAGGGTCACGTCCCGAAGGCAGACCCCCTGTTAGATGGCCCAACAAGATAAAAAATGACCTAAAAACCCTAAAGATTAGAAATTGGAAGGGAGTTGCCATGGATAAGAGGCATTTGTCAGCAGTTGGGACAGCCAAGGCCTGCAAGGGGCCGACAAAGAAGGACTAATAAATACCCTTTCATTTCAATAGTATGAGAAGAAATACAGATACTCATTATGAAAGAAAGAAGGTAAGTGAGATCCAAATTGAAGAATGGCAATACTAAATTAATATCTCTTCAGCATGAAGAAGAACAGGTATTGCTGCTATTAGATTTGCCGCAGGACACAGCTGGTTACCAAAAATTATTTTTATGTTTGGTATATTAGAAAGTTCGAACTGTATTATTTATGAAGAAGAAGTAATTTTGACTGTACAACACCTACTTCCGTATCCTGCTTTTTCTAATAACTGCATTTCTGGAAGGAGGACGATTGGACACCAGCCTAATTTTTGTAGTTTTTGTTTGACTTTAAGGTTTTCTGAATGCCCTTCTTTTTTTTCTTGTTTTGTGATGGCATATAATTATGAATAGTGAACTATTGTTTTAAATAGTAATAATAAAAATAAAATACAAATTGATTTATTAGAGTTATTCTAAGCTGTAGCTATTTGTCAAATGGCTGCTGTATGAAGCATTTCTTATAAAGATATGTTTCATATCAATAGGTATTTTGAAAGTAGTATAAACATTTTAAACTTATCAAACCATATAAACTTTTGCAAGTTCGCAATGTTGTAAAAGAATTTAAACTGCAATGTTTTGTGTTAATGTTTTATCTTACTAAATTATATAGTAAGATAACAATTTCCATTCAATAGTATTATTTCAGTTTTTAATTATAATTTACTTTTAAAAAAACTCGTTTTTTAAAATTTTATTTATTATTTTATTTTTTTAAATAGATTTATGAATTACCTAATAATTTAACACATATTTTTATAATATTTTAAATGTTTTTACCTAAATTTAAAATAGTTATTACAGTAAATTCTGTACCAAAAGAAGTGCACAGTGTAGAATACATTTATTATACCTATGCAAAACCCTAAATTACTGGTTTTAAAAATTGAATTATTTTAATAAAATTTTATTTTTTATTTATTTTTTAAAATTCTATCCATTTTAATTTTATTAATAATTAAGTAGTATATTTAAAGAATGTTCTATTACAGAATTTTTATTCCAATGAAGTTCCACAAGTTGCAGCTGTAAGGGAGCCTTCTGTTGAAAGAAAAAACTCTGTGCCTAAGTTTAATTATGTGCAAAGATCTCAAAAACACTCCATAAGTGAGAAGCTAAAGAAGACAGCAAAAGTATATGATTCTGCATCAAGTAAAGTCTTAAAACCAAAAATTTGTAACACCTCACCAAATAGTAAACAAAAATTGGAATATTACCAGGGCAACACAGCAACAAATGCTTATCAGTGCTGTAATGCCTTCCAGGTATGTAAACAAATCATAATATAAACAGATCTCATTGTCTGAGATCACAAAATTTAAGTCACTTTATTTTATACTTAATTTATACTTATTTTATACTTAATCAATTTTAACTATTTTTTTAAAAAAAGCATGCAAAGTCATGAGTTTAGGTCGCTGAAAATCTAAATTTTAAAATGGAATCCCTCCCCCTTGTTTCATGGTGTTCCGAATATCTGAATTTGTAACAAAATCCCCACTCCCAGTCATATTTTATTAAAATATAAAATGTTTTTATCATGTTCTTTAAAAATTATGGTGTTCTTTCAAAAAATGAAAGGAAAAAAAAAATATTTCTAGAGCATATTATCTTTTAAACTTCTCTGATTTCTGAATTTTTGTTATTTATTATTTTTATTTTATCAATTTAAAATTCTAACTGAAGCAAGCCAGTCATTGGCAATTTTTATTATTATTCTGTATTGAGAACAGAAAAATCCAGGGTATTTCTTTCCTTTTTGATGAACTAGAAAAGTATCTTTAGAATGTAATTCTGCAGAAGAAAAAAGAGAAAAAAAATTACTTGCTTTTATATTTTTTTCACTTATTTTATTGCTTCAACTCTTTCTTTTCTCTGTTTTTTAAATTTAAAATCTGTAAATATGAAGATGCAGAGTATAACAGTTTTGGTTATACCTATCATTTCAATTAATGTTATAAAAATTTGTTGTTTTGTCGGGAGAAAATAGTAACTCCGTTAAGTCATGAAAAGTTCTTAGAATTATTCATAAAAAGTCTTGAATTTGAAAATTTAAAATGTAGCAGATACCCTGTTTTTAACAAATTAAAACTTCAAAAAAAAAAAAAGCCTGAGTTAAGTTCATTAACAGAATGACCCTTTCATGACTTCAAATTTCTAGTTTGTAATTTAATTCTTCAGAACTGCAGTGCAACACGCATGGTTTAACAGTTGCTACCTGCTCAACAATTAATAATTCTCAAACTAATAATTAAATGTTACTTTTTTATTCTCTCGTACTCTCTGTACATTCTATGCATCTTGTGTAATTTGAAATTCCTTTGTCTTTTAGTTTCTGTGCATCAAAACAAAGTTGAACACTTAAAACCCTTAAAATTTTTTAATATTGAGAGATAATATTTTCCACAACCTAGTAATACTCGAATTATAAAATAAGACCATTTGATGCTTAATAATTAACAATAAAAAAATAAAGACAATTTGCTCCTGGTATTTGAAAATGGAGTTGAAAATATAAAGGCTTCACTAGCTTCAATAGTTTAGGGACAAGCTAAGCTTAAATCTGCTCCTGTTTATATGTAAAGGTTATTTACTATCGTTATTAGGAAAATGTTATATAAATTTTTAATGTTAAAAAAGAAATCAATATTTCCAGTAATGCTTCCAGGTATGTATGCAAATCATAATTTAAATAGATCCTATTGTCTGATATTGTTAAATTTAAGTCATTTTATTTTGTGTTCATGCTCTATTCTGTAAGATGTAATAAAAGAATTGTTGTTAGTCAGATTATGTGTTGAGCAGCAAAATTAAAAATTATTTATTATTTTATTGTTTATGTATAAAGGTTATTTATTCTTAAGAATATTGTTCTTAGTAATATTTTACATGATATATTACATAATTTGTTCTTAGGAATATGTTACATAATGCTAAAAAGAGGAAGTCAAAATTTTTATTTAAATAGTTCTTGTAGTTTAAGTTTGTTAATTATTCACTGCATTAATGAATTTTTTTTATTTATTTTATAATTTCAAATCCAGAAGAAGTCAAGAAATTTTGTTTAAAAAAAAAAAATCTAAATGCTTTTTATGTTTAGTATTAGGTAGAATAGAGTAGTAGTTCCCAAATGATGTTCCAAAAGTTTAAATTTTTTAAATTTGTTCAGATTTTTAAACAACTTGTAAGTATATTTCAAAACAATAAACCCTAATTTTTTTGAAGTTTTTTTTTTTAATATTTTTTTTATATTTTTTTTATTTTTTTAAACGTAATTATTGAAGTAAAATGCCAGTAAGAAAAGAATTAGGTAAAATTTGTAAAAAATTGCATCAGTATTTTTCATGGAACTTTTCAGTTCAAAATAAAATTACTGAATTCAAAAATAATGAATTATGTTTCGCTGATAACTGTTCTCAACATTTATAAAAGTTCTTTTTAAAAAACTATAATTCAGCTTATGTTATTCATTTTCAGCTAATGTATGCATCAAAAACTAATTCAGAATTAGACTAGATACCACTCCAGGCATACAGATTCAACTGTTCGACATAAACCTATTATTTTTAGAGTTTTATTGATAAAGCGATTATTTAAAAAATGTCATTCTTTTATTATTAACAAAATAATTAGTATTCTTTATTATTTGGTTAATATGTTCCTGGCTGTTAAAAACTATATTTTCAGGGTTATGCCAAAAGATGCTCGATCGAAATTATTATTATTATTATTTTTTTGCAATGTAAGTTTTAGATTGTTACACTATTATTTTTATTTCTTAAGGATAAGCAGATTGTTACATAAAATATGAATCTACTCAACTGAAGGATCCTTAGATTTTAATAATTTTATTCAGTTAACATTGCAACTTAATATACTGTTTTTAATTTTTGTTCAATTTTTGGTTGCTTTAAAATGAATACCTGTTTTTTGCCAGAATATTTAGTAACATTCAAGTTAATTCCTAATAACTGGTTTGGTTGGAAATAATTTTGTTAAAGTTCATCATAAAAGTAAATCTGACACATTCTAGTAGCGGAATATAAAAACTTGTTGTAATAATTATTCCAATGTTCTTGCCAAATTTCGCTATTTACTCTTTTTTTTTTTTAATATGCATGAAAAAAATTGCAAATCTTAATTTCTGCACTTAATTTTACAATTCAATTTCAATGAAATCATTAAAAATGGAATACAGGTTAATTTCTTACGTTAATTTTTACAATCTGAAAGACGTTAACTTTTAACAGTCTGAAAATGTTTTATAAAAAACCCGACCCGGGTTTGCAAAAATTACCTTTTACTTCTTTGGTGAGCCCTGTTAATTAATACAATTATATCAGTTCTTAAATTATAATATAATTGTTTTTTTTAAATTATTTTTTTATTTATTGATTTTTTTTAGAAAGGTAAATAATTTGCACTGTCACTAGTGATATATTTATATTCGATGATAAACAATCATACTATTTTTAAAGTCCTTAATTTTTTTTTAAAAAAAGTACTTAATTTTTTCAAAAAAAAAATTCCTTAAAAGTGCTTAATTTTTGGTTTGTTAAAAGAGTGGGAACCCTGTAGTAGAACATTGTTCTTCATTGGTATGATTTTAATAAATAAATTGGAGGTTCTGCCCCTTCTTGCTTCAGAATTTTTTTTTTTTATCCATGTTTTCATTCTCATGTATTACTATATATTCCGATGTATAAGTTGACCGGTTTTATAATTCAATCCTCTATTTTCGATTACCAGATAACAAATTTCTGGTGTGTCGGATATGTAAGTTGACCGCTGAAAAAATCAAGTATGAAAATTTCTGAAGAAAAAGACATAAGAAAATGTATTGAGTTCACAAAATTAAGTTAAGAATATTTTACATTGTTCTCTTTAGACATAATACAATTGCTTAAATAAAAGTGTTGTGAGGCACCCCCTTAGAAATATAGTTTTAAATATTATTGTAAAATATTTAAAAAGTGTGGAATTTCACATTTTTGGATGAGAGGAGAGGAAGGCAATTTTTTGTGAGACTCAGATGAAGAGTAGAATTCATTGCAGAGTGGAATCCATATAATCACACTGCTAATATTATTGAATTTGACGCATATGATAATTTTCATTCTTTAATTTTGTAGCTTTGTGGTATATCGTAAAAGTTTTCATATTGTTATAGTTTTTAAAATGATCTTGAATAAATTATCTTAATTTTTCTTATTCTTAATTTTTTTCTAAACATTTGTTTATAAAAGAACTTTTATATGTAAAGAAAGGTGAGACAATGCAAAATTATCTCTATAAAATATATTAAAAATTGTTTTTGAAAGGAGTAAATTGAATAAGTGTTGTTCATATCTATCTCATTGATGTTGATATTTTACGTTCAACGATTATCCAACTTTATTATCTGTGTATAAGTTGACTCCATGATTTTCATAAAAATTTAGGGGTTTGAAAAGTTAACTTATATACTGGGAATAAAATAATTAATATTTATTTCTTAAATGTGTGATGCTTTTCTTGATTTGAGATCATTATTTTTATAGTTTCTCTCTGCCCTTTTTCAAAACAATTATAAAAAAGTTTGTAACCATTTTTAAGAAATAGTGTTTAGTTTTATGTTTCTGTATTTTATTTTCCATTAGTTTTTATTTGTTAAATAAGTGTTGTTTTTTTTACTAATAAAGAGAAGGAAGTGCCGATTTGATCAAAATCTGCGTTCGTGCCATGGAATGAAATCTTATAGGTCAGAGAATCCGCCAGAGCAAACATCTGATCCTATGAAAAAGTTGCGGAAAGAGATTTTTATTGGTCTTTATAGGACTTTGGTATGTTTCTTTCATTTTTTTTATAGTTTTATTATACTATAAATATTTAATTTTGCTCTTTTTGATAAATTTTTTTAATTTAAAATCTGAATCATTCTTAAATACTTTGTATATAACTAAATAAAGTTTGTTTTCATATTTAATAAGAAACCAATCAACCAATTTACCAACTTTTAATGCATAGCCATAGCGGCAGTTTGTAGAATGATCGGAAAACATTTTACAAAGTTATAGTAAATTAATTAAAACTTAAAAGATTTTTCTAAAAACTAAGCTACTTCTCTAATACTTAAAAACATAACTGTATAATTAATCGCTCTTATATATATATGTTTGATATATTGATTTGTAAAGATTGGTAAATTTTTTTTTGAGACTTAAAAAACTGAAATTTATACATTACATTATAAATGTTTCTGCCACTTAGAAACTACCATACAAGTTTGCACTTATGCCTGTCTAATGCATAACCAATTATCAATCAATATTGAGTTTCAAAGTAAAGGGAAATGACAGTTCCACATAAGTATTGTAGTTTCAATATTTGACGTTAATATTTGATGTTAATGTGTTAACTGCTTCCCTTACCAATATTTTTGAAGGAAAAAAATGCAAAAAATTAAAATTTTTTAAAAAACTTTATTAAAAATGCAAGGAACTAAAATAAAACATAATACACAAGTTTTAAGTTGAAATTTAAATTTTTGTTCTGTGTAAAAAACATTTAATTTACCTTCAGTTTACTATCTGGAGTTATCTCGGGCAAATGAAAAAGTTTAATAGTAGTCTTTGTGTGATAGTATTTATAACAAGGAATAATACTAAGTGATATTTTCCAAACGCCAGTGAAGTGTTACGCCATTTTTTTTCTTTGTAAATTCAGCTAGCATTGTATATACATTTGCACAAAAGCGTGTGCATTCCCACAACCCAACAGCAAAGTTCCCAAACAAAACATGACAAACTTCCAATCACAGCAGATTATTATTATTATTATTTTTGCTTCCGGCTACGTAAAAATGTGATAAAACAAAACATACTGAAAAATTCTGGCTATGCCAGAGTTTTTTCAGGATAATAAATATTTGCAATATGTATATACCCGAGTTACCTTGAAATAATCAGGGAAGCAGTTAAGCAGATTTCAGTATTATTGTTATAAAATTTTTATGACATGTTTTTACTTCTTTACAGAATGATGATAAACCAGATAAAAACTTAAAATCATTGAACTCTGAATGTGAGGATGATGATATGATTAACCAATGCATTAAATTAGGAATGCCTGATAGAAGTCCCAGAAAACAGTTCACACAATCTCCATCAAAAACAAATCATATTCACACAATGTGCAAATCCAATGACAAACACTTCACTGAATATACTTCTTCACCATCCAGAAATCAGCAAGTTTTTGCACAATCGAGAACTGGGACAAGACCTCAAGAATTCTCTCATTCTGGGATGCATCTTGCAAGGATGAATCAGGCACAAATCCAATCAAAAAATCGCCACACTCCTCCATCTTATAGTAATCATTTTCATCCAAGGAAGAATCAGTGTTCTCACACAACCAAGCATCAAATTCTAAAAGCCAACTCCAAACACTATGTAAGTGTATACGATATTTAAGTTGAAATGTGAAGTACTCAAATTTATTTAAAAGATATTGTTTTGTTTAGTTCAACCTACTATTTGTTTCTTATAATATTCAGATTATTCTAAATAATTAATGGACACTAGGATATTAGAATTATTATATGTTTAATAAGAATCATAATTAAGACAAATGGATTTTTGCAAATGGTTTCAACAATTAATAAGCTGTATTTTGTATAAAAAAATTGTTTAATATTTTTTCCAGAAAAAGATTTAAATGATTATTTTAAATGTACAATTTTATCTTACAAAATCAGGTAAGTGTTAATTTTTGAATATATATTAATATCAGATTAGTGGTTACTTATGATAACCCTCTTATTATTGTTATTTTTGACTTAGCTTCTTATTGTTTGCAGTGACATTGTAAAGCATAGTTTCTTCTTTTTTTTTTACTCCTGCAACAATGCCAGAGGTGATTTGTCTTGATGTAGGCAGAGTATATAAAGCATTGTCTCTACATTTGTAGTAGTCATGAATGTCGGTTGAAGCACCAGCCTCAACAATAGCAAAAATATCAGCAGATTCTCTTGTTGGAATAGTTTTAAATTCACAGAACTTAGAGCTAGACAGACCACCCTGGAAATTTTATAAGAATTTAAATTGTGTGGTTTTGTTTGCATTTTGAAGTAATATTGAGAAATGAGGTGATTATCAAAATCTATCTAATAAAACATCCATGTCTCTCTTTAAATATAGTGTAAGAGTGATATGTAAAATAATACATATCAAAAATTATTATGAAGAAGTAAAAAAAATACAATTTGCTAAAAAAACATTTATTTAAGCATTCTAAAATGAAAAGAGGTAAACTTTCAATCCTTTAAAAATTATTACCCTTATATTAATTATTAATATTTAAAAGATAATTTTTTCATGTAATGTATCAAAATTATTATTCCTTATGATTGATTTAAATTTGCTTCAAGTATTTTGTAATAATATTTAATCAGCAATTTAAATAATTTGGTTTTTGCCAGTATTTGCCGATTTTTATCAGTTTCTGCCAGTTTTTTCCAGGGTTTTGCCACTGTCCTGGCAAAAACCCCTTTTTGCCGGCAAAAACTCCAACTCTGCTTAAACAGTTCGAAAAGTGTAAAAGACTTCATGTTAAATACTGGCAACAGAGTGTACCTGCTTTAAAAAGACTAAAAACTCAATCCTTTTCTCTCCAAAGCCGAAGAACTTATGATTAAATACAAAATAAAAGAAATTCTCTGCCAGCTATTTTGTCATAATAAGAGATTCCCTCCCGCTCTAAAAATTCCTTATTCAAATCTTTTGATTGATATCCAACAGTGAGTGATTATCATCTTTTCCGATATTTCAAACATCATTTTGGCGACAATCACTCCAACATGACAAATACGTGAAAATGGTAAATGGAGCAGACGGTAAGTTTGTATGTAGAGGGTGTTCTAAATCTACTTGCGAGACATTATTAGTGTTTAATAAAACTTGGCTATTATGCTGGAAAAAAAAAGAAAAGAAAAACACATGTAGAATCTGGAAATAAATTTGCTTCTTGAAAATTTTCTTTTGTTTGGTTTTTTCCCCAACTTACTTAAAAAACAGCCCTCGTAGATATCCAAAAGAAACTTAGCTTCTCATTTACACTGAGGGGTCATCTTAAGAGGATTCTTCTTCCGTAGCTTTTTTTATTGTAAAGACTTGCTTGAGAGTTCTTGTTCGGTTGATATAAATGGCTCTAATTTTGAAGCTGAAATCGAGGCAATTAGACAATTTGTTCTATATCTTTCCAGTTGTACCACTTCTCCCAATCATGTTGTGTTTCTCGTTGAATCACAAGCTGCCATCCTTTCTCTTTGCTCATTTCGGAATAGCAAGTCAACTCTTGTGGAAAACACTAGAGTGGAGATTGACAATCTTGTCAATAATAGCTGGGTGATTCTTTTCCAATGGCTCCCCAGCTATTGGGACATTTGCGGAAATTTGAGAAGTGATTGCTTCGCAAAAATCAGCTGTAGAGTTGCTCTCCCTTGCTCCCAGATTTTCTCCACCATTGTGAGAGTGATAGACTAATATATAAAGAATGTGCAAGATGTGGATGCTGCAGGAAAGATTTGGTCCGACCTTCTCTGTAATCCTCCACGACGGATTTTCACAGCAAATTTTTGTACGTTGACTAGTCACGACTATCTTCAGGATCACATTCACCAGATTGGTGTTTCGGAAGCTACTGACTGTCCTCTGTGCTCTTCAGGGGAGGTGATGAATTTTGGTGATGAGTTTGGACAAATTCTGCCTCTATGACCAACACAATTTAACCTATTGACAACTATCTTTTGAAGCTGTTTTATACTGGGCTGCTAGTAGGAAAATGGCTCATAAGGCCATCCCCCTATGCAGGAAATTTTTTTGTTATTTCTGGAACTTTTAACCTTAAAGGTAATCCCCCTCAATTCTCTTGCTGATTAATACTTTGAAGCATACTGTTTTTAATGTGATATAGCAATTATAAAACATCTCTTAGACTTATTGCTAATATATATGTTTACATAATGAATATTTAAATTTAAATATCTCCCAAAAATTTTTTTCATGTCCCTTGACTTACAATATGCACTGTGTAACACACTTTTCATGCGATTTTGATGTGTTATATCTCTTAATATTTGTCATGAATAGATAAATGCATTTATGCAACAAATTTTTAGCAACTTTATTTAAAAAATATGTGTCTATATACAATAGAGTCTCAATTGTTTGAGTTTCCCATAAATCTGAGCTAGTGAAAAAAATGTGTCTTGTTCTTAAACAATGCCAACACACACAACACATGGAACGATTGCTACAATTGGTTTTACGACAGTTACTACGACTGAATATCGAAAATAGAAAATTTTAAAAAGAAAACAATGAAATAATAAAAATGACAACCGAAGTTGACTGCCTCAGGGGGTACCAGCTCTGGAAGTCACAAAAACGCAAAACTTTTTCAATCGAAAGAGGCATGACAAATCTATAAATATTGCTCTCTCTTTACCCCAAAGCTTTTGTGGAAAGTTCAGGAAAAGAGAAATGAAATACAAAATACAAAAGTAAATTACATAAACTAATTACAAAAGGAAAACCTTGTTGAAAAAACCTACTTAAAAACTGCTTTGGCTTTAAACTGCTTTATACATAATTTTAGCTTTCTCTTTTTATTACTGAATATCTAAAAACGAATTTGTGTATTAAACACTGAAACATCTAAACAGCGTGTTTAAACCAAAACATTAGAGAATTAGAAACATTAGAGAAGTGCAATTAACCTAATGTAGTAAAATAATGAATATTGTTACTTTGTGTGATGCAGTAAATATACCCAAATCATCTAACATAAATTTTCTAAGTATAATACATTTTTGAAGTAAATACTGAAATTTAAAAACTGTTTTGATTATATTTATTTAAACATTTCTTAAATTTATTTTAAGTTTTCAATAATTTCAGTTTTCAAAAGTTTGAGTTAGGCTCGGTCCCATCCACCTCGAATTATCGAGACTCTACTGTGTGTGTATTATATATATATATAATCTTAAGAAAAAGAATTATCAAAAGGCTGTCGAACAAAACCCTGTTTTCCTTTTCATTATGAACATATAAATAATTTTTCCAACTAAATAAAAATTGAGGTTCACTTTTATAATTACAGTATTGGGAATGGTATTTTATATTATTGTATTTGGGATTTTGTTTCATTGACATATGTGAAGAATTTGATATCTATATGAATTGATTTTAATAAATAAAAACAATTTCTGCTATCTTTTAACAGAGTTTACTAATGTGAATGCTTAATTGTTATCTAAATCAATGTAATTTAAAAAACTGATCTGCATTCAATTGATCTATTGTACATCACCCCTCAATGTGTTATCATTTAACCTCTTAAGTCACTATGTTTTAGAAACTCCAAAGCCATGTAAATGCAGAATGAAATATTTTAAAGAATCAATTATCAGGCTGTTACATATGAAACGTCAGATTTTTTTAAAGCAACTTTGTTAACCTCTTTTTTTTAATAAATGTTTATGAAATGCAATAAAATTACATATTATTCTAAAGCTTATTATGTGCTCTTTCTTATAGTAAAAAATTTTATGCATTATTTTCTTTAGTATCTTTTCAGACGCAGATTTCTAAGCATAAATTTTCACGAGTTACGTGTTATTTTTCTTTATGAATTCAAAAGTGGTTTAGTAGTTGCTCGAAACATTAATGCTGATTTCGTGAAGCCCTTCTTAAAGAACGGACAATTCAACATTCGTTTAATTACAAGTTAGTACAGCAACAGTATCATGCCACCTCCCAACCATTGGCAAAGTTGATAAATAGGTGCCATACAAACTGAATGAAAAGCAAAAAGGAAAAAAAAAACATCGTCTTGAAATCTGCAGTTCTTTGCTTCAAAGAAAAAAAAGAGAACAATTTTTGAACAGAATTTATTACCCGTGATGAAAAATAGGTCCTTTATGACAACAGGCGTCGTTCAGCTCTATAGTTAGGTGCAAATGAAAGTCCAAAAACAACACCAATAGCACCGCAGCGCCCTAAAAAGGTAATGATTACTGTTTGGTGGTCTAGGGTTGGAATATTTCAATTTAAATTTGTAAATGCTGGTGAAACAATAACGTCAAATGCAGCAGGCACTAGTCAACCAAAAAGGATCCATTGCTTCATGATAACAGAGCACCACATGTTTGATTGATCGTTGCAAACAAGTTTGTAGAATTAAAATATGAGGTTCACCACCTACACTTGACATATCACTAACTGATTATCACATTTGACAACTTTTCCTGTGATAAAAAGTTCACTAATCTTTTATGGACATCAGAGAGCTGCATTTTCATGAAAGTGGTATTCTAAAATTGGTAACATGTTGACAAAAATGTGTTGATTGTGATGATTTTTACTTTGAGTAATAAAATACTGTATCAAAAAAATTTATTCTTATTTGAATTAGGCTTAAAAATTATGCTTAAAAATTGTGCACTGAAAAATCCAACATTTCATATGTAACAACTTAATACTTTTATTTTATCTTTTAAGAACTTACAAAATAGGATAACTAAAATTAAGTTTTTAGTTGCCTATTGAAATAAAATTTTTTTAAAACTTGAACTATTACTAATTTATTTTATTTTTGAACTTTTAATTAGCATCAGAAGCTTTCGAGGAAAGAAGAATTTTATAACCGAATTGAGGAAGACTATGAGGAGACTGAAAATGATATTCTTCAACAATACATTCAATTAGGAATGCCAACAAAGTCTAGGAGACAAAGTAGTCAAACAAAAGAGATCAGAGGCAATTCTAGTTATCAGAGATATGATAAAAATTTGGTATATAAATTTAGTATACAGTTTAAAAAAAATGGCATCTATCTTAGATGAGTTGGAAAATCCCTGTTTTCAACAAACACCAGACTAATAGGAAAGTCTGATATTTTTTAAGCTTATTACAATCTGCTCAGCAACCTTTATTATCATTAGCTCAAAGAATTAATCAATCAGTCTGGGTTTATTGCAATCATCCGGCTCTCACCTCTCTAGTTTCATTGTAAATGGCGTGGAATGAATCAAGCTAAGTGAGCTATAAATAATATATTTTCTTATGAACCTTAAACTCATTCCAATAAGCCTAAAAATTGTCAAACTGAATGGAAAATACTGGAGACTTTTTAGTTATCCTGATGCATTGCAAATTGATGATGTCACTTTACTGAGAGTGGGATTTTCCAATTCAGCTATGACATGTCTATTATACTGTGGTACCTTATTATATCATCTGTCATCATCATGGAGGTGTAAAAAAGAAGTCAGCACTGCCTATTCTTCCATGTAGGGATGATGAAGTCGGCGTAAAAGGCGTCATATTACTTACCCAATGAGAACTACAGATACTCTTTCCTCGTATTTGAAACTCAATTTTTAGAGAAATAACCTCTTTTCTTATAACTTATTTTAAAAATATAATTAACTATAAATTTCATAAACTACATTTTGTCCTAACTTAAAGCTATTGAAATTTCATAATAGAAAACTAAAAAAAAATTTATAAACAAAAATTTTCTATAGTGTCCATGAGTCATTTATTAAATTTTTAAAAAATCGAGCTTTTAAGAAGAAGAATAAAATAATAATATAGCAATATAGCTTTTGTTCTTTTTGGCATAACTTTTTACTATATAATTTTTTTTAATTAAACAAAATATGCATCTGAAGCACCCAGACTGACGTCTCTGTATTTTTAGACGTTACTGTATTCCATACGGTTAAAAAAAAAAAAAAAGTAAAATGAGACAATAAAAAGTTACACAAAAAGAACAAAAGCTATATTATTATTATCTTCTTAAAAGCTTGTTTTTTTTTTAAATTTAATAAATGACTCTTGGACGCTATAGAAAATTGTTGTTTATAACTTTTTTTTATAGTTTTTATTATGAAATTTTACATGCTTTAACTTAGAACAAGATGTAATTTATGAAATATATTGTTAATTTGATTTTGAAAATAAAATTTTTGAACATGAATTAAAATAAGCTTTTAAAAAGTAAGAATATGTTTTCCTTACAAATAAAAAAACTTAGATCTTCAGTATGTGTTATTTTTTTTTTTTTAAATTGAAAAATAGGAATAGCTCTATAATATATTTTTATATCATTAAAAACAATAATCCATTTGAAATAGTTTATTAAATATGAAACATTCTAAGTAAAAACACCGTCCCAAATTTTCTTAAGAACTCTTTCTCTCATTTACAATTACTTTGATTATTTTCACAGTTACCCACTATATTTTAAAAAGTTTAAATTAAAAAAAATAAAATTAAAATGAAATACACAGAAATAATTTTAAAAAGTATTCCTTTTAAATGTTATGTTACAAAAATTTGGTGAGTAATCATCAGCATTATCACTTATTTGTGCTTTTTTTTATTGAATTTTTTATTATATATATATATATATATATATTGCTATAAGAAGCATTTCCAAAGAGCTGAATTTTAGAAGTGCTATTAGTCTTATAAAAATTTAGAGTTTGAAAATAGCTGTAATAATATATTTTAAATACTATATTAAATATATATTATACCATACTGTACTCTTTACGGAAAACCCATAATTATAAATGGCTATCATGTTTCTTCTGACAACCGCTTCATGGTACTGTTTTGGTTGAGCGGAACTGGGGAGACGAGAAGCCGACCCAGACATTGACTTTTATTTTATTTATTTTTCTTTGTTGTTCCTTGTTCTTTGATTTTACTTATCAAGTTCTCTATCATTGGAAATGAATATATATATATATATATATATATATATATATATATATATATATATATATATATATATATATATATATATATATATATATATATATATATATACTTTTTTTTGCTTTTGACTAGCTTAGGGCATTATAGTGACATGCTACACTATTTCCAAAGGTGAAATTTTTCAATTAAATTATTCCTTAGTTATTGTTTCTTAACCCATGTTTTTCATGTTTCTTGAATTTTTATTACACATAAATATCTTATAACATAAAATGCAAAAATGTCTTATTGACTTTATTGAATTTGTTGTGCTTATCACCAAACAAATTCAACAATTTGTAAATATGGCTTATCATATTGCCCCAAGTCTTTTAATCATCAGTTCATTGGGATTTATCGCAATTAATTTTTGCTTTTCACAAACAACATAAGGATTAGCCACTTTGTTTTGTTTTAAAAGTATTAAATTAATTTCTTTACACTAGATAATATTCTGTTGTACAATATATGACTCAATAAATTTTTATTTTATTTTAGGGTTACAGAGATAATCATCGTCCAGATGGTATTTCTGATGGAGAAGATGATGATATAATAATGGCATGCATAAATGCTGGAAAACCAAAAAGAAAAACTGAAAATAAAAGTATGAGTGAACAATCTTCTCAAAACCAAACGCCAATTATAAGTCCAAACAAATTAGTTTTGCAGCAGCAGCAAAAGAGATGCATTAATAATAATATAAGTTTGGGCAGCATGCATCAATCGATTTCTTTTGCACCACCTAAAAGCAGATGGGCATCACCCATAGTTGTTCCTGATCATGGTTTAGTGACCCCTGTTGAAGAATCTCCATGTGTGTACAAGACAGAAGATACTCCTGTCCTCTCACCAACTGCTTCTATGAGTGATTTGAGCTGCCTTTCTTTTAGTGAAGACAAAAGTACTCACAGCAATTTGAACAATTCTCGCAATTCTGACATAAGTTCTGAGACTGATGATGACGACGACGATGAATTATTGTTACAATGTATTCAGTCTGGTATGCCTTCATCTAAAAAAACAATTGCTTAGGCTGAAGACACTCGGCAGCTCTAACAAATTAAAAAGCAGCTTAGAATTCTGTGATATTACACCACTATTAAGGTTCCTACCAAATTAAGCGTTATAGAGTTGTCAGTTGATTTTTATAAGAATAATTATTGAAAAAAGTCTTTTGCATATTTCATGCTAAGGGAAAAACAAACAAACAAACATATTAATTCGTTTATATATAGTGTTATAATAGTGCAGTTAGCAGTTTTGGGTAATTCTGGTAGAGTCACTAGCCACACTCTTTTAGTTTTGATAACGATACGAACAAAATTTGTCCAGATTCACATTATATGCGCTCATTAGACATTGGTAGTGAGTTAAGGCACTGCAATTCATGTTCGTTTTAGATACACGTGATAAATGTAGAGTTTTTCTTCAATGTTTTTTTTAAACATTACACTGACTTTTTATTTGACATTATTCGATTTTGCCGAAACTAGATTTTTTGTTTAGAATGTTTAAATCTTATCAGCACCCTATTGATAAAATCCAAGATGTGATATCTCTACCATAAAATATGTTAATGCAGTTTTGCAATCCGGTATAGACGCTGCTTCTTTTTTATTAGGTGAATAATCCACACTGAAAAACTTTATTAAAGATTTATTATAAAATGCATTTATCTATGTCATGTACATTTTGCATTAAATATTAAAATGAAATAGACTAGGTCATGTGTCTTTTTTTGATGAAATTTGTTGACATACTGGTGAGATTCACTAAGTACAAAGTGATGACTTTTGGCAATTCTTTACTTAAATAATGCTAGCTGTTCTATAAATTACTTGGTTTAATTTTAAATGCAACATAAGACAAGGTGCACTTAGTTTTACTTAGCATCTCTTTCAGAATTACAATATTTTAAATTTTAATACACAATTAATAAAATTAATTAATATAATTAATAAAATTTTAGTGCACAATAATTCAATTAGTGTGCAATTGTTTTTGCACACTAATTGAATTATTTGATCTTTTAATAACAACCAACAGGATTGAATTTTCTGCATTTATTGAATTGAAAGAAATGGTAAAGCTAAATGTACATGATAAATGAAGTATTATCAAAAGTACTTACAGGGTTTTCTTTGCTCACCTTATTCATTCATAATTTTTTTTTTTATAATCATGAATTTTTAATTAGCAAGATCTGAAATCTTTTATTAATTATTATTTTGGATTTATTAAAATATTTTAACCACTTTGTGTGTTAATTATTATATTTTAATTAATTGCATTTATTATGAATTTAATTATTTTCTCTCTTTCATTATTTTTAAATAATTTTAATGTATATATATATATATATATATATATATATATATATATATATATATACAGTCGGACCTCTATTTAACGAAGTCGCTAAATCCCGAAAAAAAGTTCGTAATATGGAAAATTCGTTAAATAGAAAATCATCTTTTTAAATACTTACACAACGTAGAACAGGTTTTAAATTCATAGATATTAGAAATAATTAAAACTGCAATTGATGCACCTTTATCTTGTAAATTATTATCTATTATTTATTTTATAAAACTTCCCCATAAAAGAAATCTGCCATGAAAGTAAGAATAGAACAAAACATTATCCAGTGTTACATTATCATGCCACATATATTTTCCCCTGAATAAAAAGGCTAAATTTTTATATATTAAAATTATTGCTGCATTTATTATAAATGTAATTTTAAACATATTGCTACTGATAAAGTCCGTTAATTTTGTTTGAGTTTTTCGTTTGAAAAAGTGTTTTTTCTGATAATGGGTCTCGCATTTTTGTAATACATCAAAAATTTCTTTAGGTGTATTCTCCTCAAACTGCAATCCTCGTCGAATTGTTTCAAATGATTTTAACATTTCATCATATGAAGGTTTGCTAATTTCTTCATTATTTCCGTCTCCATCTTCCTGACAATTTATGGCTGTATTGTTTTTAATAATGTTTTTTTCCAAAATATCCGATTCAGTTAATGTTTCGGTGGTTTCAGCTTCAGAATCAATAGGAAGAAAATCATTAATCCGTACATCATCATTAATTTCGTGGTTCTCTCTTAGCTGCACCCACATTTTTTTAAGTTCTTCTAAAGGAATATCATCCTTGTCCTCACTTTCTGAATTTTCAGCGTTGACAAGGAATCCAGCTTTAGCAAAACTGTTACGAATGGTACGATCTGTAACATCATAGTTCCATGCTTTGGAAATTTCTGTTATGCTTTCTCGCAATTAATATTTGGC
Source organism: Parasteatoda lunata (assembly GCA_949128135.1). Lineage (NCBI taxonomy): Eukaryota > Metazoa > Arthropoda > Arachnida > Araneae > Theridiidae > Parasteatoda > Parasteatoda lunata. The sequence goes on from OX421975.1 coordinate 97,299,109, forward strand.
TGTGATAACTTTTCGTACAAATCGTTTGCGGTAGTGCAGTTTAAAGTTTTGAATCACCCCTTGATCCATTGGTTGTAGCTTCGATGTAGTGTTTGGAGGCAAGTAAAAAACTTTAATGTTTTTCAGTTCTTTGTTGATTTCCTTCGGATGAGCAGGGCAATTGTCGAAAATTAGAGCAATTTTGCGATGCTTTGCAATCATAAGTTTGTCCAACTTTTGAATCCATTTTTCACAAATTTCTGACGTCATCCATGATTTTTTGTTGAATTCATAATCAACCTCCAAAGATTTCGTGCCCTTAAAACATCTTGGAGTTTTGCTTTTTCCTATAATTAAGGGTTTTAATTTTTGATTGCCAGTCATATTTGCACCTAGCATGATAGTTATTATTGCTTTGTTATGTTTTCCTCCAAAGCATTTTTCATTTTTAAATGTTAGGGTCTTTTGAGGCAAATATTGAAAAAATAAAGCCGTCTCATCAGCATTAAAAATGTTTTTTTGGCTTATAATCTTTTAAAATTTTATTACGAGTCTCTGCAATCCAACTTTCACAATCTTTATCACTGACGTCATTACTTTCACCAGACATAACTTTTCCTATAATTCCCTGTTTTTTTTAAACTTGTCAAACCATCCACTACTTTCTCGAAATTCATCGTGTCCCAATGCCTTTGCAAATTACATTGCTTTCTCGGTTATTAAAGGTATAAAAGTTAAGGGGATGCAAGAATCAGTTCAAGGTCATTTCCCCCATAAAATGCGTTAACAAGTTTATAATTTTCTCAAATATTTTGGGAAATAGGGAAAGTAGATCTCAAAAAAAAAAATTCGTTAAATAGAAATTTCACATCGCTATTTGGAAGTTATTTAACGAAGAAATTTCCAAAATGTTCTTGGTTAAACGAAAAAATTCGCAAAATGGAGAAATTCGTAAAATGGAAGTTCGTTAAATAGAAGTCCGACTGTATATATATATATATATATATATTTGCTTTTATAACTTAACTTTTTTAATTTATGTTTATTCGGAAATAAAAGAAATGGGCTATTTCAATGTTTAGTATTTCCTGGAATTGGGAAGTGCATTCGATTCAAGTTGTTCGATTTCATTTAAACTTAACTGAACTCCGTCGGGCGCGTCTGGAGACTTACGGCATCGGGCGCGGTGTATCTGTCAGATACATCTCTATATTTTGTGTTTATTGTTAATATCATGGCACTCATCATGGGAAAAAGTTAAATAAAAAACGCACAGGGAATCTCGATACTTCCGTAAAGCTTCAAGAGAAAAACGTTATCGGGCGCGTGTATCTAACAGATACAAAATATCATACAAGCTTCAAAATAGAAAATACTCCTACACGGAACTGTTCGTTACTATATTCCAAAGTAGCAGGTGGCCAGATAGACAGATACTGGTAAGTTCAAGGTCGTAAGAAAAAATTTTAGGGGACAAAAGCAAAGTTATTGACACGCCTGTATCTGTCAGATCAACGCGCCTGATGGAGTGTTAATAAGATAATGATAATCTAAGTCAGTGTTTCCCAAAGTGTGGTACGCGTACCCCCAGGGGTACAGGAACAGTTTAGCGGGGGTACGCGTTCTTATGCGAAATATCTTGCAACAAATGAAATTTTCAAAGAATTTTATTTAAAAACAAAGCTAGCCATGAAAATTTACGATTACGTATTTTTCTATTATCTATTTTTTGCAGAGTTAACAGTTCATAATTAGTGGTCTCAACAGTGAGTTGTGATTTTTACCTTTTGGGAAATTTTTTTTAGTAACAAATCCATTCATTTTTTTTATTAGTGGTACTCAGCGTTACGAACAATTTCGAAAGGGTACACAAAAGGCATAAGTTTGGGAAACACTGTTCTAAGTGAATGATAATCTAAGTTTAAAAAAGGTCTTTTAAAGAAAACTAATAGTATTGAAAGACCCAGAAAACCATGACTTGAGGAAGTTGAACGAGACTGAAAAATGCTGAAAGTTAAAAGCTATAAATAAAGTTGAGCAACGAAAACTTTGGTAATGTGTGGTGAGGAAGGCCAAGATCCTGTAGTGGTTGTAACGTCAAGAAATGAGTGAGTACAGTTTTAGTGGCAAATGAGATGAGATCTGATTTATTACTCCAAACTTTAATAACATTACATATGAAAGATGACAAAATTAAACTGTGTTACAAATTAAGTCTGATGCAAAAGAAAAAAAAATCCTTGGCAACCACATCATTCACAGATTGCATTACCCGCACCATTACGTAAACACAATCACGTCACTGAGAGCTAACTTCGTCAACGTGATCATTTCGCTAACGCAAGTATTTTGCCTACACGATCGATTAATTTTTTACTTATTTTTTTCTGTCAAATTTTCTTTATTAATTATTTAAGTTTTTATTTGACATTTAATATGTATTATTTTGTGGCAATGATAAATAAGCTCTTAGATGATTTACTTAAAAGTTTGGTTATTGTTGGAACCTTGGGAACTAATTATTTCCTATCAGCACTATAGATATGTCCTAATCCAAAGCTTAAAATGAAATACAAAGTGTGTAAAGTAATGAGAATGGCAATGTAACGTTTGATATTCGAACCTTGGATCCACCAAACTTGGTGGGGTGGTAGCAGTGGCGTACCTAGGGGGGGGGGGGGGGCGGTGGGTGCGGTCCGCACCGGGCGGCACTTACCTTGGGGCGGCATTTTTTATAGTTGTAAAAAGCAACTTATTCATTTCATATTTATTTTCTTTCTTGAATAATAAATGATTATTATACGTTTAATATTTGGTTTATATAAATTATAATTAACTATATGATTTCGAATATTATTCCTCGGTGTATATAAATGCATTTTAGTGTAAATTTTGAATTCTAATTCAAGAACAAGATAATAATTTTATTTTATTGTATTCATTAAAATTCGTTGAATTCGTAAAAGGATCTTTACGATTTTGTTCGGCAATTTTTCCTAACTAAAATTTTTTGATATCAGTTTATAAATGTCATTTCTTTTGAAAAGTTTATATGATTACTTTGAAGTGATATATCAATATTTTTTTAAATCATCGATTTTTCTTTTGAAAAGCCAGGCCGGCGGTCTAGGTGGGAAGGCGGAAGACCTAGCAGACCGCCGGTCTGCTAGGTCTGCAAAGCATTAGGGCGCCGGCATAAGAACTATCTTTTTCAAACAACAAAATCTAAACGAGACAAAACAAAAATACTGACGAAGTTACAGTTTCAGGAATCGCAAATAGATAAATATACTCAGTCCGTTTTGAAGAATTGTATTTGGAATGATAAATTGCTTATAAACCATTTTGTTCATTCGCGATTCAATCTTTTAACAGTGAAGAGTGAAACAAATTATTAGGGTGCCAGTGCATTTGGAGAGTTTATTATAGGTAAGTATATTATATTACGTATTATAGATATAGATGTTATTCTAAATGCTATTCAGAGTAGTAAAATGACTTTGCCGTTCTCTATACATAATATACTATTTATTTCGACAAGTTATATTTTTATTATATATCCCTAGGATGAAACGAGTAGAAGAAAGTGGTGCGTCATTTAGGAAGAGAAGAGAGGAAATACAGACTAAAAATACTGGAGCACTACTCAAATATATCTCCCATAAGTCAACTTCTAGTTCTTTTAGTATTGTTGCCTCAAATACGGGCGAAGAAGCAGCCCTCGAAGGCGAAAAAACATTTTCCAATGTTGTTCAAGAGGAAAGACCTGCTTCACACACTGGCGAAGAAGTAGAAAGTTCATCAAGTTCTGATGAAGAATCTGCTGCACAAATTATTCCGTCTATTTCTATGAAAGATATTGGATTATGGCCTAACAAAACTGACGACAATACAAGAGTATTTCTGGTACGTCAAGGTCCCTTTGCAATTCAAAATTTGGACGCCGACTTCAGCGAAGGAGTAAAACGTCCTAATAATACAATCAAAGCCAAAGGTGAAACAAGAAAACTGAGTCAGGACTGGTTTTTTCAAATTTTGCCTAATGGCGAAAAGCTCTTAAGATCGTGGATGGTATATTCACCATCGAAGAAAAGTATTTATTGTTTCTGCTGCAAACTGTTTGATAATCTTTGTCAAGCAGGTTTTAATACGGAAAATGGTTTTAACAAATGGTGGAAACTTAATCCCAAAATTAGTCAACATGAGGTGAGTCCACTGCACATTCGATCATATTCCAAATGGAAGGAATTAGAAATAAGACTTGGACGTGGCGCAACTATTGACAAACTACAACAACAGAATATTGATAAAGAAATAAAAAAATGGAAGGAAATTCTAACAAGAATACTTGATATAATTAGATTCTTAGCAAAACAAAATTTGGCGTTTCGAGGACATCGTGAAAGTGTTCATCAGGAAAACATCGATTCAATGGAAAATAGAGGAAATTTTCTTGAGCTTGTTGACTTATTGGCTAAGTACGACCCAGTATTACGAGAACACGTTGTAAAAATTAAGATGGGTAATAAATATAGTATATCTTATTTGTCGCCGAAGATCCAGAACGAATTCATAGAGCTATTGGGAGGCGCAGTCAGAAAAACAATTATGGATCAAATAAAGCAGGCTAAATACTTTTGTATTATATTTGACAGCACTCCTGACATTTCACACAAAGATCAAACCAGTCAAAATATTAGATATGTAGTTATTGATGGTAGCGAAGTTAAAGTTGTAGAATCGTTTATTGACTTTGTAGAAACTAAAGGAAAAACTGCTGGTGAAATCACAGATATGATTTTAACGAAATTAGAAAATGACGGTTTAGATATAAAAAATTGCAGAGGACAGGCTTACGATAATGCTGCCGTCATGGCAGGAAAGCACAGCGGTGTTCAAACTCGTATTAAAGAAATAAATCCAAATGCAGAATTTGTAGCATGTACAAATCATTCTTTAAACCTGGCATGTTTACACGCAGCTTCTACAGCTATCAATTCCATCACATTTTTTGGAACTATCGAACAGTTGTTTTCGTTGTTTTCTTCTTCCACTCATAGATGGAATGTTTTACTTTCTGTCACTGGTCAAGGTGTTAAACGCAGTGTAGAAACTCGCTGGAGCGTTAGAGCTGCCGCGGTAACTATAGTAAAAAAACATTTTTTTTACATTTTAAGCGCTTTGGAAAAATTGACATCTGAAGAAGAAAATAGTAAAACGAGATCAGATGCTGGAGTATTACTCAATTCTATGCAATCTTTTTCTTTTCTATGTTACCTTCATTTATGGGAACCCGTCCTTTTGGAAATTAATGACGCTCAAAAATACCTGCAAATAAAAGGGTTAAATGTCTACCAATGCCATATAAAACTAAATTCTTTGCAAACACATTTCATGGAACAAAGAGATACGCTAGTACAAAACGCTGTTATAGCAGCCAAAATAATTTGTGAAGAGTTGGAGATATCGACTGAGCGTCGAGTTAGAAGGAGAAAAAATATGAGTGGGGAAAATTCGCGAGACGTGGGGCTATCCTTAGAAGAAGTACGAAGAGAAATGTTTTCATCTATGGACAGAATTATAAAGGAAATAAAAGGACGCTTCGATCAGTTGCATGGCCTTGTAAGAAAATATTCGTGTATAATACCGTGTAACCTACTAAATGAAGAATTTGAATGTCAAATAAATGACTTGATTCACATTGATAAAGAACAGTTCCATATTGAAAGAAAAAGGATCCAGGTTTTTATGGCTGTACCTACACTAAAAGAAGAGGCAAAACATTGGAAAAACGGGGAGAAGGGCCCTCTTGATCTGCTAAAATTTATTCAGCAGTATAGGTTGGAAAATTCTGTTCCCAACATTGTAATTTTGTTAAGAATTTTTTTAACAATTTCAATCAGTGTCGCTAGTTGCGAAAGAAGCTTCTCGAAATTGAAGTTGATAAAAAATTATCTTCGTTCTACAATGAGTCAATTAAGACTACAAAATCTTGCAATATTGTCAATAGAACAAGAAATTACAAATAATATATATTTTGAGAGCATTATACACGATTTTTCTAGTATGAAAGCTAGAAGAGTAGATATTATATAAATATGTTTACGAGTGCATACAAATATGTCTAAAAAAATTTACTCTGTGTATTAATTAATATTGATTAAATAACTTAATAATTTATTTATGAGTATTAATTTATAAAAACCACTATTTGATTGACTTATAATAGAAAGGGCGGCAAACTGGAGATCGCCCCGGGCGGCAAAAGTTCTAGGTACGCCACTGGGTGGTAGGTGGACATTTGATAGATGTTCAGTGTCAACTTTCTAGATATATGTAAATGTCTATAGTCATTTTTCTTGTGAAATAAGTTTTTGTTGAGCATTCCATTGTAAAAATTAGTGACATTAATAAGGAACAACACATGGGTGCCCCTCTTAAGTCCTGGGGATTGAAATCAGTCTTGAGAAAAATTCAGTAGACAAAATTTCATAAATTAATATCTCTTTCCCATTTGTTTTTTTAAATTAAATTTCCTTTTTTCCTTAAAATGTAACATATTTTCTGTTAAAAATAAATATTATATTTTAATGACAACATTTTTTTCCCTTCATAATTATTGCCAAATAATCAAGTAATGATGGCACACAGCAATGAAAATTCACGAAAAAGATTGAAAATTCCGCACCTACTTGTTTAAGCGAAATTTGTAATACTGTTGTATATAATTTGTTTGATTTTTCATTTTTCCCCAACGTTTTGAAATGTTGACCAAAGTTTTAAGTAATTATTTTTTTAATTTATTGTAATAGGACAAATATTAATGGTGAATAAATAATGGTGAACTAAAAAATAAGTAGAGAAGAATAGATTCATGAAAAAAAAAGTACATTATTCAGTGATTGGTGTAAAGAGATTTACAAGGTTAGCCGTTATTTTTATCTTGTTTGCGGTAAAAAAATAAATAAAATAATGTTTTTATTTTTTATAAAATAATAAATTCTTAGTCAATAATGATATAAGAGAAAATTTTAATGATATATAAGCCATTATCATGCAAAGGTACATTTTGGAGTCAGTGAGCTATAAATTTTGGTAAACAGCGCTAGACCTTGTTAATTGGTGAAAAATAAGTTCAGTCTTGAAATTTTTTTAGAGTGGCACCCATGGCGACAGCACCCTGTGTGCTATCAGATTTTCCTTACAGCATTTTAAAGCTTTAGTAGGCCCCCTAAGACAAAAGCTCAGGTAGATAAAGTATTTTCAGAAGAATGAGATTCGTATGAAGATTGACCATCCAGCTGAAAGTCTGAATGAAATTGTAGAACTGATGAAATGAAAATGTCTCACAAATCTGGGATCCTGTGTGTCCAGATTGTGGATTAGCTGCCAAAATGTTTGGGGAGCAGTTGAATTTGAATCACACCATCCATCAGATTTTGAATAATAAATTGAATTAAAACTCCAAGTGGCGAAATGAAAGAGAAAACATCGAAAACAAGCATCACGTCAATGTGTTTTGTCACACAGGAATGGCAATAAATGTGTTTTTGGATGATACAGATTTCTGAGGCACCTCATTTTCCTTCCTCGCCTTACTTGAGTTCTTGTAACTTTTTATCGTTTCGAGGGTGTTCTAATGTTTGAGTTTCAGAACTGTCATGAAGAGTGAAAGAACCATCTTTAAAAGACTTCTCTGGGGAGTTATTTCAAAGGAGACAATTTTGAATCGCAACTTTATTTGAATAAAAAAATATTTAAAACATCAGTCTCATTATTTAATTTACTTACCTTGTATATGTTAACTTTAATTCTTAGTTCTTTATTAATAAAATATTTTTATTTGAAAATGAATTCACAAATTAATTTAAGTTTCACTTGATTTTTTATTTTATTATTATTTCATACATATATATATTTATTATGAAAAGAACTGTTTTGATAACTTACTCGATTTCAGGGTGATGCATGTAAACACGTCTGGCTAATGGTCTTGCGTATACTTTTTATAGTCCTACTTATAATTTATTATTTCGTTATATTATTTTTATATTATTGATTTCGTTGCAATAATATTTTTCTAAATCATCTAATATTTCATCATTTTATTTTTATGTTGCTTATTTAAAGTTTCGCGATTACAATTATATTTTTGTGAACCACTATTTAGGCAACAATTGTTTACATGATGATATGTTTGGCTACACTGCAACAAAAAGTTTATGCTAATATTGATAACGTAATAATTAATATTCTTACAACAAGAATAGAAGCAATTTAAAATTATGTATGTTGTAGTAAATATTTGAAATATTTATTTCTTCTTTATTTTGTACTACTATCAAAACTATTTGTTATTTATATAATAAGGTATGGTATAAGTTATGGATGGGTGACTGAATGTAAACAATAACAAGTTTCCTAATTTTTTCATAGTCTTTTAAAGAACGAGAATGTGAGACATCCGAAACATCTGGCTGTTTCAAAATTGCACCAACACCATATCAATGCAATCATATATATATATGGGTGATTCTCACGAAATATGACAATTCGGACCAAAAAATTTCTTCAAATTTAAAGTCGTCAAAATAATCTAAAAAATTTTTTGTATACTTCTTTAGTTACACTTATTAATATTTTACAGACAGCAGTGTATTTTATTCGCGATCGCAACACTCGATACGCCATCTAGCGGGAGACTGTAAATATCGTGCATTAGTTCCCACATAACCATTGGCAATGACGGACGCCATTTTCTTAGCATCAAAAAAGAAGCAAAATTTCCCTAAAGAAAAGTTAAAACTTCTTGAAAAAACTAATCAGAACATGCCAAACATTGAAGCAGAACACGCCAAGCATTTGAAGAACAACTTCTCAATATTTTTTACCTTTCTATTACCAACAACATAACATGATTTCATGATCACTTGCTGTTACAGATGTGTGTATTGCGGTAAAATAATTTTTCTGTCTTCAATTCATTACAAGTTAAAATAAAATCAACATTGCTTTCGTCATTCCAATGAATGTGTTCCAATGAATTCCATACAGAACTATAATAGTTATAGAATATTCTTCTTCTTCATAGAATAGTATATATTTCTGTATCTACATAATTCAGAAAACAACAATAAAGAATAATCCGAATTACTTGAAAAAGTATCTTTTGTGCTGATTATAAATAAATTTTTTATCGTTTTCTTGGTAAGTGTTTTTTAGTTTTGAAAGAATTTCAACTAGAATACAGCTATTCTGTTTTTAAGCTACATATTAAAATTCATATCGAGATCTTACAATTATAAAATTTTGATGTGTGGTATGTTACCTAAAAGTAATGAAGGGATAAACTATGTATATATTATTTGAGAATAATGTTTTCAAACAAAGAACATATCATTTTGGAATTCTCCGGACTTATAAATCAGGTAAGTGTTATGATTTTTATAATAAAAAATTTGCTTGTAAATAATTTTTTTTTCTTACTTGATGATCGTTCTCTACAAAATGGTTTTTTTACGTCTGATTAAATACTATAAGAATTTAAAAAAAGAAACAAAACGAAAGTTTTTATTGAAAAATGAGGAAATTTTAAAATCGTTTTTATCCTAAGAATTCTTTATTTTACGTTTTTTAGTTTATAATTTTTTGATAAAATTGTTGTCAAAATACTTTTTTTGAAAAATTAAATGGTATTAAATTATATGTTAATGTATACTTCTTGCATATTCTAATATTTGAAGTAAAATGATTCAGAAAAGTATGGAAGAAAAATTCGGTACTTACGTATTAACCACAGCTACAGATTTGGCAGATTTTTAAGTGCCGCCAATCTACACTTAAAATTTTTGGAAAAAATCTTAAAATGAAACAAAAATCAAAGTAGTCAATCGGATTTATGTGGAAAATGGGCCGATATAGAGTTTAGCATAGATTCAAAACAAACTTTTCTCTCACCTGATTCTATAGCCATTATGAACTCTAATAAATAAGATTCAAAATGAAATAACATTTCCAAAACGGACTTTTACTAAGATAAAGTTTCATGATATGGACATTGGTACATTTCGTTATATTTCACTCTATAAAATATTTCGCTCTTAAAAAAATAAAATTGCATCTTGTTTTGTTTCTATCAAGTCCCAAAGACGCATTTTCGTAACACTAAAAATGGCGACAAAAAAAGAATAGTTCTTTTTTTGTTTTGTTTTTGTTTCGTAAGCATTCTTTATTTTACGTTAAAATTTAAATGGGCCTTTCATGTTATACCATTAAATTTAGTAAAACTATTTCTCAGGCATTAGGTTTGAACTTTTATAAGAATATACCTATTTTTTTCTCTTCATTTACAAATATTTTTCCGATGTGTTCTGGATGTTCCTTCTCTAAAAAAAAAGGAGATACCATTTTGTTTTCGTTTGCATAAGAAAGAAAACAAGCATTTTTCTTTTTTAAATTTAAACAGCCACAATAAAGATGGAACGTTACAATGCTACATTAAAGACGTCTCCAGTGTAACTGAATGACTGTTCATATGGAAATCGCAGGGATTCGGCACATACAACAACGCCCCCTATAGTTCGTTGCGATCGCGAATTGACATTTGCTCGGGGAAAAAAATAAAATAGAAATTCACCAAATCTTGAATGCCAGGAAAATGACATATTAGCTTAGAAGTTTAAAAAACAGTCATTTTAAGTTAATAGTAAGTAACTCAACTTAAGCCTTTATGTTAGATGGACCATAAATTGCTTAAATTGATTCTTTTTATCCACTGCAAAAAGAATAAAAAAATTTTTGTTGCTGATATGTACAGAATAAAATTATGGATAATAATGAATCATTAAATAAATAAATAGCTTTGATTACATCCAAGCATATTACAATCATGCATAAACTTGGTATTGGGTTAATATTTGCTTTCCCTCCTTACAGTATTAGCAGTTAAAAAAAAATTCTGGTAACACTTCAATGTCCTGGCATTCTTAAGCCAGGAAAATGACAGCCAGGATAATGACAAATTCGCCATTTTATAGCATATAACTTTACTTTAATTAAATATTTTGGCCTAAGACGTTTATATTCTGTCGAAAACAACAGGATTTCTTAAAATAACTCAGATAAATCTATGTAGTTTATGTCATTAATGGTTTCAAGAAACCAGGAAATGACAACATAAAAACCTACTCACCTTGAAAAATTTTTTTAAAAAAGATTTTGAACCAGAAAATTGGTTCTTTATTCATGCAACAAGACATGTTCATATAGAAGGGTATCTAATCAATCTATTAACATAGGATATTGATTGCTGGCTCTATCTATTTTGGCTATAAACCACTAAATAAAAGTAACCAGGAAAATGACAGATTTTCTTGGGACAAACAAATTATTGACAGAAAAAATTAATTGAAACGAAGTTTTTGTAAATAATACCCTCTGCGTATATTCTAGAAATGTTTACACTGGTTGAGATATTGAAAAATTTATAGGAAGTTTTGAAGCTAGTTATTATTGGAAACATTGTTTGGGACATGCCAGGAAAATGACATTTTGAAGTTCAATTAAATTTTTAACTGTACAAAACAGTCAATGCAAGTGCAAAGTTATTTTAAATTGCTACCAGCAATGCTATTTATTAATTTTTTTTTTAAAAAAAGTTCTTTTAGTATTATAATATTAGAACTTGGAGCAAGGGACAGTGAATTGTCATATTTCGGGAGAATCACCCATATATATATGTGGGGACGGCATGAGTGATCGTCTTTGAAAATAAAAAGAGGCACTGTTCTTTAAACATAAACATATATTAAAACTAAATCTACATAAAGACGGACGATAAACACATAAATAACACAAAAAGTAAATGAGTTCGTCTTTGGTTGCTTTTGAGAATTGCTACTCCTCTTTGGAGTCCATATACGTCTTATCCCTTCGTTCTCAACCGCGCTCTCTCTCTGGTTTTTGGGAAATCCCCATTCCTTCCAAGTAGTGCTCACAGGGATCAACTTACAGCTTACATAGTCTGGCGGGTCAACTTTCAGCTTACATAGTCTGAGATCAGCTTGCAGTTTACAGCTTCAGGAACTGTCACCACAGATCGGCCGTCCTGCAGTTCGGCTGGCCCTCCAGCGACTCTAAAAAGAAAAAAAAAGAAAAAGCAGAGCAGACTGAAATTTATAATTGATTTCTGAAAAATAAATGTTTTAGGTTAATTTCGTCTTTTATGAAAAAATCTTTCAGTTAAGAGTCAATCAGTTCAGGCAAATTCACTCTTTCGTCTTTACACGTCTTTTGTTTCTTCTTCAACGTCTTCGTCTTCTTTTTTCTTAAACATCTTTCGTCTTTTTTCTTTAACGTCTTTCGTCTTGAACTTCTTTTACGTCTTTAAATTCTTTCGTCTTCTTTTACGTCTTTAAGTTCTTTCGTCTTCTTCAAAAATCAAATTCGCTTATTTAGCAATTATTTTTCATCTTCAAAAATTACAGTCTCTTTTTTTTTTTTTTGGCAAGCACTAAAGTTCTTGACAACTGTTCCATGATTTAAGATACTCCGCACACGTTGTCGAGCAGTTAGGTCCTTCGTGATTTCCTTCTTTTACTACATCATAAGTATTTCCTCCTTTTACTCTTGTTATTTTGTAGGGGCCAAGGTACTTCGGTTTTAGCTTCAAGTGAGGTCCAAATTGAGTTCTTTTGATGGCAACCAAATTTCCAATTTCGTACGATTTTGGCTCCTTTCTTCTTAAATTGTAAGTCTTTTTATTTTCTTCTTGAATTTTACAAATTTGCTGCCTTGCGTCTTTTCTTAGTTCCTCTCTTTGGGCTTCAAAATGAGCCTGAAATTCAATTTCAATCATTTCTTTTATCTTTCCCAGTTCATTATTATTCATTTTTGTCCCAAAAAGCAATTCGAATGGAGTAGTGTCTATGCTTCTTTGATAAGTTGAATTAATCGCTTGTTGAACTTTATTTGTATGCTTGTACCATTCAGCTGGATTTTCTATGGATAATTTAGAAAGAATTGATATGATGGTCTGATTAATACGCTCTACTTGTCCGTTTGCTCTTGGTAAACCTGTTGTTATTAAATGATGTTTAATATTTTCTTTCGAGCAATAATCAGCAAATTCACTGGCGGTAAATGTTGTACCCCTATCTGAAATTATCTGGGAAGGACTTCCAAATACAGTTTTTTGGATTTCTAATTTGGCTAAAGTTTCAGCTGACGTTGTAGTTTTCGTAGGATAAATCCATACAAACTTGGTAAAAGCATCTATTATCGCTAACACATATTTATAATTTTTATGGGTGCTCTCCAAAGGTCCGAGATGATCAATATGAAAAGTTTTCAAAGGCATATCTTCTTTATGCAATGGATGTAATAGTCCTTCTTTCTTTCCTCTGTTATGATTCACCAGTATGCAATGAACACAATTTGCTATGATGTTTTCTATTTTCTGTCTAAGTTTGGGTATGAAATAATATTCTTCGATTTCTTTTTCCGTATATTTAATTCCTGAATGTCCTTTCTCATGAGCTGTTCTTATAATTTCGATTTGCATATTTTCTGGCACAACCACCAATTCTTTGCCATTAATAAATTTATACAAAATTCCATTTCTATTGCAATAATCTTCATAATTCGAAATTTTAAGTAGTTCTTTTATAGTCTTGATTCCAGTATCCTTATCTTGGGCTGATCTGAGTCTTGGTAAAATTTTATCGACTGTAACACAAAATACATTAATTGGAGATCGGCTAAGGGCGTCTACGTGAGCCATCTTTTTTTCAGAACGATGCTCAATTATGTAGTTGAATTCTTGCAGCAAAAGTGCCCAACGAGCTACACGAGTCGACAAATCTCGTTTTGACATAGTCTTTTCAAAAGCAGCACAGTCAGTAATTATTTTGAATGGAATGCCTAACAAATAGATTCGAAATTTCTTAAGGGCTTCTACGATGGCAAGAGCTTCAAGTTCGTAGCTGGAATACTTTTTTTCAGCATCAGTCGTTTTCCTACTCATATAGTAAGTGGGGTGAAAATGTTTTTCATCAGGGGATTTTTGCATTAAAATGGCAGCATATCCTTCTAAGCTGGCGTCTGTGTGTAATTCAGTTTCGTATTCAGGGTTATATATTGAAAGAACAGGATTTTGGGCTAACAAAGATTTTAATTGATGAAACGTTTTCTTTTCTTCAATGCTAAACTTAAACTTATGATCTTTTTTTAGCAGGTCACTCAGTGGTCTAGCTATTATAGCGTAGTTGGGAATGAATTTTCTGAAATATCCGGTTAATCCCAAAAAACTTTGAATTTTTTTCAAATTTGTTGGCTCCGGAAAGTTAAGAACTGCTTTGGTTTTTAAGGTAGATGGGAATATTTTTCCATCCTCTATCACATGACCTAAAAATTCAATGCGCTTCTTTAAGAAATGGGACTTTTTAAAATTAATATCAAGTCCATATTCACTAGCAATATTCAATACCAGATTAAGCCGTTCAATACCTTCTTCAAGGGAGGAAGACAAAATAATTATGTCATCTAAATATGGTAAAACTATACCTTCATTAATCAAAGTTCGGAAAATGGTGTTTATGAATCTTTGAAATACAGCGGGAGAGTTGCATAGTCCAAAGGGAACTTTAAGAAATTGATATTGTCCTTCATGTGTCACAAATGAAGTGTATTTTCTACTATCTTTATTTACATCGACATGTAGGAATCCGTTCTTAAGATCAATCGTACTGAAAATTTTCGAGCCTTGTAGTCTATCTAAAATGTCTTCAATTAATGGGAGGGGAAATCTATCTTTGACAATTACCTTATTTAGTTTTCTATAATCTATGCAAACACGAGGAGATCCGTCTTTTTTCTTAACTATTACAACGGGACTACAATATTCGGAAGAACTAGGCTCCACTATTCCTTGCTTTAACCATTCAGCGACTTGAGCTTCAACAGTCTTTTTTTCAGAAAACGGCAATCTACGTGGCTGATGAAATATAGGTTCCTGATTTTTAACCAAAATGTTCATTTCCACATTGGTTGTCTTAAGTTTATCTGGCGTATAATCTAAAACTAATTGTTGTAACTTATTTTTTAAAACATTAGGAACACAAGGATCTATGTTAATTTCAACCTCATCAGATATAGTAAGATCGATTGGTAAAATAGACAAATAGTTTACTTCATCAAAACACTGAATTTTATTTTTAATTGTGATACCCTTTTCATTGATAATTGTTTCTCCCTGCATTAAAACATTAAGGCCTATAATAGCGTCATAAGGCATCATATCATTTTCTACAACACATATTTCAGCAAAACATTTGAAATCATCAATTTTAATGCTTTCTTTAAAATAACCTAACGGAGTCACTTTTGATTTACCAAATCCATTTAGAGTAGAATTAGACGGAAATAGTTCTTTAGAGTTTAATTTATTAAAAACTGATCTTCTGATTAAAGTGGCTTGACTTCCTGTATCAATCAAAGATTTGACAGTTAAGTTATCAACTATTAACATTTTAAACAACTTTGGCTCTACACTAACATTTAAAGTAACAACTTCCGTTTTTGCATTTGATTTTGGACATTGCGAAGCTTTGTGTCCAAACGCTTCGCATTTAAAACACTTTAAACCCTTATCTTTATGTATGCAATATTTTGAAATATGATTTCTTGAACCACAATTATAACACAATTTATTAGTAAAAGTTTCAACATCTGTATTATACCTTATCTTATCATTATTATTTTCATATTTATTTTTATTCCTATTTGAAACATCTTTTCTTACATTATACCTATCATCATATTTTGCTTTTGTTCTATCATAAGAATTATATTTATTATCATCATGTTTTGTTTTGATTTTATCGAAAGCACTTTTACTCTTTGCAGAATCACTTTTTATTATTTCATAAACTTTAAGTTTCTCTTTAAATTCGGACAAATTTTTGCAGCCGTACAAAACAATTTTGTTTTCATGTTTATCGTTAATCCCCTTAATTACATAATGCATAAAAGCATCATCATCTATTTTTCCGAAATTACAGATCTCTTTCATCTTTAAATAATATTCTTGAGCGGATTCACAATCCTTCATTCTACGTCTACTCAAAAGATCATGCAAATTAGCAGAATTAATTTCAAAAGAAAATTCATCAATCAAAGCTTCTTTTAATTTTCGCTATGAATTTATTTCCGGTACAGTTCTGACAAATAAAGAGGCGTTACCACCAAGAGATCTTTTAGCAAAAATAAATTTTTGTAAATCAGACAAATTAAACAAATTTGAAATATTTTCGAAATGTTCGATCCAATGAACAATATTTTCATGCGATTCTGCATTATACTTAGAAATAGTACTTTCGATATCAGAATAATTAATAGCAACATTTTGAAATTCAAAATTTCTACAGGAATTATTTTTATCTTTTAAACAAGAATCAATGTTTTTATTTTCATCATTGCACAGCATTGAAAAATTATGTTCCTTCTTTTTATTCAAAGTTTCAGTTTCGCTTCCTTCGTCTGACTCAGAGCTAGACGCGTTGGCGTCGTTAACGAGCTCTGCCAATTGATTCAAATCCATTAACAAGGTCAACATGTATTTAGTTATTTCTGTTATATTGCCTTCATAAGAAACATTTAGAATATTGGAAACAGTTATTAGTTGATTAAGAGTAAATTCTTTTTCAATATTTTTTAATTTATTTTTAAATTCTTCGCTATCTAAAGTAAAATCGAAACCATTAAAATTTCTTAATCGTTTTCTGTTTGAACGATCACCTTCTACATCGAAAATAAACTTATGTAGAAGTCTTATTTTGTCTTTCTTAAAATTCTTCAATGCTTTGCTTATTTGCTTAAGATCGTTAAGAATCATTTTTGATTAATGAATAAAAGTCTACGTACCCCAATTGTAGTTGCAGAGATGATATAAAAAAAAAAAATGAAAGTTTCATCAGAACGTTATTCCGTTACTTATTTTCACCAGAATGAAATATCCAATGTTTCACTAATCAATTTTTCACTATCAATTTTTTCACAATTTAATTTCTTCACCATCAATTTATTCACGATCAATTTATTCAGTATCCCACTTCTGATTTTGTGGGGACGGCATGAGTGATCGTCTTTGAAAATAAAAAGAGGCACTGTTCTTTAAACATAAACATATATTAAAACTAAATCTACATAAAGACGGACGATAAACACATAAATAACACAAAAAGTAAATGAGTTCGTCTTTGGTTGCTTTTGAGAATTGCTACTCCTCTTTGGAGTCCATATACGTCTTATCCCTTCGTTCTCAACCGCGCTCTCTCTCTGGTTTTTGGGAAATCCCCATTCCTTCCAAGTAGTGCTCACAGGGATCAACTTACAGCTTACATAGTCTGGCGGGTCAACTTTCAGCTTACATAGTCTGAGATTAGCTTGCAGTTTACAGCTTCAGGAACTGTCACCACATATATATATATATATATATATATATATATATATATATATATATATATATATATATATATATATATATATATATATATATATATATATATATATATATATGAATTGGTATTTTTATTGCCATCTTTGACCTGGATTTCAGGAGAAATGTGTAAAGGCAAGTTGCTTTTATAATCAGAAAAGGTGATCAGTTTTCTTCGATTTTGCATTGCAACCTGTTTAACACAATCAAACATTAATTGTAATCCATTGCATTCTTTTAAACTTAATATGGCATAAGGTAGTTCAGTATTTAAAATATGAAATTCCACTGACATAGCTATATTTCCAATTTTAAGTGCAAGTTTGGTTAAGTTCCAAATTACCTTTTGTTTGTTTTACATTAACAAAGTTCTTTCTTTCTTTTTGGATATTTAATTTTTCAAAAATTTTAGTTGGTATTATATTTAAAGTATTAACTGTGTCAGCATTGAACACGATAGTTTTATTAGCCACAATCGGGATTTTTAATGTTTTAATTTTTATTTTGAATCTATCCAGATACTATTAATTGTCAATTTTGCGGTTCGTCACTTTCTTGTTTTTGCTGGATTTGATTCTCAGCAGTAAAGAAAACTGTTTTATTTACAGAATTTTGGCCCCAATAATAAACGTTAGTAATTCCAAGCTTATCACAAAATTTACATGGCTTAGGAGGCAGCTCCTGGGAAGTCTGGGCGAAATGGTGTGTTTGCTGTCTATTTTTAATAAACCTGTCACTTTCTTTATGAAAATTGGCCTAGTTGGTTTAAACTTTAACTTGGCCGAAATTTTTTTTTTGATTTTGTCGCGGATTATAATTTGAACTAACTGAGCTATTAATGAATGACCGCCCTGGTATCTAGCCTTGAATTGTCTATACACACTAAATTTAGATTCCGACATTTTTTGTTTAGTTTCAATTTAGGGTAAGACAGTGGGGACATTATGAATAATTTTAGAAACAATTGGGTTTTGGGGTTCTTTTAAAACCAAAAGTCTTTTAATTTGTGGGGACAATCCTATAGACACACCCTCAATAATATGCTCATTACTTAAATTTATTTTTCGACCTAACTCTATCTTTTCGGTAAAATATGAGTTTAGGTCTTAAGCTTGGTGAGACAATTTTAAATTTTGAAAATCATTGAAGCCACAAGGTGAGGAAAAATAATGCTCTTGAAAAATTTCGACTATTTAAACAATTATTAAGCTGAACAATTATTTAGCATTTCAAAGCTGAACCTTTAATGAATTTTTGAAAATTATTAAATTTTTATTTGTCATTTAATTTAGAATCTCTAGTTTGTTTTTCGAAATGTTTGAGCCAGGCTATGAATTGAACACCAATGTCGGGTTCAAAGTTTATCTGGTTTATTCTGATTTCTACTTAAATTATGTGAACAAGCATTTAATTCATCTTCCAAATTATTTGTATTAGTCCCTACATTTTCTGATACTGTGGTAAAATCCGTATTAAATTTATAATTTCTTTAAATTTATAATTTCTTTAATAAATTTAAATTTTGATAATTAAATATTACATTTAGAAATAAAAATTCAAATATTTAATTGCTTATTTATCTTAACCCTAAGCACAATAAAACAAAAATTTAAGCTTACGCAAACGATCAATAAATTACAAATACTGTGATATTTAATGCAATGAAAGGATAATAATTCTTTTAAATATTTCCGATACTAATTATAATAATGATTTATCCAAAGTATATATATATATAAAATATTAAATCATTAAATTTTAAAAATATTATTTTTATTTAAACCAAATAATATGGTTAACTATTGAATATCAATAAGTAGAAATATTATCAAATATAAATGCTAATAACACTGTAATAGCCATATCGTTGTATTTTTAAATTATTCACAATATGAGCATGAATTCTCTTTTTAAGTTTTCACTGTTATCGAAAATTTCAATAGAGAATCAATACTATTTTAGAAATAAAATAAAACACAACATTGAAGCAAATAAATCAATAAAATTAGCATTGTTAATTTGTTGATTCCATATTGAATTTATGAGACAGTTTTTGCACTAAGCGATTCTTTTTGAATCGAAATTTATGTAAACCTATTCATAATTCTGTTTATTTCTTTCACAACACAGTCAGTTGAGATATTAATGGATGATAAAATCCTTGCATAGTTTTGTTTACCAAAAACACATTTTCTATTGAAGAGACACAAAGAAAGATCACTGACGTATCGTGTGTTACAAACTTATCAGAAACTTTTGATCCATTTTGTTTTCTTTTTTATTTCAGGATGTCGTTTTCAGCACTTTAATTAGTCAATGAGTGCAAAACACATTTTATCAGTATTTATACTCAAAAGTCTGTATCAGTATTTATACTCAAAAGTCTGTATCAGTATTTATACTCGTAAGTCTTATCATATATTCTTCATCTTATCAAATAAGTCTTATTATATATTATACAGATAAGTCTTATCAGTATCTATACTCATAAGTCAGTATTTAATTCCAGCTGGCCTCTTGCCAAAATGAGATTTATTTTTCCCATTCGGCTGTCAAATTGGAAATCCACGCTTTTCTTTTTCAGTATTTATTAGGATATTTCATGTCTTTTTTTTAAAAAATTAATTTTGAAATTCGCACTTTTCAGATAAAACTATCAGACACTTGCGCTTCGATTAGTCACATATATTCTATATTCATCTTTAAGTTTCGATTCAATATGTTCGGGAGTAAGTTTTTCTTCAGGCTTAGCTTCTGGAGTAGTTATTAAGTTTTCATAGCTCAAGGGTAAACTACCAAGCAGTAAAGCTGAAATATGAAAACTTGAAGGATTTTTTTTTGTTTCAGTCTATCAATGATTTCCAAACATTATATAATATGCTTTTACATACCAACCCCTCACCAAGTTAGATGCTGTTTAATTTTTGTACTTTTGTAATTAAATTTGTACTTTAAGAGTAGTTTTTATTTTTTCCCAGGTGGCTGTTATCCTTGTTTCGTATTTGATGAGTATAATTTGATTATCAACTATACGCAAATTTATTTATGCTCGTTCTTGCTTATCTTTTTTAATCAAATCTGCGTTTGAGGCTATCCTTTTCCACAATATCAAATAAATCTTCTTTAATTAGAAGTAGTTCCAATTTAAATTTTCATAAAGAATAACTCGTTTCATTGAGTTTGTAATATGAGTTTGTCATGTTTTTAGTTATATATGGTTCTCCAAAAAAGGTTTATAGCAGTTCAGGAAACATATATATATTTGGATTCTTAACCTTCAAAATATAGGGGGTAGCCATCGAGAGTCAAGGCATCGAGAGTCCAATACAGCAGAATAAGAGAATTCATGCTAAAATTTAAAACCGGCAAAGAGAATAAAATAAAAAAATAATAAAAAGTTAAATAAAAAATCTAGGTATTTAGCACGAAAAAATAAGACATAATATAATAAGTCTAACTAATAAGAATCAAATTGATATAGCATCATTTAATTTTCGATATATTATGTTCACTTTTTATAAATTTTATCATGAAATGTGTTGCAAAAATTTAAATAATTATTAAACAAAAATTTAATTAATCATTAAGAAAAAATTTTATTAATTATTATCCACAATAAAATATGAACAAGTAATATAAAATTTTATATAATGCTACTTAGGTCAATAAAGAATAAGAGAAATGTTTTTCCCGTATAAAACTGAAATAAATTAATTAAATTTAATGAATTAAAATTAATAAAGGAATTAATATGTGAAAAAACAGTATTAACATCAAGTGTCATCCACTACTATGTTAAAAAAATGTATATGAATTTGAGTGGATGAATAAAAAATATTTTAGTAACGATTGAAAAATTGAGCAAGATATATAAATTATAGGGAGAGTGTAAACTAATAGTAGGAATTAAAAAAGGCTTATATATCATTTCAAATTCTCGTAGCGAGTAAAACATTAATACAACATCAAAAATGCTTACATCATTTCTAGTTCTCGAAGCGGGTTATTACATTAAAACATAAAAAATGTTTATATAATTTCCAATTCTCGTAGTGGGCTTGTACATTGAAATATCAATTCAACATGAAAAAAGCATGTATCACTTCCGATTCCCGTAGCTGTTTACTGCATTAAAACATCAATAAAATATCAAAAAGGTTTAGATCATTTATAATTTCCGTAACGGGATAATGCATTAAAACATCAAAAAGACACATATCATTAGAAATTCTTGTAGCTTGCTAGTTCATTGAAACATCAATAAAACTTAAAAATGGCTTTTATCATATATATTTGCTGTAGCGGGTTATTATATTAAAGTATCAATAAAGCATCATAAATGTTTATTACATTAGCAATTCTTGTAGCGGGCAAATACATTACAACATCAATAAAATATCAAACAGGCTTACTCATTTATAATTCTCGCAACAGGTTAATACATTAAAACACCAAAAAGACTTATATCATTAACAGTTCATATAAATAGCTGGTACATTAAAACACCAATAAAACTTACAAATTTCTTCTATATATATAATTGCTGTAGCGGATTATTATATTAATACATCAGTAAAACATCAGACAGACTCATATCTTCAGCAATTCTTGTAGCGTACTAGTACATTAAAAAATCAATACAGCATAAAAGAAGCATATGTCATTTCTGATTAAAAATATTTAAGTACTTGGTTGAGTACAAACTTTTCCAAAATGTTAGGTCAAACCAATGCTTTATGCTGATTAAATTTGACTATCAAAACTAAATTTTTAAATTATCTGATTAAAATTAGATATAATTTTTAATTTAACAGTTATGTACAATATTTAACTTCGAAACTTAAAATTAAATAATTTATAGACTGTTACAGTAAACATTTGATTCTTGGAGCGTGATGGTACATTAAAACATCAATAAAGCATCAAAAAGGCTTATAACATTAGCAATTCTCGTAGCGGGCTAGTACATTAAAACATCAATACAATATCAAAGATTCTTGTATAGTTTATACTTCCCGTAATGGGTAAATACCTTAAAACATCAAAAGGATTCATATCATTAGCAATTCATGTAGCGTGCTAGCACATTAAAACATCAATAAGACTTAAAAATGGCTTATATTATTTATAATTGCTGTAGCGGATTATTATATTAAAACATCAGTAAAACATCAATAAGACTTAAAAAATGACTTATATATATAAAATGACTATAAAATGAAAAAAAAAAAAAATTAAAAAATGACTATATATATATATATATATATATATATATATATATATATATATATATATATATATATATATATATATATATATATATATATATATATATATATATATATATATATATATATATATATATATATATATATATATATATATATATATATATATATATATATATATATATATATATATATATATATATATATATATATATATGCATTATTATTACATTATGCAATTGCATTAATATATGCATTATGCAATTTAGTAAAATATTTTTAATAGAATTTCTTAAAAGGATATTTTTTAATACATTCATCTACCATTCAATCATCGCTCTCTTACCTTTTGCTGTCAATAAAGTTAAAAATTCACTCGTCCATTCGCTCGCTCTTTTCAACCAGTACTGCGCGAAAAAAAAATAAAAAAGAAATAATAATGGTAATAAATGAAACAATGAATAAAAATTGAAATAATAACGATGATTCCAACAGCAAGAGATCAGAAGCATAAATTACGAAAAAATTAACCCTTTTATCTCATTTCTAACGAAACCCAACTTTCGCATAGGTATACATATCAAATAATCTATTAGGGTTAAGAATTATGTTGGTGTTATCGGACCTTCAAAGTTATCTCCCCGAAATTTCTTCCGGATATCTAGTTTGTTGAGATTTCAAAAACTTGTTTGTTGAGATTTAAATAACCGCTACGGGGTGGGCAGGGTATTCTAGGATTCAACCGAAATGTTCTCTTGATCTCGTTGTACTGTTTTTCTATTGATGCTTGTGTTAGCTGGACATTTTTATGATTCTATACATCATTATAAAAGAGTGAAATAATTAATCTAAAATATACCCCCTTTCTCAAATTTTTCCCATTTAATGAGGTACTGTATCATTTAAAAGATGAAAAATATAGTATAAATAAAATGAAACAAACAATTAAAAATATAGTTCAAATTCCAAATTTCTCAAAATAGTCATTTCAAGTTATTTGACATACTTTTAAAAGTCGGAAAAAAATATTGAATGAAAATATGAAAAAATCATTCTAAAATGTAGTATCTATTCTAATGACTTGGTCTTGTGTTATCATTGAAAAGAATATGATTTTTCGACTAACTAGTAGGGGTATAGTAAATAATAATTTTTAGATACACACAGTATTAATTTGTTAACTGCAATATTGTACTTCACTGTTTTATCATTTCTAACGTAACTTAAATGAAAAAATCATAATATATAATTCATTCCCTAGAAAACTATTAAATTCTTGAAAAATTTATAAAAATACTTAGATTTTTGGTTTGTTTTATTAGATTGCATGATTTAGGGATCCGTTCACTGCACACATATAAGAATATCACAATAATAGAATATCATTATTGTGATGATGCTATCACAACACACCCAAATTGTAACAGTTTTGCACTCATCTAAAATTAAAATGTTACTTTTGTAACGGTGCCTTGCACCTAGTTTGTTTTAACTGCAACCGTGAGTTTTGCTAAGCCGGTTACCCGGATAGACGCTATCATTCGAAGTGTGTTTACGCTCGGTGTTGGTGAGCGAGAAGATTGAGTATTTTCTTTCCTTCTCTGCGTGCTTGTTTTTTCCCAATTTTTATGATTGTCCATAGATTATTACAATTGCGCATCTTATGCGAATCTAGTAATTAGGATATAGTCTTATAAATTCTTATATATTGATTTTCGTGAAAAACGTCCAACCGAGCATGCAGAGAAGGAGACACGTGTCTTCAAGTAGCAAAATCATGCATTATGTTCCAGTGTTCAAAATGATATGTTAATAAATTCTGAAGTGTTCCTGAATAAAAATATAACTGATGCATAAGACAATGTTGTTGCTCCATTTCTATTTGACCAGAAGGATCTGATTTCACCAGTTTACGATATCACGTGCCTCAGGCAGCAACGTCTCAATCTGTTGCCGCTCTTTTTGGCTGCCTGCCAGACAATATCATCGAAAAGTGTTTTGTGAAGGTAAATATTTTGTTTCTTAAATTTTGCAGAGCCATGTTAAAATTTTTTTAAGGAAAGATAAAATTTGGTAGTGTTAATATTGTAAGCATGTATTTAAGTTCGTTTAGGAATCTAAATTAAAATGTAAAATTGTTACTGTATATATATATATATATATATATATATATATATATATATATATATATATATATATATATATATATATATATATGTATGTATTTTTTATGATTGTAAACATATATTTAGTGTGTTCACAGATTTTAATTTTATTACATTAATGCATACCAGATCTAGCATGGCTGAGGCAAAACATTTTAATGTCAATATTCAAAATTTTACAGGAGATAATGAATCTATCTCCTGGTTTCTTGAACAAATTTGTGAGGTAAAATCTTTATTTGGATGGTCAGAAGAGGTGGCCCTTCTCCTTTTAAAAGGTAAACTAATAGGTACAGCAAAGGAATTTGTAGCCAATAATCCAAAATTTGCAAATGCTAATTTCGAAACTACTTGTAAATATTTGAGAGAATATTTTGATTCAGAATCTAATCCCACTAATAATCTTTTAACACTAAATCAATTGTTTTTATTACCCGGCGAGAACATCAAATCTTATGCTCATCGCATTGAATCGTTGGTTGCTAAAACATACACTTCAGTTACTGATAGTAAAGCACTCAATCAGATTAAAGCCCTACAATTTATTAATGGAGTGCCACAAAATTTAAAAGAAGCCCTAATAATGGAAGACACCAATGACTTTAATAAATTAGTTACTAAGGCTACAAAGTTCTCAGCTGCAAAGGCCACTCTTCAGACTTTTGAAATGCATAACATTTATAAGCAACCGACTGTGGTTGAAAATAGTAAACTCAATGAAATTCAAAAGCAATTAGATAGTTTAACTTTAAAAATGAATAAAATTAAGTGTCAATTCTGCTGTGAAGCACACAGTCTGGCTGATTGCCAAAAGTTTAGGGATTCTTTTCAACAAAAATCTGTAGAAAGTGTAAATAGTATTAATTCTAATGTTCAACCATCTCACTCTGTTGTGATATGTCATTTTTGTAATAAGAAAGGTCATATCATGGCACAGTGTAGATCATACATAGCAACGATTAGGCCAAATTCAAATTTTCATTATCAACAACCCAGATATATCACTCCTAGATATCCTTATCAAAATAGGTATCCAGGCAGTCGTCCTCGAAATCAGTTTCGACAAAATTTTAGGCAAAATTTCCAACGTGACAATCAGCAAGCTTTTCAGCAGGGTGGTGTTAGGTAAACTAAACAAAATTCGAATAGGAATACAGTACCTAAACAAATGTATCAGGATGATTTAAACTAAATTTGAGGAATCTTGAAGGTGACCTGGTTTCCTCACATTCACAGAACTGTTCACCGAAGATAGTTTTTCAAAATTATATGAATTCAAAAATGTACTCTGGAGAATATGCAAATGTTCGTGAATTTCTTAAAAGTTTTAATAGTGATAAACCCCATGAGATAATTTACATTAATAATGTTTTTGCTCAAAAACACCTTCCAATCATTAATATTTGTCGCCAATAAGTTGAAATAAATAATGCGGACGCCTTTTAAATACAATCAATCAAATGAACTACAAGTTCTACAGATGAATGACAACAATATACAAAACTTTAATCTTTTAATAACCAATAATTTAGCATCAAAACGGATTCTAAAAATGTATAAACTTAAATTAAAACAAAAAAGAACAACAACAAAAACTATATCTGGTTGCCACGCAACCTTAAAGTGAAATATTAAAACAAATAAATCTAAAGAAAATTAAAGGTGGCGCTTCTGTTAAAAATACATACGTTAATGACTTAAAATCTTAAACATACTTCCACCTTGCAAAGTGATATTATAAATAGCACTTTGGAACATGCGTTTAGCATTTCGTAGAAATACAAACTGACTCATATATATTGGTCACCTTTATATGAAACTAATTAAGAAAATCTTCAGTTATTATATAAATAACAAAAAGTTCATAAATCTAAACGTTGTGGAATTTTTATGATTCTTCCTAATCTGCTTTTACTAAGAGAGTTCACTTCCAAATTATCGGGCACATTAACGGAATTGTGAACATTATCAACTTCCAAATTAATTTTCCTTGAAGACTTTTCCAGAACATCCACATCGTTCTTTTCTGATAGCTCTAAAGGATAAAGTCTTTGGAAAGGTCGGATCCTTTCTCCTTGAGAGGTTCTTAATCTGGCTACTCTAGGAATACTGTCCTTTCCAGGATACAGCTCCAAGACAATTCCAAGAGGCCAATCTATGCGTCGAGTATTATCTTGTCCTATTAAAACAATATCACCGATGTTTATTACATCATTCCTTCTTATTCCCTTGTGCACTAGCTGAGCAAGATATTCATTTCTAAATCTTTGTTTGAGATCTTCACGTAATTTTTGCAAAAATTTTACACGTTTCAACATAGAGGTTCGATCCACAAGGTCTAGATCTGGAGTTTCGTTGCTGTTGCTACCTTCCCCGTATATAAACGTTGCCGGAGTTAAAGGTACTAATTCAGATAGATCATCGTGAATGTAGGTCAGCGGTCTGCTATTTAAAACCGACTCACAGTCACTTAAAATTGTAGTTAGTTCTTCATAATCTACAACAGATTTACCTAACACACGACGTAGAAGAGTCTTAAGCATTCCAACTATCCGCTCCCACCACCCACCCCACCATGCTGCTGTGGGTGGAATAAATTTCCAAATTATTTTCTGAGCGGTTGAGTACACAGCAATCTTGTCCCAATCTAAGTTCTTTAAATAATTGTTTGCTCCTACAAAGTTCTTTCCATTATCCGAGTAAATGACCGATATTCTACCTCTTCTTGCGATAAATCGTCTGAATGCTTGAATGAAAGCATCTGTAGTTAGAGACCGTACTAATTCAAAGTGGACTGCTCGGTACACAGCACAGGTAAACAAAACTATCCAAGCTTTTTCTTTCGATTTTAGATACAGAGGACCGGCATAGTCCACACCAGACACTTGAAAAACTTTTGTCTGAGTAACTCTTTCTCTTGGAAGAGGCGCAAAAGGAACTTCTACTGGTTTAGCTCGATGACGCTTACAAGTCACACACTTGGAAATAACTTTATTTATTAACTTTTTAGCTTTAAGAATCCAGTATCGCTCTCGGAGTCTTGAGAGTAAGATGGAACGACCAGCATGCATCGCTTTTATATGCTCTTCTCGGATTAATTCTAACACAACACTGTTAGCAGGTAAAAGAATTGGACATCTGAAATTCTCATTCTCATCACTATGTACCAGTTTGGTTTTTACTCTCAGAATATCACTTTTATCTCGTAAAGCTTGTATTTTGGCGAGAAATTTATCATCTTGGAAATGCGTTGTTTGCAATGACTTAAAAATCACACTTTCTGCCTTTGTTAACTCCTCACAGATTAAATTTCCCTTTAACTTATCTTGATGTGAAACGTTGTGGACAAAACGTAGGATCCAAGCGACTACTCTTACATTTCGGCTATATGTTGAAAAGTAATTACACCATATTTCCGTTACTTCAACATTTACCATGGAAATAACTATTTGTTTTCTTTTTTCCAAATTTACTTCCTCTTCATTAACGGAAATTTCGTCAGCTGCTACAGGCCATTCCGTGTTGGAAAGATATAGCCAGCTGGGACCCTCATACCATTTCGAATTGCCGAGTTGTTGAGCAGAGCAACCTCTACTTGGTAGATCTGCGGGATTCATAGATCCGGGCAAATGCCTCCATGCTTTTACCGGAGTCAATTTCCTGATTTCTTGAACTCGATTTTCCACAAATACACCCCATGTGTTTTCTCTTTTAAGCCAAGCTAATACAGTTGTTGAGTCTGTCCAGAAATGAACTTTGTCCGTCTTAAACTGTTTTACTATTTCAATAGATAAACGAGCTGCAATTGTAGCGCCAAGAAGTTCAAGTCGAGCAATCGTTGTTTCCTTTTTCCCGCTAGGCGCGATTCTTGCTTTACTTTGTATCAGGTGAACTTGAACGTTGCTTTCGTCTTCTATTCTTAGGAAAACTACTGTGGCATACGCAAACTTACTGGCATCACAAAAAAAAATGTAATGAAATGCGCTCGTAACCTTTGTCACAATGTAACCACCTTGGGATTTCTATGTGCTTCAGATATTCAAGCTGACTTAGCCGTTTTGTAAAATCTTCTCGTAATTTTGTGTCAACTTCATCGTCCCAACCAATTTTAGTTTTTCACAAATTTTGTAACCACAATTTTGGTCGTATCGATACCGGGCTAGTTATCCCCATAGGATCAAAAACTCTGTGTGAGGCAGCTAAAATGCTTCTTTTGGTGATTTTTTCATGTTTTGCGTCTTTCATATCAGGAATATTAATTAACAGAGTATCACTTTTTCTATTCCACTTCATTCCCAGAATGTTGGTCTCACTAGAATTAGGCTCTGATGGGTTAGTAGACTCCCACCCTCGTAAATCGAATTGTCTTTCAGCCATAATATTAGTAGCAACTTCTATGAATTGTTTCAACTCTGATTCAGTTTTCACGCTTGTGAGGCAATTATCTACATAAAAACTGCATATTAGTTCCTGTATAATCTCTTTAGGGTATTTTTCATTCCCTCCCATTGCTTCCTCTAGTTTATTATTCAAATGGTATTGAATAGTGGCTCCAAGCAAAAACGGACTACAGGAAACGCCAAACACAACTCTTCGATGACGAAAATGCTTGAGCTGTCCGTCTTCTCCATACCATAAGAATCGTAAGAAATTTCTATCATTTTCATAAAGACTTATTTGCAGAAAAGCCTTACGTATATCAGCTGTAACACCAAATTTATAACTTCGAAATTTATTTATCATTGAGGGAATTACTTCTATCAAATTTAACCCTTTCTCAACACAATCATTTAAACTAGGAACTCCTTTTCTCTTAGAAGAAGCATTGAACACGGGCCAGATTTTAGTTGTGCTGCTCTCCTTTATCACAGGTCTATGAGGTAAATAGTGACAAGGTATCCCCATGTCTTCTTTTGGAACCTCTTCAATTATTTCCTCTTTCTCCCAGTCCTTGAACACTTCTCCATACGCATCATACAATTTGTCGGTTTTCAATTTGCGTGTTGTCATTTGCAATCTCTTTAACGCCAAATCATTATTATCTGGCAAAGGCAAATGCTCATCAAGCCATGGCAGAATAACTATAAAACGACCATCTCCTTCAACTTTCACTGTATTTAGGAAATGCTCCATTGAGGCTTTTTGCAGTTCCTCTCTAGATTTTTGTTCTGAAGGATCTTCTATTCCTAAGGAATCTAATCTCCACAGCTCCGAAATATCCATTTCTTTTACTAAAAGGGAAGTAACCAACATTGCATTGCTTGATGGTAAATCATATTCAGGTGCTTTCCCTGTTAAAGTCCATCCCAGTAGTGTCTCTATTGCTACTAATCCACTGGCCAAAACTCTTCGTTTTCCAGTCATAAGTTTTCCTATTACGTCAGCTCCGAGCAGAATTTGAACTGGTTGTGACTCATTTCCGACGTCTGACAACTTTATATTCATTTCGTCAAGTTCTTCTAGCCAGGGTCCAAAACTAACCGGTGTTATACTATCACAAATAGATGCTTGATCCAAAGCTTCCATGTTACAAGTCAAATTATTCTCTGGATTCCTTAATCTAATTCTATAACACGTGTGTTCAAATCTATCTGATTTATAACCACCAAACAAAGAGTGTATGAGAGTTTCTTTTCTCAAGGGAACATATTCCATCTCTTCAGCCAAATTTTTTAAAATATATGTTCTTTGTGATCCCGAATCTAAAACTGCTCTCACCACAATTTCTTTTCTATCAGATATCAGCTTTAGTTTCATAGTTTGAAGGAACACTTTCGGACCGTACGTAATGTTAGACATGTTTATTTCAGAACTTTCACTTTTCTGCCCAGATATATCGGGTTCACGATTTCTTGCAGCTAAAGACTCACACATTAGTACCACATGTCTTTTACCGCATACGACACATTTTATAAAAGCTTTGCACTTACGAACTGAATGTCCTTGCATTAAACAGGCAAAACAACATTGATTTTCTCTTATTATGTTCTCTCTTTGAGCTAAAGTCATATTTCGAGCGGAAAAGCAATCTGAACTTTTATGTTTCCTAGAACAAAAAACACACCCTTTCTTCAAATCCTTTACACCTGTAGTCAATAGATTTGCCGCTGTTGGAAATCTTCTTGTTGGCAAATCTCTTGCTTTCTTCTTAAAGGGCTGGCGTTTTTCATCAGATCCCAAGCCAAAACCTGACATAGCCAAATTAATTCTTTCTTCGCCTTCCGTTTCTGCCTTCAAGAAAGCCATGATGTTTGTTAATCGCTCTTTGGCGTCAACGGAAGCAACGCTCGAAAAACTTCGGTTCCATGCTTTCAGAAACTCTTCTTGGAAGCAAGATTCTACCATAGGGAATAGTATTGAAGCGCATTTCTCGGTTGTAACACCTAACGTTTCTAAAGCTCTAAGATATGACTCTAGTTTGTCATAAAGAGAGGTCATAGATATTCTTTCATGCTTTTGAACGGAAACTATGAGCTTCAACAATTCCCTAACATAAACTTCGACCAAAAGGTCATCCTTGCCAAATCGAGCTTTGAGGCTATCAACTGCTTTGGTATAGTTTGCAGCGGTTGGCGGAAAGCTTTCTACAACTTCTCTAGCTCTAGATCCAACAGTTGTAGCTTGAATCAGGTATTGAAATTTGTTTTCGGGGGCAATACCTGTATCTTTATGAATTTGTTCAAATTGTCCCCAAAATGGTAGCCAATCTTTTAAATCTCCACTAAATTGCCTAAGTTCTAATTTTGGCAAATTAAACTGCTTTCTGGCACTGGCACTAATAATATTTGGAGGAGACTCACCGGTTCTAAATGATGTAGCTTGAAGTCTCGCCAACTCCAGTTCATGCTTTCTTATATTTTCTCTCTCTTCATATTCTCTTAGTTTCTCTTCATTTTCTCGTTGTCTCAATTTTTCTTCGTATTCCTCCTTTTGTCGTCGATCATTGACAGTAGCTACCAATACACTTGTTACAAAATCTGGATCAGCTAAATATTCTTTACTTTTCAAAATGATTGTTTTCAGATCCGATACAGTAGCTTTTTGAGGTAATACTTCGCCAATTTCTTGGGCAACAATAATAAGATCTTCCTTTTTAAATCCTTTTGGTGCTAAAAACATTTTTCAAATCAGAAGTAGCGTAATAACTGTCCTGTCGCGGACGCCACAAATGTCGCCAATAAGTTGAAATAAATAATGCGGACGCCTTTTAAATACAATCAATCAAATGAACTACAAGTTCTACAGATGAATGACAACAATATACAAAACTTTAATCTTTTAATAACCAATAATTTAGCATCAAAACGGATTCTAAAAATGTATAAACTTAAATTAAAACAAAAAAGAACAACAACAAAAACTATATCTGGTTGCCACGCAACCTTAAAGTGAAATATTAAAACAAATAAATCTAAAGAAAATTAAAGGTGGCGCTTCTGTTAAAAATACATACGTTAATGACTTAAAATCTTAAACAATATTAATTTTGGATCACAAACTTTTAAATTTTTACTTGATTCTGGATCTAGTGTCTCTCTAATGTCTAGAGATATCTATTCAATAGTTAAATCTATATATATAAAAGTGAATGTGTGTCTGCCTGTCCCCTATAGACTCCTAAACCATCCGACAGAAAGCTATGAAACTTGGCATACAGATAGTTCAAAGGACGAGGAAGGTTTCTGTCGACATTAGAACATTCTGCGACAAACCGTTCCAGCGATATCAGCGAAAATCGAAATGGAATTTTCTGATTGGTTAAAAGTTAACCATTGTTTTAAATTTTGCTATAAGCGATTCAGTTTTCAAATGTCTTGAAGATAACAACAGTGATATTTTCTATCTTATAGCTCTATTCATTTAGAAAAGTAAATTACATATATTTTAATATTTAATTATAATTCGCAAGTTTCTTTATGTCAGGTGAGCACAAGCACGTAAAATCAACGAGAATAGATTTCGTAATTATTAGTCGTATCACGGATTTAGTATTCGCGATCGCAACGGTCGATACGCCCTCTAGCGAGAGCCTGTAACCATTAGTTCCCTCATAACCTTTGGCAATGACGGACGCCATTTTCTCAGAAGCAAAATTTCCCTAAGGAAAAAGTAGAAGAACTTGGAAAAAACTAACCAGAACATGCCAAACATTGAAGCAGAACATGCCAAGCATTTGAAGAACAACTTCTCAATAATTTTTACCTTTCTATTACCAACAACATAAAATGATTTCATGATCACTTGCTGTTACAGATGTGTGTATAGCGGTAAAATAATTTTTCTGTCTTCAATTCATTACAAGTTAAAATGAAGTCAACATTGCTTTCGTCATTCTAATGAATAAATGTGTTCCAATGAATTCCATACAGAACTGTAATAGTTATAGAATATTCTTCTTCTTCATAGAATAGTATATATTTCTGTATCTACATAATTCAGAAAACAACAATAAAGAATAATCCGAATTACTTGAAAAAGTATCTTTTGTGCTGATTATAAATAAATTTTTTATCGTTTTCTTGGTAAGTGTTTTTCAGTTTTGAAAGAATTTCAACTAGAATTAATCTATTCTGTTTCTAAGCTACATATTAAAATTCATATCGAGATCTTACAATTATAAAATTTTGATGTGTGGTATGTTACCTAAAAGTAATGAAGGGATAAACTATGTGTATATTATTTGAGAATAAAGTCTTCAAACAAAGAACATATCATTTTGGAATTCTCCGGACTTATAAATCAGGTAAGTGTTGTGATTTTTATAATAAAAAATTTGCTTGTAAATAATTTTTTTCTTACTTGATAGTTCTCTACAGAATGGTTTTTTTTACGTCTGATTAAATACTATAAGAATTAAAAAAAAGAAACAATACGAAAGTTTTTATTGAAAAATGTGGAATTTTTAATATCGTTTTTATCATAAGAATTCTTTATTTTACGTTTTTTAGTTTATAATTTTTTGATAAAATTGTTGTCAAAATACCTTTTTTGAAAAATTAAATGGTATTAAATTATGTGTTTATGCATACTCCTTGCATATTCTAATATTTGAAGTAATATGATTCAGAATAGTATGGAAGAAAAATTCGGTACTTACGTATTAATCACAGCTACAGATTTGGCAGATTTTTAAGTGCCGCCAATCTACACTTAAACTTCTTGGAAAAAATCTTAAAATGAAACATTTTGTTTAAAATCAAAGAAGTCAATCGGATTTCGGTGGGAAATGGGCCGATATAGAGTTTAGCATAGATTCAAAACAAACTTTTCTCTCACTTGATTCTATAGCCATTATGAACTCTAATAAATAAGATTCAAAATGAAATAACATTTCCAAAACGGACGTTTACTAAGATAAAGTTTCATTCATTGGTACATTTTCGTTATATTTAACTCCATAAAATATTTCGCTTCTAAAAAAAATAAAATTGCATTTTGTTTTGTTTTTGGCAAGTCCCAAAGACGCATTTTCGTAACACTAAAAAATGGCGACAAAAAAAAGAATGGTTCTTTTTTTTGTTTTGTTTCGTAAGCATTCTTTATTTTACGTTAAAATTTAAATGGGCCTTTCATATTATACCATTAAATTTAGTAAAACTATTTCTCAGGCATTAGGTTTGAACTCTTATAAGAATATACCTATTTTTTTCTCTTTATTTACAAATATTTTTCCGATGTGTTCTGGATGTTCCTTCTCTAAAAAAAAAGAGATATCATTTTGTTTTCGTTTGCATAGGAAAGAAAACAAACATTTTTCTTTTTTAAATTTAATCAGCCACAATAAAGATGGAACGTTACAAATTAAAGACGTCTCCAGTGTAACTGAATGACTGTTCATATGGAAATCGCAGGGATTCGGCACATACAACAACGCCCCCTATAGTTCGTTGCGATCGCGAATTGTGAAAACTGTTTAATAAAAATAAAGGTGAAAGCAACTTTCATTCAAATTGCACGTTTTCAAAACTTATTTATATTTAGTATGCAATTTTAGGTTAGCACAATTAAATATGTTTTTTGAAGGTTTCATTGCTGACAGTTGTTGTCATTTGAAAACTATTAGATTGTTTGCTATTACAAAGTTTTCGAATTCACATTCATTTTATTTCTTTCATTTAAAAAAAAATTTTGTTTTTAATTTTATCATTTTTATATTTCTTATTTAATTTATTTCTTATTTAATTTATTTCATTTTTATTGCTTTTTTATTATTTAAAATAAATATGTGAATTTTCGATTTAGCAAATTTGCGACCACTGTCAACTTTTACATTTTTTTTGTTTTGTTTGAGAGAGAAAAATTTTCAGAAATATGCCGCCTAAACGAATCGCTCTTAGTCGATCAACATCTCAAGCACGCAAAAAGAGAACTACCCGTGTTTCAGAAGCATCGGAGCAACGGGGAAAAAGACTTGAAACTAATCGAGAACACAAATGCTTTAGCCCGTTCCTTAGAAACGTCTGATCAATAGGAAAAAAGACTATTAACAAATCAACTACGCACTACTCAAGCCCGTTCGTTGGAAACATCAGAGCAACGGGAAAGAGGACTGTTAACGAATCAACTACGCGCTACTCAAGCCCGTTCGTCGGAAACATCAGAGCAACGAGAAAGAATACTGTTAACAAATCAACTACGCACTACTCAAGCCCGTTCATTGGAAACATCAGAGCAACGGGAAAGAAGACTGTTAACAAATCAACTACGCGCTACCCAAGCCCGTTCGTCGGAAACATCAGAGCAACGGGAAGCAAGAATGAAATCCGATCGAGAACGCACTACTCAAGCCCGTTCGTCGGAAGCATCAGAGCAACGGGATGCAGGAAGCACAATCAATCAAGAACGCACTTCGCTGCCAATACTCTGATTTGAATCTCAGTACATTTCACTATGAACCGACAACCAACTATAGTCTTCACCTAAGCGTCATCATCGGAAAAATGGATCAATTATGTATGTTTTGTAGTGCTCTAAAATTTAAGAATGAAACAGCTGGAATTTGCTCTTCTGGAGGCAAAGTGAAACTACCCGATTTAACGTCGCCCGCCGAGCTACTATCAACGTTGTTATCGGGTCAAGCCAACACCTCCTAGAAGAAGGAAGGCCTCAGCACGGATAAATTTCGTAGTCCGATATGACGAAGTTAACTGCGCAGTTGTTGAAAAATAAGAAAGATGTCTCTACGTTCGGGGTACTAAGCTGCGCAGTGGTTGAAAATACGAAATATATCATTACGTTTGGACTACTAAAGGATATTTTTGGTAACCCGTGCTGAGGCCTACTCTTTCTAGGAGGTGTTGGTCAAGCAAGATAATCGAAACTTTTCTTGGCGAAAAAATGTCGGTACATTCGTGTTTCCAAATGACTTCATTCGGTGCTATAAGTATCGGTGCGCAAATGGGCAGCCATAGTTATTTATTACATTCACATGCAATCCTGCTTGAGCTAAAATTAAAGATCTTTTGTAACCTAGGCAAACATCATCAGATCTTCATGATGCATTACCGCACGTGAGTTAAAACAAGTATTAAGCTCTATACTTGTTTTATTGCAAAGCGTCATGTTTTTGGAGAGACACGGTGTTTGATGTATTTTATGTAATGGCAAAAAAAAAAAGAAAAAAAAAAGAAAGAATTGCCACATGATTTGGCTTATTGAAAAAATCACACCATGACAAATTGGCCAGCTCATATCAACAGAAATACCTGATGTCGCCATTGATTCGAACTTTTTTCAGATCATCAGCCAAAATATGTTTCATGGTCCACGTGCATCACCATACATGTCTGTTTGAAAATGCACCAGCGATATCCTAGAGAATTAACTGTTGAAACTATCACTGGTTTTTAAATAAAATTCTCATTTCAAATCATAATCGCAAATCTCATTTACACACTTAAATACAAAATTAAAATTCAAACTGAAAGCGTTGCAACGCACGCAGGGTACGGCTAGTTAACCAATAAAACCCGATTATTGTCATGTAATGTAAAAATTCGTACAGTAAATTCTGAGTTGTCATTTTTGTTTTGTTCAGAAATTTCATTCAAAATTGATAAACATCATTTCAAAACACCTTTTTATGTTTCTAATTTCTCTCATAATATGTTTGATGCAATTCTTGGCTATGATTTTATTACCAAACATAATGTAAAGATTTGCCCGCAAGAGAATATGGCAGAATTTCAAAACTGTAAAATTAATTTATCTGATATTAATGGAGAATTTTGTAACAGCATCTGTAAATCTAAGGCCATTCTCAATCATAAGATTATTTTGGAATCTCAACAATCTGCCCAAATTTCTTTAAAAATTGATAAATTTTATAAACAACATAAAACTTTTCTTTCTGAACCTGAATTGGAGAACCCAAATATTGAGATTTCTGCATCATTAAATAATGTGGAAAAGCCATCATTCTTAATTGTGATAAAAAATATTGGTAAGGACACTGTGCACATAGATAAGCACACTAAATTTGGCAATATTTTTTTTAATCCTGATATTGAGGAGCATAACACTCCAGAGGACATTAAAGAATTTAATGTTGATGAATTTTGTAATTTTATTTCTGCTTCTCCTGAAGTACTTCAGATGAGAAAAAATGAATTAAATATAAGTGATTTTGATATAGCACATTTAACATCTGAGCAACAAAATGAGTTGCCTGGTTTTTTTATTCAAAATTTTGCTGCTTTTTCTAATTCCATGAAAACATTAGGACACTCTGATCTTATAACTCCTGAAATTAAATTTAAATCTGATAATCCAATTAAATGTCAACCATTTACTATTCCATATGCTATTCAAGATCAAGTGAAACAAGATCTGTTAGAAATGGTTGAAGCAGGCATTATTCATCGTAATATTTCCTCTTGGTCATGCCCCCTCATTGCTGTTAAAAAAAGACCTGACCCTAAAAACCCAAGTGCCCCTGTTAAATTTCGCTTAGCATTAGATTTCAGATTATTAAACACTATAATTGAATCGTCTACCTATCCTTTGCCTCGTATATCTACGATTATTAATGAAGTTTCAGAATATAAATTTTTTAGTGTAATGGATATGCCTCAAGCTTATCAACAGATTCACTTGTCAGAGCATTTACAAAACAAACTCACTTTCACAACACCTTTTGGCACTTTCGGAAATAAAAGACTAGTATTTGGTTTAAAAACAGCCGCCAGTATCTTCTAAGCCCTAATTGATACCATCATAGATGAATTAAAAAATAATGGGATAAAAGGAATATTTGCATATCAAGATGATGTTATAATTGGCGCTAATTCTTTTGAGGAAATGTTGGAGAAGATAAAAGCTATTCTAGAAATTTTTATTAAATATAATTTAACACTTTCTCCGAGAAAATCAACATTTTTCAAAACTGAAACAAATTACTTAGGATTTAACATTTCACATAAAATTATCAAGCCTATCTCAACAAATATTGCCAAAATAACAAAATTTCAAACTCCTAAAAGTGCTTCTCAACTAAAATCTTTCCTAGGTGTTTGTGGTTTCTACCGCCACCTGATTTACAACTATGCAGATATCACTGATATATTATTTAAACTTAGTACAACTAAATCAAAATTTAAATGGACTAGTAGTCATCAAGAAGCATTTGAAAAGCTTCAAAGCATTTTCTTTTCAGAACCATTTGTGCATTTGCCCAATTGGGACAAGCCCTTCTTGTTAAATACTGATGCAAGCAAGCAGGCTATATCTGGTGTTTTATTGCAGGAATTTGATGAATAACTCCATCCCATTTCTTATTACAGTAGAGCTCTTTCTCCCTTAGAAAGAAATTATCCGGCAATAAAAAGAGAATTGTATGCTATATATAAATCTGTAGTTGCGTTTAAGGATTATTTATACAATAGAAAATTTAAAATTTTAACTGACTCTAAACCCCTCCTGCATTACAAAAAAGTAACTTCTCCAGCCGATATAATCACTCATTGGCTTTTGGAATTATCTGAATATTCATTTGATGCAGAATTTATAGCTGGAAAACGTAATGTTCTAGCAGATTATTTTTCTAGAAGAGAAGATCCTGACCATAGAATAACTGCTCTAAATGTAAATAATCAAAATGATTTAATTCTTCCTTTTGTTGATTCAAATGTTCAAATTGAAAATGTAAATACAATTCAAAAGGAAGACCCAAATAATGAAATTTCTAACGACACATTCTATAGAGAACAACAAAAAGATGAATTCATTAAAGAAATTATAGATTTGTTGGAATCTCCTTCGTTGATTGATGCAAATAAAACTAGAAATTTTTCGATTGACCCTGAACCAAAATTATCGATTCACGTCTCTAATAAAAAGGATTTAAGCCAGTTAATTGTAGTACCTAAATGTTTGCAAGGCAAAATTTTAAAGATTGCTCATACTTCTCATTTTGGTTTAAAAAGAACTTACGAAATTATCTCTAACAGGTAATTCTGGAAAAATATGTATCGAGATACTAAGAATTTCATCTCATCCTGTGACACTTGTATCCGAAACAAAATTTACAATATTCCTAAGGCTACTCTACAGAATGTCCCTATACCTAAAGCGCCAGGTGAATTTATATCCTTAGATATTGTGGGACCCATAAAAGATTGTGGATATGCTTTAACAATATTAGATCATTTTTCAAAAATTGTATCCCTATATCCTTTAAGAAATCTAACAACGAAGACAGTTTCTCAACATCTCATTGAGTATATATCTTTACATGGCAGACCAGCTATGGTACTAACAGATCTGGGTACCCAATTTAACTCAGAAGTTTTTCATTGTGTAAACAAAACATTAGGCATATGTTTAAACCACACCTCTTCCAAAAATCCCAAAGCAAATGCTGCTTCAGAGGCTCTAAATAAATCTATAAAGTCATCTCTTTTAACCCTTCATGAGGCTGGTGTATCTTTTCGAAATTCTTTGCTAATTCATCAAAACATGTATAATGGTGCAGTACACCCTAGTACAGATTTCTCACCATCCTTTTTGCATTTTGGAAGATGCATTCCTCTTTATTTTGACACATATAATCCTGAGGTGGAACCACGACAATTACAGAACGCCTCATTTATTCAAAATTTTATTTCGGATCTGCGAATTGCTTATGAAAAGGCTTATGGCAATTTAAAACAATAACAGATCTTCCAGAAAGAAAAACAGATGCAGAAAGCTAATCTTAGAGTTTTTAATATTAATGACATTGTTTATTTAAAATCAAGCGATACTTTTAAACCGAAATTTCTTGGACCATATATAATCATTGACAAACTAAGTGATGTGAATTTTAAAATCAGGCCATTGGATAATATTTCAAATAAAGGCTTTGTTGTCCATTGTGACAGGATACGAGGGTCTGTTCGGAGACTTACACACCTTGAACTTAATTATTCATCTAATGCTCCTCTCTCCCCAAATGAAACAAACAAATATTTGACAAATATGATGACAAAATTTTAATGAATCTCAAAATATTTTTAATAATTTTACTTGTTTAATGATCTTTCGTTGCAGATTTGAAAGGTTTATTTTATTTTTTTTCTCTATGAATGTGAGTTAACTAACACTTTTCATATGCAATTTTTTTACATTGCAACGATTTTATTTTGGTAACGTTTTTATTGATTATCTAACATCATATAGTTATCCCTTTTATACATTGATCATAATGTTGGTTGGTAATGACTCTTTAAGCATTAAATTATGCAAACTTAAGATAGTGTTGAGTGTTAATATTGATAGAAAATTAAAACTCTAATAATTTTTTATATATCTAATTAAAACATAAATAAATAAAAATAGCATTTCAATTTCTTGAACTGAATAGTTCAATTTCAATTTAAGCTTATTTTAATAAGTTTAGTTTCTGCTGTACAAATTATGTGTAATGTTTTATACTTACATTTTAAAAATAGACAAATTGCAGTTTTTTTAAACAAAAAAAAAAAAAAAAATACATGTATATTTTTGATTTGTTTACTTTCTGATTGAAAAACATTAACTGTTTACGAATTATATTGTTTACTTATTTGCAAATATCTTATCATTTGAATAACAGCAACATTTATTGTTTGAAATATGACATGGTTGGAATAATCAATATAGAGAAATACTAATATTTGATAATTGAATGAACTTATAATTTTTTGCATTAGCAAATCAGCTCTTAAATGAGGGCTCATAAAAAATTTTTTTTTTTGGTGTTTACAAATTTCGTTTTAACAAAAAAAGGTTAAAATGCTTATAAATTCGAATTTTAAACAATTTGTTGTTTTGAGTTAATATATGACAAACTATTGGTTAAAGATATATTTGCTATTCAATGAAAGTATACTTATTGCAGTATTATGCTTGATTTTGATTTCAATGTATATGATATTTTAATTAGTGATTTTTTTAACTTAATGTTATTAATTTTGTAATTATTAATTATTAAATTATTATACTTTATTAATTATGTAATTATTAAAGTAATTATTAATTTTTTTTGCAAGAAATGCCCTCTGCACATGGTAAAAGACACACTCTTCAGTTAAAAATAATACTTGGTGATACTGTGAAACTTTGATGCACTAAATTTTTTACCACTTTCGAAGCTTCAGGACTTATCTCCTTCCGGACACATCTTATGTGAAATGTGGTGTTAAAGTGTTATCTTCAGTCCTTATGTGTACTGTCTTCATCAGTTATGTGATCTTCAAGTACATATGATGTGAGTTGTAGACTTTGTGTGTAGTGTGACCTTTTAAAGAAAGAAACTTTCTAGATCTTTAAATTTCAGACGGTAAGCATATATACTTGGTGGCACGTATGTTTGTGTTACACCAACTCCGGTTCCAAGATTTGTGATAATCAAGTACAGTGGACTGGTATCTGTGATCCTTTTAAAAAAAAATTTCTTTTTAGACTGTTTTTTACTACACGTGTGTGGGCAGCTTTGTGTTTTTTTCATAATAACCCAGAAAATTTTTCATGTATTTTATATACTAGATATTTCTTTTCACTATTGTTTAATTGATACACTGTTATTGATACTTTGTTTCATTGATATTTTCGAGCACTGGAACTCTAATTTAGTTAGATAGTAGCAAATATTTAAAAAAAAAAAAAAAATAAAAAAAAATTTTTACTATGCAAATTTTTTTTCTCCATTCCAGGGGGGTATTTGTGATGATGCTATCACAACACACCCAAATTTTAACAGTTTTGCACTCATCTAAAATTAAAATGTTACTTTTGTAACGGTGCCTTGCACCCAGTTTGTTTTAACTGCAACCGTGAGTTTTGCTAAGCCGGTTACCCGGATGGACGCTATCATTCGAAGTGTGTTTACGCTCGGTTTTGGTGAGCGAGGAGATTGAGTATTTTCTTTCCTTCTCTGCGTGCTTGTTTTTTCCCAATTTTTATGATTGTCCAAAGATTATTACAATTGCGCATCTTATGCGAATCTAGTAATTAGGATATAGTCTTATAAATTCTTATATATTGATTTTCGTGAAAAACGTTCAATCGAGCATGCAGAGAAGGAGACAGGTGTCTTCAAGTAGCAAAATCATGCATTATGTTTCAGTGTTCAAAATGATATGTTAATAAATTCTGAAGTGTTCCTGAATAAAAATATAACTGATGCATAAGACAATGTTGTTGCTCCATTTCTATTTGACCAGAGGGATCTGATTTCACCATTTTATGATATCACGTGCCTCAGGCAGCAACGTCTCAATAATACGAATATAAGATATAAAATTTACATTGTTTTTTAAATTCCTTACATAAAATCATTTCTTTCATCATTTAGAGGTGCTACTCTTTATTATTTGGAGAAATGCATCTAAATATAAAAAGCTACATCTAAATTTCCCGCTTTTACTTCAAGAAGGTGAGTTAACCGATTTCTACAAGTAACGGTTCATGTATCTATGGGCCTTTACATCTCATAAAAAATTTCCAAAACAAATAGCACTTGCAAACATCGTGAATAGGTTGTATTATGAATATGAACAAACTAAAGTTAAAAAAAATAAATAAAAAAGACCTTGATTGTGTCATCAGCTTCCTAAACTAACCGTGTTTAAAAAGGGGATCAATTGTATTAGATATTCGAAAAAACTGTAGCTATAGAAAGATTCAAGCTACATGAAACTCTGTTCGAAAATGAGATTAATTTTCGCGTTTTTATGCTGAAGAATAAGATTTTAAATTCGTCACTGGTGATTCTGTAGACCGTATTATCTGATACGCAATACTAATTTGGTAAAAACGATATTTTACTATTACAGTTGGAATAATACTAGATTATGGACAAGTTAATATTTATAAAGATTATTTCATAAGCAAAAACATTATAATATAGTATAAAGAAAAATTCTAAAATTAGTTTTAAAAAATCAAACTGAAAGATAATTATAAAATAACTATAACTTGCTAATGTTGTGGAAATCAAACCACTTTTTACGCATAAATTTTTATCATTCAAAAATAATTAACACACTTGAAACATTTTACATATTTTATATTTATAAGATTTCATTCGTAATATTTTAAAAATAAAATACGCGTACTTATATTTATTTTTTTGTTATTGTATATGAGCAGTAAGAATTGAGAATTATATTTTTCTGAAAGAGAAATTATTTTATACTACTTATACAATAAAGAAAATTATATTTTTCTGAAAGATTTAGAATACAATTTGCTTAATTCGTGCTCTCTAATTAGTACCAGCCGCAAAACTATTGCGAATTTATGATTAAGAGAAAATGTAGAATAATCTAATTCAATTGTTTAATAGCATAATACGAAATATGATATTAAATTTTGAATTATTACAAGAAGAGTTAAAATGTTGTAAGTGTATAAAGTTTTAAAGGAACATGATGTTACCAACTTTAAAGTTCATGCGTGACTTTATAAAGGATGGAGGCTGCATCATTTTGGGATGTGTAAACAAGTTTCTTCTTCTTACGTTTTAGAAATTGGGTTCGATTGAAACCTTTGTCATAAAAAGTACTGAGAGAGGTGGTTACATTGCTAATCAATAATTATTAGATTATAAATTTAATAATTAGAAGGCTTTTCACTTAGTTTTTGATCACATTTTCCTTCCTGAGAGTAAGAAAAATAAATGTTATTATGAGGATTTAAATAAAATGAAATAATTCCGTTCAGTTTCTATAAATTCAGATATAGATTAAGAGTTTTTGCTATCAAAAAGTCAGTTTTATTTAAATTTCAGAAGCAGCAGAAAATATAAATCTTTTTTAAGCAGAGTGTTCTTTGTAGCACTCTGCTTAAATGTTGTCTCACTTGTTGTACACATTATAAGCCTCACTTACGTAATAAGAAAATAAGTAATGGGTGTAAGTCACTTTAGAAATAGTTCTCAGCCATTTCACAGCCAGTTTAAATGACCTGTTCAATAGTTGAAGTTGATATGGTCCTTCTAAATCTTACGATGCATCGGTTCAAGACTGCTCATGAATGATTTGAAATTTAGACAAATGTGTAACGTTTTAAACAATGAGTCATTCAAAGCTCGAACAAAATGTCAAAAACAAGTAAAACATAACATAATAAGCTGCTAAGTATTCATATATGTTGTATTTAATTATCTGTACATCAATTTAGTTCTGCGTTATCCAAACACAGGCTGTTCAAAATTTTCATTAAAAAAAAAAAAAGTAGATTTATTTGATTATTTAATGCAAGTACACAGCTACCTGATTCATCT
This sequence comes from Parasteatoda lunata, assembly GCA_949128135.1. NCBI lineage: Eukaryota > Metazoa > Arthropoda > Arachnida > Araneae > Theridiidae > Parasteatoda > Parasteatoda lunata. The sequence continues at coordinate 97,343,719 of OX421975.1, forward strand.
GCGTGGATCTCTGCGTGAAAATAGCTTCCTAATTTATACACTGGAGTGTTCTTAATACAATGGTTGTTTTTAAAAATCAGAATTGGTAAGATTTAAAAAAAAAATTAGGATTCATGCAATTTTCCTCAAATATGTGTGTTAAAAATGATTTTTATAGATGCAATTACATCAAAGAAAGCTGGTCATGGAGTTAAAATAGGATTTAGTAACAGCTTATTTTAAAACTTATAATAATATTGTGCTTGAAAAAAGGTGAAAAAATGAAGGCTGTGTAAGCAAAAGGTCATTTAAATATCAGGTTTGTTGGGGTTTTGAGCGTAACCATAGGCTGTAGGTGATTTCCAATATCAAAGTAAAAATAGCTGCTGCCCAGCCTATCCCAAGTATAATAAACACACCATTTAAATCTGATAACCCTAAAGGGGAGGCTAATGCACTCTGAGAATAACTACTGTTAAAATTTCTCTTTAATTCGAGTTTAAACAAGGCTTCGTTCGCGAATTTTTTATATATGCCGCCACTCAAACTTCGGAGTAGAATTTGATTGAAGCGCTCTTTGCGGCAAAAATATTTCCTGATTGCAACACCTGAAGGAAAATCTCCAAAATTATCTTTCGAATAAAAGAACTTTTCAGGGGGCCCCAAAAATAATTCAAATACAAAGGGGGAACCAAGTATTGCGACGTTTTCAGGAACACGCGTGATATTAATAAAGTAGTACCATTTATTCTTTTTAATGTACTCCCCTAATCCTCTAAAATGAGGTACAATGCTTTGGGACAAATAATCTGCTTCTTCAGTGCCTCCCGCTGCTAGACACTCAATTTTCCCTTCTTTTACGGCAGTGTAGAGATCTTTGAAATCTGTTATTTGGGGATGTCAAAAATGATAACAGGACAGAACTGTAACCCAGAATCAGAAAGTATGAATAAACGAGCCAAATTCCAAGTGGTATCCTCCTGGACATTGAACGAGTATTGTAGCTTATTCCTTGTCCTAAAGAAGATCCCCACAAATTGATGAAAACCGAAATAATAGAATCTTTTGGCGAAATGAAAGCTCGAAATAGTACTGTCACAATGAGGAGTACGGCAAAGAATAAAATCCACGTGAGTCCGCTGAAAGGATACGTGAATGCTGTTGTTTTTGGCAAGAATGAAGCGTGATTCATCAGAAACGTTTTTTCAAGATTGAAGTAAGGCACGCTGAAATTTGCAACAGTCGACCTTCCTTCGGTAACACTTATATAGCTGAATGCCATGTCACTTTCATTCCTTGCCATCATTCCAGTCCAGTTTCCGAATGCATCCTTGAAACCGTACGAATAATCTGAGGGAACACGAATCTCATATTCGAAATTTAGCGATCGTGACAATAGTTTTATGAATTCACCTTCTACACCCGAGATAATATTTGTGTTGTTGATTTTTTAAACTTGTTTGGTTATGGTATTGGCTACAACTGCTATTCTAAATTTATCGGGAAAAAATGCCTCCATATTTTACTTAATCCTTTTAGGTTTAATTTCAGATCAAGTACTTCAAGACTTGCAGAGTATAGAGATGTTGCGTTGGTAAGAAAATTTCGCAGTTCTTCATAAGATGAATGAATTCTTCATGGAAATATTCTTCTGTAACTTGTGTGAATATTTTTCTTTTGTATAAAAAGCTTCGTGTTGATTTTAAGGTTTGAAACTAGTTTTGATTTATTGAATCAAGCCAGTTCTTGAAAGCTAACAGAGAAGTAAAAAAAGAATCTGAATTACAAGGCTAATCTTCATAAAAAACGATTTTCTTTAACTATATATTATTACTTTTAAAGAATTATTAAATAATAATTAGTTTTATATTTTCAGTCTAGGTAAAAATCATTATTAATTCGAAATAATATATTAAATGCTCAAACTATTTGCACACAGGTTAGTTCATGAAAGTTGCCAAGTAAAACTTTGAACTGTTAAAGTCCCTGATATTTAAAAAAAGGAACGAACAGGGAAGTGTGGAATGCAAAACAGAATTTTGAGCTTTTACTTTTGTTCCAGAGCTTTAATAAATGGATTGCTAACTGAGCTGCTTCAGGACCATGTAAAACGTCTTATTATTGATTTTTTACTCATTTAATTCTATTTAACTAAAGCTTGGTTTAGTTTTTTGTTTTTAGAGCTAGCTATAAGATTATTAAAAGTTAAAAGTATTCGATATTTCGCAATCTGTCTTTTTTACCGATATAAAACTTTTACCGCATTTAAGATTTTAAAATAGGTTCTTTCTTTTTTTTATATTTTTTAAAGCCTTGAACTCTACTGCTTAACATTTAAGTTTAACTATATGTTTTTTACGGTTTTTAAAGTGAAAAACAAATTTTTCCATTTAATAATCCGTTAAATAGAATGTGTTTTTCGTCTATAAATTTCAAAGTTTTTGCATGTTTTTACAGAAAGAGCATCAGAATATATATCTAAAAGCAGTTCATTTCGAAATGCGTTTTACGGTCAAGGTTTTAAACACTTTCTTTTTTTTATTTAGTTTTGCTATTGTTTATTATTACATCTGAGAAAATTACAAACAGGCTTATTTTCTGGAATAGAAACTCGGTGTTAAATGAAATAAATATTGGTAATGAATAATTGTGATGAATTATAATAAAGAAAACACTTAATAGAGAAAGAGAAAAACAATTACAAGAGTTGTTAAAGTAATAACAAACCTTCTAAATTAACTAATTTTCTGTCATTCCTGAAGAAATATTTTTAGAATTATTTCGAAACTTAAGAAGTGTTTAAATCATGCAATTTCTCAAAGATATCAAAATATTTTAAACCAAGTTTGAGGGGCTGGCAAATGCAAATACGATTTAAATTAATAAAATACGCATAATTTTTATTTTTATTTTTTGAACTTTCTATATCAAAAACTTTGGCGATAAACTTGTAACGTAAATCAATTATTTTGGTTATGAATATTAGTAATGAATAATTGTAATGAATAATAATAAAGAAAACACTTAATAGAGAAAGAGAAAAACAATTACAGGAGTTGTTGAACTAATAAAAAAACTTCTATACTGGCAAATTTTTTATTTCTGAAGAAGTATTTTGAGAAGCAATTTGAATCTTTAGAAGTGTTTAGATAATGCAATTTCTCATAGATATCAAGAAATTTTAAAGTATTCTGAACTTTGAGGTGAAGGCAATAAATTATGGACGAAAAAAATTTATTGAATATCCTATATCAAAAACCATGGCAATAAACTTGCAACGTAAATCAATTATTTTGGTTATTATATGCAATAATGCATAAAATTTCGTTCAGGGAGACATGGATATTTTTTCATACTAATTATTAAGCCTTGCCTTTTCCAACTATATCTGCAAACAATAAAATTTTTTTTTGCTGTAATTCTAATAAAAATAAAATATATAATTTTAAAATTAATTATGTTTTTAATTTGCACAAGATATAATTGTTTAAAGTAATCCTTTTATACAGCGCATGCACGTAAAACATTAAGATATGTATTTTTTTCATGCTTTTATTTTAAATTGTATTTGGGTACTTATCCAAAAAAGCCCGATTTGAATATTTTTAAAATATAAAAAAGGCTTAGTAGTTTGCTAAGTAGTTTTGGAAAATTTAAAAAGAAAGCTTTAAGTGGTAAGGTGCTTTCCTCAAATTATATTTTGAACAATTAAGCATGATTTACTAAAAATGATTTATTAAAAATGACATAAACATTACATAGAATCGTTCCCGATTAAAATATTTTATGTGTTTTCTTTCCTAATATCATCAAAATTTGTTCCGTATCATTATTTTGGGGCTTTCTCATTTGATATTAAAGTATGTTATATAATACAAAATAAAATTTGTTATATATAACAAATTTTATTATATATAACAGTAATATATGATAACAGTTATATATATACGGTGGAAAATCCCCATAGCACTTAAAGGATTTAAGAAAAAGTACGAAAACTACTTTAAAAATTTATGACATTTTCAAGATGTTCAAATAGGACGTTCTTTATTTTACCAAATACGATTAAAAAAAATTAATGAAAACCTTTTGATTAAAATATTTTTCGCTGATGCGCAGTATGAAACGACTACTACTTTAAACACTTATATCTTGCGTAATTTTTAACGAGTCTTTTTCAAATTTTAAAATGATATTTTTATTATTAATTAAAAAATTTCCTAGAAAAGATTTTTCAATTTTATGGAATATTTCTATAGTTATAGTTAGAAAGCGCAAGGTCATATAACTAGTTTAACTAGTTTTATATTCTAAAAGTGATACATTAAAATATTTTTAAAAAAATATTTATTGAACTTAGCTTTCTTTTATGACTGTGAAATCTTTCTTTTTTTGAAGAAAAACAAATAAAATAATGATAATTTAAGTTAAATAATAATAATAAAAATATTATATGAATTTGAAATATTAGAAATATTTTTTATTGGAAACTTTTTAATATACATTAAGTTTCATAATTAAAGGGAAATTTTTAGGGAAATGAAACTGGAAAAAATTAAAGAATTCTCTTACAAAAATTTTGAAATGGAATTATTTAATTTAATTTTAGTCGAAATTTTTATTTTTAAGAAATTTTTTTTTTTTTTAAAATTATAAGTATATGACGAAAATGTTTCCTCGGCCCGAAGCCTCATCGTAGGGCATTGTGTACACAATATTGATTTGGTAAGAGCTATATTTCACTATTACAGTATGACATGGTACTAGATTATGGATAAGTAAATCCGCAGTCTTAAAACGGTGCGTAGAACAATTTTGGATTGCCATATCAATATCAACTATTGAATATTTCAAATTTAAGATCATTTAAATTGTACTACAAATGACTGAAAAATATTTCTAAGGTAGCTTACTAAATTTTTTTCCACGTAAGTAAGGCTCATAACGTATGTAACAATTGAGACAACAATTCAGCAATTGAGTGCTACAACAATTGAGAACTCAGCTTAAAAGGATTTAACTGTTCTGGTGAGTCTGACATTTGATTAAACTGACTTTTTGATAGCAAAAAAAATTATCTATACCTGAATTTATTTCATTTTATAAATCCTTATGATGAAATTTATTTATTCTTACTTACAGAAAGAATAAAATGTGATGAAAAACTAAGTGAAAAGCCTTTTAATGAATAAATTTATGATCTAATAATTATTGATTAGCAATACAACCACCTTTCTCTGTACTTTTTATGTCTGAGATTTCAACCAAAAGAATTTCTAAGAGGAAGAAATTTGTTTATACATCCCTAAAAAATATGCAGCCTCAGTTATTTATAAAGTCACGCATGAACTTCATAGTTAGTAACATCTTGTTCCTTTAAAACTTTATAAGCTTGTAACATTTTAACTCTGCTTGCAATCATTCAAAAAACTAATATCACATTTCGTATTATGCTGTTAAACAACTGTTTTATATTACTTAACTTATTCTTTTAATCATAAATTCACAATAGTTTGTTTGAGGGTTTCAAATATTGGGGTGCACGAATTAAGCAACCCGCATTCTAAATTGTATCATTTGCAGAAAAAAATAATTTTCAGTACTTAGCGCACCTAAACGATAACCAAAAAAATAATATAAGTATATTGTTAATGAATTATTTCGAATTAAATATAATAAATTTAAAATATGTAAATTGTTTCGAATGTGTTAATTATTTTTGAATTTTAAGAACTTATAAAGGTGTTTGATTTCTTCAACATTGGCAAGTTATATTTATTATAGAATTATATTATATAGTTTGATTTTTAAAGCTATTTTTAAAGCTATTTTTAGAATTTTTCTTTAATCAATATTATAATGCTATTGCATATGAAATGAACTTTAGAAATATTTAATTATCCATGATCTAGTACCATGTCATACTGTAATAGTGAAATATCGTTTTTACCGTACAGGATGTTCATGTTTGGGGAGATTGTGAGCGTAAACATCGGCTGTAGGTGATTTCAATCATCAAAGCAAAAATAGCTACTGTCCAGCCTATTCCAAGAAGAATAAACACTCCATTTAAATCTGATAACCCTAAAGGTGAGACTAATGCACTCTGAGAATAGTTACTGTTCAAATTTCTCTTTAAATCGAATTTAAAAATGACATCGTTCGCGAGTTTTTCATATATACCACTACTCGAAATTCGGAGCAGGATTTCATTTAAGCGCTCTTTGCAACAAAAATCTTTCCTGATTGCCACACTGGACGGAAATGTTCCAAAAACGTCTTTCGAATAAAAGAACTTTTCAGGGGGCCCGAAGAGTAATTTTAAAAAATCGGGTAACCCAAGTATTGCTACGTTTTCAGGAACACGCGTGATACTATTAGGATAGAAGTACCATTTATTCTTTTTAATGTATTCGCCTAATCCTTTGAAATGATGTACATTGCTTTGCGACAAATAATCTGCTTCAAGTGTGGATCCCGCTGCTAGACACTCCATTTTCCCTTCTTTTACGGCAGTGTAGAGATCTTTGAAATCTGTTATTTGTTTCATTTTGATTGGGGATGTCAAAAAGGATAACTGGACGGAGCTGTAAGCCAGAATCAGAAAATATGAATAAAGGAGCCAAATTCCAAGTGGTATTCGCCTAGATATTAAACGAGGGATGTAGTTTATTCCTTGCCCGACAGAAGATCCCCACAAATTGATGAAAACCGAAATAATAGAATCTTTTGGCAATATGAAAGCTCGAAATAGTACTGTCACAATGAGGAGTACGGCAAAGAATAAAATCCATGTGAGTCCGCTGAAAGGATACGTGAATGCTGCTGTTTTTGGCAAGAATGGAGCGTGATTCATCATAAAAGTTTTTTCAAGATTGTAGTAAGGAACGCTGAAATCTGCAACAGTCGATCTCTCTTCGGTAATACTTATATAGCTGAATGCCATGTCAGTTTTATTCCTTGCGATCATTCCCATCATTCCAGTCCAGTTTCCGAATGCATCCTTGGAATGCATCCATATGGACTGAGGGAACAAAAATTTCATATTCGAAATTTAGCGCGCTTGACAATATATTTATAAATTTACCATCAAGACCCGAGATAATGGTTTTGTTGTTGATTCTTTTAGTTTCTGTGGATATGGTATCGGGTAGAACTGCTATTCTAAGTTTAGCGGGAAAGAACTCCTTCATATTTTACAGAATCCTTTTAAGTTCAATTTCTGATCAAGTGCTTTGAGTTAAGTTAGTTCTTGAAGATTAACAGAGTATAGAGATATTGTGTTGATAGGAAAATTTTGCAGTTCTGCAAGATGCTCAGCAAGATGAATGAATGGAAATAATCTTCCGGGACTAGTATGAATAATTTGCGGTTGGATAAAAGTTTCGCGTTGATTCTCAGTTTTGAAATAAGCGATGATTTGTTGAATCAAGTCAGTTCTTGAAAGCTAAGAGAAAAAAAAAAGAATCTAAATTAACAACGCTAATCTTCATAAAAAACCAAATATCTTTTACCATACATTATTATTTTTAGAGATTTGTTAAAGGCTAATTTGCTTGGATATTTCCAGTCTAGATAAAAGTCATTATTAATACCCACAATTATATTAAATGCTCAAATTATTTGCAAGCAAGTTAGTCCAAGAAATTTTTGCCAGGATAAAATTTGAATCGATAATATTTGAATGGCTTGTATGAATAGTTTTATATTTAAGATAAATAATGAATTAACAAGAAAAAGTGGAGTTCAAAACAGGATTTTCAGTTTTTACGTTTGTTTCAGAAATTCAATGTATGGATAAATAAAATAATAAATAATCGATCCTCATAAAATAATGAATACAGGTTTTCACAGGCAATTTTTAAAAAAAATAAAACAAGTACAGCTAATTGAATGAGAGGCAAGAACCATTTTTTATGCCCAATGTTCTGCTAGTATTTTTTATTCATGAAATTCCATCTCTGATTCTACAAACCAAATTTTTGTTTCTACTCCAACATAATTTTAATACCTAGGTACTATGTTTGTTCTTAATAGTTAAACTCTTAATAGTTTATATATCCATAGAAAAAAGTACTTGAAATAGTTTGAATTTATATGCCATTAAATAAACTTATTTTACAAAAATAACATCAGAATAAATAGCTTACTTAAAAGTAGCTCATTTTGAAATGCGATATCTAGACGATTTACCGTCAGGGTTTCAAACACTGTCTTGTGATTTTTTAAACTTATTTTTGCCATTGTATATAACAGTATAAATATTTTGTACGTACGAGTTTTAGGTAGATAGGTTTTACAGATGTACATATAGTGTATTAATGTACCTGCAAAAATTACGAATAGGCTTATTTTCTTGAATAGAAACTCGAAGTTAAATGGAATGAATATTAGTAATGAATAATTGTAATGAATAAGAATAAAGAAAACACTTAATAGAGAAAGAGAAAAACAATTACAGGAGTTGTTGAACTAATAAAAAAACTTCTATACTGGCAAATTTTTTATTTCTGAAGAAGTCTTTTGAGAAGCAATTTGTATCTTTAGAAGTGTTTAGATAATGCAATTTCTCATAGATATCAAGAAATTTTAAAGTATTCTGAACTTTGAGGTGAAGGCAATAAATTATGGACGAAAAAAATTTATTGAATATCCTATATCAAAAACCATGGCAATAAACTTGCAACGTAAATCAATTATTTTGGTTATTATATGCAATAAGGCATAAAATTTCGTTCAGGGAGACATGGATATTTTTTCATACTAATTATTAAGCCTTGCCTTTTCCAACTATATCTGCAAACAATAAAATTTTTTTTTGCTGTAATTCTAATAAAAATAAAATATATAATTTTAAAATTAATTATGTTTTTAATTTGCACAAGATATAATTGTTTAAAGTAATCCTTTTATACAGCGCATGCACGTAAAACATTAAGATATGTATTTTTTTCATGCTTTTATTTTAAATTGTATTTGGGTACTTATCCAAAAAAGCCCGATTTGAATATTTTTAAAATATAAAAAAGGCTTAGTAGTTTGCTAAGTAGTTTTGGAAAATTTAAAAAGAAAGCTTTGAGTGGTAAGGGGCTTTCCTCAAATTATATTTTGAACAATTAAGCAAGATTTACTAAAAATGATTTATTAAAAATGACATAAACATTACATAGAATCGTTCCCGATTAAAATATTTTATGTGTTTTCTTTCCTAATATCATCAAAATTTGTTCCGTATCATTATTTTGGGGCTTTCTCATTTGATATTAAAGTATGTTATATAATACAAAATAAAATTTGTTATATATAACAAATTTTATTAGTATATATAACAGTAATATATGATAACAGTTATATATATACGGTGGAAAATCCCTATAGCACTTAAAGGATTTAAGAAAAAGTACGAAAACTACTTTAAAAATTTATGACATTTTCAAGATGTTCAAATAGGACGTTCTTTATTTTACCAAATACGATTAAAAAAAATTAATGAAAACCTTTTGATTAAAATATTTTTCGCTGATGCGCAGTATGAAACGACTACTACTTTAAACACTTATATCTTGCGTAATTTTTAACGAGTCTTTTTCAAATTTTAAAATGATATTTTTATTATTAATTAAAAAATTTCCTAGAAAAGATTTTTCAATTTAATGGAATATTTCTATAGTTATAGTTAGAAAGCGCAAGGTCATATAACTAGTTTAACTAGTTTTATATTCTAAAAGTGATACATTAAAATATTTTAAAAAAAATATTTATTGAACTTAGCTTTCTTTTATGACTGTGAAATCTTTCTTTTTTTGAAGAAAAACAAATAAAATAATGATAATTTAAGTTAAATAATAATAATAAAAATATTATATGAATTTGAAATATTAGAAATATTTTTTATTGGAAACTTTTTAATATACATTAAGTTTCATAATTAAAGGGAAGTTTTTAGGGAAATGAAACTGGAAAAAATTAAAGAATTCTCTTACAAAAATTTTGAAATGGAATTATTTAATTTAATTTTAGTCGAAATTTTTATTTTTAAGAAATTTTTTTTTTTTTTTAAAATTATAAGTATATGACGAAAATGTTTCCTCGGCCCGAAGCCTCATCGTAGGGCATTGTGTACACAATATTGATTTGGTAAGAGCGATATTTCACTATTACAGTATGACATGGTACTAGATTATGGATAAGTAAATCCGCAGTCTTAAAACGGTGCGTAGAACAATTTTGGATTGCCATATCAATATCAACTATTGAACATTTCAAATTTAAGATCATTTAAATTGTACTACAAATGACTGAAAAATATTTCTAAGGTAGCTTACTAAATTTTTTTCCACGTAAGTAAGGCTCATAACGTATGTAACAATTGAGACAACAATTCAGCAATTGAGTGCTACAACAATTGAGAACTCAGCTTAAAAGGATTTAACTGTTCTGGTGAGTCTGACATTTGATTAAACTGACTTTTTGATAGCAAAAAAAATTATCTATACCTGAATTTATTTCATTTTATAAATCCTTATGATGAAATTTATTTATTCTTACTTACAGAAAGAATAAAATGTGATGAAAAACTAAGTGAAAAGCCTTTTAATGAATAAACTTATGATCTAATAATTATTGATTAGCAATACAACCACCCTTCTCTGTACTTTTTATGTCTGAGATTTCAACCAAAAGAATTTCTAAGAGGAAGAAATTTGTTTATACATCCCTAAAAAATATGCAGCCTCAGTTATTTATAAAGTCACGCATGAACTTCATAGTTAGTAACATCTTGTTCCTTTAAAACTTTATAAGCTTGTAACATTTTAACTCTGCTTGCAATCATTCAAAAAATTAATATCACATTTCGTATTATGCTGTTAAACAACTGTTTTATATTACTTAACTTATTCTTTTAATCATAAATTCACAATAGTTTGTTTGAGGGTTTCAAATATTGGGGTGCACGAATTAAGCAACCCGCATTCTAAATTGTATCATTTGCAGAAAAAAATAATTTTCAGTACTTAGCGCACCTAAACGATAACCAAAAAAATAATATAAGTATTTTGTTAATGAATTATTTCGAATTAAATATAATAAATTTAAAATATGTAAATTGTTTCGAATGTGTTAATTATTTTTGAATTTTAAGAACTTATAAAGGTGTTTGATTTCTTCAACATTGGCAAGTTATATTTATTATAGAATTATCTTTCAGTGTGATTTTTAAAGCTATTTTTAGAATTTTTCTTTAATCAATATTATAATGCTATTGCATATGAAATGAACTTTAGAAATATTTAATTATCCATGATCTAGTACCATGTCATACTGTAATAGTGAAATATCGTTTTTACCGTACAGGATGTTCATGTTTGGGGAGATTGTGAGCGTAAACATCGGCTGTAGGTGATTTCAATCATCAAAGCAAAAATAGCTACTGTCCAGCCTATTCCAAGAAGAATAAACACTCCATTTAAATCTGATAACCCTAAAGGTGAGACTAATGCACTCTGAGAATAGTTACTGTTCAAATTTCTCTTTAAATCGAATTTAAAAATGACATCGTTCGCGAGTTTTTCATATATACCACTACTCGAAATTCGGAGCAGGAATTCATTTAAGCGCTCTTTGCAACAAAAATCTTTCCTGATTGCCACACTGGACGGAAATGTTCCAAAAACGTCTTTCGAATAAAAGAACTTTTCAGGGGGCCCGAAGAGTAATTTTAAAAAATCGGGTAACCCAAGTATTGCTACGTTTTCAGGAACACGCGTGATATTATTAGGATAGAAGTACCATTTATTCTTTTTAATGTATTCGCCTAATCCTTTGAAATGATGTACATTGCTTTGCGACAAATAATCTGCTTCAAGTGTGGATCCCGCTGCTAGACACTCCATTTTCCCTTCTTTTACGGCAGTGTAGAGATCTTTGAAATCTGTTATTTGTTTCATTTTGATTGGGGATGTCAAAAAGGATAACTGGACGGAGCTGTAAGCCAGAATCAGAAAATATGAATAAAGGAGCCAAATTCCAAGTGGTATTCGCCTAGATATTGAACGAGGGATGTAGTTTATTCCTTGCCCGACAGAAGATCCCCACAAATTGATGAAAACCGAAATAATAGAATCTTTTGGCAATATGAAAGCTCGAAATAGTACTGTCACAATGAGCAGTACGGAAAATAATAAAATCCATGTGAGTCCGCTTAAAGGATACGTGAATGCTGCTGTTTTTGGCAAGAATGGAGCGTGATTCATCATAAAAGTTTTTTCAAGATTGTAGTAAGGAACGCTGAAATCTGCAACAGTCGACCTCTCTTCGGTAATACTTATATAGCTGAATGCCATGTCAGTTTCATTCCTTGCGATCATTCCCATCATTCCAGTCCAGTTTCCGAATGCATCCTTGGAACCGTACATATGGTCTGAGGGAACAAAAATTTCATATTCGAAATTTAGCGCGTTTGACAATATATTTATAAATTTACCATCAAGACCCGAGATAATGGTTTTGTTGTTGATTCTTTTAGTTTCTGTGGATATGGTATCGGGTAGAACTGCTATTCTAAGTTTAGCGGGAAAGAACTCCTTCATATTTTACAGAATCCTTTTAAGTTCAATTTCTGATCAAGTGCTTTGAGTTAAGTTAGTTCTTGAAGATTAACAGAGTATAGAGATATTGTGTTGATAGGAAAATTTTGCAGTTCTGCAAGATGCTCAGCAAGATGAATGAATGGAAATAATCTTCCGGGACTAGTATGAATAATTTGCGGTTGGATAAAAGTTTCGCGTTGATTCTCAGTTTTGAAATAAGCGATGATTTGTTGAATCAAGTCAGTTCTTGAAAGCTAAGAGAAAAAAAAAAAGAATCTAAATTAACAACGCTAATCTTCATAAAAAACCAAATATCTTTTACCATACATTATTATTTTTAGAGATTTGTTAAAGGCTAATTTGCTTGGATATTTCCAGTCTAGATAAAAGTCATTATTAATACCCACAATTATATTAAATGCTCAAATTATTTGCAAGCAAGTTAGTCCAAGAAATTTTTGCCAGGATAAAATTTGAATTGATAATATTTGAATGGCTTGTTTGAATAGTTTTATATTTAAGATAAATAATGAATTAACAAGAAAAAGTGGAGTTCAAAACAGAATTTTCAGTTTTTACGTTTGTTTCAGAAATTCAATGTATGGATAAATAAAATAATAAATTATCGATCCTCATAAAATAATGAATACAGGTTTTCACAGGCAATTTTTAAAAAAAATAAAACAAGTACAGCTAATTGAATGAGAGGCAAGAACCATTTTTTATGCCCAATGTTCTGCTAGTATTTTTTATTCATGAAATTCCATCTCTGATTCTACAAACCAAATTTTTGTTTCTACTCCAACATAATTTTAATACCTAGGTACTATGTTTGTTCTTAATAGTTAAACTCTTAATAGTTTATATATCCATAGAAAAAAGTACTTGAAATAGTTTGAATTTATATGCCATTAAATAAACTTATTTTACAAAAATAACATCAGAATAAATAGCTTACTTAAAAGTAGCTCATTTTGAAATGCGATATCTAGACGATTTACCGTCAGGGTTTCAAACACTGTCTTGTGATTTTTTAAACTTATTTTTGCCATTGTATATAACAGTATAAATATTTTGTACGTACGAGTTTTAGGTAGATAGGTTTTACAGATGTACATATAGTGTATTTATGTACCTGCAAAAATTACGAATAGGCTTATTTTCTTGAATAGAAACTCGAAGTTAAATGCAATGAATATTAGTAATGAATAATTGTAATGAATAATAATAAAGAAAACACTTAATAGAGAAAGAGAAAAACAATTACAGGAGTTGTTGAACTAATAAAAAAACTTCTATACTGGCAAATTTTTTATTTCTGAAGAAGTATTTTGAGAAGCAATTTGAGTCTTTAGAAGTGTTTAGATAATGCAATTTCTCATAGATATCAAGAAATTTTAAAGTATTCTGAACTTTGAGGTGAAGGCAATAAATTATGGACGAAAAAAATTTATTGAATATCCTATATCAATTACCATGGCAATAAACTTGCAACGTAAATCAATTATTTTGGTTATTATATGCAATAATGCATAAAATTTCGTTCAGGGAGACATGGATATTTTTTCATACTAATTATTAAGCCTTGCCTTTTCCAACTATATCTGCAAACAATAAAAATTTTTTTTGCTGTAATTCTAATAAAAATAAAATATATAATTTTAAAATTAATTATGTTTTTAATTTGCACAAGATATAATTGTTTAAAGTAATCCTTTTATACAGCGCATGCACGTAAAACATTAAGATATGTATTTTTTTCATGCTTTTATTTTAAATTGTATTTGGTTTCTTATCCAAAAAAGCCCGATTTGAATATTTTTAAAATATAAAAAAGGCTTAGTAGTTTGCTAAGTAGTTTTGGAAAATTTAAAAAGAAAGCTTTGAGTGGTAAGGGGCTTTTCTCAAATTATATTTTGAACAATTAAGCAAGATTTACTAAAAATGATTTATTAAAAATGACATAAACATTACATAGAATCGTTCCCGATTAAAATATTTTATGTGTTTTCTTTCCTAATATCATCAAAATTTGTTCCGTATCATTATTTTGGGGCTTTCTCATTTGATATTAAAGTATGTTATATAATACAAAATAAAATTTGTTATATATAACAAATTTTATTAGTATATATAACAGTAATATATGATAACAGTTATATATATACGGTGGAAAATCCCCATAGCACTTAAAGGATTTAAGAAAAAGTACGAAAACTACTTTAAAAATTTATGACATTTTCAAGATGTTCAAATAGGACGTTCTTTATTTTACCAAATACGATTAAAAAAAATTAATGAAAACCTTTTGATTAAAATATTTTTCGCTGATGCGCAGTATGAAACGACTACTACTTTAAACACTTATATCTTGCGTAATTTTTAACGAGTCTTTTTCAAATTTTAAAATGATATTTTTATTATTAATTAAAAAATTTCCTAGAAAAGATTTTTCAATTTAATGGAATATTTCTATAGTTATAGTTAGAAAGCGCAAGGTCATATAACTAGTTTAACTAGTTTTATATTCTAAAAGTGATACATTAAAATATTTTAAAAAAAATATTTATTGAACTTAGCTTTCTTTTATGACTGTGAAATCTTTCTTTTTTTGAAGAAAAACAAATAAAATAATGATAATTTAAGTTAAATAATAATAATAAAAATATTATATGAATTTGAAATATTAGAAATATTTTTTATTGGAAACTTTTTAATATACATTAAGTTTCATAATTAAAGGGAAATTTTTAGGGAAATGAAACTGGAAAAAATTAAAGAATTCTCTTACAAAAATTTTGAAATGGAATTATTTAATTTAATTTTAGTCGAAATTTTTATTTTTAAGAATTTTTTTTTTTTTTTTTAAATTATAAGTATATGACGAAAATGTTTCCTCGGCCCGAAGCCTCATCGTAGGGCATTGTGTACACAATATTGATTTGGTAAGAGCGATATTTCACTATTACAGTATGACATGGTACTAGATTATGGATAAGTAAATCCGCAGTCTTAAAACGGTGCGTAGAACAATTTTGGATTGCCATATCAATATCAACTATTGAACATTTCAAATTTAAGATCATTTAAATTGTACTACAAATGACTGAAAAATATTTCTAAGGTAGCTTACTAAATTTTTTTCCACGTAAGTAAGGCTCATAACGTATGTAACAATTGAGACAACAATTCAGCAATTGAGTGCTACAACAATTGAGAACTCAGCTTAAAAGGATTTAACTGTTCTGGTGAGTCTGACATTTGATTAAACTGACTTTTTGATAGCAAAAAAAATTATCTATACCTGAATTTATTTCATTTTATAAATCCTTATGATGAAATTTATTTATTCTTACTTACAGAAAGAATAAAATGTGATGAAAAACTAAGTGAAAAGCCTTTTAATGAATAAACTTATGATCTAATAATTATTGATTAGCAATACAACCACCTTTCTCTGTACTTTTTATGTCTGAGATTTCAACCAAAAGAATTTCTAAGAGGAAGAAATTTGTTTATACATCCCTAAAAAATATGCAGCCTCAGTTATTTATAAAGTCACGCATGAACTTCATAGTTAGTAACATCTTGTTCCTTTAAAACTTTATAAGCTTGTAACATTTTAACTCTGCTTGCAATCATTCAAAAAATTAATATCACATTTCGTATTATGCTGTTAAACAACTGTTTTATATTACTTAACTTATTCTTTTAATCATAAATTCACAATAGTTTGTTTGAGGGTTTCAAATATTGGGGTGCACGAATTAAGCAACCCGCATTCTAAATTGTATCATTTGCAGAAAAAAATAATTTTCATTACTTAGCGCACCTAAACGATAACCAAAAAAATAATATAAGTATTTTGTTAATGAATTATTTCGAATTAAATATAATAAATTTAAAATATGTAAATTGTTTCGAATGTGTTAATTATTTTTGAATTTTAAGAACTTATAAAGGTGTTTGATTTCTTCAACATTGGCAAGTTATATTTATTATAGAATTATCTTTCAGTTTGATTTTTAAAGCTATTTTTAGAATTTTTCTTTAATCAATATTATAATGCTATTGCATATGAAATGAACTTTAGAAATATTTAATTATCCATGATCTAGTACCATGTCATACTGTAATAGTGAAATATCGTTTTTACCGTACAGGATGTTCATGTTTGGGGAGATTGTGAGCGTAAACATCGGCTGTAGGTGATTTCAATCATCAAAGCAAAAATAGCTACTGTCCAGCCTATTCCAAGAAGAATAAACACTCCATTTAAATCTGATAACCCTAAAGGTGAGACTAATGCACTCTGAGAATAGTTACTGTTCAAATTTCTCTTTAAATCGAATTTAAAAATGACATCGTTCGCGAGTTTTTCATATATACCACTACTCGAAATTCGGAGCAGGATTTCATTTAAGCGCTCTTTGCAACAAAAATCTTTCCTGATTGCCACACTGGACGGAAATGTTCCAAAAACGTCTTTCGAATAAAAGAACTTTTCAGGGGGCCCGAAGAGTAATTTTAAAAAATCGGGTAACCCAAGTATTGCTACGTTTTCAGGAACACGCGTGATATTATTAGGATAGAAGTACCATTTATTCTTTTTAATGTATTCGCCTAATCCTTTGAAATGATGTACATTGCTTTGCGACAAATAATCTGCTTCAAGTGTGGATCCCGCTGCTAGACACTCCATTTTCCCTTCTTTTACGGCAGTGTAGAGATCTTTGAAATCTGTTATTTGTTTCATTTTGATTGGGGATGTCAAAAAGGATAACTGGACGGAGCTGTAAGCCAGAATCAGAAAATATGAATAAAGGAGCCAAATTCCAAGTGGTATTCGCCTAGATATTAAACGAGGGATGTAGTTTATTCCTTGCCCGACAGAAGATCCCCACAAATTGATGAAAACCGAAATAATAGAATCTTTTGGCAATATGAAAGCTCGAAATAGTACTGTCACAATGAGGAGTACGGCAAAGAATAAAATCCATGTGAGTCCGCTGAAAGGATACGTGAATGCTGCTGTTTTTGGCAAGAATGGAGCGTGATTCATCATAAAAGTTTTTTCAAGACTGTAGTAAGGAACGCTGAAATCTGCAACAGTCGACCTCTCTTCGGTAATACTTATATAGCTGAATGCCATGTCAGTTTCATTCCTTGCGATCATTCCCATCATTCCAGTCCAGTTTCCGAATGCATCCTTGGAACCGTACATATGGTCTGAGGAACAAAAATTTCATATTCGAAATTTAGCGCGCTTGACAATATATTTATAAATTTACCATCAAGACCCGAGATAATGGTTTTGTTGTTGATTCTTTTAGTTTCTGTGGATATGGTATCGGGTAGAACTGCTATTCTAAGTTTAGCGGGAAAGAACTCCTTCATATTTTACAGAATCCTTTTAAGTTCAATTTCTGATCAAGTGCTTTGAGTTAAGTTAGTTCTTGAAGATTAACAGAGTATAGAGATATTGTGTTGATAGGAAAATTTTGCAGTTCTGCAAGATGCTCAGCAAGATGAATGAATGGAAATAATCTTCCGGGACTAGTATGAATAATTTGCGGTTGGATAAAAGTTTCGCGTTGATTCTCAGTTTTGAAATAAGCGATGATTTGTTGAATCAAGTCAGTTCTTGAAAGCTAAGAGAAAAAAAAAGAATCTAAATTAACAACGCTAATCTTCATAAAAAACCAAATATCTTTTACCATACATTATTATTTTTAGAGATTTGTTAAAGGCTAATTTGCTTGGATATTTCCAGTCTAGATAAAAGTCATTATTAATACCCACAATTATATTAAATGCTCAAATTATTTGCAAGCAAGTTAGTCCAAGAAATTTTTGCCAGGATAAAATTTGAATTGATAATATTTGAATGGCTTGTTTGAATAGTTTTATATTTAAGATAAATAATGAATTAACAAGAAAAAGTGGAGTTCAAAACAGAATTTTCAGTTTTTACGTTTGTTTCAGAAATTCAATGTATGGATAAATAAAATAATAAATAATCGATCCTCATAAAATAATGAATACAGGTTTTCACAGGCAATTTTTAAAAAAAATAAAACAAGTACAGCTAATTGAATGAGAGGCAAGAACCATTTTTTATGCCCAATGTTCTGCTAGTATTTTTTATTCATGAAATTCCATCTCTGATTCTACAAACCAAATTTTTGTTTCTACTCCAACATAATTTTAATACCTAGGTACTATGTTTGTTCTTAATAGTTAAACTCTTAATAGTTTATATATCCATAGAAAAAAGTACTTGAAATAGTTTGAATTTATATGCCATTAAATAAACTTATTTTACAAAAATAACATCAGAATAAATAGCTTACTTAAAAGTAGTTCATTTTGAAATGCGATATCTAGACGATTTACCGTCAGGGTTTCAAACACTGTCTTGTGATTTTTTAAACTTATTTTTGCCATTGTATATAACAGTATAAATATTTTGTACGTACGAGTTTTAGGTAGATAGGTTTTACAGATGTACATATAGTGTATTTATGTACCTGCAAAAATTACGAATAGGCTTATTTTCTTGAATAGAAACTCGAAGTTAAATGCAATGAATATTAGTAATGAATAATTGTAATGAATAATAATAAAGAAAACACTTAATAGAGAAAGAGAAAAACAATTACAGGAGTTGTTGAACTAATAAAAAAACTTCTATACTGGCAAATTTTTTATTTCTGAAGAATTATTTTGAGAAGCAATTTGAGTCTTTAGAAGTGTTTAGATAATGCAATTTCTCATAGATATCAAGAAATTTTAAAGTATTCTGATCTTTGAGGTGAAGGCAATAAATTATGGACGAAAAAAATTTATTGAATATCCTATATCAAAAACCATGGCAATAAACTTGCAACGTAAATCAATTATTTTGGTTATTATATGCTATAATGCATAAAATTTCGTTCAGGGAGACATGGATATTTTTTCATACTAATTATTAAGCCTTGCCTTTTCCAACTATATCTGCAAACAATAAAAAATTTTTTTGCTGTAATTCTAATAAAAATAAAATATATAATTTTAAAATTAATTATGTTTTTAATTTGCACAAGATATAATTGTTTAAAGTAATCCTTTTATACAGCGCATGCACGTAAAACATTAAGATATGTATTTTTTTCATGCTTTTATTTTAAATTGTATTTGGTTTCTTATCCAAAAAAGCCCGATTTGATACTTAACTTACATACATACTTAACTTAACTTAACTTAAAAACATACTTAACTTAACTTAAATACCATACTTAAAATCGATTTTATATTATTTATTGCATTTCAACTGTATTTTTTAAAGTTAATCGGAAATCCATGATTATTTCGGCATCAAAATACCACCCTTTATTAGATTAATAATTTAAGTATCTATTCCAGGAATGATGATGTTTTTATCACTCTATAGTGTTCTAAATAGCGAACAAATTTTTTTTTTGTATTTTTCGGTAAAATATTTTCGAACCCTAAGCAAGAGTTAAATCAGAAGTTGAATTACCTAATTTTGCCAACTCCTTTTTTGTGTTGTTTACATAGATTGTTTCAAAAACCTTTCGGTCACATGCTATGGGGTTTTATAAAGGAAAAGACCTGGCTAGCTTCAAGTCCAATATAGCAGAATAATTGAATTCATAATAAAATTAAAAAATAGCGAACAGAATAAAATAAAAAAATTTTAAAAACTAAAAAAAAATCACAAAAAAAATCACAAAAAAAAATCAATATTTTGCATGAATAAGTAATACATAAAATAATGAGTCTAACTTATGAGAATCAAATTGCAATAGCCTCAGTTAATTTTCTAGATATTATGTTCACTTTGAATAAATTGTATCTTAAAAGGTGTTGCAAGAATTTGTTTAAATATTTTTTAAAGGAAACAGATGAAAAGTAGGAATTTATTCGTTGTTATTATTGAAAGCTACAGATTTCTTATGTGTTTTCTTTAAAAGTTTTAGGAGAAATTCTTGCAATATATTTTAAGATGAAATTTATATAATATGAACATGAAGTCTGAATAATTAACTGAGGCTATATCAACTCGAATCTTTTAGGTTGGATTCGTTATTTTATATCTTGCTTTTTGATGCAAAATATGGAAAACTCTTTTTATTCCTTTTTTAAAATTGTTTTATTTTATAATTTATCTAAACATTTTTAAAGTTTTAAAATAATTTTCTAAGTATTCCTCGAGAAATATGAAGAAAGAAAAAAAATTAGTATGGAAGTTTTTTAATTATTTTTACCAACCCCCGAATAACACTAATGTTAATACACAATTATTTAAATATTTTACGTAATGTTAGCAGTAATGAGTAATCAGTATGCTTTTTTTTCAAATATTGGGTGCACATGGGAAGCTTGACCCGGTTTTTTCAAAATATAAACTAATGAATTAATTAATTTATTTGTTACTATCTCAAATTTTCCAAGATGATTTTATTTTGTATCTCATTTTTGTTGATGGTTAAAATAATTGTTTTTCAAAATCTATAATAAACTACTCCTTTATTTGATAATTTTTCGTGAGTGTAGAAAAGAAATAGTGTAGAAAATAGAAAATATATCACTTTGAATAACTTAGGTTCTAACGATGTGACTTTGCATTAAGTACCATCCATAATGGCTCAATAGAATAACCTCAAATATGTAATTAATCTGCTAACAATTTATTAAGATACATAATCAGATGCAAAAGCGTGCTTTCCTCTTAAAAAACATACCTTTTTTGCGTATTTTCATTTCTGACTGCTAAAACTTAAGAGGGGGGAGGTAATTTACAAACTGTAAAATATGGCCGTGATATTTTCGTCAGGAGAGCGATCGAAAGTTTGGGTCCCTAAGTGTTCTCTCTGCCTATTTTGCGATAGCACAGAAACTTTTAAGTGATTCAAAAAATTTTTGCGCACAATTATACAGTTAATTTCTTTTAAGATAAAAAATAATTTTTAATAATATTTTATTATTTTATTTTTTAAGCATCAAAAAAATCATAACTTCTAGGATATACAAATTTATAACATAACTTTAAAATATGCAATTTAAAATGACAAAAATACAAAATTTGAACGAAATCGGTAAAATTGTTTCTCAGTAAAAATGAAAAAAAAAATATCGGTTATTAAAAATTTCATTACTCAAAAACTATTCTGCCAATTTCGAACAAATTTTGCTTTTTTTTAAATTTAAAATGATTTTAAAATTGATATTCCTTATAATTTACTATTTTTTAAATTTTATTAAATAAAATATTAAAATAAACTATTTAAATTGTTATTTGCATTGCTTATCTTTGTTTTCACTAAATCTTTAAATAAATGCAAAACTTTTCGAAGATTTAAATTTTTTTATTGAGAGTAACTCGCAGGAAGATTACTAATAAGGGGTCAAAACTTTTATGAACTCTCTCGACGAATCTATTAGTACCATATTTTTAAGAGAGCTGTTTCCTCCTCTATATTTCGATGGTCGAAAATTGATTTCTGTTGAAAGAAGCAAAGGAAGATTAATTCCAGAAAGTACGTTTCGTAAGTTAATTAATCATTATGACTAATTAAGCAACATTTTTGAGATCACTAGTTTAAACCATTAATATTAGTACATATTTTGCGAAAGACAAACCATTATAAAAAATTAAAAGTTATCATTTCATTATTGCGCATTGGACAGTGCTTCAAATCTTGATATTGACTTCATCCAGTATGATTGAATTTTTAACCTAAGGGAATTGAAATACATTTTTTAGAAAGTTTAAGGAAATGTTAATTTTGTCTAACGAAATATCTAATATTTATCTGGTAGAGAAATACAAATCTATAAAATTCCTATAAAAATGAAACGAAACTTTGTCTAAAACTTTGGGTTGGGTTATGAATTTGCTGCCCCTGATGGATTATAATATAACCCCTTAGAAGTTTTAGCTCATTTTCTATTAAAAGTGAGTAACTTTAAATGGTCTTCTATTGATCGTTTAATATAATTTATGATTTCAACCATGAACTGG
Source organism: Parasteatoda lunata (assembly GCA_949128135.1). NCBI lineage: Eukaryota > Metazoa > Arthropoda > Arachnida > Araneae > Theridiidae > Parasteatoda > Parasteatoda lunata. The sequence goes on from OX421975.1 coordinate 97,366,318, forward strand.
TTTTTTTTTTATTAGCCATTATATTTTTAACGGTATTCAACATAAGTAACACCCTCCCCGGAATTCGGTCTAATTTCAAATGATACAACATAAGAATAAAACCTTTTTTTGATAGCTTATTCATGTTAAACCATCAGAAATTTCATTCATTGGAAATCAAATGCCGCAATAATCATGAATAACCATCACAACAATGGGAGAATTCAGACTGATTTATGATGGACCAACATAAAAAAAGCAATTTGCTTTAATAGTCTGTTTCTGCATTACCAAGAAGAATTTCAACTTTGTTTCTTGGTAATTCATTTCTGGGACAATGACGAATATTAAGTGATGGACATTTTTTGACCAAAATTTCCATCCGTATGTTATTAGTTGACCGTTGACCATCAAATCAGTAAAACATTATCTTTCAACATGAAATGATTGATGTTATTGGTCTGATAGTACCAAACATAAACTAATGGAAGACCATCAATTTCAGGGTTATATCTTCCATCATAAGGTGTGGGAATTCTGTTGATCCATGGAAATCAAACATCTCTTAATGGTTAACCATCATAGTGTTAAAGCAGCATTTCCATTATTGACTGATTTTAATTTGCTGGAAAATTAAAACCCATGCATATTTGATGAAAATTGTTGGAAAATGATGACCATCATACATTGTTGAACCATCAAGACCAACTATGAGACAATTTTGGCTTATGCAAATAAGTAAACTTATTAAATCCTTCTGAGCAAAGTCTAAAGAAATGGTTACAGGCAATAGTTTTATCTAAAAATTATCTAATACTTACCCGAAATCTCGTTCATTTCAGCGACAATCACTTAATCGACAGGCTATTTCATCGACACCACTTCATGATCATTTCGCCCACATGCCATTTCGTCGACAGTGTTATTTTATCGACAGTCCATTTTGTCGACTGGCCATTTCATGGACAATTCATTTTGTCGACAGGGTACTTTCATCGACAAGGTCATTTCGTCGACATGTTCATTTCGTCAACGGGTTCATTTTTGGCGTCAGGGTCCTTTTGACGACAAGGTCATTTCGTCGACAGGTTAACTTCACCGACAGGGTCATTTCATCGGCAAGGTCATTCCATCAACAGGATCACTTCGTTGATGTGATCATTTCGTTGACAGGGTCAAGCGTAGTTTTGAAAAATTTTTTAGGGATTTACGCTATATATTTTTATTATTAGTTAGAAAAATACTATTATATAATTTTTGTACTGAAGCAAATTTGTTTTTTTACTGTGTTGCCATTACCAGAAAAGAAGTATTTTTTTCCTTTAAAAAATTCATATCGGACTTTCCTTTAGTACACCCAGTTAAAAAGACGAAACTTTTGTGTGTTCTAGTTGTAGTTTTCAAGTATTTATTTCTCAGATAAAATGTTTTATTTTTAAAGTGATTATTATTGATTAGCATCACAACGACAATTGCTATAAGTACTGAATATGATTCTTGACATAGCAAAAAAATTAAAGGGTGAAAAAAACATGGAAAAAACAGACAATAAATTAAAGAATCTAAATTAGAAAAAATAAATTAGAGAATAATGATATAATTTTAGAACTTAAAATTTAATTTTAATTTCGTTTTTTAAATAAATTGATAGTTAGTCGAGAATCGTTTTACCGAGAGCGGTTGAAGCATCAAAATCTATTTTTCTATACCTAATTTGTAAAAGAGTTCTCATTATAGGTGAGGATTGTCTTCAGATCATTGCTATAAGCATGATATTCTTTCCGTTGTCAACAGTGTTATAATGTGACGTTATTACGGGCAAATTATTTTTAATATCAAATCATATTAATAAAATATGATACACTTAGAATTAAAAGTAATAAAAATATACTACAATGAAAATTTAGAGACTATTTCGGGTAAGAAAACTTGATTTATCGCTGTAAAAAGTTTCAAAAATTTTAATTGTACTTTAGCAAAACCATAGATTTTAGTGTAATTCCCGCAGCAATGAAAAAAATTATAGGATTTAAATAATTTTATACGCATAAATAAACTGATTTATATGGTATCTTGCAAGTAAATTTAAAAAAAAATATATATATAGTTTCGAAGCAAATAAGGGAGTGTTTACATGGGGTTAGAGTAGGCAGACACATGAAATATTTCTGATATTTTATCTATTAAAAATTGACTGTTTAGGCAAATGGGAAAAAATGTGTTACATTATTATCTGTAGTTACAAATCAAATCACAAAATGATTTCAGCGTCTTTAACACTAGGACAGAAGAATATACTTATTCTAACAAAATAATCGAACTTTCTCATAGCTTCGTTGCCACTATTAGAGCTTGCTCTTCGCAAAATATTTTTTTTCTATGGATGGTAAATTTTAAAAATAATAATAGTAATAAATAATAGTAAATAAATTATGATTTAATTCCCTTTTATTTGTAGGATTTAAACGAGACACAATTTATTTAAAAGGAAATTATCAGAAAATTAAACCTAGTATTTACACGTAAAAATTGGGATATTCATCCATTTTCCCACCTAGGCGAATTTTCCTACCCCCTTTTCCTTACCTGTCAAACATTGAAGGCCCTGTTATTAGTTTTTGAGTGATCGTCTTGTAAGAATAACGAATGGTCTGAGTGCGTACTAGGCATGATTCTTAATCACCTTTACGAGATTACCGACAAACAAAACTAATTTTTTTTAATTTTCAGTTTAAATTGCAGCCGAAGTGTTCCGATTTTTGTTTGGGTGCTGGATCCTAAAACTAATTAATTAAAGGGATTCTTCGCTTACCTGACATGACAGTTAAAAATATTTTCATCAGCAAGTAAGACTCCTCAGTTCAACCTCACTTTTAATTGCTGGCGCGTCATGCCAAAATGAAGGGGTGTGCAACACTGAGTCCACCAGATCTCCTTAACTCCTGATATCATTATTTTACCCATCAACGATTCAGCTTCTTAGAGGGGTGGAGGCTGAATTCCAGGTGCATCTAAAAGTGGATGAATCTCCTACGATACCAAGTAACTATTACTTTATAAAAAAAGAAAAGAAAAATCTTGCAACTCAAATTTCGACCTATTCTTGACTAGTTTGAGTGCTCAAATTTTTAACTGGTTTTCTGTACAGGATGAAAATTTTTAAACGCTTTCTCACTGCAATAAGTAGAATGTATCGCCAATCTAAATTTAATTGTTTTTCAGCCAGAACAAGCAGGAGACACAAAGCTAAAATAATGAAAAAAGGAAAGAAAAAATGTACATATATTTAAAAAATTTAGTTTGCTCTCTAGGCTAAAATTGAGAAAATAAATTTACAAATTTTTTTCACACATAACAAAAACAGCAAGAGCAAAATTTCACAATGAACTTATATCAACATTTAAATTTCCACTTTTTCGTTTTGGTGACAAAAATTAACATTTCTTTTCCTTTTTTTGGCTCTCTTATCAAACGTAATTTTTAAAAGCATTTCAATTTCAGATTACACTTTTGAAAAGGACTTATCAGGGCTTTCATTTAAAATATATACTCTTAATGAAAGTCTTATCAATTGAAATAAATTTGTTCTTTCTGCCAAATTAAAATGAAAAAATATTTAAATATTTGGGTAAAAAATAAGTCATCTAATTTTTTTTTTAATTAAACATTAGTTAGAATAAAATCAAATGTATATGGATAATTCTCCCCAATGATATGTTAATTTCAAAAGTCAATTTTATTGTTATATCGCAATTATTTGCGTTTTTTTATTCTTAAATGTTTATATTATGAAAACTAATTAGACCGGTTTCCTCCCCTCCTCTGATTTGAAACTCATGGAACCATCTTTTTAAACGATCCTTTCAATTGTATTGTACATCCAGGATTTGTAAAGTCATTTTTAGAATTTTGAGTAGGGGAGAGTGGGGTCAATTGTAACATTTTTTACTTAACTATTTTTGACTAACAAAAAATCCAATATATTATTAGTATTAGTTGACAGACGAGTAAAGTAAACTATCCTCTACTAGAAAAAAAATAAATACCTTATTTTAAATGTTATTATATTAGTTATTAAAATTTTTTGACAGTCGTGCACTTGTTACAATTGTCCCTACTTAAGGGATCAATTGTAACAGTTCATAAATTCAACTAAAACATAGTTAATTATTCATATTATCATAGTTGCGATATATTTTTTTATTGATCAAAATAGTAGTGATATTTTAGGAGTAAAAATAATAATGAGCAGAGACCTAAAGGGTTAAACTTTTAACTTTAAGGGGTTAAAAATTTTAATTTATGCTGTGAAAGGTGACAAATAAAATAATGCACATGCAACATAATATAAATGATATAGGAAACTATTGGTGGTTCTTAAAGAGCTAAGTGATGGTTTGTAAACATAAGATTATTTATTTTCAGCTGTTACATTCGTCCCTTTACTTATTGTTACAATCGTCCCCAAGACGCCATTTCAGTTTCATTTGTTAAAAACAATGCTAGTTAATTAACAAAACTAATCCTTTTTTTTGAAATATTAATTAAGGTGTCCACTTACATATCCGGTTAATAATTTTTATTTGTTTAAACAAAATTACTTTGTTACAATATAATATTCTAATACCAAAAAAAGTACTTACGTAGCGTGAAAATATTTTTTGTGGTGTAACTCTTTCAAAAGTACATAAAAATGACTGCCTTTTTGCTCTGTTACAATCGTACCCTGTTACAATTAATTAACCCCACTCTCCCCTATTCTTTTTTTTACATTGACGATATCTTCATTTTATAAGGTAAACGAATTTATCAATGTTTGGGGAACACATGGGATAAAATAAAACTATTAAACATTAAAGTGCTATGAATAAATTATTAAATAAAAAATTAAAAAATCTGGAAATGCGAGAACAAGTTTTTTCCCCCAAAATAATATTTCCTTTAAATTTCACAAAAGTGCGTACGGAATTTTCAGAAACTTTCCTCCTCAGCAGCATAACTGATAAAGATATGAGAAAGAGGGTTATAACAAAATTGTTCATAAATAATATTTGCCAGTATGTTTTCCAAGTTGAATTTTCATTTTATATTTCCCAACGTGCATTTTTTCAAGATTTTTTCAATACCAAAAAGTTCCACCCCTTGCTCACTTTGCTCACCAACTTTCGCAACAGTCACTCATTCATCTTAGCTTTTTCCCCTTTATATATCGATACTTTTTATATTTATTTATTTTTTTAAAGAAAAAGATGAAATATTTAATTACTGGAATTGGAATTGTCTGAATTTTAAAAGTGCCTGATGAGTCTTCTTCCGTCATCGCCATTACAGAATTGGATCTCAACGCTACCTGGTTTGATTCTCGCCCACCTGAATGCTAGAAATACTTTCTCTTTCGTCGGAATTTCATTTGTGTTTTTCAACTTGCTGGAAATGACATCATATAAAATAATAATGAAGAAAAATGATTTTACGATAGGTCTGTGTAACGCGATACGTCAGAGGTCAAATAGTTTGTCTCCTCATGTGTTCCAAAACAAAATCCTCAACTGTTGGTGCTATGAGTTTTCTCAAATGACGGTGTTGTGAAGAAAAAAAAAAAGAAGAATGCTTAAAGTAGTTTACGTTCATATGGTAAAATTTGAAAATAATTCAAGGTGAACAATTTCACATAAAATAGTAATTGGTGTTTAAATGATTATAATTTTTGAATTTTTTTTTCATTCTTGATATTTTATTTGAAATGCTTAATTTTTATTCAATGATCTTATTTTCATTGTTTATTTTTGCATTTTCAAAAACTTATTTACTGTTACTGAAATTTACTTCTTCTTTGAGGAATTTCATTTTAATAAATTGATTTAATATGACTAGCATAAAAATGTTATAGGATTTATAGTTTCGTTTTAATTATATTATGTGTTATGAAATATGATCAATTGAATATTTTTGTAAAATTTTTAATTTTGTTTTAGTATTTATTTATCATAAGGTAATGATAAATAAGCAACTATGAGATTTAATTTACTTCTGAATGCAATATTTAATTAACGAAATTTATTTTGGTTATTTGAATGCCCTTACGGAGGGGCAAAAATTACAAATTTAATATGCATGAAAACGCTAAAAGCAATACAGAAAATTCTGAAAATGAATTAAATGATAATTTACAAAAATTAAGTATGGATCAAAAGGTACAGGATAAACCAGACATACTAATCTTTGAGCCTGACATTGGTGTACAATTCGCATCCCGTCTCAAACATTTTGAAAAACAATCTCTAGATGCTAAATTAAATGACGAATGGAAAGCTAGAAATTTTCAAAAATTCATTCAGCTTTGAAATTGTGTATTGATAACTGTCTTCATTGTAATTCATTTTCAGGAAAGAGTTGAAATTTTTCACCTCCCTTTGGCTTTAACGATTTTCAAAATTTAAAATTTTGTGGCCAAGCTAAAGACCTAAATTCATATTTTACTAAAAAGGTAGAGTTAGGTCGAAAAATAAATTTAAGTAATGATCATATAATTGAGGGTCTGTCTATTGGTTTGCCCCCTCAAATCAAAACACTTTTGGTTTTAAAAAAACCCAAGACCCCGATTGAATGGCTCACTATTGTGTCGAAAATCATTCATGATGTACCTAATGTCTTACCGAAAACTGAAACTAAACAAAAATTATTTAATGGGTATAGACCACAATATCAAGGCTGGACACCAAGGCGGCCATTCATTAATAATTCAGGTAATCAAAATTATAATCCTCGACAAAATCAAAATTTTTTCCGGCCAAATCAAAGTTATAACCAACAATCCCAATATAGACCTAGAATTCAAAATGAAAAGTTTCATAAAAATAAACAACAAACTAGTCATTTCGCCCAGGTTTCCCAGGAGTTGCCTCCTAAGCCATGTAAATACTGTGGTAGCGCTTCAGTATTGCAGTAAGAACGTGCCATAAGATATCACTTTATTTATGCTTCTGTTTTCATAGTTTGTAATCTGGCAATCTTATTACGTAAATATTTTTAATCATTCTTGATAGATGCCGGTACGAGTAAGTTCATTTAAATTCGCTCCTCACTATGCAGATTTCCTCTCGTGTACTGTTCTATAATCTCTTAACATTTTATTTTCTGTTTTTTGCTTGTTATTTTTGTTTATTTTTTACTTAATGTGTTCTAATTTCGTTTTAATTTTTTTGAGTGCTCCTCACACTATTGTATTGATATATTTTGCTTTGGCTATATCGATGCAATATTAGAAAGCACTCCTTTTTGCGGATATAATCGTGTGAGCTGATGAAGAGATTATATCCTTTTTTTATTTTTTTATTTTGTTTTCCGGATGTTTAATTTTTTTTCCTCCATTTTTTCTCAATTTTTTGCTTATATGTATATATATATATATATATAGATATATATATATATATTCATATCTCTTACATTTTCATAAAAGTTCATCATATTGCGTTTTTCTGAAAGTATGTTTCATTTTCTTTACAGTGCTAACAGAGTTAAATTAACGTATTTTATTTTATTATTTGCAAATCTAATTTTCGCTACTGCACAGCATATATATTCTTGAAAACGAAAATTTGCTGTATTATTTGTTTTAATTATTCAAATTTTATTTGTCCATTTTAAAATCTCCTCCACTATTCAGCATGACGTGTTTATTTGAATAGATAATTTTTAACTAATTCAATAAAAGACACTTGTTGTATTTCCACCTTAGCAAATTCTACCTATTTTCTAGTATTATGGTGTTCTAAATCAATGTTGCATTCACAGTGTCAACTGATTTAGGGTTCATATATTAATTGTCTATTTGATAATTTTCACTATTTTTTTGCTTCATATGTATTTTTCAAAAAACATTATTTTTACAGAAGCAATAATAGGTTTAATATTTGTTTTTATAGTTGCAAAATTTTGCAGATGTTATGATTCATGTTTAACTGCAAAAAAGGTTTCTTTCCCAGTGCCACACCAGATTTAAGTATATTTTCATGTTGTATTTTCACTTTTTTTGCTAATTAGTATTTGATAATGCATATTTGCTTTAATTATTCTTTTTCGACTTTATATTTTAGTTCTTTATATTAGTATTATTTTCACCTTTTATTATATTTTTAGTCTGAATTATTCAGAATTAATGAATCAGGATTGTTATTCTGTGAAAGTAATTAGATATAGCAATTTGACAGATTTGCAACTAAAAGTCGTTGCTTTATAAGTATTCAAGTAATCACCGCTAAAACTATATTTTACAAATTTTATCTAAATTAATTTTTATTTTATGTCTCCATTTAATTAAAGTTTTCATTTTACACATACAATAAATTTAATAACACACAACGTGGTTAGATTAAATTAATTTTAAGAGAATCGGATTTGAGGAGAATGTGGTGAGGAGATTTGAGGAGAATGTCATAGCGAGTTGTATTATTGTAATTTTTATAAAAAAATTATTACAATGCAAATTTTTAGTAACTTATTACAAAATAGTTTTTATCTTTCAAAGGAACAGCTTACATTGCGAGAATTTTTTTTTCTTTATATTTTGCTTGAGATGGATGTATAAAAATGACGGAGAAATATTTAAGAAAATAAATGTTTTCTTCAACTATTAACTACGACAAAATGCCCATAATTACCATTGTATTATTTACTATGCTGATTTAATCTTTAATTCCCATTTTGATATTAAATTTTTTTTCTTATCTGTGATAAAATAAGCGTTTTGCGTTTGTTTTTAGCCCTCTATTTCAGAACCATATGTAGATATAATAAACATGTAGCAACTGCCCATTAATTTTGAATGAAGTTGTTGTACTGTTTCAATGCACATATGCATATAAATTATATATTGTTGCTCCATTATCTTATTTTTGTTATTTGTTTTATTTTAAATTTCTCCTTTTCATTTTTTTGTCTTAATTATCCAAATGTAAAAGATCAGGATCATTGGTTTTGCACTTGTAATTAGAGCATTTTTTTAATTGCATGATTTGCCCATAAAAGTAGAATATTTTGCAACATTAAAAAGTCATTTTTTTCTATAATTGATTATTATTTATTTTGATGGAGTAAAAATAAATTATATTCAAGTTCTGACATATGTTTGCAAATTTAACTGTATTATAAATAAGTTTACATTCCATTACGTAAATATGAAATAGCTCAAAAATGTAGTTCGAGAATTTTTTTGTTTTTACATTTAAACTCCCAAAATTACGCAGTAGTGCCCATTTTTTGTTTGAATAATGATGATGCTTTATTTAGATACACAATCGTGTGTTCGTAGAAAAACAATCAAAATAAAAGTAGACAATTCAAAATGTGATCAAAACAAAATTTTAAAAATGTAGATAGGGTAGAATAACAAGATTAAAAAAAAAAAAAAAAAAAAAAAAAGAAATTAGTCAGATGATCATTAAACAACACGCTCACAGATGTTTGATCTGAATTCTTTATAAAGCTAAAATAATATGAAATATGTGGTGAGAATTCATCCTGAAAAGGGAAGAGTAAATAAGTAAAAATAAATCATGCTAATATACAAAAATAAATTATATTCAAATATAAATTTTAATAATTGAAATGTATGAAGCAGAAAAAAATGTTAAATTATTTTTGTGTTAATTTTTTTTTTTTTTTTAATATTTTTATTTTTATTTTTTTAATATTTTTTTTTCTTTATAAGTTGCCTATGTTTTAAGAAATTGTATTTTTCTAAGAATTTTTAATTTTTATAATTCTGTTTCGTCATATATTTTAGGTTCAATATACTAAGCAGCTCTTGCGCCGATTATTAAAACTAAGTATCTTTAATTAATTATTTTCAAACATTGATTCTACACAAGTAAATGAAAATCTATATATTTCTTGGTGTTCTAGATTGAAACGAATTAATTGTAACACATAAGTTGACACCAATTATCTTGTAAACACCTATTAATTATTTGCATTTTAGTTAATGAAAATAAATAGTTAGAATGTTTATTCTAGATATTTCACAATCCAACTAAAAAAAAGAAAAAAAGAAGAGTTTGGAAAAAAAGACTGCAAACCTCGAAGCAAAATCACTTAAAAAAACTAATGCTCACATTGTTCAGTTTTCCTTGCACCACGTGAGTGCGAACGAACAGTCTAAGTGACCCTCTATTATAAATAAATCACTGTCATTGTACCAATTACTAAATGTACTAAAGGCGACGCCCTCTAACTAAGAGATTTACCACTGATTTTTGTCAAATTGGATTTTTCCTCTGGGTATGGCGTCCTCTTAAGTCATTCTAATCCTTCAATTAATTCCTACATCTATAATTATTTAAAAAAATAAAAACTCGTTTACTTCAGCTTGATACTGTGCTCTTCTGCGGCGAGTAGCATGCTTCAAACTCATCGTAGAGGAACACACTAACAGGGCTAACTACAAGACTAACTACGAAACGGGTTGACTAGGCTAACTAGCCGTGAATAACGAGTTGAAAATCACTATTTTAAAATATGAACTTACCATCTGTAGCCCAAAAAATGTTCTTATGCCTCCCTAAAAATTCCATAACCTATCTATGCCACTCAATACAATGAAATACATATTCTTTGAGTCAAAGATAAGAAATCAAACAATAATAACTTTACATTCTTATACCATACTTAAAATTGACATTATTGTATGCATTTTACTCTGACAAATTTTTTAAGGTAATAAAGAAATCTATTATAGTCATAGATCCACGATTCATTATTAATGTTAAGATAATAATACTACGTCTCCATACAATACTTAAAATCAATTTGATATTATTCATTGCATTCCGACGATTTTTATTTTTGAGGTTATACAGAAATCCATGATAATCTTAGCATAGAAATATTATTTAGATTAAATATTAGTAGATGAATAATTTCACTACTGATTCCAGGAATAATAATAATGTTTTATCATTATATAATGTTTGTATATGCAGATAAATAAGTGACACTCTTGATACGAGAACTGCAAAGAGAACTTTAAATAACTTTAGAAATTCACCTAAATAACTTTAATTAGGGTAAATATTGAAGACAATTATCATAAAACAAAAAAGGTAAGGTCTAATATAATGCAAGGTATAATTTTCATCATAAAATTTAAGTTTCAACAAAAACGTAAATAATCTGATTTTTTAAATGGAAATGAGATAGACAAAAATAAATTTCAATTCGAAAGTTGGGATAAAGAACTTAAGTTTAATGTCAAAATTATTTGTAAATTGAAAAATTACTACTGAATTGCAAAGCGGATGTATGCGAAAAAGGTTAACTTTAAATTAGTTTTATCCGTAGTTTTATCTTTTAAGGTAGCAAACAAAATAAGTTTTTTTTTTGTAGTTTTAGGTAAAATCTTATCGAAACCTAAGCAGCAGTTAACTCCGATAATATTGAAATATTTAATTATACCTACTTATTTTTATGTGTTATTTACTCGGATTATTTCAAACAGAATTCGGTCAAGTGTTATTGGACTTTGTAAAGAAAAACATACGGTTAGCTTCAATTTCAATACAGTAGAATAAGAGAATTCATGCTAAACTTTTAAACTGGCAAAGAGAATAAAATAAAAAAAATAATAAAAATAAATAATAAAACATGAATAATAATAATAAAAGTTAAACAAAAAATCTAGATATTTTGTATGAAAAAATAAGACATAAAATAATGAGTCTAATTTATAAGAATAAAATTGATATAGCTTCATTTAATTTTCGATATATTATGTTCACTTTTCGTAAATTTTATCTTAAAATGTGTTGCAAAAATTTTATTAAATATTAAGCAAAAATTTAATTAATCATGAAGCAAAAATTTAATTAATTATCATCCACAATAAAATAGGAAAAAGTAATATAAAATTTTCTATAATGCTACTTAGGTCAACAAAGAATAAGAGAAATGTTTTTTCAAGTATAAAACTGAAATAAATTAATTAAATTTAATTAATTGAAATCAATTAAAAAATTGATATGTGAAAAACAGTATTAACATCAAGTGTCATCCACTACAAGTTTCAAAAGATGTTTGTGAATTTGAGTGGAGGAATAAAAAATATTTTAATAACGATTGAAAAATTGAATAAATATATATAGGGAGAATGTAAACTAATATAGTAGGAATTAAATAAGGCTTATATATGATTTCAAATTCTCGTAGCGGGATAAACATTAATACAACATCAAAAATGCTTATATCATTTCTAGTTCTCGAAGCGGGTTAATACATTAAAACATAAAAAATGCTTATATAATATCCAATTCTCGTAGCGGGCTTGTAAAATGAAATATCAATACAACATAAAAAAAGCATATATCACTTCCGATTCCCGTAGCTTTTTACTGCATTAAAACATCAATAAAATATCATAAGGGCTCATATAATTTATAATTTCCGTAATGGGATAATACATTAAAACATGAAAAAGACACATATCATTAGAAATTCTTGCAGCTTGCTAGTACATTAAAACACCAATAAAACATACAAATTTCTTGTATAATTTATAATCGCTGTAGCGGATTATTATATTAATACATCAGTAAAACATCAGTCGGACTCATATCTTAAGCATTTCTTGTAGCGTGCAAGTACATTAAAAAATCAATACAGCATAAAAAAAGATGCATATGTCCTTTCTGATTCTCGTAGAAGTTAGTACACTCCTTAAAAATTTCTAAACAAATTTAAGAGGCTATGACGTTCCGAGATTGTCTGTATTTTTAAGAGTTTTTTTTGATTTAGTAATACTGTTTTTCTATAACCGGGCATCTTGCCTCTGGGGACTGGTCCTCCAGGTTGGGGTTTGGACATAGGGTTGACACCTCTATCCTGTAAAAATTTCTTGTTACGAAATCCTTAGAAGAAAAATCCCGGATGACTTTATGGAAGCGATTTGGAAAACGAAATTTGGATATGAGAATTGGAAACTGGAACGTTTTGTCTCTTTATAGAGCCAAGCTTTGCATTTGCTGTTGGAGTAGATAGAACTATACAATATTGATTTGATTGCCATTCAGGAGGTTAGATGGATTGGCAATGGAACATTGAATAAAAGGAATCATACTGTTCTTTACTGTTGTCACCCCAAAAAACATATTGAGGGTACTGGCTTTATGGTAAGAAAAATAATACGACACCTGTTTTGGATTTTGAGGCAATCTCTCCGAGGCTGTGTAAGCTCAGAATTAAGGGAAAGTTCTTTAATTTAAGTATTATCTGTTCTTATGCACCAACTGAAGATAAAACAGAGGAAGAAAAGGAAATTTTCTATTAAAATATAGACCAAAATTTATTACAGTTGTCCAAAATATGATGCAAAAATTATTTTGGGAGATGTAAATGCTAAAGTAGGTAGAGAATGGGAATTTAAATTTGTAACTGGTGGATTTAGCCTATATGATACAACCAATGATAATGGACATAAATTAATTGCTTTTACTGCTTCACATAATATGATTATAGGAAGTACATTCTTTTCACATAAAAATATTCATAAAGCTACCAGGCGTGCCCCATGTGGCACTTATGCTAATCAAATTGATCATGTACTAATTGACGCAAGACATTACTCAAACTTGATGGACGAGAGAACTTACCGTGGGGCTAATGTGGATTCAGATCACTTCTTGATTATTGCCAAAGTCAGATTAAGGTTATCAAATGCAAAAAAGTTTAAGGGAGAGACTATGAGAGAATATGACTGTGATAAACTTTCTATCTATAAGCATTCTATCGGAAAATTAACCGCAGTCGATTGGACTCTAAACAGACCTCTAGTCTATTCAAAAGCAAATTTGGGGAAATTATTACTGATAAACAAGACAGTTTAGAACGATGGCACGAACATTTTAAAGAACTTCTTAATAAAAATTGTGAGGATGTTGAAACAATTGCACCTGAATTCATAAATGACATCAAAGTTGAGGCTCCAACTATTAAGGAGATCTTGGCTGAAATAAAATCGAAGGCTGCAACGAGAAGGCTGCAATAAAAAACGTAAAGAATAAGAAGGCTTCTGGACATGATCTTATTTCAGCAGAACAGCTAAAAAATTGCGAACCTACCTTATTGAGAAATTTATTTGAAATTATTACTGACATCTGGCACTCTGAGTTTATGCCAAAGGATTGGAATATTAGCATTTTGTGCCCAATTCACATGAAAGGAGATCTTATGATCTGTGCCAACTATCGTGGCATTAGTCTTCTTTGTATAACTTATAAAATTCTATCTAGAATTTTTATATCTCAGGCTGTTACCATTTATTGACTCACAAATAGGAAAATATCAATGTGGATTCCGCGCTGGAAAATCAACTAAAGATCAGATATTTTGTCTCCGTCAGATTCTAGAGAAATCAATGGAATTTTTTATAGATTTCAAGGCAGCCTTTGATAGTATCAATAGAAGTTATCTTTTGAAAAAAATGAATACTTTTGCAATACCTTCAAAACTCATTAAATTGTTAAGACTTACATTGAAAGGTACAAAGTTTAAGATTAAGTTTCTGGGGTCTCAGACAGAAAATTTTGAGACATTTACAGGTGTTCGACAGGGAGATTCTCTCTCTTGTCTTCTTTTCAATATTGCACATGAGAGAGTTATTCGTGATTCAAACATCAATACCAGTGGTTCCATTTTTACTAGATCAGTGCAACTACTTGCATATGCTCATGATGCTAATTGCTTGTACCCTTCCTGCCCTGAAAGAGGCATTTCTTGCTCTTGAGGACACTGCCAGGCAAATGCACTTAGTCAGAAATGTAGAGAAAACAAAATATATGTTATTCTCAAGAAACAGAGTTCCAGAACCCTATATTGATATAAATTCTTATAGATTTGAAACAGTAAAAAGTTTTACTTACTAAGGATCAATTATTACCATTGACAACAGAATTATTTCGGAAATAAAGAACCGACTCTATCTGGCAAATAGGGCTGTCTATGGGCTGAGAAGATTTATTAAATCTAGGTTTCTTTCTAGAAAAACAAAGTTCTTAGCCTACAAAACTTTTGTCCGGCCAGTCTTGACATACGCTTCTGAAGCTTGGACAATGACAAAACTGGAAGAAAATTGCATCGCAATATTTGAGAGAAAGATTTTGCGGAGTATACTTGGTGGTGTAAATGAAAACAATAATTGGAGAAGGAGATTTAACTTTGAACTGTACAAGATTTATAAACAACCTGATATTATTAAATTCATAAAAATAAATAGAATGAATTGGATCGTCCACTTGATTCGAATGAGTGATGACAATACAATAAAAAAGACACTGCTTTTTAGACCCACGGGAACAAGAAAGCGGGGAAGGCCGTGGTTGAGATGGGCTGACTCAGTGGAGTCTGATTTTCTCACAATTAATGAAAAGAACTGGAGATCAAAGGCAAATCGGAAGTCGTCATGGAGAAATCTTCAGAGGAAGGCATTGGCTCACATTGGGCTGTCTGGCCAACTATGATGATGATGGTGAAAATTGTTTTTCTGGTTGTATTAGCTGGATATTTTTATTTGTCTGTTACTCCTTCCCCCTTAAAAGAAATTTTCAAAGAAAAGGAGGGGAAAGTTATTTAAGAACGTGGTTGCGTACAAACTTTTCCAAAATGTTAGGTCAAACCAATGCTTTATGTTGATTAAATTTGACTATCAAAACTAAATTTCTAAATTATTCGATTAAATTCGATATAATTTTTAATTTAAAGGTCATGTACAATATTTAACTTTAAAACTTAAAATTAAATTATTTCTAGACTGCTACAGTAAACATTTGATTCTTGGAGCGTGCTGGTACATTAAAACAACAATAGAGCATCAAAAAGGCTTATAACATTAGCAATTCTCGTAGCGGTCTAGTACATGAAATTATCAATGCAATATCAAAGATCATTATATAGTTTATACTTCCCGTAATGGGTAAATACATTACAACTTCAAAAGGATTCATATCATTAGCAATTCATGTAGCGTGCTAGCACAATAAAATATCAATAAGACTTAAAAATTGATTTTATTATTTATAATTGCTGTAACGGATTATTATATTCAAACATCAGTTAAACATCAAAAAGGCTTATTACGTTAGCAATTCTCGTAGAGGGGTAGTACATTAAAACACCAATACAATATCAAAGATTCTTATATAGTTTTTACTTCCCGTAATGGGTAAATACCTTAAAACATCAAAAGGATTCATATCATTAGCAATTCATGTAGCGTGCTAGCACATTAAAACATCAATAAGACTTAAAAATGGCTTATAATATTTATAATTGTTGTAGCGGATTATTATATTAAAACATCGGTAAAACATCAAAAAGGCTTATAACGTAAGCAATTCTCGTAGCGGGCAAGTACATTAAAACATCAATACAATATCAAAGATTCTTATAAAGTTTATACTTCCCGTAATGGGTAAATACCTTAAAACATCAAAAGGATTCATATCATTAGCAATTCATGTAGCGTGCTAGCACATTAAAACATCAATAAGACTTAAAAATGGCTTATAATATTTATAATTGCTGTAGCGGATTATTATATTAAAACATCGGTAAAACATCAAAAAGGCTTATAACGTAAGCAATTCTCGTAGCGGGCAAGTACATTAAAACATCAATACAATATCAAAGATTCTTATAAAGTTTATACTTCCCGTAATGGGTAAATACCTTAAAACATCAAAAGGATTCATATCATTAGCAATTCATGTAGCGTGCTAGCACATTAAAACATCAATAAGACTTAAAAATGGCTTATAATATTTATAATTGCTGTAGCGGATTATTATATTAAAACATCGGTAAAACATCAAAAAGGCTTATAACGTAAGCAATTCTCGTAGCGGGCAAGTACATTAAAACATCAATACAATATCAAAGATTCTTATAAAGTTTATACTTCCCGTAATGGGTAAATACCTTAAAACATCAAAAGGATTCATATCATTAGCAATTCATGTAGCGTGCTAGCACATTAAAACATCAATAAGACTTAAAAATGGCTTATAATATTTATAATTGCTGTAGCGGATTATTGTATTAAAACATCAGTAAAACATCAAAAAGGCTTATAACATTAGCAATTCTCGTAGCGTGCAAGCACATTAAAACATCAATAAGACTTAAAAATGGCTTATAATATTTATAATTGCTGTAGCGGATTATTATATTAAAACATCGGTAAAACATCAAAAAGGCTTATAACGTAAGCAATTCTCGTAGCGGGCAAGTACATTAAAACATCAATACAATATCAAAGATTCTTATAAAGTTTATACTTCCCGTAATGGGTAAATACCTTAAAACATCAAAAGGATTCATATCATTAGCAATTCATGTAGCGTGCTAGCACATTAAAACATCAATAAGACTTAAAAATGGCTTATAATATTTATAATTGCTGTAGCGGATTATTGTATTAAAACATCAGTAAAACATCAAAAAGGCTTATAACATTAGCAATTCTCGTAGCGTGCAAGCACATTAAAACATCAATAAGACTTTAAAATGGCTTAGATCACTTAGATCATTTAAAAGTTCTGTAGCGGATTGTTATATTAAAACAATAATACATCAAAAAGGCTTCTAATACAGAAATATAGAGGTCTAAATAAATAAAACCATATCTAAGGCTTGTAGATAAATTGTAACTCTTTTATCAAAACATATATTGTGTTCTTGATATTTAGTTTTAAATTTAAACAAAATGCTTAACAAAAGTGTTTAACTTCATATAATTTGATCCGACGCTCAAAAATTGTCATCTTCCTTTGAAATGTTAGTAAAATCCTAGAATAGATCCTAGAAATTTAGACAAATGTGTAACGTTTTAAACAATGAGTCATTCAAAGCTCGAACAAAATGTCAAAAACAAGTAAAACATAATATAATAAGCTACTAAGTATTTATATATGTTGTGTTTATTTATCTGTACATTACTTTAGTTCTGCGTTATCCATACATAGACTGTTTAAAATTTTCATTAAAAATTTTAAAAACGATTGACTTAATTAATCATTTAACACAAGTACACAGAGACCTGATTCTTCTGCGTGGATTTCTGCGTGAAAAGATCTTTTTAATTTATACACTAGAATGTTCTTAATACAATGTTTGTTTTTAAAAATCAGAATTGGTAAGATTTAAAAAAAATTACGATTCATGCTATTTTGAAATGTTGTCTCCAATTTGTGTTTTAGAAAGGGTTTTTATAGATGCAAATAGTTATATCAAAGAAATTTGGTCATGGAGTTAAAATATGATTTAGTAACAACTTATTTTAAAACTTATAATAATATTGCGCTTGGAAAAAGGTGAAAAACTGATGGCTGTGTAAGCAAAAGGTCATTTACATATCAGGTTTGTTGGGGTTCTGAGTGTAACCATAGGCTGTAGGTGATTTCCATTATCAAAGTAAAAATAGCTGCTGCCCAGCCTATCCCAAGTATAATAAACACACCATTTAAATCTGATAACCCTAAAGGTGAGGCTAATGCACTCTGAGAATAATAACTGTTCAAATTTTTCTTCAATTCAATTTTAAAACTGATATCGTTCACGAATTTTTTAAATAAGCCACCATTCAAAATTCGGAGTAGCATTTGATTGAAGCGCTCTTTGCAGCAAAAATCTTTCCTGATTGCAACAGCTGAAGGAAAATCTCCAAACATATCTTTTGAAAAAAAGTATATTTCAGGGGGCCCCCAAAACACTCGCAAAAACGCAGGATTCCCGAGTACTGCTTTGTCTGCTGGAACAATGCGGCTGATATTAGCATAGTAGTACCATTTATTCTTTTTAATGTATTCCCCTAATCCTTTGTAATGAGGTACAATGCTTTGAGACAAATAATCTGCTTCATTGGTGCCTCCCGCTGATAGACACTCCATTTTCCCTTCTTTGACTGCAGTGTAGAGATCTTTGAAATCTTTTATTTGTTTCATTTTTATCGGGGATGTCAAAAATGATAACAGGACAGAGCTGTAACCCAGAATCAGAAAATATGAATAAACGAGCCAAATTCCAAGTGGTATTCTTCTGGACATTGAACGAGGGTAGTAGCTTATTCCTTGTCCAAAAGAAGATCCCCACAAATTGAAGAAAACAGAAATAATTGAGTCTTTTGGAGAAATAAAAGCTCGAAATAGTACTGTCACAATGAGGAGTATGGCAAAGAATAAACTCCATGTGAGTCCACTGAAAGGATACGTGAATGCTGCTGTTTTTGGCAAGAATGAAGCGTGATTCATCAGAAACGTTTTTTCAAGATTGTAGTAAGGAACGCTGAAATCTGCAACAGTCGACCTCTCTTCGGTAATACTTATATAGCTGAATGCCATGTCAGTTTCATTCCTTGCGATCATTCCCATCATTCCAGTCCAGTTTCCGAATGCATCCTTGAAACCGTACATATGGTCTGAGGGAACAAGAATTTCATATTCGAAATTTAGCGCGCGTGACAATAGTTTTATGAATTCATCTTCTAGACCCGAGATAATATTTGTGTTGTTGATTTTTTTAATTTGTGTGCTTATGGTATCGGGTACAACTGCTATTCTAAGTTTAACGGGAAAGAATGCCTCCATATTTTACGGAATCCTTTTAGGTTCAATTTCAGATCAAGTGCTTTGAGTAAAGTTAGTTCACGAAGCCTTACAGAGTATAGAGATGTTGCGTTGGTCGCAGTTCTTTATAAGATGAATGAATTCTTCATGGAAATATTCATCTAGAACTTGTGTGAATATTTTGCCGTTGTATAAAAAGCTTCGTGCTGATTGTCAGGTTTGAAAGTAGCTTTGATTTATTAAATCAAGTCAGTTCTTGAAAGCTAACAGAAAAAAAAGAAAAAAAGAATATGAACTACAAGGCTAATCTTCATAAACGAGTTTCTTTGACTATGCATTATTTTTTTTTAAGAATTATTAAATAATAATTAGTTTGTGTATTTTATGTCTATAGGGAAAATTTCATTATTAATTTCCAATAATATATTAAATGCTCAAATTATTTGCACACAAGTTAGTCCATGAAAGTTGCCAGGTAAAAATTTGAACTGTTAAAGTCCCTGATATTTAAGAGAAGGAACGAACAGGAAAGCGTGGAATGCAAAACAGAATTTTGAATTTTTACTTTTGTTTCAGAGCTTTAATGAATGGATTGTTCCACAAAAAATAATAAGTGCAGGCTTATACAAGAATTTTATGTATTTAAATACAAAAAACAAACAAATAAAGCTATTTGAATGAGAGGCAAGATCCATTTTTGCGTTTCATGTTCTGCTAATATTTTGTTATTCATGAATTCTCTTTTCTGATTGTGCAAAAAATATTAGTTTCTAAACAAGCATAATTTTTGAACCTATATATATATATATATATATATATATATATATATATATATATATATATATATATATATATATATATATATATATATCCCTAGAAAAAAAGTACTTGAAATAGTTTAAATGTTTGTGCCATTAAATAAAATTTTTGTGGTAATTTGCCCCCCCCCCCCCCCACACACATTTTTGTCGATAGTATTGTGTATATATTGATCGGAAGAGATAATGTGCATGTTTATTTAATGGTAAGATTAAAAGAAATAAGTGATAAAATGCTAACTAAGATGATTCAGGACCGTGTAAAACGTCTTATTATTAATTTTTTACTCATTTAATTCTATTTAACTAAAGCTTGGTTTAGTTTTTTGTTTTTAGAGCTAGCTATAAGATTATTAAAAGTTAAAAGTATTCGATATTTTGCAATCTGTTTTTTTTTTTTACCGATACAAAAACTTTTACCGCATTGTAGATTTTAAAATAGGTTTTCCTTCTTTTATATTTTTTAAAGCCTTGAACTCTACAGCTTAACATTTAAGTTTAATTATATGTTTTTTCCGGTTTTTAAAGGTAAAAACAAATTTTTCCTTTTAATAAACCGTTAATTGAAGAGTGTTTTTCGTCTATAAATTTCAAAGTTTTTGCATGTTTTTACGGAAATAACATTAGAATATACATCGTATTTAAGAGTAGCTCATTTCGAAATGCAATAATTATACGTTTTACCGTAAGGGTTTCAAATACTCTCTTGCAATATTTTTAAAATTTATTTTTGCTATTGATTATTATTTAATCCGAGAAAATTACGATTGGGCTATTTTTCTGGAATAAAATATCGTTGTTAAATGTAATGAGCATTAGTAATGAATAAATGTAATGAATTATAATATAGAAAACACTTAATGGAGGAAGAGAAAAAAAATTTCTAGAGTTGTAAAAGTAATAAAAAAAACTTATATACTAACTAATTGTTTCTTATTCCTGAAGAAATATTTGAAGAATTATTTTGAAACCTAAGAAGTGTTTAAATCATGCAATTTCTCAAAAATACCGATAAATTGTAAACCATTTGGAAGTTTGAAAGGCCGGCAATAAATTACAAATAAATAAAAAAATATTTCGCTGTAAACAATTTAAAAATTTTTCGCTGTAATTTTTCAATAATAATAAAAATATTATTTTAAAGTTAATTTTTAAAAAAAAAAAAATTTCACAATATTTAAGTGTTTAATGTAATAATTTTATTCGGTGCATGCACATAAAACAATGAAATATATATATTTTTTATGCTTATATTTTAAATTGTATTTGGGAACCTATCAAAAAAGTCCGATTTGAATATCTTAAAAATATAAAATGGTCTTAGTAGTTTTCTAAGTAGTTTTGGAAAATTTAAAAAAAAAAGCTTTGAGTGGTAAGAGGATTTCCTTAAATTTTATTTTGAACAATTAAACAAGATTTATTAAAAAAAGATTTATTAAAAATGGCACAGGCATTACTTAGAATCTTTTCCGATAAATTATTTTGTGTGTTTTCTTTCATAATATCATCAAAATTTGTTCCATATCATCATTTTGGGGCATTCTCATTTGTTATTAAAGTATGTTATATAATACAAAATAAAGTTTGTTACATATAACAAATTTTAATATATATAACAGTAACATATAATAACATATATATATATATATATATATATATATATATATATATATTTATATTCCTTTAATCATTTATATAATGCGTAATTTCTAAGGAATCATTTTCAAATTTTAAAATGATATTTTTATTATTAATTAAAAAATTTTCTAAAAGAGATTTTTCAATTTTATTGAATATTTCTTTAGTTATAGTTAGAATACGCAAGGCAAAATAATTAGTTTTAAAAAAAATGTCCCTATCTCCATGGGTATTTAAGCTAGGTTTACGAAATTCTGCGCAGTTATTGCATATAATTATCAAAGTAATTGATTTAAGTTACAAGCTTTCGCTTACTTTTAGACATAGAATATTCAAAAAAAAAATTTTTGTTCCCAATTTATTACCGGTCCCTGAAACATTTAAAAGCTTTAAAATTTATAGATATGTATGGAAACTTGGATGATTTAAATATTTTACTTATTGATTGCCATAGGGAGTATTCATTATGCTTTTTTCGTTTTTAAATATAAGGCATACAGGGGAAGCTGGACTCTCTTTTTAGTCCTTGGACTGATTAAAAATTCGGGTTAATTTTGCTTTTTGTATGTCATAGCAAGGGAATCTTTTTAACTGTAAATCCTTTTTAAAACTTTTGTACACAAATATGCGTTTAATTTCTCTTAAGATTAATTTTTTAATGGATTTTTATTATTTTGTTTAATAAGTGTTGAATAAATTTAAACCTCTGTATAAAAATTAATACATCATTTTAAACTCCTTAATTTAAAATGACACAAATAAAAAATTTTAAAGAAATCGGTAAATAGTTTCTCAGAAATAAATTTAAAAATTATGGCTTTTTAAAAATTTTATAACTTAGGAGCCGATTTTGCCCTAATTTTGTGTTTTTGTCATTTAAAATGGTTTAGAAATTGTTATGACTTTTAATTTAATATTTTCCCACCCTTATTAAATAAAATAATGAAAAAGTGATTGAAAAAATTATTAAAACTACTGTTTTCATTGGCTATCTTTGTTTAAACTAAACCTATTAAGTGTATGCAAAAATTTTTCGAATATTTAAAACATTTTTGAGTTATGAGAAACGCTCTAAAACTGAAATTAGCAATAAGGGATCAAAACTCTTTACAACTCTATTGGTACCATATTTCCCAGATTGCTGTTTCTTCCTCCATATTTTGATGGTTGAAAATTCATATCCGTTGAAAAAAAGAGAAGGCAGATTTTTTCAGGGAAAGTATGTTTCGTGACTTAATAATTTACCCTGATTAATCAATATTTTTGAGATCACCCGTTTAAACCATTAACGTTGGTACTACATATATTGTGAAAGAACGGCCATTACAAAAAATTAAAAGTTATTATTTCATTATTGCGTACTTAAGAAATTGGAATGGGCTTCACATCTCAACATTGACTTGAGGGAATTTTTACCTAAGGGAATTGAAATACTTATTAAATCCTTTTCAGCAATATCTAATATTTACCTGCTAGTGAAATACAAATCTAAAAAATTTCTATTAAAACAAAACGAAACTAATTTAACTAACGTTAAGAATTTGCTACTGCTGCAGTTTTATAATAACATCCCTTAAACTTTTAGCTCATTTTTTATTGAAATTTCAAAAATTGAATGTTTTTTTTATTATTTAATATAATAATGATGGAAACCATCAAATGGTTCCATTACAAGCCATTATATTTTCAACGTTATTTAACATAAGTAACCTCCTCCCTCGAATTCGGTCTAATTTAAAACGATCCAACATAAGAAAAACATCTTTTTTTGATAGCGTATTCATGTTAAACCATCAGAAATGTCATTCATTGGAAATCAATTGATGGGATAATCTTGAATAACCATTACAACAATGGAAGAATACAGACTGATTTATGATGGACCAACATAAAAAAAGCAATTTGTTTTGATAGTCTGTCTCTGCTTTAATAAAAAAAATATCTAACATTGCTTCTTGGAAAATCTTTTCTGAGACAATGACCAATATTAAGTGATGGGCATTGTTGAACCAAAATTTCCATCCATATGTTATTAGTTGACCATCAAATCCAGTAAAACATTATCTTTAAACTTGAAATGATTGATGTTATTGGTCCGACAGTACCAAACATAAACTAATGGAAGACCATCATACCAGGGAAATATCTTCCCTCATAAGGTGTTGGAATTTTGTTGACGCATAAAAATCAAACATCTCTTGATGGTTAACCATCATATTATTAAAGCAACATTTCCATCAAGTAATGATTGTAGTTTGCTGGAAATTCAAAACCCATGAACATTTGATAAAAATTGTTGGAAAATGATGACCATCATATATTGTTGGACCATCAAGAATCGAACTTAAATCATTATAAACCATCAAAATATTTCGATTTGACCATCACGAATTTCGACTTGGGTAAACGCATGTATGGCCGAATGATTAAGCCATCTGAGTTCTGACTGCGAGATCGATACTTCATCCCAGCTGACAATACTTTTTAAATTGCTTTTCTTGATGTTTAAAAATGTGTTATATATATTTTTTTATTATTTTATGTGTATTTACATGAAAAACAAATTAAATATTTCTCTGGAAAATTTCAAATTTTTAAATCAAAAATGTTTAATTTTATAATCTAATAGGAACACAACAAATATTTTTTAAAACTATTATTAAACTTAACTTATTTTAATGACTGTGAAAACTATTTTTTGAAGAAAAACAAACAAAATAATAAGAATTTAAGTTAAATAATAATAATAAAGATAATGTATGAAAAATTTTAAAATATTAGAAGTATTTTTTATTAGAAAGATTTTAATGCATAAGTTTCTCCAATGAGAACAACAATCTTTATTTTTATCAAAAAATAAATAAATATTTAAAGGGAAATTTTTAGTTAAGTGAAACTAGAGAAAATTATAGTATACTTTTAAAAAATTTTGATGTAGGATTATTTTATTTTATTTCAGTTGGAATTTCGATTTTAAAGACAATGCACTTTTTAAAAATTATTAATTTCATAAAAACTCCTATTTCATTTGCACAGCGAAATTTAGCGTCGTGCACTTTGAAACACTCTTTAAGTTTAACGTTTTTTTTTAAAAAAGAAAAACTAATTTTTAAAAAAAACATTAAATTTTAATTATACTTAATTTTACAAACCTAAGATTGTATCTTCATTTTTGCACAAAACAAACATCTGATTGGTGTAATGAATGGTATTAATGGTTTTTTTCCAGAAATATATACTATGAGTATTATACAAAAACAAAAATATTTATATTTAACAATTATAAAAAAGGAACTTTTTTTTCCTAAATGTTCTTGTTAAGTATTTTTCAGCCGGGAATATTAGTTAATATTTGCTACCTAAATTCTCAGAAGTGAAATTCTAATTTTTGACCGATTCAGCAATGCTTGAGCTACATTTCGTTAAATTTGAGAATTATTTCGTAACGAAATCAAGAGTGTTGTAAATAAACTGGAACTCTCAAATATTTGACAAAATGTTTCCTCAACCTGAAACCTCATCGTAGTGCATTGTGAGAGATCAGAATGACATTTGAATAGGATGAATTTTGAACAATTGAAAATAAGGTCGGGAAATAAACCGACTTGGTGGGCATGGAGTTGAGCTCATACCTGGAAGATCAGGTGCTTAAATCTCACTTCAGGCATCGGTATAACATATCTGTCTGTTATATTTGTCTTCCCTGTGTTTTTATAGGGACATTGACCCAGCTATATGGGGCTCTCGATAAATTAATTATTAGTAGGTCAAATATTTTAGGCATACGCGTTATTATTATTTTTTATTTTGGAGATAATAAAAGGATGAAATATTTCGTTACTATTGACTCAATTCGCTTTTTTAAGGAGGTATCAAAGGTTATTTCGTCACTTGGACGAAAATTTCGCTCGGAACATGTACCAGAAAACGGTTTGGTCTAAAAAATAAAAAAAAAAAGAAAAAAGGAAAGAAAGTTTTAATAAATTTGCATATTTATTTTTGACAGTGTAATGTCATCTTTAGCATCCAATCTGTTCCTGCATTTTTTGTCGCAGCATCAGGAAAGGAAGATTTTAGGAGGTATCAGTTTAAAAAGAATTACAGATTAAATATTTGTTTCTCTTCTAACGGGAAAATATTTACGAAAT
The DNA here is from genome assembly GCA_949128135.1 of Parasteatoda lunata. Classification (NCBI taxonomy): domain Eukaryota; kingdom Metazoa; phylum Arthropoda; class Arachnida; order Araneae; family Theridiidae; genus Parasteatoda; species Parasteatoda lunata. The sequence goes on from OX421975.1 coordinate 97,392,508, forward strand.
ATTTTTGTGCAGATCTTAAAAAACTGTATAAAAATTTAATTTGGACATTTTTATCGAGATTCGCGTTACTTTATATAAAAGTATTATGCAAATTAGGAAAACATTCAATAGTTTCGACATTTAATATATCTTCCCTAAATTTCAATTTTAAGAGAGTTTCGTCCTTGTTTCATTGTACCTTGAAAATAATTATGCTTGTTTCTTGCAGTGATGTGTCGAGATCATTAAACTCATTCACACACAATTTTCAACACTCAAACTGCTTCAAATAACGTTTGAGCTAATGGAGGTGCATTTCATATGTATGAAATTTCTTATTTCATCTTTAAACTCGCAAAATCTTGCAAACACTTTTCTATGAGATTACCAACAGACTTACGTATGACACACAGACATACAGCCTCGAGAGACTCAATGTTTCACTTTGGGTTGAAACTAAATAGTATTATAGTTTAGCTGTAAGTAACTCTCACTTTTCATCATTTTCCTACATTTAAAATTAATAAAAAAAAATCTCGCTCGTTTCAGCTTAATACCGTGCTCTTCTGTGGTCTGCTGTACGCTTTAAACTAGCCGTAGAGGAGAGCACTAACGATTAGACTAAATATTCGTGACTAACGGGTCGATAATAACTATATTAAAACATAATACTCTAACCAATTGCAGTAAAAAAAAAATTCATATGCCTTCCTAAAACTTCCATAAAATATCTAAATTGCAGTCAAATTTAACGTCCTAAATCGAATTTATGCGTATATACATCTCACAACAATGAAATCCATATTCTTTGAGATAATAACGAAATCCAGGATAATAATTCAAGAATAATTTTACGCTCTTATACCATACCTAAAAACTATATTATTGTATGCATTTCTCTCTGACAATAATTTTAAAGTAATAAGGAAATCGATAATAACTATAAATTCATGATTCATTATTATTTTCCCGATAACATTAGCACAACGTCCTTATACCATATTTAAAATCGATTTTATATTATTTTATGCATTCTAACTACCTTTTTTGAAATTTATGAAGAAATCTAGGATAATTTTAACATAAAAATACCCATATTTATTAGATTAAAAATTTCAATATCTATTCCTGGAATAATAATAACTCTTTTATCATTCATTCTATGTTGTTTGCATATACAGATGAACAAGTGACACTCTTATTGGTACCATCATTTCTAGGAGAACTTTTAACGGCGTTAGAAAGTCACCTGAATAACAATTATTAAAATAATATTGAGGACAATTTTCATAGTACAAAAACGTAATGCAAGGAATATTTTATAGTCCCCAAACTTAAAATAAAAAACAGAAAAATTTTCTTATTTGTTAAAAAGAAGTTGGGAAAGGCAAGAAGTTTTATTGCTACATTTATTCCTTTTTTTGAAATTTCTGCTGCTTCTAAGCGCGTTTTTTTCAAAGAAGTTTTGTCTATTTTGAAATTAATAAATTTTTTGTTTTCTTTTGTACTCAAATATGTAAATTATCTGCTATCAATCAAGCAACATAATCAGATGCAAAAACGTACTTCCTTTTTAAGAAACATGACTTTTTTTGACGTATTTTTACTTTTGACTATTAAAACTTGGGAGAGGAAGGTCATTTATGAACTGAAAAATATGGCCTCTAGAGTTAATGAAGGAGAGCGGTCGAAAGTTTGGTTTCCTGAATGTTAATTTTGCTTTCTGCCCATTTTGCCATAGCACGGAAATCTTTTTAAGTGATTCAATAAATTTTTGCTCACAATTATACATTTAATTTCTCTTAAAATAAAAATAATTTTTAATAATTTTTTATTATTTTGTTTAATAAGGATCGAAACAATTTAAACTTCAAGGGTATACAAATTTGTATATCATTTTAAAATTATGATTTGTAAATGAAAGAAATACAAAAATTGAACGAAATCGGTAAAATAGTTTCTCAGTAAAAAACTTAAAAATTGTGGCTTAATAAAAATTTTATAACTCAAAAACTATTCAACCGATTCTAAACAAATTTTATATTTTTGTTCTAATTTGTTATTTGTATTGTTATTCTCATTGGTTATCTTTATTGGACGTATCTTCTGAACTACGATTTATCAAAATTCGACTACGAATTAGTTCAAATTATCGACTATCATCAGCAGGCTGGACGGGCCAGTCCATTGTCCTGTTTCCATAAGATGAATGGTGGTGTTGATGATGATGATGTTTGGTGGGGTCAATATATCCTCATTCAAATTCCTGAGTGATTGTAGAAGCATTTCCAATTCCTGTCAGATGCTCCCGTCTCTTATATTTTCATTAAAGCATTCTGTTTACTCAGTTGTTTAAATTTTCGAAAAGAAATCTCTTATCTGTGAAAACAGATATATATAAATTGAGTTCATAGGATAAAAATCATGACAAATAAATTGTTTTTAAAAATTTGTCCGCAGTATTAGCCTTTATTTTTTTTCAGATGAGATTAAGATGAAAGAATGTTAGATAAATACTATTCTCCTTCTCAATAACGAATCTGGAAAGGATTAGCGATCATTTATTTTTTGTTTCCATAATCTGTTGTAACACACGGGCGCTATTGTATTTATAAAGTGTGAAATTCCGAAAAAAACTAATGAAATAATACCTATTTACTCTAAATGATCAAATTCCCCCCCCCCCCCCCCACCACCAAATTAGAATTTTTAAACTGTCAAAATAGGAGGAGGACATTATTTATTAATCATAAAATTTTCAAGGTCAACTATAAGAGGTTTTAAAAGATAATTACTAGTAAAAATTAATTTGAAATAATTGTAAAATATTCCTCGTATTATTTTATCCAATCATGTTTGAAATGTAAGGTATCTCACTTTTTTAAATGCTTTTAAATTATGTAGGTTTAAATTATGAAATGGGAAATTGAAAGGAATCGGTTGGTTGCTTCGAAGAAAAAATTCTACATAAATGAAGCAGAAAGTTTAGATGTATGTACCTTATACAAATCTGCAATTCTGAGCCTATCTGCACCAATTTTGGTGTACACACGTTTAATAATACAGCGGATCTAATTGTTTAATTTAAACATGACAGTTTTGAGGTCCATCAGACCCATCATCCATCCATCAGATTCATGTGTTGCCACTCACGGCAGGCCCCTAAGGCAGTAGCATAGCCAAAGAATGTACACAAGGAAAGAAGTCTAGCTCTCATAAACATAATGTTAATTAGTCCTTCAAGGTTAAAGGTGGTCCTTGTGTATGAAGAGAAAAAAAGACATTTAAGGAAACAATAGCAGATGTTTTATAAACGGGTTTGCACCTTTCACTCCTCCTAACAAATACTCGGAAAGTGGAAGCGTTGGGGTGAAGAAGAAAATTTTTTTTACAGTTTGTTGGTTCCGTATTTTTACACTCTTGATAAACAGAAGCAGTGCTCTACTATTAATTAAGATGTCCCACGTTAGTTACGTATTCGAAGAGCTGGACTTGGATGTAGATAGCTGGGTCAAGAAGTGATATGTCCCAAGGCGAAACCGCCAAATTTATAAGAGAGTATTAAGAATGAATTCTGAGTAAAATGTTTTTGTCTTTTAAATATCTCAGATTCATTTACTATTTTCAGGGCCGACAACTTAAAAAATTTTTTTTATTTGTTTACCAAAAATTTAAACAGGTTGCCTATTAGTATTGTAAATAGATTTGCACTTAGGTTTTACTTCCTTTCAAATTATTTTAACAAACTAGCAAAAAGTTGAATGAAAAATATTTTTTTACAAATGATCATTCTTGCAATAAACTGTCAATTTGCTTTGATATTTTAATCAATCACTTACTTGTATCCACGTTGCACTTACGTATATAAGATATAAGCATACATATATAATAATACATATATATATAATACATATATATATATATATATATATATATATATATATATATATATAATAATTATAAAATAAACGTATTTTATAAAATCTTTCTTAACCTTACAATTCAATTATTCAATTAAGTTATGGTAATTATTTTAATGTATTTTTTATTTTAAAAATGTTTTTTTAGGACACAAATTTTAGCATGCTGAAATTTCATTGAAATTGGCTTATTTTTGGGAGAGTTATCGCTATTTTTGTAATATTGTTTTAATTTATGATAACAGATGTTTTAAAAATATAGATTACACTAATACTGGCTACTTGCATTCGCAATGAACTGCAAATTTCACTATGAACGAATTCAAGGAGTTTTTTTTAGTTCTGTATTTGACTTCTTTTGTATAAGGGAAGTCAGATATTTTATTTTTTATACAATGAACATAATTTTTTAATACCATTGACAAGATTGTTTTTCACTAATTGTTTCAGTTCATTGTTTCTGTGATCAAATATTTTATGCAATATAATTATTATTGTTGATTGCTTCATGTTCAGTTGATTGCTGACACACGTTGCCAGGAATCGTGCTAATCAAAGTCGTACTTTCAAGGAAGGATTTTAATTTTTCTCATGTGACTTTTCCTCTTGCTTCGAATTTTATGCGTATAATTTGATTGTCATCATTTGATCATTTGATTGATCAGGTATATAGTTCTCCAAAAAAGGCTAATAACAATTCAGGAAACAATTATTGTTCATGTATTATGTAGTTAAGTGAGATATTTCATAATTTCAAAATATTCAGATTGCGGCTTAAAATATGAGAATTATAAAAATTAGCATACTTAATAATTATTAATTTAACCACAAACTTGGTTTAACTGGCAGCCATCTTTTCTCATCGAAAGTTTTTCTTGGATGATTTGATTTCCCAACCTCCTTTAACTATCTCGTCAGAGACACCAATTCGTGTTTGATACTAAACTTTCGATTTCTAACTTAACTTTCAATTTGGTTCTGTTCCATCAGACCCTACATAAAAATATTTATATCATATTCCTCAATTCATTCCTCACTCAATTTCTAAAATTCCTTACGTAAATATGCTTTAATTCTTTATACTGTATATGTCTCGACACTTGCAGAAATAAAACCTGTCACTTTTTAAAGTATGTTTTTCCTATTCAATAACCACTTTATTATTTTTTTAATATTATGGTTCCATTTATTCTGGTACATCTCTTGACATGACTATTATTCTTTCGGAAACTTATTGGCTACTTTCAGAAAAACCCTTAATATCATTTCCAGAGTGAGTGCCAATTAACTCACAAAAGTTAAGCACATTTGACACTATGTCTTTCGAAGTAACTGCTGTTTTGACACACAAATTTGGTATTACTCTTTAAATATTTTGCGCTTATGATCGAATTGAGGATTATTACATTTTTAATTTGTATCATAATTCTTTTTTCCATAACCAAAATCTTCCACGTGTAGAATATTTCTATATGTGCAATATATGACTACAATAAAAACTTTCACATTACGATCAAAATTTTTTCCCAATGCTAGGTTAATTCAATCCTTATAAAAAAAATTTGAAACGGGCGAATGTTATTAGAGAGGATAGATTGTGAATTGTGCTGAAAGTATCTAGTATACAGATTAATTGTAATCATCATTATAAAATTTTTTTTTTTATAAGAATAAATTAGATGCAAAGCACACGAATCCCAAAGATCAAAATTCAGCCTAAATCTTTCCTCATTCTGTTCTAAGACAGCAGTACCGTCAAATAGCAAGTATTTGGCGTCAATTTTAAACATCGCATACGATGATTTTAAGCTTGATTCAGGCGGAGGGATACAGTTTGTTTAAAAGATTTACATCTGTCCAGTTTTTTATGATTCTCAAATTTAGGTCAAAATTTCTTGTAATTTCTTCCCCCCCCAATCATTTTTTGATAAATTACTCTTTTTAGCATTAAGTAGGAAAGCCATAATTATATATTTATCGCCAACGCTTCATAAAGCATTTCTTGAACAGATTCCGTTGATGCCAACAATAAAACACATTTAGGCTGTACTGATTCAAGCTGTCGAAACAGTTTTTTTTTTTTTTTAAAGGAAAATATATATTTAAAACATAAATACCACATCAAAAAGGCTTTATTTCCATTTCCTAAAGTGGGAAATTACATTAAAACATCAACACAACATCATAAAAGCTTATATCATTTATAAATCTTCGTAGTGGGTAAATACATTAAAACATCAAAAAGGCTCATATAATTCTCATTTCGCGTAGCATGCTAGCACATTAAAACATCAATAAAATATGAAAAAGGCTTATATATCACTGCCAAAACTCGTAGTAGATTAGTACATTAAAAAAATATTAAAATATGAAAGAAGGCTTACATCATTTCTAATTGTCATAGCGAGTTAAAACATTGAAACATCAATAGAACATCAAAAAAGTTTATATCATTTCCCGTTCTAATAGCGGGTTAATACAATAAAACACAGGGCTTATATTATTTCCTGTTTAAATAGCGGGTTAATACAATAAAAAAGGCTTATATAAATTCCAATTATCGTAGTGGGCGTGTACAATAAAATATCAATACAATACCAAAAAGGCTTATATCATTTCTGATTCCCGTAGCGTATTAGTAGATTAAAACATCAATGCAACATCAAAAAAAGCTTATATCACTTCCAATTCCTGTATCGGCTTACTACATTAAAAAATCAATAAAATAACAAAAAGGCATATATAATTTATAATTCCCGTAACGGGATAATACATTAAAATATCAAAAAGACACATATCATTAGCAAATCTTAAAGCGTGCTGGTACATTTAAAAATCAATACAATATCAAAGATATCAATTATAATTCTCGTAACGGGTTAATACATTAAAACACCAAAGAGACTTGTAGCATTAACAATTCATATTGCTAACTGGTACATTAAAACACCAATAAAACTTACAAGTGACTTACACATTTTATAATTGCTGTAACGGATTATTATATTAAAACATGAATAAAACATAAAAAAGGCTTTCACTCTTAAAATGAAAAAGTGAATTTCCCTATTCAAAAAAAAAAAAAAAAAAAAAGAGTAAAATTTTTTAAACTCAACTTGAGTGGATTACACCTATATTAGATATCGCGATCGCAACGAACTATAGGGGGCGTTGTTGTATGAGACGAATACCTGCGATTTCTATATGAACAATCATTCAGTTACTCTAGAGACGTCTTTGATGTAGCGTGTAGCATTGCTACGTTCCTTCTTTATTGTGACTTAATTTATTTAAAAAAGAAAAATGCTCGATATTCCTTCTTATGCAAGCGAAAACAAAATGGTATCTCATTTTTTTAGAGAAGGAACATCCAAAACACATCGGAAAAATATTTGTACATAAACAACAAAAAACAAAACAAAAACAATGTTTATTCTTATAAAAGTTAAAACCTACTGCCCGAGAAATAGTTTTACTAAATTTAATGATATAACATGAAAAGCCTATTTAAACTTTCCATAGTTTTAAGAATCATATTACTTCAAAAATTAAAATAAGCAAAAAGTGTACATAAGCCTCATAATTTTATAAAATTCAATTTTGTAAAAAAAAGTTTCTTAACATAAATTTTTACCAAAAAATTTTAAGTTTCAGTAAAAATCATTATTTAGAAACTAAAAAACGTAAAATAAAGAATGCTTACAAAAAAAAATCAATTCTTTTTTTACGCCATTTTTTAGTGCTACGAAAATTCGTCTTTGGGATTTACCAAAAACAAAACAAGATGCAATTTTATTTTTTTAGGAGCGAAATATTTTACCGAAAAAACAAAAATGTACCAATTCTCATGACATGAAACTTAATTATGGTAAACGTATGTTTTGGAAATGTAATTTCATTTGGAATCTTATTTATTAGAGTTCATATGGCGACGAAAGAAAATGGAGATTGTTTTGAATCAATGTTAAACTCTATATCGGCCCATTTTCCACCGAAATTTCGATTAACTACTTTGATTTTAAATAAAGTGTTTTGAATTTTGAAAGTGTTTTGAAATATATACTATTCCATAAAGAAGAAGAATATTCTATAACTATTACAGTTCTGTACGTTCACATCTATTCGTTGGAATGAAGAAAGCAATGCTGACTTCACTTTAATTTGTAATGAATTGTGATTTGAAGACGGAAGAAATGTATTTTACCATAATACACACATCTGTAACAGTATGCGAATCCGAAGTCATCAGTTGCAAGTTTGTTGATAATAGAAGTTAAAAATTATTGAGGAATTTTTCTTCAAATGTTTGGCGTGTTCTGTTTCTGAAAGATTTACCAATATTCTGGTGAGTTTTTTCAAGTTCTTCGGCCTTTTTCTTAGGTAAATTTTGCTTCTTATTTGCTGCTAAGAACATAACGTCTGATTCTGCCAATGGTTCTGATGGAACTAAATGAAATAATAATAATTTAATGCCCGATATTTTCAGGCTCCCGCTAGAGGGCGTACTCGAGCGTTGCGATCGCGAATTCTGCGATCGAAATAAATTATGTCTTCGCTTTTATTTTAAGTTTAATTGTTTTTTCGAATATGTTTATCAATATTTTGAATCAAGAAGAAATAAAAGATCATTTAATTAATCTCGGTATTTCTGAAGTATTCTCGGTATTCTGATATATATATATATATATATATATATATATATATATATATATATATATATATATATATATATATATATATATATATAAAATTTGGTATGAATTAATGCATGAAAGTATAACGCTATTTTTAACTACTTGCGAAAAAACTCCATTTATTTTTTTTCCTTTGACAGCAGGCACCAAACTTTCGTTCTTCACCTCGGAAGATGTCGGAAGTATTGTTCATTTAACTTTACCCATTGAGCACTTTTGAGCCTAAGTCATGGAGGCGAGCAACATTACCCACGCCACACCGCCATAAATACCCGTTCATAGGGTGAGCTGCATTCACACAGTAGACAGCGGAGGAACTGCAAACAGAGAGGGAAACATTCATGCCCTACGCGGGATTCGTACCCGCAGCCACTGGCTTCAGAGTCAGTCACGCTGAACGTTCGGCCGCATGATCGGCAAACTCCATTTATAGATTCCCTGTATTTTATATCATTTAATAAAAATAATTTTATTCTTATATTCCAGTTCTTACATAGTAATCAGATTCAGCAGAAGTTCCCTTCAGAATGTGTCGTAAAGTTTCCTGGTGTAAGCATATTTAATAGATTTTCCTAATAATTTTTATAAAAGTTAAGGAGACAAAACTATAAATGTGTCATTTCTGTAGGTTTTTAATAGTACCGTCATATTGATTATATGTAATACATAAAAATAAAATAATAATGATAAATAAAAATTTCGTGTCTGAAGAAGGATTACGACAACGGTTAAATCATGTGCAACCTATGATTAAAACAACAGAGACTACTTTTAAAAAAAAAAAATTTTACTTACTTTTTTTTCGATAACTGAAAAAGGTTTTAGATTCAAGGCGAATCAAGAAAAAAGCCAGAATGTTGGAAAGATTTACTTTAAAATGAGTAATATGATAAATTAATTTTTTGTCAAATCAATGAGGAATCTCTTTTTCATTCAATTGAAAATAAATTTAGATTTAGACGATTCCCTCTAAAATTATGAAATTTTTTAAATTTTTTTCCCGCACATGCGCTTTATAAAAAAAACAACTTTAATTACTAATATATTTCGCAGTTTTCAATAATTTGTTTTTAAAATTTTGAAACAAAATTTTTTTAATTAATTTTAAATTGTTCTAAAAAATTATTTTAAAGCTTTTTTTGAATATTTTTTTAAGTTATAGCTAAAAAACATAAGAGGAAAAAATTGCCTTTTCTTTATTTTTACTGAGTCGAGTTTTTTATAAAATGTGTGTATTCCAATTTCAGATTTTAATCTTCTTTCCCCTCTCAATAACGGTTTGGAAAAGCTAATTGAGTCACTAGCTCAGTCAGTTGAACAAAAATAAATAAATAAATAATAGTGTGTTTTACATAATGAAGTGAAAGGAGTTAATAATGTGACCAATATAAAATGCATTTTTCTGACTTATTGTTTTGTTTGATTGTTGAATTTTAATAATGATATAAATTTTATTTTATAATTTATTTTTTGAATAAAAAATATGCTATAAAAGTCTTTTAAGTTTCCAAAAATGTTTATGATTTTTGTAAAGTATTTAGAATTTTTAACTGAAACAGTTTGCAAAAGAGCATTAATTTGTCAGTTTGTTAGAAAAAGAATGTACCAAAATTTGTATTTATGTTTTAAAATTTGTCTACATGTTGTATGAATGTTTTTCCTGGAAAATTTTAATTTTGATGAGGAACTAAATAAAATTAACTGCTCATCTGTGAAAAGGAAAAGAAAACAGAGAAGTTTTTTCTTATATTGGATAAGATGATTGTAGATCCATCAGAGTAATTGACTTTTTGTTTAAGAGTCACTTTGTTTTCAATGTAAGTCAAGGTCTATGTTCTTCTCGTTTCTTCAGTTTATGTTCTATAAGCTGAAAAAAGGGTTTCTAAAAGCACTATAGAAAACTTAAATATTCTATTATGTAGAGTGAACACATAAGCAAAAGTATATATACAATAAAACATATACAATAAAATATCTTTTTTCTGTAATTTAGTTGTCTTATTCACTAATGCATTCTCACATTTTATGTTAAAAGTCTCAACCCTTTGCAGTTGTATCATAGCTTTCAGGCACCAATTCTTTTTGCAGGGATGCTGACTGCTCCATTTCGAGAAGACATTTTATATAGTGGTAATGAAGACCTGCTTAATTTTGTTTCTCTTCGCCAATGCTTTAGAATTTTATTTTAGCAAACTTTTCATAAATAAAGTAATAACTAGAAAAGTTTAGATTGAAATTAAATGGAATAAGAATTATCTAAGTTATGTTCCCAAGAACTAGGATTGAAATGATTAAGTACGATTTAACGAACTAATGAAGTCTTTGTAATTACTATTTGTATACCTACATGAAATTTTGTAAACTGTTAATAGAAAAATAAAATTTTGTTTCATTACAAAAAGGTAAATATCCTTAAAATTTTGTACTTAAGTCTGTCACAAAGCTTTCGAACTCTTAAGAATATTATCTTGCAATTATATTCAGCATATTGTTAAATACAGATGAATGACTAAGTTTTCAATTTTTTTTCTCAACTATCACTGTTTAGTTTTAAAATTAAAAAAAAAGAAACTTATTAATTATCATACAAACCTTTCAAGTAAAAGGAATAAATAATGATAAAAAATAACTCTAAGTATGATTAAAATATATTCATTTAAATGATGCTAACTATGAATGAAAAAAAGATTGAAATTCACTCAAATACTTGTTAACGATCAAGTGATACAGATAATCAATCAAAAACCATTGAAAATAAATTAAGTTAGGCTTAAAGTGATTTAATCAAGTAATATTGATAGTCAATCTAACACGATTGAATTTCACTCAAGTTCGATTTGAAATCATCTACTCAAACTTGAGTGATTTCAGTTCCCTTACTGACTTCACTTAAGGTGAGAAGGCTCCTTTTTTCTAGATGAATGAGTGAAATTTCACTCAAGTTGAGTTATTTGCACTCGTTCATTTTGAGTAAGTATAACATTGGCAATTCTTGTAGCGGTCTAGTACATTTAATCATCAATACAATATCAAGGAGGCTTATATAATTTGTAATTCCTGTAACGGGTAAATACACTAAAACACCACAAAGAATCATATCTTTAGCAATTTCTATAGCGTGCTAGTACATTAAGACACCAATAAAACTTAAAAATGGCTTTATATCATTTATAATTGTGGCAGTCGATTATTATAATAAAACATCCAAAAGGTTTATAATATTAGCAATTCTTGTAGTAAAACGTCAATACAGTATAAAAAGAAGCTTATATCATTTCTGATTCCCGTAGCAGTTAGTAAACACCTTAAAAAAATCTCAATACAAATTTAAGACACTATGACGATCCAATTTTTTTTTTTTTTTTTTTTTTTTTTTTTGTAGTTATACTGTTCCAAGACTTTTCTCTTCCAAAATTTTAAGTTAAACCAATGCTTTATGTTGATTAATTTTGACTTTCAAAACTAAATTTTTAAACTTTCAGATTAAATTAGATATAATCTTTAATTTTAAAGTTACAATATTAAACAAAACTTAAAATTAAATTATTTCTAGACTGTTTGCAATAAGCATTAGCAAAGCATTCACGTATAACTAAATTTCTCAAACTAAAATATTTAAAATAGAATCAGAACTTAGACTAATATTATAATTTAACTTTACATGAAATAAATACAAAGAAATATAACAGTCTAAATAAATGAAACCATATCGAGAAGCTTGAAGATAAACTACATCTCTTTCACCAAAACACATATACTTATGTTGAGCTCTAGTTTTAAAACTAAACAAAACGCCTCACAAAACTTTTAAACTACATATAATTAGATGCGACGTACAAAAATATTTTCCTTGGTTTGAAATTTTTTATTGGTGTTCGTTGTATTGTTTTTCTTTTAATGATTGTGTTTGCTGGGTATTTTTATCATTCTATACATCATTATAAAAAAGTGAAGTAATAATCTAAAATAAAACAAATATATTCCTTTTCTCAAATTTGTCACATTTAATGAGGTACTGTATCATTTAAACATATAGTATGAAAAAAAGTGAAATAAACAAATAAAATATAGTACAAATTCCAAATTTCTCTAAATAATCATTTTCAGTTATTTGATATGCTTTTAAAGGTCGAAAAAAATATTGAATGAAAATATGTAATAATCATTCTAAAATGTAATATCTATTCTAATAAAGTCGCCTTGTGTTATTGTTGAAAAGAGTATGATTTTTCGACTTACCAATAGGGATACTAAAGATAATAATTTTGGGATACACAATATTAATTTGTTATCTGTAATATTTATTTCGTTGTTTTATCAAACGCAACTTAATTGAATAAATTATACGGTATAATTTATTTCGTAGAAAACTATTAAATTTAACTAAAAAATTTCTTAGAATTTGTTTTGTTTTATTAGATTACACGATTTAATGAGCCGTTCATTGCCCACATTGATTATTTCCATAGAATAAAAAAAAAAAGAATGAAATGCGATCTTATATTTACTTTGCTTCTTAAATTCCTTACATATTTCCAAATTTCACACTTTTATTTCATCATAAATATGAACAAAATGGAGTTTAAAAAAATAGATTGATTGCGTCATCTGCTTTTTAAACTAACCGTGTGAAAAAAAAGAACAATTGTATCAATATATGAAAATACTGAAGCTATATAGTCAAGCTCCATGAACAAAAATCCCTACTCGAGAGTGAGATGAAGTTTCGCATTATTATCTTAAAGAATATGATTTTAAATTCGTCACTAGTGATTCTGTTGACAGTATTATCTGATACACAATATTAATTTGGTAAGAACGATATTTCACAGTATGACATGGTACTAGATTATGGATAAGTAAATCCGCAGTCTTAAAACGGTGCGTAGAACAATTTTGGATTGCCATATCAATATCAACTATTGAACATTTCAAATTTAAGATCATTTAAATTGTACTACAAATGACTGAAAAATATTTCTAAGGTAGCTTACTAAATTTTTTTCCACGTAAGTAAGGCTCATAACGTATGTAACAATTGAGACAACAATTCAGCAATTGAGTGCTACAACAATTGAGAACTCAGCTTAAAAGGAAACTGTTCTGGTGAGTCTGAAATTTGATTAAACTGACTTTTTGATAGCAAAAAAAATTATATATACCTGAATTTATTTCATTTTATAAATCCTTATGATGAAATTTATTTATTCTTACTTACAGAAAGAATAAAATGTGATGAAAAACTAAGTGAAAAGCCTTTTAATGAATAAATTTATGATCTAATAATTATTAATTAGCAATACAACCACCTTTCTCTGTATCTTTTATGTCAGAGATTTCAACCAAAAGAATTTCTAAGAGGAAGAAATTTGTTTATACATCCCTAAAAAATATGCAGCCTCAGTTATTTATGAAGTCACGCATAAACTTTATAGTTTGTAAAATCTTGTTCCTTTAAAATTTTATAAGCTTGTAACATTTTAACTCTGCTTGCAATCATTCAAAAAATTAATATCACATTTCGTATAATGTTATTAAACAACTGTTTTATATTACTTAACTTATTATCTTAATCATAAACTCACAATAGTTAGAGGGTTGTTAATATTGGGGTGCACGAATTAAGCAACCCGTAATCTAACTTGTACCATTTGCAGAAAAAATAATTTTCAGTACTTAGCGCACCTAAACGATAACCAAAAAAATAATATAAGTATATTGTTAATGAATTATTTCGAATTAAATATAATATATTTAAAATATGTAAATTGTTTCGAATGTGTTAATTATTTTTGAATTTTAAGAATTTATAAAGGTGTTTGATTTCTTCAACATTGGCAAGTTATATTTATTATAGAATTATAGAATTATCTTTCAGTTTGATTTTTTAAAGCTATTTTTAGAATTTTTCTTTAATCAATATTATAATGCTATTGCATATGAAATGAACTTTAGAAATATTTAATTATCCATGATCTAGTACCATGTCATACTGTAATAGTGAAATATCGTTTTTACCGTACAGGATGTTCATGTTTGGGGAGATTGTGAGCGTAAACATCGGCTGTAGGTGATTTCAATCATCAAAGCAAAAATAGCTACTGTCCAGCCTATTCCAAGAAGAATAAACACTCCATTTAAATCTGATAACCCTAAAGGTGAGACTAATGCACTCTGAGAATAGTTACTGTTCAAATTTCTCTTTAAATCGAATTTAAAAATGATATCTTTCGCGAGTTTTGCATATATACCACTACTCGAAATTCGGAGCAGTATTTCATTCAAGCGCTCTTTGCAACAAAAGTCTTTCCTGATTGCAACACTGGACGGAAATGTTCCAAAAACGTCTTTCGAATAAAAGAACTTTTCAGGGGGCCCGAAGAGTAATTTTAAAAAATCGGGTGACCCAAGTATTGCTACGTTTTCAGGAACACGCGTGATATTATTAGGATAGAAGTACCATTTATTCTTTTTAATGTATTCGCCTAATCCTTTGAAATGATGTACATTGCTTTGCGACAAATAATCTGCTTCAAGTGTGGATCCCGCTGCTAGACACTCCATTTTCCCTTCTTTTACGGCAGTGTAGAGATCTTTGAAATCTGTTATTTGTTTCATTTTGATTGGGGATGTCAAAAAGGATAACTGGACGGAGCTGTAAGCCAGAATCAGAAAATATGAATAAAGGAGCCAAATTCCAAGTGGTATTCGCCTAGATATTGAACGAGGGATGTAGTTTATTCCTTGCCCGACAGAAGATCCCCACAAATTGATGAAAACCGAAATAATAGAATCTTTTGGCAATATGAAAGCTCGAAATAGTACTGTCACAATGAAGAGTACGGCAAAGAATAAAATCCATGTGAGTCCGCTGAAAGGATACGTGAATGCTGCTGTTTTTGGCAAGAATGGAGCGTGATTCATCAGAAAAGTTTTTTCAAGATTGTAGTAAGGAACACTGAAATCTGCAACAGTCGATCTCTCTTCGGTAATACTTATATAGCTGAATGCCATGTCAGTTTCATTCCTTGCGATCATTCCCATCATTCCAGTCCAGTTTCCGAATGCATCCTTGGAACCGTACATATGGTCTGAGGGAACAAAAATTTCATATTCGAAATTTAGCGCGCTTGACAATATATTTATAAATTTACCATCAAGACCCGAGATAATGGTTTTGTTGTTGATTCTTTTAGTTTCTGTGGATATGGTATCGGGTAGAACTGCTATTCTAAGTTTAGCGGGAAAGAACTCCTTCATATTTTACAGAATCCTTTTAAGTTCAATTTCTGATCAAGTGTTTTGAGTTAAGTTAGTTCTTGAAGATTAACAGAGTATAGAGATATTGTGTTGATAGGAAAATTTTGCAGTTCTGCAAGATGCTCAGCAAGATTATTCCAATTCTTAATGGAAATAATCTTCCGAGACTAGTATGACTAATTTGCGGTTGGATAAAAGTTTCGCGTTGATTCTCAGGTTTGAAATAAGCGATGATTTGTTGAATCAAGTCAGTTCTTGAAAGCTAACAGAGAAAAAAAAAGAAGTTAAATTAACAACGCTAATCTTCATAAAAAACCAACTATCTTTTACCATACATTATTATTTTTAGAGACTTGTTAAAGGCTAATTTGTTTGGATATTTCCAGTCTAGATAAAAGTCATTATTAATACCCACAATTATATTAAATGCTGAAATTATTTGCAAGCAAGTTAGTTCAAGAAATTTTTGCCAGGATAAAATTTGAATCGATAATATTTGAATGGCTTGTTTGAATAGTTTTATATTTAAGATAAATAATGAATTAACAGGAAAAAGTGGAGTTCAAAACAGAATTTTCAGTTTTAACGTTTGTTTCAGAAATTCAATGTATGGATAAATAAAATAATAAATAATCGATCCTCATAAAATAATGAATACAGGTTTAAACAGGAAATTCTTAATAAAAATAAAACAATTAAAGCTAATTGAATGAGAGGCAAGAACCATTTTTTATGCCCAATGTTCTGCTAGTATTTTTTATTCATGAAATTCCATCTCTGATTCTACAAACCAAATTTTTGTTTCTACTCCAACATAATTTTAATACCTAGGTACTATGTTTGTTCTTAATAGTTAAACTCTTAATCGTTTATATATTTATAGAAAAAAGTACTTGAAATAGTTTGAATTTATATGCCATTAAATAAACTTATTTTACAAAAATAACATCAGAGTAAATAGCTTACTTAAAAGTAGCTCCTTTTGAAAAGCGATATCTGGACGATTTACCGTCAGGGTTTCAAACACTGTCTTGTGATTTTTTAAACTTATTTTTGCCATTGTATATAACAGTATAAATATTTTGTACGTACGAGTTTTAGGTAGATAGGTTTTACAGATGTACATATATTGTACCTGCGAAAATTACGAATAGGCTTATTTTTTTGAATAGAAACTCGATGTTAAATGCAATGAATATTAGTAATGAATAATTGTAATGAATAATAATAAAGAAAACACTTAATAGAGAAAGAGAAAAACAATTACAGGAGTTGTTGAACTAATAAAAAAACTTCTATACTGGCACATTTTTTATTTCTGAAGAAGTATTTGGAGAAGCAATTTGAATCTTTAGAAGTGTTTAGATAATGCAATTTCTCATAGATATAAAGAAATTTTAAAGTATTCTGAACTTTGAGGTGAAGGCAATAAATTATGGACGAAAAAAATTTATTGAATATCCTATATCAAAAACCATGGCAATAAACTTGCAACGTAAATCAATTACTTTGGTTATTCTATGCCATAATGCAAAAAATTTCATAAATCTAGCTTAAATTTTCATGGAGACATGGGTATCTCTTAATACTAATAGTTTTTTTTTGTGGTTTCTAACTATAACTGCAAATTTATTGAATAATATTTTGCAGTAGTTTTAATAATAATAAAAATGTCATTTTAAAATTAAAAAAAAATGTTAAAAATATCGCAAGATATTAGTGTTTAAAGTGATCATTTTTTGCTGTGCATGTACGAGAAACATAAAAAAAAAATCCTCATAATTTCATTTTAAATCGTTTTTTGCGACTTATGAAAAAGGTCCAATTTGAATATCTTAAAAATGTAAAACGATTTTAGTAATTTTCTAAGATGTTTTGGAAGTAAAGTCAAGCTAATCTGAGTGGAAAGCCTTGAGTGTTAATAGGTTTTCCACAAATTATATTTTGAACAATTAAACAAGATTTATTAAAAATGACATAGGCATTATATAGGATCATTCCCTATAAAAATATGTTTTATTTCATATGTTTTATTTCCTAATATCATCGCATTTCGTACCGTATCTTAATTTCAGGGTATTATCATTTGTTATTTAAGTTTATTATATAATGCGAAGTAAGATTTGTGGAAAACCCTTTATCATTTAGAGCATTTCAGAAAAAAGTACGAAAACTACTTTGGAAACTTCTAAAAACTTTTGACATTTTAAAAATGTTCAAATAGGACCTTCTTCATTTTACCAAATTGGATTTTAAAAAAATATATGAAAAAATTACGAAAACATTTTAACTTAAATGTCCTTTGCGGACGCACAGTATAAAACGATTCCTATAAACACTTATATTTTGTGTTTTTTTTTAACGAATGATTTCCAAGTTTTTGAACAATATTTTTAAAAGTTTTCGAAAAATGATTTTTTAATTTTATTGAATGATTCTGAAGTTACAATAAAAAAACGCAACGTAAAATATTTAGTTTAAAACAATGTTCGAATCTCCTCGAGTATTTAAGCTAAGTTTTTAAAATTTTGTGCAGTTATTGCAAATAATAACCAAAGTAATTGATTTAAGTTGGAAGATTATCGTTATATTTTTGACATAGAATGTTCAAAAACTTAATAATTCATTGCCAGTCCCTGAAAATTATAAAAGTTTTGAACTTTATTGATATGTATGCGAAATCGCATGATACGCACTTCTGAAAACTTTTAAAAAATTAAAAGTATTTCTTGAGAAAAAATGAAAAAGAAAATTTGTATTGAAGTTTTTCCATTATTTAATCTAACCCCCGTATAATATCAGTGATAATACATAATTACATTAGCATGCTACTTATTTTTTAGCCGTATTGTGTACTTATTATAATTTTTTAGCGTAGAAAAGGGAAGCTTGAGCCACTTTTCACAAAATAAACATTTATATATTTATTTTTTTACCAACTTAAATTTTCAGAGATGATATTG
The DNA here is from genome assembly GCA_949128135.1 of Parasteatoda lunata. Classification (NCBI taxonomy): domain Eukaryota; kingdom Metazoa; phylum Arthropoda; class Arachnida; order Araneae; family Theridiidae; genus Parasteatoda; species Parasteatoda lunata. The sequence continues at coordinate 97,411,324 of OX421975.1, forward strand.
TTTTGAATCTCATGTTTTTCGGCATTTCAAATAAATGTTTTTAAACTTCAATTATAAACTATTCACTTAAATAATGATTTTTCATGAGTTTGCTGTGCGCAAAATGCGAAAGATAACATCCTGAATATTTAAGGTTCCAATGATCAGATTCTATAAATTAAGTATTATTTAGAATGACTCATTTGAATAAATTCAATGATGTTGATCAATTCCCTAAATGTTAATTTTAATTTCTGCCATTTTGCCATAGCATGAGAATCGTTTTTAAGTGAATCAATAAATTATTGCACTTTATATCACGTTCAATTTTGCTCAAGATAAAGAATAAATTTTAATGGATTTTTATTATTTTTTATTATTTTATTTAATAAGAGTCGAATAAATTTTATTTTCTAAGGTATACAAATATGTCCATGATTTGAAACTATGAAATTAAAGTTGACAGAAATACAAAATTTAGCGAAATAAATAAAATAGTTTCTCAGTAATAAATTTAAAACTTATGGCTGATTAGAAATTTTATAACTAAGAGCTATTCAGCCGATTTCGCACAAATTTTGAATTTTTGTCCCTTAAAATAGTTTAAAAATTGCTTATAATTTAATATTTTTCGACTTCTAATAAAAAATTTTTTTTGTTTTAATCTAAACCTATAAGTATATACAAAAGGTTTTTGAATGTTATCAAAATATTTTTGAGGTGTGTGGAAACAGAAAGTGAAATTAGCAATAAGGGATCAGAACTCTTAAGCACTGTCTTGCTGTACCTTTTAGTAACATATTTTCAAGAATACCGTTTCCCCCTCTATATTTTGATGGTCGAAAACTCAAATCCATTGAAAAAAGAAAAGATAGATTTATTCAGAAAAAGTACGTCTCGTAATATAATATAATAGTTAACACTAGTTAATCAATATTTTTGAGATCCCTCATTTAAACCATTAATATTGGCATTTTTTGTAAAAAGCAGACCATTACAAAAGAACTAAAAGTTATTATTTTTTATTGCTCACTTTAAATATTGGATGAAACTTCAATCCATGAGACTGGTTTGACCCATTATGGGAGAGGATTGATCTAAGAGAATAAAAACACTTATTAAATTCGTTTCAGCAAAGTCTAAAGAAATTTTACAGACAGTAATTTTGTCTAAGGAAATATATTCTAGTGAAAGACATATACTATGTGAATAGTGCTAGAAAATTTAAGCTTAAATGTTACCTGCTAGTGAAATACATATATGTAAAAACGAAATAAAGGTTTGTTTAAAACATAGGGTTTGGTTAAAAATTTGTAGCCCCACCTGTTTATAATCTGACGCTTTGAAGTGAAAGTTCATTTATTATTAAAAATGCAAGAATTTTAATGGTTTTCTATTGATGGTAAAATATAATCATCATTGAAACCATCAAGTGGTCCAGTTTAATTTTTAACGGTAACCAACACATGTGACCTTTTTACAGAGTTAGGACTACTTTAAAATTATTAACAACTTTTTTTATGGCTTAAACTTGTTGAACCATTAAAACTTCCTCTATTGGAAATCAAATGCTAGAATAATCAGGAATAAATATTTCTACATTGTAGGAGTTCAGACTGATATATAATGGGTCAACATAAAAAAAGCAATTTATTATGCTCTGCCTCCGCACTACCAACAAGAATTTCCATCATAGTTTCTTAGAAATTCATTTCTGGGATAATGATCATCATTATCATCATTAAATGATGGACATTGTTCCATCCACGTGTTATTATTTGACTATCAAATCAGTAAATCTTTTTCTTTCAACACGTAATGCTGGATATTATTGGTCCTATAGTACCAAACATAAACTATTGGGAGACGATTATATCTATGGAATATCTTCCATTATAATGCATAGAAATTTGGTTTACTCATTAAAATAAAATATTTCTTGACAGTAAACCATCATAGTATTAAAACAGCATTTAATAACAGCATATCCATCAGTGAATGATTGAATTTTTCTTGGAAATCAAAACTTATGAATATTTGATGAAAAATGTTAGATGATGATGACCATCATATGTTGTTGCACTATCAAGAATCGATCTGAAACTATCATAAGAAATCAATATCCTTTAATTGAACCATCAAGTATTTTGATTCGGGTAAAAAGTTCACATGAGGACGCGCATGTATGGCTGAGTGGTAATGACATACATGTGAGTCATGATTTCGAGATCGATAGTTTTATCCCAGCTGATGATACTTAGTAAATTGTATTTTCAAATATTTAAAAACGCGTTATGTTTCTTTATTTATTCAAATTGTATTTACATGAAAAAAAAATTTTTTTCTTTGGGAAAACATCAAATTTTTAAAACAAAATTTTTTAATTTAATAGTTTTAATAAGAATACCGGAATTTAAAAAAAACAAACTATTAAACAACTATTTTGTGACAAAAACCTTTTTTTTTTAAAGATTAACAAACACATTAATAATATCTTCAGCTAAACTAAAATAAATATACTATATGATTTTAAAATATTAGAAATTTAAAAATACTTTAAGTTTCTTCAATGAGAAAAAATGAGAAAATTCATTAATTTTTAATTAAAAAATAAATATATATAATAAAACGGAAATTTTTAAGGAATTGAAAATAAAAAAAATTAGTTTTTTTTTAAAAAATATTGAAACGGGATTATTATTTTTAATTTCAGTAGGAATTCCGATTTCAAACGCTATGTATTTCTTAATAATAATTAATTTAATAAAAACTCCTCATTTACTTGCTGAGGGTCTTACACTTCGCGGAACTCATTAAGTTTTCCGGTTTCCTCTAAGAACCTAATTAAAAAAATAGAATATCTAGTCAATAAAAAATTCTAATATCTAATAAAAAATAGAAAATATCTAATATCTTATAAAAAAAATAAAAAATATTAATTATACTTAATTTACGAAACTAGTATTGCATCGTTATTTTGTCACAATACAGGCATCTCAGTATAATGAACGGTATTAATGTTTTTTTTTTTAAATACGTTCTATAAATAATTTACAAAAACAACAATATTTTAAATTATAAATTCTAATGAGCGAACTTTTTTCATTACTTGGCTTGTAAAATATTTTTATGAATGGATCATATTAGTCAAAATCTGCAACCTAAATTCTAAAAAAAAAACTCTCTTTTTCGGCGATTTAGCAATCTTTGAGCTAAATTTCGTGAAATTTGAGGATTTTATTTCATAGCAAAATCATGAGATTTGTAACGAAACGGGAACTCTCAAAAGTATGACGAAAATGTTTCCTCAACACGACACCTCCTCGTGTCGTGTGGAAGATAAGAATGTGGAAGATACATTCACAGTGGAAGATAAGAAAGACGAAACTAGAAAGAAATTTAGACGATCAAAAATAAAAAGAACTAAGCGGACTGGGGTGTATAGTGAACATGGAGTTGATCTCGTACCAGGAAGATCTGGGGTTCGAATCTTGCTCCAAACATGTGTATAATAAATCTTTCTTTCTATTTGTTTTTCTTGTCTTACTAAGGTGACATTGATTCAGCTATATGGGGCCCACGATAAAATTTTTATTAAAGTATGATACACGAGGCACTACCAGGCTTATTTTATTTATTATTATTTTTGGAAAAAATAAAATGACGAAACATTTCTTCACTATTGACGTAATTCATTTCTTCTAAAAATTAAAGGAGGTTATTTCATCATTTTGACGATAAGTTTTGACGGAAAAAAAGTTAATAAATGTTTTTGTGCAGATCTGAAAATCGTAATAAAAAACTAATTAAGAGATTTTTAAGAAGATAAGTGTTATTTTAAACGAAAGTTTTATGTAAATTAAGAAAACACTCAATCTTTTCTTCAATACTTAATATATCTTTCCGAAATTTTTGCCGTCATTTTTACTTTATATCTTGAAATATGTGTTGCTTGTTTCTTTTAGTGATGTGTCGAATTCATTAAAATAGTCGAAAATATATGTTAGGCACACAACTTTTAGTATCCGAATTGCATCATTCAATATTTGAGCTGATGGAGGTGCATGTTCAGATATTAAAATTCTTATTTCTTCTTTTAATTCGAAAAATCTTGCAAGCACTTTCTATGAGCTAACCAACAGTCTTAGGTATGACACACAGACTTAAAACCTCGAGAGACTCAATGTTTCACTTTGGGTTGAAACTGAATATAGTTTGATCCTTAAGTCACTCTCAATTTTTAATTTATTCCTACATTTATAAATAATAATAATAAAAACTCGATCACTTCAGCTTGATAACGTGCTCCTCTACAGCCAGTAACATGCTTAAAACTGACCGTATACGAGCCCACTAACGAGACCAACGGGTTGTATATCTATCTAATTTTTTGACTAGATATAGTTGACCATGAAATCAGTAAAACATTATCTTCCAACATGAAATGATGGAATATATTGGTCCAACAGTACCAAACATAAAATAATGGGAGACCACCATAGTAGGGAAATATTTTCCATCATAAGGTGTTGGAATTTGTTGACCCATGAAAATGAAACATGACTTGATGGTTAACCGTTAAAGTATTAAAACAGCATTTCCATCAGTGAATGAATTAATTTTCCTTGGAAATTAAAACCTATGAAAATTTTATGAAAAATATTGGATGATGATGACCATCATGAATCGATCTGAAACCATCATAGGTACTATCACGAATTGGGTAAAAAACACATGAGGATGTGTATGTATGGCCGAATGATTAAGAAACCTGAGTCATGATCACGAGATCGTTAGTTTTATCCCAGCTGATGATACTTATTAAACTACATTTCGAAATATTTGAAAATGTGTTAAGGTTTTTTATTCATTTAAAATTTGTTTGCATGAAAAAAAAATTATTTATTTATTTGAAAAATCTTAAAAGTTTTAAAACAAAAATGTTTAATTTTATATTTTTAATAGGAATACATTAATATTATTTTTTCTTCAAGAAATAAAAAGCAATGATTAATCAATTTTAACGTTATGCATGACTAAAAACCTTTTATTGTTAAAAGAAAAACATGCAAATTAATAATATTTGAAGTTAAATTTTATTAAAGATATTATATGATTTTAAGAACTGGACTACAAACTGGTAGTAGATAAGACCTCTAACTGGTTGACTACACGCACTATATAAAATATAAAATTCTTACCATCTCTTGAAATTTCTCCTGTGGCCACCTGAACATATAATGTCTAAATCGCAATCAAATTTACGTCCTCGATATACTTGAAATCGAATATATGTGTATACAGATCACTACGGCGATATCCATATTCTTTGAGATAATAATCATATCCAGGATAAAAATTCAAGATTAATTTGACGTTCTTATACCATATTTGAAATCGATATTATTGTATGCATTTCTCTTTGACGTTATTTTTAAGGCAATAAAGAAATCAGTGATAATTATAAATTCATGATTCATTATTAATGCAACGATAACATTAGCACAACGTCCTCATACCATATTTAAAATCGATTTTATATTATTTTTCACATTCTAACTACCTTTTTTAAAGTTATGAAGATATCCATGATAATTTTGACATAAAAATACAAATATTTATTAGATTAAAAATTTCAATAATGATAACTTTTTTATTATTCATTCAAAGCTGTTTGCATATACAGATGAACAAGTGACACTCTTGGTATCAACATCACTAGGAGAACTTTTAACGGCTTTGGAAAGTCACCTGAATAACAATTATTAAAGTAATATTGAGGACAATTTCCATAGTACAATAACGTAATGCAAGGCTTGTTTTGTAATAAGCATACTTAAGTTTGAATTAAATGAGAAATATCCTGAATTGTTAAATAGAAATGATATAGTCAAAAATAAATTTAAATTCAAAAGTTGGGATAAAGAACTTAAGTTTGAATGTAAGTATTGCAAATATTAACAATTGTGTTTTAAAAAAATAACTTATGAATTTTAAAAAGTACTTACATATGCAAAACAGGTTTACTTGTAGTTAGTTCTATTTGATATGTGTTAATTATATTTTTTTCTGCTGAAATAACAAACAAAATAAGCTTTTTGGCATTTTTAGGTATAATCTTTTCAAACTCAAAGCTGGAGTTAAATAACTTGTTGAAATGGTTAATTTTGCCAACTTGTGTGTTGTTTACATAGATTATTTCAAACAAGATTCGGTCGCGTGGTATTGGCCTTTCTAAAGGAAACAATCCGGCTAGCTTCAAGTCCAATACAGCAGAATAAGAGAATTCATGCTAAAATTTTAAACTAGCAAAGAGAATAAAGTAAAACAATTAAAAAATTAAAAAAAAAAAATCTCTACATTTGAAAAGAAAAAGTGACTCATAGGTAATGAGTCTAATTTATAAGAATGAAATTGATTTATTCTAGTTAATTTAATTTTCTAGATAGTATGCTTATTTTGAATACATTTTATCTTATAAGGTATAAAACAGACGAAATGTAGAAGTTTATATGATGTCATTAATGGTTTTTTGTAGGCTACTGACTTTTCATTTGCTTTCTTTTAAAGTTTTATAAAAAATTCGTGCAATATATTTTAAGATAAAATTTACATAAAATGAGTATAATATCTGATTAATAACTGAGACAGTATCAACTCGAAACTTATAAGTTATATTCCTTAATTTGTACTTTACTTTTTGAAGTAAAATACAGACATTTTTTTAATTCATTTTATAAAATTGCTTTATTTCATAATTTAGCATGATCTGAACACTTTTAAAGTTTTAAAATAATTCTCTAAGTATTTTTTGAGAAATATGAAGGAAAATGAATTAATACGGAAATGTTACCATTATTTTGTCTAACTCCTGTACAACACTGATGATAATGCATAATTAATTTAGTCTTAATTAGTTGTTATTCGTCTAACAAATTGTTAATTAGTTGTTACTTGTCTAACGTATTGTTAACAGTAATCAGTAAACAGTGTATGCTTTTTTTTCAAACATAGGGTAAACAGGAAAACCTTGATCCTCTTTTTACAAAGTATAAATTAATTAATCTGTTACAATTTCTAATTTTATTTTTTCAGCATATATATCTGCAAGGTGTCAATTTATATTATATTGATGATGCTCTATAATTAAATAATTCTTGATTTCTTAGTGCAACGTGATGAAATGAAAATTAGGTGTTTTACTTTTCCGACCCACTTTCTTAAAATCGTTTTATTTCGCTCCATTGTAGGAAATAAGGTAAATAAAATTCGTGTTTTAAATTAGTTTTATTAGAAATAGTGATGTCTGTTCAGAATTAGAGACTATTTGTGCATCTTTCAGAGAAATGATGAATGCTCGCCATGCTGGACAGGCCAGACTATTGTCCCGTTTCCGTAGGATGAAGGATAGAGTTTGGTTCGGTTTAATATCCTCATTAAAATTACTGAGCGGCTGTAGAAGCATTTCCAATTTCAGTCAGATGTTCCCGGCGCTTACCTTTTCTTTTATTCAGCTGTTTAAATTTTCAAAATGAAAATTTTTATCTATTTCGTTGAAAAATATAAACTGAGTTCTGAACTGAGATAAAAAATAGGTCAGATATATATTTTTTTTTAATTTGTAAACAATATTAGTTTTTCCTTTCTTTAGATGAAAATAAGATAAAAGAGAATTTTCTTAAGTTTAACAATCAACATTAGATAAATACTTTCTCCCCTCTCAATAAAGAATCTTAAAAAATTAATCTTCAAAATATTGACATATTTCAGCATCGATCTCGGGCCCTTTATTAGCGAATCGAAAAATATTTGCTCTCAATTATAAAATTCATTTAAAAAATAGTTTATAGTGAAAATAAATTTTTAGTAATTGTAAAATAATCTTCTTTTTCGTTTATTCAATCATGTTTGAATTTTAAGGTGTTTGAATTTTATAGTCTTTTTTTTAACGTGTCAAAATGGGAAGGGAGAACAGCAGCAATTTGGTAAATGGGCTTCCAATGGTCAGAAGAGTTCAGTAATTTAATCAGGATAGCGGTTGAAAGATTTTAATTTCGTTTTCTTCGCATTTTGGCATACCTCGGACACTTTTCTTAGCGAATTGGAAAATTTATAAAATTCATTCAAAAAATAATTTCCTGAAAAAATTAATTTTTAATAATTGTAAAATAATCTTCTTTTTCGTTTATTCAATCATGTTTGAATTTTAAGGTGTTTGAATTTTATAGTCTTTTTTTTAACGTATCAAAATGGGAAGGGAGAACAGCAGCAATTTGGTAAATGGGCTTCCAATGGTCAGAAGAGTTTAGTAATTTAATCAGGATAGCGGTTGAAAGATTTTAATTTCGTTTTCTTCGCATTTTGGCATACCTCGGACACTTTTCTTAGCGAATTGGAAAATTTATAAAATTCATTCAAAAAATAATTTCCTGAAAAAATTAATTTTTAATAATTGTAAAATAATCTTCTTTTTCGTTTATTCAATCATGTTTGAATTTTAAGATGTTTGAATTTTATAGTCTTTTTTTTAACGTGTCAAAATGGGAAGGGAGAACAGCAGCAATTTGGTAAATGGGCTTCCAATGGTCAGAAGAGTTCAGTAATTTAATCAGGATAGCGGTTGAAAGATTTTAATTTCGTTTTCTTCGCATTTTGGCATACCTCGGACACTTTTCTTAGCGAATTGGAAAATTTATAAAATTCATTCAAAAAATAATTTCCTGAAAAAATTAATTTTTAATAATTGTAAAATAATCTTCTTTTTCGTTTATTCAATCATGTTTGAATTTTAAGGTGTTTGAATTTTATAGTCTTTTTTTTAACGTGTCAAAATGGGAAGGGAGAACAGCAGCAATTTGGTAAATGGGCTTCCAATGGTCAGAAGAGTTCAGTAATTTAATCAGGATAGCGGTTGAAAGATTTTAATTTCGTTTTTTCGCATTTTGGCATACCTCGGACACTTTTCTTAGCGAATTGGAAAATTTATAAAATTCATTCAAAAAATAATTTCCTGAAAAAAATAATTTTTAATAATTGTAAAATAATCTTCTTTTTCGTTTATTCAATCATGTTTGAATTTTAAGGTGTTTGAATTTTATAGTCTTTTTTTTAACGTGTCAAAATGGGAAGGAAGAACAGCAGCAATTTGGTAAATGGGCTTCCAATGGTCAGAAGAGTTCAGTAATTTAATCAGGATAGCGGTTGAAAGATTTTAATTTCGTTTTCTTCGCATTTTGGCATACCTCGGACACTTTTCTTAGCGAATTGGAAAATTTATAAAATTCATTCAAAAAATAATTTCCTGAAAAAAATAATTTTTAATAATTGTAAAATAATCTTCTTTTTCGTTTATTCAATAATGTTTGAATTTTAAGGTGTTTGAATTTTATAGTCTTTTTTTTAACGTGTCAAAATGGGAAGGAAGAACAGCAGCAATTTGGTAAATGGGCTTCCAATGGTCAGAAGAGTTCAGTAATTTAATCAGGATAGTGGTTGAAAGATTTTAATTTCGTTTTCTTCGCATTTTGGCATACCTCGGACACTTTTCTTAGCGAATTGGAAAATTTATAAAATTCATTCAAAAAATAATTTCCTGAAAAAATTAATTTTTAATAATTGTAAAATAATCTTCTTTTTCGTTTATTCAATCATGTTTGAATTTTAAGGTGTTTGAATTTTATAGTCTTTTTTGTAACGTGTCAAAATGGGAAGGGAGAACAGCAGCAATTTGGTAAATGGGCTTCCAATGGTCAGAAGAGTTCAGTAATTTAATCAGGATAGCGGTTGAAAGATTTTAATTTCGTTTTCTTCGCATTTTGGCATACCTCGGACACTTTTCTTAGCGAATTGGAAAATTTTAAAAATTCATTCAAAAAATAATTTCCTGAAAAAATTAATTTTTAATAATTGTAAAATAATCTTCTTTTTCGTTTATTCAATCATGTTTGAATTTTAAGGTGTTTGAATTTTATAGTCTTTTTTTTTAACGTGTCAAAATGGGAAGGAAGAACAGCAGCAATTTGGTAAATGGGCTTCCAATGGTCAGAAGAGTTCAGTAATTTAATCAGGATAGCGGTTGAAAGATTTTAGTTTCGTTTTCTTCGCATTTTGGCATACCTCGGACACTTTTCTTAGCGAATTGGAAAATTTATAAAATTCATTCAAAAAATAATTTCCTGAAAAAATTAATTTTTAATAATTGTAAAATAATCTTCTTTTTCGTTTATTCAATCATGTTTGAATTTTAAGGTGTTTGAATTTTATAGTCTTTTTTGTAACGTGTCAAAATGGGAAGGGAGAACAGCAGCAATTTGGTAAATGGGCTTCCAATGGTCAGAAGAGTTCAGTAATTTAATCAGGATAGCGGTTGAAAGATTTTAATTTCGTTTTCTTCGCATTTTGGCATACCTCGGACACTTTTCTTAGCGAATTGGAAAATTTATAAAATTCATTCAAAAAATAATTTCCTGAAAAAATTATTTTTTAATAATTGTAAAATATTCTTAGTATTATTTTATCAAATAATGTTTGAATTTTAAGGTGTTTGAATTTTATAGTCTTTTTTTTAACGTGTCAAAATGGGAAAGGAGAACAGCAGCAATTTGGTAAATGGGCTTCTAATGGTCAGAAGAGTTCAGTAATTTAATCAGGATAGCGGTTGAAAGATTTTAATTTCGTTTTCTTCGCATTTTGGCATACCTCGGACACTTTTCTTAGCGAATTGGAAAATTTATAAAATTCATTCAAAAAATAATTTCCTGAAAAAATTAATTTTTAATAATTGTAAAATAATCTTCTTTTTCGTTTATTCAATCATGTTTGAATTTTAAGGTGTTTGAATTTTATAGTCTTTTTTGTAACGTGTCAAAATGGGAAGGGAGAACAGCAGCAATTTGGTAAATGGGCTTCCAATGGTCAGAAGAGTTCAGTAATTTAATCAGGATAGCGGTTGAAAGATTTTAATTTCGTTTTCTTCGCATTTTGGCATACCTCGGACACTTTTCTTAGCGAATTGGAAAATTTATAAAATTCATTCAAAAAATAATTTCCTGAAAAAATTAATTTTTAATAATTGTAAAATAATCTTCTTTTTCGTTTATTCAATCATGTTTGAATTTTAAGGTGTTTGAATTTTATAGTTCTTTTTTAACGTGTCAAAATGGGAAGGGAGAACAGCAGCAATTTGGTAAATGGGCTTCCAATGGTCAGAAGAGTTCAGTAATTTAATCAGGATAGCGGTTGAAAGATTTTAATTTCGTTTTCTTCGCATTTTGGCATACCTCGGACACTTTTCTTAGCGAATTGGAAAATTTATAAAATTCATTCAAAAAATAATTTCCTGAAAAAATTATTTTTTAATAATTGTAAAATATTCTTAGTATTATTTTATCAAATAATGTTTGAATTTTAAGGTGTCTCACTTTTTAAATACTTTTAAATTATGTGGGTTTAAATTTTGAAATAGGAAATTGAAAGAAATCGGTTGATTGTTTCGAAGAAAAAATTCTACACAATTGAAGTAGAATGTTTAGATGTATGTGCCTTATATAAATCCGCAATTCTGAACCTATCTGCACCACTTTTAGTGTATACACGTTCAATAACACTGTGGATCTTATTGAACATGTTCTTATGTTGAATAAATATGTTTGGAAATTCGTCTAATTTTATAAAATCTTTAAAAAAAATGAACATTTTTGCTCATCACAATTGTATCTGAATGAAATATATACATGACAGCCTTTACTGTTGTGTCTTATACAAATCCGCAATTCTGAGCCCATCTGCACCAATTTTGGTGTACGCAAGTTCAATGAAATGGAGGATCTAATCGTTGACTGTAAACATGACAGCCCCAAGTTTAGGTGTGGTCCCTGTGCATAAAGGAAAAAACAATATTTAGGGTGAAAACAGCAGAGGTTCTATAAACGGGTTTGCACCCTCCTCTCCTCCTAACTAATACTGGGAATGGGGAAGCGTTGGGGTGAAGACGAGAAATTCTTTTTTTTATAGTTTGTTCGTATTTTTACCCTCTTGATAAACAGTGCTCAACTATTAATTAAAATTTTTCTCTGAGAAACCATTTATATGATCAATGTTAATTAACTCCTCCTACACATTTTGATATAGGTAGAAAGAATGAAATACACTTAGTCTGAGAGAACAAGAATTTCATATTCGTAATTTAGCGCGCGTGACAATATATTTATTTATAAGTTATCATCAAGACCCGAGATAATGGTTTTGATGTTGATTCTTTTAATTTCTGTCGATTTGGTATCTGTTAGAACTGCTATTCAAAGTTTATCGGGAAAGAACTCCTTCATATTTTGCAGAATCCTTTTAGGTTCAATTTCAGATCAAGTGCTTTGAGTTAAGTTAGTTCTTGAAGACTAACAAAGTATGGAGATAAAGTTTTGATAGGAAAATTTTGCAGTTCTGCAAGATGCTCAGTAAGATAAATGAATTCTTAATTGAAATAAATTTCTGGAACTAGTATGAATATTTTGCGGTTGGATGAAAAGTTTCGTGTTGATTCTCAGGTTTGAAATAAGCGATGATTTGTTGAATCAAATCAGTTCTTGAAAGCTAACAGAGAAAAAAAAAGAATCTAAATTAACAAGGCTAATCTTCACAGAAAGCCAACTATCTTTTACCATAGATTATTATTTTTAAAGATTTATTAAATGCTAATTTGTTTGGATATTTCCAGTCTGGATAAAAGTCATTATTAATACCCACAATTATATTAAATGTTCAAATTATTGGCACGCAAGTTAGTTCAAGAAATTTTTGCCAGGTTAAAATTTGAATAGATAATATTTGAATGGCTTGTTTGAAAAGTTTTATATTTAAGAAAAAGAACGAATTAACAGGAAAGTGTGGAGTGCAAAACAGAATTTTCAGTTTTTGCGTTTGTTTCAAAGATTTAATGAATGGATAAGTAAAATAATAAATAATGTATACTCATAAAATAATAAATTCAGGCTTTGACAGGCAATTCTTTTAAAAAAGAAAACAAGTTAAGCTAATTGAATGAGAGGAAAGAATTATTTTTATGTCTCATGTTCTGCTAATATTTTGTTATCCATGAATTTCCTTCTCTGATCGCACAAATAAATATTTAGTTTCCACAAAAACATTACTCTAGTACCTAGGTTCTATGTTTGTTCTTAATAGTTAAAACCTTAATAGTTTATATATTCATAGAATAAAGTACTTGAAATAGTTTGAATTCATATGCCATCAAATAAAATTATTGTGGTAGTTTTTTTACCGCCTCTTTCTCAATACTAGTGGGTTTATAATAATAGGAAGATAATGTCCATGTTTATTTAATGATAATATTACGTGCAATAAGTGATAAAATTCTAACTATTATGCTTCAGGACCATGAAAAATTATCTTATTATTGATTTTTAACTCATTAAATCTGTTAATTAAACAAGTTAAATTTATTTAATTAAATGAGGGTTTAGTTTTTTATATTTAAAGATAGTTAAGTTATTAAGAATTGAAAGTATTCGACATTTCGCAATTTGTTTTTGTACCGATACAGAAAAATTTCACAGAGTTAAAAATAAATGTTTCCCTTTAATAAATCCTCAAATAAAGAGTGTTTTTCGACTAGAAATTTCAAAGTTATTGCATGTTTTTACAAAAATAACATCAGAATAAATAGCTTACTTAAATGTAGCTCATTTCGAAATGCGATATCTATACGTTTTACCGTCAGGGTTTTACACACTGTCCTGCGATTTTTAAACTCATTTTTGTTATTGTATATTACAGTATAAATATTTTGTACGTACGGGTTTTAGGTAGATAGGTTTTACAGAGGTAAATATATTGTATAAATGTACCTGCAAAAATTACGAATAGGCTTATTTTCTTGAATAGAAACTCGATGTTAAATGCAATGAATATTAGTAATGAATAATTGTAATGAATAATAATAAAGAAAACACTTAATAGAGAAAGAGAAAAACGATTACAGGAGTTGTTGAACTAATGAAAAAACTTCTATACTGGCACATTTTTTATTTCTAAATAAGTATTTTGAGAAGCAATTTGAATCTTTAGAAGTGTTTAGATAATGCAATTTCTCATAGATATCTATAAAGTTTATGTATTTAGAATTTTTAGGTGACGTCAATTAATTAAGAACGAAAGAAATTTCTTGAATATTCTACATAAAAAAACATGGTGATAAACTTGTAAAGCAAATCAATTACTTAGGTTATTATATGCAATAATGCCAGAATTTCGTAAATCTAGCTTAAATATTCATAGAGACATGGGTATTTTTTAATATTAATAATTTTGCTTTGCGTTTTCTAACTATAACTGCAAATTTATTGAATGATATTTTGCAGTAATTTTTATCATAGTAAAAATGTCATTTTAAAACTTGAAAAAAAAAAAAAATTTCTGGAATTGCGCAAGATATTATTGTTTAAAATGATCATTTTATGCTGTACATGTACGAGAAAGATAAGAAAAAAAATTTCCTCATAATTTTATTTTAAATCGTATTTGGTAACTAATGAAAAATATCCAATTTGAATATCTTAAAAATGTAAAAATTTCTTAGTAATTTTCTAAGCAGATTAGGAGAATTTTAAAAGAAAGCCGTGAGTGGTAAGGGGTTCAGTTTTCGTACATTCTCAGTTTTCGTACATTCCTCATGATTTGTTCAAAAGTATGGAAGTGAAAATGATATCGATAAAAAATACCACTTTAACATCAATTACTGAAACAAATACAGCTTTTGAAGGATTGGAAAAGAGTTTGACGGATTTCACCATTACGAATTCTACGCTGCTCAGTGATTTTGACTGGAATCAACTACGAAGACTGACTGCACTAAAATTCATTACATTAGAAAATATTGGATTAGAGTATGTTGATAACGACGTGAATGCTATTGCGGCGGGCAGTTTAATCCCTTTATCGTTCGCAAACAACGAAATGTCGTTCATAAATGATCGATCATTTGAACCTTTTGTTCATCTTAATGGCATATGGTTGAGTTTCAACAAGATATCAAATCTGAAGAGAAGTATGTTTCCAAATCCTGAAAATGAACTTTCAAAGATTTATTTAAAGTAAGATTTAATATTAATAGTAATTACGTTATTGTGCATTGGATGAAATTATTAAACTTATCATAGGCCTCTTAAGCTATCATAGATCTTTAACACGAAAACATAAATAGGGAAATGATTAGAATTCATATCGAATGACCCATTTAAGCCATTATCTAAAACATTAAACAATTTTGTTATATTAGGATTCTTTTTTACTAAAACCATAGAGGCAAATTGGGTTATAAGCATTATTGTGGAGTAATCGCGTTTCGAAAAATAAGAAGCAAAGATTTTATTTTATATTTTATAACCGTAGTATAACAGCCAACCCAATTTTGTGTTTATCTCTACCAAAGTTCAATTCCATAGCTTTAAAATTTTGAATCCAGAAGACGAAAGAACTCCTGGATTAAGTATTTGGAGAAATTTGCTTTCGTGGACGACTTTTATATGTAATTAATTCACATTCGTGTTACATGGAGAGGATAAACGAGATAACCTCCCACGGTTGACTGACAGCAGGGGGACTCTAACCCATGATCCTTCTACTACTGAGGGTATTTTGCGTCAGCACTATGGTCGGTGCGAGCCGGTGGTGGAATTTGTATCGACCAGCCATTACTGGGATTCAAACCCGAGTCACCTCTTTGAGATGCGAGTGCTCTATTCCTTGAGATACCACGGCTCAATATGAGAAGATTTAATTTTTTTTTCGTTTCTAAAATTTCTTTCCAATAAATGGCACTTCTTATTCATTATTGGCTAGACAGAAATGAATGGACATTAACCTTCTTAAGAAATTTATGTTAGAGTTAGTTTCTATCCAGCAATCGTTCTATAGCTTTTTGCCTGTAGTACCAATAAATCTTAATGAATTTTACAAACCAGAGGCACATATTTAAATGTATATACCTCATAACTTAAAATGTTTTTGTGCATTGCTTTTTTTTTACAACTTCTAACAAAATTTATTTTTTACAACTAAATTGCTCTTGCATTTTCAGCCACAACAAGATTTCATCTCTACCATCAGAGTTTTTCACGAACATGCCATATTTGAGTTTTTTTTTGATTTGAAAATAATGGATTTATAACTTTGGATAAAGCATTATTCGAACGCATTTGGAAGAGTTTAAATATGATTGATTTATCAGGTATTACAATTTTTTTTTATGTATTTACAAATTTCTGAATAGTGAGTGATTAAATTTAGTTCTTTACTATTAGTTTAGTGCTTCAATTATTGAACTATATTTACTTGAACGTTATTTTTTTTCTGAACTTTTAATTCCACAGGTAATCCATTAGTATGTGATTGCAGAATGAAGTGGTTACTCAAGCAAATTTTTCCTATTATTACTCGTGGAATATGTGCGGAGCCAAGTCAACTTCTTGGAAGAGAAATTAAGACTTTGGAATATTTAGAACTTTGGTGCTTCTAGAAGAAAAAAAAAAACATGAACAGTAAAACAGCTAATTTCAATGTTTTTTCCTGATATGTCTAATTTTTTCCATTGAAAATCAAAGCACTATAACTTTTCCTTTAATGCTTTTTTTGCATATAGAATATAGACAATATAGATATATATAGGGTTGGCTGGTTGATTCTAATGCCACTTACCACATGAGCAAGCTTGCTTGGTGAAACCTAGCTAATTTAAGGCAGAGAGAGCGATTCTTGTTTTTCAGTGGCGCCATCTAAGGCCAAGAATTCGACTTCTGCCACATCATACGTCACACCTGTTTATAAAGCGGACCAATTCATACATCCATTCATTCATCCACAGATCGTAATTTTGAGCTGAATCAGAGAACGATCGATCTCCAATCCAGTACCCCCAGAGTTATTGATTTGTTATGGAAACATGGAGGACTTTGTGACTCGACAGAATTATAACATGCATCAGTCGCCAACTACACGGGGAGTCTTCGGCCGGCGGCGTTCGAACCCACGAACTCTCGAACATTGGCCCAGCGCCTTACCGACCAGGCTATCCCGGCCATATATATATATATATATATATATATATATATATATATATATATATATATATATATATATATATATATATATATATATATATATATATATATATATATATACATATATATATATACATATATATATATATATACATATATATATATATATATACATATATATATATATATATATATATATATATATATATATATATATATATATATATATATATATATATATGTATATATGTACTGTGGAAACTGGTAAAAAATATTGGCAGAGAGCAACCACAAGTAGAACAATGTACTCGTAATACAATTCAGAGC